>JAWNLS010000942.1:6512500-7732500 GCA_035042185.1 Drosophila kambysellisi
TGCAACTGTGTTTTTTAATGTGTTTTCGTTAATTGGTACTAAAGCTATGTGAGAAACATTATTTTAAATTACAAATATTATAATAAAAATGAAAAAGGTTGGCATATGTGTGCGTGCTGGCATGCGTGTATGTATATACATACAAATGTATGTACTATGTGTAGGTACATAGGTGTGTGAGTGTCGCGTGTGTGTGTGTGTGTGTGTGTGTGTCGGTGTTGAAAACTTGTTATCAATGCGGCGCCTATGATAAAAGCCTTATTAGACATGTTCAGTGTATTAGTCCAATTGGAATGTGTTAACCCATTACGCGGGCTTTGCCTCATTCGCGAGAGAGAGAGAGCGAGAGCGTACGAAGGAGGGAAAAAGTCAACATAAACAAAAGATAAAAAAAACTGCATTAACTGCGTGGGAATTGTGTAGGCTTTAACTGCTTTAATTGTGTGACCAAAATTTAAAGTTACTCTTTTAATGTTAATTTATACAATATTCAAAATATTTGATTTCTTTAAGCACTTTATGGATGTTCTAACGTTTTATTAATTAAAAATAATTAGTTTTGAGAAATTTAAAACGTGCTCCGTAATTATCGATTTGAACTCTTCGCTTCCAGATGTGAATCTAATTCGTTAAAAGTTCTAAGTTGTGGAAGGAATCAATTTACTTAAATGAGGCGTTAAAAATTACGAATCTAATTAATGGAATCTCTATTGGTCTTTAAAATCATCCCAAATCCTTATTTGAAATATATGTACTTCTTTCGGTTCGAAAAGGAGAAAACACTTCTACATAAACATTGTGTACTTGAAATACTAAAAGTATATATAGTTTACATACATATTATTAGCTTATATTCAAATTACAGGTTGAAGGTTATGGAGGGTTGATCTTTATTATTATTATTTAAAATAAATATATATATATAATACTAACATATTTATTTTGTTTGCTCTGCAGTCTTGCATGCGTGCCCGTGCTCTGGTGGCCAACTAAATAATGTGGAACATGATGTGCGACGTGATGCCCACAATATCGGAAGACAGCATATCGCAGCGTTCCTCGCAGTTCAGCGGCGAAGATGCCAACTTTGAGCAGCTCATGGTGTCCATGCTCGATGAGCGTGACAAACTTATGGACAGCCTCCGTGAGGCGCAGGAGCGGCTGGGCGAAACGGAGGTCAAGCTGCACGATGTCGAAAAAGAACGCGACAGTCTGCAGCGTCAGATCAATGCTAATTTGCCGCAGGTAAGTGCATTAAAAAGGAGACCACGTCCAATGTGAAACTAGTTAATAATATTTTGCAATCGATTTTCACAGGAATTTGCGACTTTGACCAAGGAGCTGACACAAGCCCGCGAAACGCTACTGGAGCGCGACGAGGAGATAGGTGAACTCAAGGCGGAACGCAACAACACGCGAGTAAGCATTAATCCAACCATATTTTGATCATAATCCCAAAAATCCCTTTAATTATGCGACGATCGTTATATGCAGCTCCTACTTGAGCACTTGGAGTGTCTGGTTTCGCGACATGAACGCTCGCTGCGGATGACTGTCGTTAAGCGGCAGGCGGCGGCTCAGAGCGGTGTCTCCAGCGAGGTGGAGGTGCTCAAAGCGCTCAAGTCACTGTTCGAGCATCACAAGGCTCTCGACGAGAAAGTGCGCGAACGTCTGCGTCTGTCCATCGAGAAGAACAATGTGCTCGAGGAGGAGCTGAACACAACCAAAGAGGAGCTGACCCAATACAAAACGGGCGCTTTGCCAGGCAGTGGCGTTAACTCCGTAAGCATTGCCAGCGGCGAAAACGGCATCAAAGAGAAGGTATGTGTGAGTGTGTCCAATCAAGCGTGTAGTTTTTATGGCATACCTTTTGTTATTGCAGCTGGCAAGCGGCGGAGGTGGCGTCAACGGCGATGCTAGCGAGCTCAACGAATATGCGGCCAAAACACACGAGCTACAAACGATCATTGAGAAGCAGGTGAGGCAATAGCAACAACAATAACAATAACAAAGAACATCAATGGAAACAAGTCGCATACGCGTACTACTTTTATGACTCAGATCGCGATAAACTCGTGCGTCTGTTTATATGTTTGCTTTGGCTGTGAAAATTTATTTTACGGCTTTGTATTTTGCGCTTTTCCATTAGGAAATAGGCAAAAAACACAAGTCTTAAATCGACTTAATGCATTTCAGATATGCAAATTTAGTCAGTTTAATTTAAATTTCTAAATATCTAAAGAGGCAATTGCTTAAAACAAATGCCAGTTTTGCATCAGGGAATGTTATTAATTATAATTCATTTAAATTTTGACTACTTCAAGCTTAATTATCCATGTATACTTCATATTTTAGCTACAGCATTCGAATGCAAGAAAATTTCTTAACTAGAATAGAAATTGCAATTTGTCTAAATTAAGCATTATATTCTAAATATACTTAATTTTGTTTATCCCTACTCATGCTATAACTAATCAAAATTATTTTCTGACCAGACCTCTGAGCTATCGCAATGGCAGCGTCGCGTCTCTGATCTGAACAACAAGATCAACGAGCTGGAGGAGAATATGTCTCGTGTGCAAAAAGAGCATTGCAAATCGCAGGATCAGTGTTCGAAACTGCAGCGTGATCTGCGCGAAAATGTGGCACAAAAGGAGGATCAGGTGAGTGAACAGAACAAATCCAATTTGCTTCAAAAACTGATCTTAAATGCCCGGCAGGAGGAGCGCATTACTACGCTCGAGAAGCGTTACTTGAATGCACAACGTGAGTCCACATCGTTGCATGATCTTAACGAGAAACTAGAGCAGGAACTGCGGCACAAGGAAGCACAATTAAAGGTGCGTATATCGCAGGAAATACGTATAAATATATATATTCGATATATTGGTTATGGTTACGAGGCATGGGCGAATTTCCTCTTTTCATTAAACATTGCACTCACTCACTGCCAATCGAAAACTCTCCACTATTCAAATATGTACATATATAAATGATAAATATTATTGTATAATTTTCGCTGTTCGTGTTTATATATCTTTACGATACCAGTAACTAATTAGGCAATTATAAATAACATAAATGTTATGTGTGCATTTTTTTAAAATGGGATTTCTTATTATTTTGTAAGATCGTTAATAACAACTGACAGCAATTAATATAAGTCCGTTTCGATAAATATATCTGCATTTATAATTGCTATTTGCAAGCGTGACAATTTGATATTGAGCCAATTTTACTTTAAAGAACTCCCATTAATTTTAAACACTTATTCAAGACTCTTCCCACTTTGCTAAACCGCTTTGACAAGCAGTCATTTAAATGGCCAGTGACTTTAATCGCCCATGCCTGTTTTTGAAACGCTAAAACTGTGACTAATAATACATAATCGATGTGCCCTATCCATTTGCATATAAAACCAAACTAATTTAACTACCCCCCACCAAAAACACAAAAACAAAAAACTACCAAAATCGACATGCAACTCGGACAGCTGCACGAAGAGAAAATCAGCGCCATTGAGGAGAAGCTCGAGCTCTCTGAGCAGAAACTAGCGCAACATGCCAAACTGCAGCCGGACATGGAGGAGCAGCTAAAGGCGCGCATGGAGGCGTTGACAAAGGTAGGAAATAAGGTATGCACTCGAACTAATATGCGCGCCGACAGGTTCCATAAGTATATCAAATTCAATTCTACAATCTTAATCTTCTTTCTGTATTCTTTCTGTATAATATGTGTGTATATTTTCCGAGTATATTTTTTCCAAATATCCACCTACTAACAACAAAAACAACAACAACAACAACAAAAGAAAAACCTCAAGAATAAACAGCTCTCTCTCTATCTCTTATTTGTCCTGCACAAGAACTCAGCGCACCGACAACTGAAAACAATGAAACCTTCACAAAACAGAAAACTCCTCACTTTTTAGCTTTCATTACTAATACAAAACTAATTTATTGTCTATTTGTGAGCATATTGAACCCATTGAATAAATGTAATTAAACGAGTTTGGCTGAACGCATTGCAGGCTCAAGAACGACACGGTTCGGCGGAGGATCGCATTCGGGGCCTTGAGACGAATTTGGATGAAAAGAGCGCCGAGGTGGTAAGACTGAACCAGCGACTCAAAATGAATGAAGAGCACAATTTGCGCCTATCCTCGACGGTTGATAAACTGCTCTCCGAGTCCAATGAGCGCTTAGAGGTGCATCTGAAGGAGCGCATGCGTGCCCTCGATGAGAAGAATGCTCTGACCCAGGAGCTGGAAAAGGCGCGTAAGGTGGCCGAGGAGCTGCATCACGAGAAGAGCGAAATTATGAAGGAGCTCTCCAAGACACGTCTCGAAATTGAGAATTTCAAGCGTCAGCTGCTTCAGCAAGAGATCGCCTACAATATACAACAGACGGAGGCGCTCACCCGCAGTTTATCGCCTAGCAGCGTTGTCGATGGCGGCAATGCGTTCACACGCAGTGCATCTCACGCCAGCTTCGAGACGCATTCGCTGCGGCGTCAGAGCAAGTCGCGTCTATCCGAGGAGAACGCACTGGCCCGCTCCATGGCCGAGCAGGAGTGGGAGAAGCTGCAAATGCAGCAGGTGGCCCAGCAGCAGGCATACGAGCTAGTTGCCAGCGTTGCTGATTGCGATGATAGCGATGTGCTGTATGCGGCTGCCACGGCGGATATGATGTCACCCTCGGGTCATACGGATGCACAAACGCTGGCCATGATGCTGCAGGAGCAGCTGGATGCCATCAACAATGAGATACGCCTCATCCAGGAGGAGAAACAATCGACAGAGGCTCGCGCTGAGGAGCTGGAATCGCGTGTCGGCAGTCTGGAGCATGTGAATCTGTTGGCGCGCGGTCGATCCATGGACAGGCAGAGTCCGCCCATGAGTGGACGCAGTACGCCAAACAGTCCACAACGCGATTTCATGCAAAAATATCATACGGTAAGCATCCACTGTAACTCCTAGATTAAATTATCATTCAGTGTTTTAAATAATCCCTGAATCGATTTTCTGGTTTGGCCGCCACTCTTGAATATGTAGATTTAAATAAAGCTTTAGAAATTTATTTTAAGACAATCTATAACTCCCATTTTCCAGTGGGTATTTTAGGACATGTTTAGATATGTACACAGCTATCTACACATTTTTTAAAGCCAATTAAATGATAGTATTTTTAATAATAATCATCCATCAAAAGATCTAGGAAATGCAATATATTTTGTATGCTAACGTGTATTTATTTGATTTTTATGCAGCTTAACTTGCCCGTGCTGTCGAGTGATGCATCCCGCGAGGAGCTGCACGGCGGCATGTCCACCACCGGTGATTCCAGTTCGGGCGGCGCTGCCTCGCCACTGACAGCACGCTCGATGCGCTTGGAGCGTGTTGCCCAGGCGTTGGCACACAGCCAGGAGGAGCTGCGTCGCCGCACAATGGCGCCCGCTGTTGCACCCCATGTGAATGCTCATATGTCGTTGAGCAGTCACAGTTATGGCCTGTCGCCGTTAAGCTCGCGTTATGGCAGCCAGGAGTCGCTGCGTCACTACAACACCATGGGCTCCATGTCCATGCTGCAGACGCCAACGTCGGGAGTGTCGAGGGAGGCGGCAGCCGCTGCAGCCGTGCAAAAGAAGAAGGGCATCAAATCGTCGCTGGGTCGGTTCTTTAGCAAAAAAGAGAAGGTCAAGGGCGTCAAGGATACACTGCCAGATGGTTCGCCCAGCATGATGTCCATTGGCAATCTGTCTATTGGACTAAGTGAGGTCGACTCCAATTACGATGTCATGAGCATGACGGGCGGCATGATGCCACGGATTGCCAGTGCACAGGGCTCCAAGATCAGCAGCGTCGACTACGGCAGGCAGAAGAAGTAAGTTTTTTTTGTTGTGCACGAAGGAGTCGTTTATTAACTAATTAATCTCCGCAGGGAACACGATTATCGCAACGATCTGCTGGGCGAGGCCATGAAAGCGGGCACGCCATTCGCCCTGTGGAACGGACCCACCATAGTCGCCTGGCTGGAGCTGTGGGTGGGCATGCCCGCCTGGTATGTAGCCGCTTGTCGCGCCAACGTCAAGTCTGGGGCTATTATGAGTGCGTTAAGCGATACGGAAATACAGCGGGAAATAGGTAAATGCACAGCGCGAATCACATGCGAGACCTGCACTAAATGCACCTAATTTCTTTGGCAGGCATTAGTAATCCCTTACATAGGCTTAAACTTCGGTTGGCCATACAGGAAATGGTTTCACTGACTTCCCCCTCAGCGCCACAAACATCACGCACCACGCTGGCGTTTGGTATGTCACATTTTTAGATCCGATAAAAAACGCTGTTCTTAGATATTATTTGGTAATCAATTTATTTATATTTGCAGGGGATATGAATCACGAGTGGATAGGCAACTATTGGTTGCCTGGTCTGGGACTGCCGCAATATCGCACAACGTTCATGGAGTGTCTAGTCGATGCGCGCATGTTGGATCACTTAACCAAGAAGGATTTGCGTGGCCAACTGAAAATGGTGGACAGCTTTCATCGCACCAGCCTGCAGTATGGCATTTCAATGCTCAAGCGCTTGAACTATGATCGCACAGAGCTCGAGCACAGGCGCAAGATGAGCGAGAATGGGCTGTGCGATGTGCTTGTGTGGAGCAATGAGCGTGTCATACGCTGGGTCAGCAGCATAGGGTTGAAGGTGGGCTACAACTGCTGCCACTTTACTTAAAATACAAATTAAACTAATCTTATCAATGATTTGATAGGAATATGCCAATAACTTGCTCGAATCGGGCGTGCATGGTGGTCTGATGGCGCTAGATGAGGGCTTCGATGCCACTGCAATGGGTCTGGCACTGCAAATACCCACGCAAAATGCTCAGGTTAAACTTTAATTTATTTAATAATTGAATTGTGTAGTAAACATAAATGTTTTTTTAGGCACGCCAAATACTCGATACGGAGTTTAGAAACTTGCTGCAAATTGCCACCGATCGCAGGCCGGATAGCGAACAGCGCAGCGCTTCCTGATGTAGCTACAGTCCGCCCACAACATCGGTGGATGAGTGAACCAATCTAAAAACTAAAACAAACGCCAGCAACAGCAAAGCATAGCGCCAAACTTCCTAAGCGCTGCGGAAGACAACTAAATATGGATATTTATAATGAAAGAATGATGCAAAAAGAAAAAAAACAAAAACAAACAAACCGACAAACAAACAACTAAGCCACAAAATTCTAACAAGAAAGACGCAACGCAAGAGACTCCCAGGCTCAGAAGATATACTGACTGGGCCCGAACCCCAGCATGATGCACGTCTAATCTATTTATATAAATACACACATACACCCATGCATACACACACAAAAACACACACACAGTTAGTCATATAATCCATAACAAGACAATGTATACAAGACATAGCACATACTCGACGTAGGAAATACGGAATACGGAATACAAAATACAAAATACGTACATACAAAGCGTGTATGTAAGTAATTTGGATGAGCGCCGTGCAGCTGTAGGCATGTACAAGTTTTAGATGCTAATCATTTTTGTAATTGTTTAATTTCTTATTTTAATACTTATTTTTTAACAATGTGACATATATAATTTATATTGTAGTATAATTGGGCTTGCAATAGACTAACAGTATTTTGTTTTAGCTGCAGAATTTACAGAGATGCGTGCTTCGAACCAAATTTATAACCAAACTTGATTGTTATATAATTTTTTAATGACATTATGTACAGTTTATTAATTTGTTTATCTCTATGCTTTTTTTTTACACAAGCTATAATAGTAGGCTTTACATATGACATTATTATATGTTTTAGTTAACTTTTGTGTTGTTGGTCGTAATGCAAGGCGCTCCGATTGAGTTAAATTCAACTCAAGAACAACATGCACAACAATCAGGCCTATATCGTAAACAGCTGCATATATATATATACAATTTATATAAATATATATACACGCCTAGTTTAATATACTCACATATAAAGCTCACTTATACATACATATATACAGCAAATATATAGATATATATATATATATATATAAATGTATAATTAACATTATCAAGCATACGTGTAACTAACAAGAAAGTATTATAGAGCAGAGGAAAGAGAAGTGAAATTATTGAATGGAGTTGAAGGAAAAGTCACAAGCGCCCATTTATCAACTATTTACATATTGAAAGTCGAAATAGCGAAAAGCTTTAAAGGTAAACAAACCCTACAAGTCTACATAGTACTTAGCCTTTGCTTTTTATGAGTAAAACAAAAACGTTAGGTATGCTACAAGTTTATATTTAAATATTTTGCATAAAACGTAATTGGCAAAAGTCGAAGCTCGAATTGCAATCCCAATACCTTGGCTTAAAATTATAAATATGAAATATTCACAAAGCATATCCATTGTTTTTCAAAACAAAACCTCCCTTTATTTTATGTTGTTTATTTAGTTTATACATACTTACAAAGACAAAAGAGGAATATAAGAGGAATTATTTTATTTTTGGACTTTGTTCATTCATACTAACATTTACAAAAAAAAAAAAAAAAAAACTAAGCAAATACTTGTAAAGCTCTTATGTACTTATATACATACATACATACATAGATGTACATCAAATATGTTGAAAGCACACAAACTGCCTGTTTTGCTAACATATTATTAGTTTTATGCAATGGGGTATTATAATTAAGTTTTTAATAATTTGAACAAAAACCAAAACGACGACTAACGCTTTGTCTCTAAGTATATATAAAACTTAAAAAAAATAACTTCATTTTCAACTGTATTAGCAAAATTAAAAACATGTTCTTAAAAAAAAACACAGCTATGACAATACACTAAACGTCAACAGGATACATTTGACTATATGAAATGAAATCATACAATCCAAGATAACTAATAACTAAAAAATAAAGTACAATTCTAGTACTATCTGCTATTTAAGTAAAACATTTCAGTAACAATGAAATGCTAGGTTTGTTAATTTCTACCATATAATCTTTACGCTCATCAGATGAAGAACTCTTGAAATTGGAAAGCTCATTTCGTTTTTTTGGTCACTTGAATGATTTCTGTTGACGCTTAGCGTGTTTAATAATGTACGTAATTGTAGCATTAAAAATCTATAAAAAAAAACTAATCTAAATTTATAAAATACTAACGGAAAAATTAAGTTAATTTGATGAATAATATTGGGTTAATTGTTAACTTTTGTTGAAAATACATTAAAAAAATACACTTTACTAAAGTAAAATTAAATACAATATATACAGTCTATTATTATAAAACGAATTAAAACAGAACATGCATATGTACATATATTTATATAACATTGTGAGAAGGAAACTAACAATTTAGTAAAGGAAAAACTCCGTTTAGGAGTTTTTTATATGTACCATATATATAAATTAAAATTTATTACAAAAAATACTTGCTGTTTTTATAAAAAATTGCATTGAAGATTAAAGTCTAGCGCCAACTAGATTTCTGCATCAACAGACACCAAATATGTTGCTAACAGCAACGCTCTGTTATGTTAATGTTATCAAGATTTAGTTAACAGCTGAATAATTTCCAAATTGCAATGCTTTTTATTGTTGTTAAATCGACGCTACGGATAGAGCATATTTTTTTGTTCAAATTCTTATTTATTTTGATTATAGATACGATAAATTTCATTCATTTCTCAGCAGCCCCGTCAAATTTAAAACGAACTAGACAATCGACTGTTCGAAAGTTATTCGTTCATTTAGTTCAGTGGTTCATGTAAATGAGCTCGATTTCAGTGGTTCGATAAAACAACGGTGAGCAATAAAAACAAAAAGAATATATTATCAGACACAAAATTTGTTTACGCTGCAGTGTCCAATAAGTCATCGGAACAAGTCGATTATAATATCATCTGCGCAGCAATGGATGCCACATCAAGCTTAGCCGATAAGATGGCGTCGAAAACGGCCAGCAGCAACTCACTGGACAGCAGCTCCAAGTCAAGTTCCCTAGGCTCGAAGCAAGGTGCTGAGAATGGTGTGCTGCGAGACACGCCCTTTGCATATTTGGACGGTGAAGAGGATCAGGACCAAAAAAACGACGTGACTTATGTTTGCCCGTATCGCGGACCCGTTTTTGGTGCACTCACCATTACCAACTATCGCTTGTATTTTCGTTCACTGCCGCTGCGCGACCAAGAGCCGCCCGTTGTCGTCGATGTGCCGCTAGGTGTGATAGCTCGCGTGGAGAAAATCGGTGGCGCCACGTCGCGCGGCGAGAACAGTTATGGCATTGAGATATTCTGCAAGGACATGCGAAATCTACGCTTTGCGCACAAACAGCAAAATCACTCGCGGCGTACCGTATTCGAAAAACTGCAATGGAATGCATTTCCGCTCTCCTACACGGGAAAACTGTTCGCCTTCACCCATGGAGCAGTGAGCGCCAGCTGGGATGGCTGGTCAGTGTATGAGCCGCTGGCGGAGCTACGTCGTTTGGGCGTGCCCAATGATATGTGGCGTGCGACGAAGCTAAACGAATCCTATGCCATTTGCGATAGCTATCCGGCTGTGTGGGCAGTACCCAAGGCCGCTTCGGATGACGTTTTGCGTCGCGTAGCACAGTTTCGTTCGCGTTGCCGTCTGCCCGTCCTGTCGTGGATGAATCCACGGACGCAGGCAACTATAACTCGCTGCTCCCAACCGCTGGTGGGCGTCAGTGGCAAACGGAATGCAGATGATGAGGCGTATCTCAGCTACATTATGGAGGCCAATGCGCAGTCGGACAAGCTTACTATCATGGATGCTCGTCCCAGTGCGAATGCCATTGCCAATAAGGCCAAGGGCGGCGGATATGAGTCAGAGGATGCCTACAAAAATGTGGAGATCAATTTCCTAGACATACACAATATACACGTGATGCGCGAGAGTTTGCGCAAGGTGAAGGAGGCCTGTTATCCTACCACCGATGACTCCAAATTTCAGTCGGTTATCGATAGCACCTTGTGGCTGAAGCATCTGTGCTGCGTCCTAGCTGGCGCTGTGCGCATTGTGGACAAGGTCGAGACAATGAGCACTTCTGTGGTGGTGCACTGCTCCGATGGCTGGGATCGCACTGCGCAATTGACGGCACTATCGATGCTGCTCCTGGATCCGTATTATCGTACCGTGCGAGGCTTTGAGGTGCTCATCGAGAAGGAGTGGCTGTCGTTCGGTCACAAATTCCAGCAACGTATCGGGCATGGCGACAACAAGCACTCGGATGCAGATCGCTCACCAGTGTTTCTTCAATTTATTGATTGCGTGTGGCAAGTGAGCTGGCAGTTTAAAAATGCCTTCGAGTTCAATGAGTATTTCCTCATTACCATTGTGGATCATCTGTATTCGTGCCGCTTTGGCACCTTCCTATGCAACACCGAGGCGGAGCGGGTCACAGATGGTAAGTCGAATTTGTATTACTTGATTAACAACTGTATTTATTCTTATTCATATAATTATATTTTGGTTAGCATTTGGATTTTTTTTTCTAATTTTAGCAATTTTAGCATGTTGTGCAATTATTGAAAAGACATTACAATCACAAGCGTCAATCAATTTCTTTAAAATTAAGCGGTCTTTTATTATTTACTGACAGTTAAAAAATTAAAATAAAAAGTAATTTGTGATTTTAATCGTAATCATTGCAGATCTGAAGCACAAGACAACATCGCTGTGGACGCATATTAATTCCTCGCTGGATCAGTATCTGAATCCGCTGTTTCCAGCCTCGTCAGATCGGGCCGAGCTCGTGTTGCGTCCCATTGCCAGCACTCGGATCATACGTCTGTGGAAGGGCCTCTACTGCCGCTGGAATCCCGGATTGTGTACGCCACAGCATGGCTGTCAGCGCACAAGGGAACTGCTATCGAAGCAGGATCAGCTCTTTAAGCATGTCAACGAACTTCGCCTGAAGCTCATCAATCGCATTGGCAATACGCAGACGACAACACGATTGGCTTCACCCATGCGTTAAATAATAAATGATTTAGTTTTTGTTCTGCTCTTAACTAGTTTGCAATAACTGTATTAACGACAATTACTATACTACATGTATTAACGAAATATTTTAATCCAAAACTCTTGTGTTTAAGCATCTAATAATTAATAATAAATACACATATTTTTAATGTGTTGCATAATAATGTGTGGAAGCTTCTGCGTATGGGTTTCTGAAATGATGATAAGAAAAACTTTTTTATTTTCATTTAATTTTCAGTGAACATTTGCCTGCTGTTTGATTGATGCGTTCGAGTTCTGCTGAATAAAGAATTTCTGCTTATAAAGAGATTACATTTTGTAATTATTGCTTAAACCCAACTGCAGATAACATAAATGTGTTTTTCCATAAAAGCACACTTATTACTGCAACGAATATTTATAAATATACACATGATTCAAGTGAATTATGTAATTAAATCAAATCGAATTCCAAGTAACTGTCAATTGCAGGGTGCACTTTACTCGCAGCGCTACTGTGTGCAATTTGACCCATGCACCGTTTTGTTTACACACATACATATACATACGCAAGCACATACAAGCACATTAATTCATTGTCATTGCCAGTTAGCGTTGCCATCTGTTGCATACATTCCATTTTCATTCATAAAATTTACCGCACTTTGGCGCCTGCGCATTTGGTGAGCCCCCATTCCACAGTTCAGCAATTTGATGTCCATTTTGCGCCAAAAATTTAGAAACACAATCAGTACGTTTTCGCACGTTCACTAATGCAGTCGCATTTGGTTGACGACGCAACTTAGCAGTGATTGGCAACGCGAACCACTCTAGTTATAGTTTAAATTTAACAAATACAAAATATGAAACAATCAATAATATTAAAATAATGCAGTTTGGATTAATGTTACTGCTACTTTTATTGTGCCTAGGACGTGTGAGTAATGCTGGGGAAATATTATTGCTTATTTCCTGTCCACAACAAAGCTATAAAAATTGTCGGGCACTGCGTGAAAATCTTCGCACACAACAACAACTATCGAACGCTATCTCAGCGGATTATGATTACATTATTAAGGTGCACATAATGCATGAACTATTCAATTACTGGACACTGCTGGACGCGTTGCCGTATTTGCAAGGCAAGACACGTTTGCTAAACACAAACACCGATTGGATTATTTGGTGTCAGCACAACACGCACGTGTCTTCGCTGCGTGCCCTGCTCGACCAGCTACATAGCCGTGATGCGCAAGAGGTAAATAGCCGACGCAAAAACAAAAAAAAAATCTTTGGAAATAGATTCCAAGAAGGCTTACGGCTCGATAACTTGACAACTTGTCGCAGTGCGAATTCACATATGACAAAATAATCATGATAAAGCAATAAGATTATAACAAAAAAAAAATAATAATATAATTTTTGTATCAGTTTAATAATTTTAAAATTCTAAAATGGGAATTTCTTAATTCACATTTTTGTGTATAAAAATTATCAATTAAGTAATCTCATTCAGATTTTTGTACACTGTTCCTATACAAAATTTTGTTATATATTCTTGGAAATATTTAAAAACTATCATCGGTAGATAGAATATTTCCGCATATGATATCTGATAGTTTAGTCAGTTTACCTCTCCTGTAAATGTTAATAATGTTATTTAAAATCATTTTATGTATTTAGTTTTACACATTGTTTTTCAATTTAGCTAAAAAATCGCAATGCTAAATTCAAAATACATTGCTAATTTTGGGAATTTTTGCATTTGGTATTTTCAGTTAGCTTATTATGGACACGCCTTGTATGATGCTGAGGCGACCATTGTGCATCATTTTGCAAATTATAAGGATCCAACATGGTTTCCATATCCCATGCTAAGTGCAGGCGTTGTTTTCACAGGTGCTCTACTGCGCAGGTGAGTGGCAAGGGAGCAGCCTACAATGTGCATCGTGTGGCCATAACTCTTCGTGGAACATGCATTTTCAGCCTGGTCGAACTTGTTGCTGCTAATGCCCCAAACGCCACAAGACACAGCGAATTCGCCATAGATGCGGCCCATGAGCTGGCCCGATTCATTTTCGATAATTTAGCACCTGACGTGACAAGCAATGATGACGCCAACGGAAGCAGTTACAGTAACAACATCCACATCAACAAAGAAGACGATGGCTCCGACATGTTGCAGCGCAAAATAATTTTGAAAAGTGCCGACTACATTTGTCCCTGGACGAACATGTCGCCAGCAGGGTCGTTGGTATCTCCAGAGACAGGCCCGAGACCAGCTACAGCTACAACTACGACAAGAAAAGGCTTCTCCCATGTGCCTGCCTCAGCGACTGCTGAGCCTGTGTCTTGTGTGTTGCATGCAAAGCCGGAAGTGACTGCTGGGAATGCCGTGCATTGTGTGAGTTAAATTATGGGTGTATATTCTCATGGCGGGCTCAATTTGAGATTCTGTTCAAAGAGTTGTTGCAGAAGTTTTGCTTAAGGCATGAGTTAAGTTTTTGACTAAATTAATTTATACAATTAAATCTGTTTTATTATAATGACATATCTGACAAACTTTAAATTCTCAGCTAATTGACATAAACTATTCTCCAATGTTTTTAATCTGTTTTGGATGTTTAATAAAAAGATGTAGCATTAAGAAGAATGAGACAAGTTATGAAATATTCTGCTTGATAATGTGTCGATTTAAGTCAGTACAAATATTAGTGCAGCTACGTCTGTTGATTATTGGGCTGTGAGGCAATTAGCATTTGAAACATATAACCATAAATTCTCTGATAACGGTCAAGCACAAACACAAACTGAAAATCGTTTCACTCCCACCCACAACAGGTGCACACAACCAGCGCACACATCTATTTTGCAATCAAAACCTGTGCTAAATTCCATAAGGAGCGTATACCAATCATCGAACGCACCTGGGCACCCGATGCTATGCGGCGCAAATACTATAGCGATGTGGCAGGTAAAGCGGCAACAACATCGAACGACAACGATGAGCGCAATTAAAGCAAATGTGGGGGGGTAAATGGATACACACACAACCATACAAACAAATACACACACACACACACACACCTGCAAATACACTTGCAAACACAAAACATGGGGCAAACTAAACACACGCATGCAGCACGAAGCTGTATGACGCCAGACCAGGAGTCATCCAGCTTCCAGTTGCAGCAGTTGCTCCCATATTGAATATTCATTGACTTGTCCTTGCAACCTTTCACCCCCATCTCAAATCAACAAACAAAACCAACAACTGCGACTACGACTACGACTACTTCAATGGCAACCGCAATAGACGCCGGAATACCAACAATCAGCACTGGCCTACCCAACGTACCAACAGGACATTGTGCCAAAACATTGGCAATTTTGCAATTATCCCTCAAGGATATCAACAAGCAGACGGACATACGCTGGCTGATGCTTGTCGATGATGATACCCTGCTAAGGTGCGTCTTTCTCTCTCTCTCTCTCTCTCTCTCTCTCTCTCTCTCTCTCTCTCCCTCTCTGTGTGTGTGTGTGAGTTTGCCTCGTATTTTTATGCGGCTTACACGCCTCGAAGCACATTCAATTAAAATTATCATTGCTATTTTATACCCTGTTTTTATTTAAATTAAACAAAAAGGGTATCCCGAGGTTGTGCGAAAGTATTACTATATGTTTATATAGGTTTATATATGTATGTATTTATGTATGTAATCTGTTTATGTTTATGTAAATTAACAAATAGTCCCACAATATCTATTCTTAATCATGACAATCAGCTGAGCCTTTTTACATATGTAAATTACACAATATTCCAGCAATTTTTGTTTAGCTTACGCAGATTAAGTACAGTGATAACTCTCCTAACGCACACTGCTTTCTCAACAGAGAATATGTAAAAATACTCTCTTAAACCAAAACTTTGAATATTTTTTGCTACAATTGAATTGTGAAACAAATCCCTTTGGTCACAACTAATATGCATAAGGGGTCTCTGCGCGTCGTCCATTCTCGACTAGAGGCGTCTGATCTGATTTTTTTTATATAAAAATTTCATTGATATCAATGAGCGGCATAAATCTCTTACAGTGTGCCCCGATTGAGCGCCCTGCTGAGCTGCTACAACCATACGGAACACATTTATCTGGGCGAACGATATGGCTATCGGTTGTATGCGCCGGATGGCTTTAATTATCACACTGGCGGCGCTGGCATTGTGGTCAGCGTGCCGCTTCTGCAGCTCATAGTTGAACGCTGTAGTTGCCCGGTTGACAGTGCGCCGGACGACATGATACTCGGCTACTGTCTGCAGGCACTGGGCGTACCGGCACTACATGCACCCGGCCTGCATCAGGCACGGCCGCAGGACTATGCGAAGGAGTTGCTGCATCTGAATGCGCCCATTTCGTTCCACAAATATTGGCACACCTCGCCGGAGCACACATACAAGCGTTGGCTGAGCGACGCACTGGGCAATGCTAGTGTGCGTCATGTGGCCGGCAAGGAGCAGCAGGCTATGCCGCTAGAATTGAACCGGTCGGATCTGCTGCAGTTTTCCAATATGGCAACTGGCCTGGCGGGCAACTCTAAGCACCTCGATCTCTAAGGTAAGTGACATACCAAAAAAAAAAAATAATAATAATAAATTCCCACTGACCGGTGCAGTTGTCACCACAAAAGCAATGGCTCGACCGAATTTCAATTTCCTCCGGTTGGAACCATCAAGCGCCTGCCAAGCGCACAAATGTCCCATTTTCTACACAGGAAAACTTTACCATTTTCGTGTCGAGTCGAGGGGAGTGGCAAACGCTGATTTATTCGTAGCTCTGTTTGTTTGTTGGCATTTGTGTATTGTGGTTTTTGTGTCACTTTAATTAGTGGAAATGCTCAAATGTGGTTGTCAGTCGCTGCGATGCTGCTGGGTATCTGCCAGACCTAATGGAAACCATATTTTCTGTTTTCGAATATTTTCTATTTCCGTAACAGTCCACAAACTATTTTTAAAATCTGATATTCTACATTTATTTACCTATTATTTTCAATTACTCTGTATATACAATTCTTCATAAATTCATTTCACGTTGGTAACTATCAAATTTGGCCAGAAATATTCTATAAAAATATGCAAATAACGATTGTTTTTATTTCAGATAAAATATTGCTATCTCTTAGCTCCGAACTGAAAGACAGAGTAGAAATTGTGATTGAAGTCAAATCATTGGAAAAGGAAAATGTAATATTGTGAATATCAAGCATCTCCCAATCAAGCCGTTATTCACTCATCCTTCCATTTTTGAATAGCGAATAAAGTTCGATCTTAATTAAAAATTATGGTAGGGAAAATTGACAAATTTTCTTTTAGGCAAATGCAAATATTCCTTAGCTTAAAATAAATATTGAATTTAATATAAAATCATATTTGTCTTAGCTTGTAAAATAGATATAACCAATATGCTGAATGTTGCTAAAAATTTTGATCATTTACAATTTACTAAACAAAGATTTTATTTTGAAATTTAAAAAAAAAATTGATGACCAATTTTATTTTTTTAATTTTTAATTTGTCCAACCTATTGAATAATTATGTAAAAACAAATATACATATTATATAAATAAAATTATATTCCGATTGAGTTTAATTGTTAATATATTCTATTTCTATTCCAAATTATATAAGTTAAGAACTTTTAACAGAGCCGGCACATCCTAAATATTCCTATTTACATTGAGTGCACAATTTACATTTAATTTCAATTTGGCCGACAGCCGTCATCCACATCACTTAAAACTTAAAGCATGGCGAACCATTTGGAATGACTTTCGCACCTTACAGTTACTTAAACCTCATTAAATGTAAATTTGTGCAAGCAGCAAGTCGAGGACAGCTGTGCTTCAGAGGAGGTGGCATCAACAGTTTACGCTCGACTGCATTATTCGAGTGGTTTATCCGTCGGTGGTTGGTGGCTGGATGGCTGAACCGAACTGAGCTAACCTGAGCTGAATTAAGGATGTAGCTTTGAGATACTGGCCGATAAATAAACAAAGAGTTTCGTTTATCGGCCCACGACGCACTGTTTATCAATGGGTGCCCAGTGACCTGCCACCTTCACCATACAATATACTTCACTGAAGACGGATACCGCAACTGCATCTATTATTCAGATACTAATCAATACTTTTCGCAAGTATCCAAAAGAAGTGTGGGACTGGGTGGAAGCCAAATTGGCCAACATTTGCTAAATAGGTGAAAACAATGTGTCGGCTAATTTGGCCACGCTGACAATTGTAATTGCCAGTTGTTGTTTTCTTCAATACTTAAATTATTCAATAAGTTAGTTAAAGCTTTGTCATGTTTTCAAAGTGACCAACTTTAAGATATGCAAGGGAAAGTAACGCATTAAGGAAGTTTAATGAACATGAGTTTAACTAAAACTAATAATTTAAGAAAACATAAAATATATATATATATATATATATGTATGTGAATAGTTTAACAAATATCACATCTTTAAGTCCTTTCAATTTCAGAACAACAATTTTAAATGCATTCGCAAATGTGACACTCGTTTAACTATAGCTCTGAATCTTAAGTGTTGATGCTAAATTCCAGTCCCACATCTGTTTAAAAACTGTGCATTTATTTTGTACTCGTGTCTGGGCTGCTTATTTGCTCAAAGTGGCTCATCTGGCTGCCGGGACGACTCTCGACTTGCTTATCTCGTAGCTGGCAGAGGCAACACCTAGCTGAGGAGGCAGGACACACAGCACATTCCCATCCACGTCTGTGTCTACGTGTACGTGTACATCCTGCCACTTCGTGGCCTAATTAGTTGCGGATTTTTCAATGAATGCGAAGCAACCACAGCATGCCGGCAGTGCGACAAGTTGAATTTCAAATAAATTTAATTACCAACCATGTTGCAGTTAAATAAACACTACATTTGTATGCACATATCCAAATACTTATTTAAACACATATGTTTGTATATTGTCTATCGACGCCAGGGGTAGTCATCTTCCTCAGATACCGCATAGTCTTCAGGCACATTTCCAGCGTCGTATTCGTCATCGAAATACCCATCGTCTTCATCTTCATCTTCTTCTATGGATGTTGCCTGTCTGGGACCCACAAAACTGATGGCATTCCGTGGCAGCAGTTGTATTTTGGCCAAGTTACGTTGCTTCTGATTCTTGTAGTTCTGAAATAGTCCTGGTTGCATGGGATCACTGGGACTCCAAGGCATGGCACTGAGTGCGGTAACCGAAATAGCTGCTGCAAATAAAGCCATTTTCAAACAGATCTTAAATATAGGAGAAAAACTGTTAAGCGATTTTCACTAACCGATACAAATCCACACAACTGTCAGATGCATTTTCACAATACCAACTGCGGCAGCTTCTTGAATGCATTTGGGGTTTTATAACAAAATTTTGGAGCTGAGCCCGTTTGTAACATTCATTTTGGATGCTGATTTTATGAGTATTTAATGGAAAGTAAAAGTTGACAACCTTTCTTTTGCTGTCATTAAATTTCTTTTTGTTTTGTCAACGATTTTATTGTTACAGAACTTTAAATAGTAAAACGATTTTGGTTTTATGTCTTATGCAGATTACAAGTTGCCTCCAAAACAATTTTCATTTCATCTCAATATTTAGATTATTTTGCGTAAATATGCCAGCTCTTAAATAATTTTCACTTTTGCTGCTGAAAAGTTGAAGCATACTGCTTTTGTACTTGTTGTTGTTGTTGTTGTTGCAAGTTTAATCTACAAAATACATAAAAATGAAACTCATAGTGAATGTCAGAAATTGTGCTTATTATCTTGAGAGTTTCATACAGCATATTCTTTGGCATAAAATTACAGTTTTTCCCTTTTGGCAACACCAACACATACACATACACAAATGGCACAGATTACATGGACATGGGTATTTTGCTTGTGGCTACTTGAAAGTAGATTATACAAAACACGCACAATGTCACAGTGTCAGTGAAGGTCCAGCCTGGGTGGTGTTACTTGCCATCCAGGCGTTAATCTTACTCCAAGCATCAAAAAGTTAAGCCACAAGAAAATGTTGCCCCGCCAGCCAAAAACAGAAAACGAAATGAAGCATGAAGAGAAATTGTTTAAAAAGATTTCCGTTCACACAATGTGCAGCAAACTGAGTCTGGGAATTCGACTAGGATTGGGACCGTGTAGCTGCCTCCTCATAGTCTTTGTATTTCTTGACGCAAGTTTTAGTTCAGCTCAGCTTTTAATTCCCATTTGAGTTTAGTCAATTCGATAAGTTTCCAGTTTGAGTTTTGCATTCTTAAACTCACTGGGTGACTTTTTGATTTAATGTGTGTTGTCGAAATATGAGAATATTTTTGAGTGTAGTAATTTATAATTTTTTAAAAAAAAAAGAGATAAATCATAACCAAAATTAAGAGAAAAGAATAGCATTTGTAATTGTATAAACTAATATATTTATTTAGAATTTTATGATTATTAAATAAATATTAGTTTGTTGACGTTTGCCAAAATTATAGACTCCCCTCCTATCGAATATCAATTTCTTGTAATGTATTTTACTCTTAATTTGCGCTTTAAAGTTTGAACATGTGACGAGTGGTTTTTCTTGAGTTAGAAAATCATTTGTCATGTCAGTTGCCTTAAATAGTGCTAAGAACCAACTAAGTTGCCCCATCATCAGCATGCCACTAATCTCGCGATTTCTATCCAAGCAAGTTTTGTTCAAAATACAATTTAGCTCCTGTGTGTTTGCTCTTCTGGTTACGGAATATCATTCATTCATCAGTCAAAACTTGTGCAAACAAGTTCTCAAATCGCTGCCAGGCATTTGCCAGCCACAAAACAAAAAGTTCAAGTCCTGCCCGCCGCTACCCGAAACCATTTAGATCAAAATAGTCAACTTCATTCAAATAAAACGCAAACGAAATCCTTGCAGTTAGGCAGCAATAAATTTCTGTGTCCATGTCTAAAGTTTAACTCGAGGAAAAAACCATTCTGTGTCTATCAGGACATCTAATCTGCAGTCCGTGCAGCAACGCAACCCAACTGCTGACTAACTCAACTCGAACCCATCCAACCAACTTACCACGTGCAATAAATTCCAAGGCGCAATGTCTGCACTATTTGTGGTGTGCCTCAAGACTTTGGTTTTCGGGCGGGTAACTAGCAAAAGGTATGGTGGAGTCTATGTGAGCGGTTAGGAATTTACTCTCACAGCTAAACACGCGCCGCGTACGTGATCTGATAGGGAATTAAAGCCGGCACAAACATGTGTAAAGTTGGCCAAATCGCGTCGCATTCATTTGAAGCCCAACAACCACACTTACTCCCTCTGCTACCCGTCCTGCCTCTGCTCCTGCTACTGTTCCTGCTCCTGTTCATGCTTCCGTTTCCATTGTGGTTTTGGTAGCACTGGTTGGCACAGTTTGACAGGCGGCGTAGACAACTTCGTTGCGCTAATTTACTTTAAATTGGTTTTTACGGCACTCGCTGCTTGTATCTGTGATAAATGACTGCAGGGTGTACTTGGCTGCCACACCACGCCCCCTAACCCTCGACCCCTGCCCCCTACATCCTATGTCAAGAAATGTCTTTGTTATCGCTAATGGCATCTGTGCTGTTTTTTTTTTTTATATTTATTTTGTTATTTTGTGTGTGCTCCCACGTGGGTTAATAAATTGGTAAATAAAAATTAATGCAGCATAAATTACAAATAGCCAATTCACAAACTTGACGACGTCGCTCTTGACAAATTTCCTTGTGGCCACTTTTCCACACATTTTTTTTGGCCATAATTAACGAGCAAAGTTTTTAACCTTTTGTGCAAGTTTTGTGCACCCCAGTCCAGTTCTGTCCAGTCCAGCCGCTACCCGTCCAAGAGTCAAAGCCACAAGTATTGCCAAGAATATCGTTGTACCCATATTGGTGGCTTATCGTTACAAGCCCATCTCCGGTGGGCGTGGCATGTCAGCTAATGAGAGAGTGCGCGACTAGTCGAAAAGTTTTCTTTTCGCATTTTTATTGTGGCATAATTAATGAAGGCAACGTTAGTCAAAGTGTTTGCCCGATTAATCAGCTTTGCTTTGGTCCTTCCATAGGATTATTGTTGTTTGTTGGCTGCACTGTAGTAAAATTCCAAAATATCATTGACCTATTGTGGGTCGCGTTCAATTGGTTATTTGCTAACTATTTTGGTCGACATATACATATATATATATATATAAATAGGTACAGCTTAAACTTAAACTTAAACTTAAACAAATAAATGAATAGCAGATCAAAGTCCTGTAGCAAATTATTTCCGTATGATGATATAAATCTATTAAATTAGGTCTTCGTTTCCCTCTGCAAAATATCCATGTTTACTTATTTAATTGTTTAAATAATTATAATAATAATAATTAGTAAATCTCAATTCTCAATATAAGTAAATCTCAAAAATAACTAAATACAAAAAAATATTAATTTACATTTCACTAAATATAAGCAATTTCAAAATATAAAAATAAATTCTAAAAATGAATGATTTATAATCACTTAAAGCAATGGTTGATAAACCTCTAATTAATTTACTATTTCGTAATCAACTTTCAACCAACATCTAAAAATGAAATTTGTTTAATATATATTATGATCACGATTCCCGAATATCTGATTGCATAACAATTTCGCACAATTGACATTAGATTTTTAGAAAATTTGTTATGCGTCGTGCAAAACGCGGTGGGATAAAATAAATTTGTTGCACGTGACACTTTGAATGGTCACATCGATGGATTTCGAGGACTGCCAGCAATGTGTTTTTGACCTGGCCAATTGCACAATACTTTTGTTGATTCGTTTGTGGCACAAATTGCGCGCCACAAATGGACGCACATAAATCAAGCGTGCGACAAAAATCGCTTGGCAAGTTTTCACGCACAATTGGCTTAATTCTAAAGCTCACACCTGCAAAATTCAAAGTTTCAATATCGAACTTTAGTTTTAATGTCAACATTGCAAATGCATTAAATCTGTTTTTAAAAGAGGAAACAAAAATTTTAAAATATATCCATTGGAAAGTTGTAAGTGGTAGTAAGTGATTTTTAACTTTTCTGACCTAATTAGAAATAAATATTTTAATTGCTTAATAAATAGAAAAAATGCATTAATACTTGCGTATCTTTAAGAACGTGAATTTAAAATGTTGGTTCACAGGATTGTCTGATGATTGAGAAATGTGTATCTTCCAACGAATTCTTTTGACTTATTTTGTGCTTTCATAAATAATTTGTATGAATATGTTGCATCGACGCTTCAGCAAAGCGAACATTTTTAATGAATTCCCAACTTTTTACACACGTTCAAAAAAAAAAGAAGCGCGGCGAACCATCATTTGTTTTTATGTGTGAGATACTTGAAAGTTCATCCAAATGCTTTTAATGCGGCTTAGAATGGCGACCCGGCCCCCAACCACTCCCCCCCCCCCCCCCAACACACTGTACGCCCCTGAACAAGCGCGGAAAGCACTAATTAGTCAAGGATTTGGTTGCAGAGTTGTGCTCCATCCCTCAATAAATCTGAAATGTAAATCACGTTTCACGTGGTATTTAAAATATACAAAGCATACTTTTTTTGTAAATATTTTGAGGCTGTCTGTTAATACTCAGACTTGTAAAAAATATTTCAAAATATGCGCACGTACACAAAAAGTTCAACGAATTTTTGTTTATTATGATGAGTTTTATGAGCTTTAAAAAATGTGTCTTTTGTGGTTAGGTTAAATTGTCAAAATATTGTACTTAGTGAAATATCTGCATTAAAGCTTAACAACAAAATTATTTTCCGAATTATCTATACTTTTGTTACATCATTTGCAATGCATATTCATTTGCACATTTAATTACACTCGAGACTTGCACAAAATCAAACCACATTCAAATAGCAATATTCAATCAGCCAGGTTGCCCCTTCGAGAGAGTGCAATTGTGTATGCATGTGTTTATGTGTGTTTGTTGTGTTGTGTGTGTCCAAAAACAGTGTTACAGTTGCCTGTGCAATTAGGGACATTTTGTTAGAGTTTGACACTTGAGATTTTGATTAATGAATACTAAGAAGTGTATGCATGAACTAGCAAAGGACAACTTCATTGAAAACTTACCTAATTATTTCTAACGATTGTATATTAATTGTTTCGAGTATCTGACCAAAACATGAATGACGATGCTTTATCCAAAATAAAAAGCACATTCAATTAATTAGCATCTATTCACAGGACACAGGACACAACACAAGGCAAACGTGCATGACAAACTTCCGCTTTTCGGTTCGGTTAAATGAACGCAGGTTGCGGCCACTGGGCGTGGCTCAGCACAGCCCAGCTTTTGGGGCAGAGTGGTTTGCTGCATTTGTGGCTTGTGTGCAGTTTTGTTTTCAGACCATTTCACGGGCACATACGAGCACGAGTGCGAGTAGAAAATTGAACAAATTTCAACGGAACAAAAATACGTGCAAAGTTTACAAAAAACAATTTGGTTGTGGCTTAGCCGCTTCCGTTGCAGCTCCTGTTGAGGTTGTTTAATTATTTGCCATTTATATGAGGGTAATTCTTTATCTTAGCATTCGTCTTTTGACACAGATCTAGGTTTTCATGTTAACTTAAATTAAAATCGAAACAAATAAAAAAAAGGCAGCCCAATGTAATGAACGTTAAGTGAGCACTTTAGTGTTTAATTTATTGTATATATTAAGTATTCCAACATAAAAGTTATAGAAATCACATCATGATTTTTGTTCACCAACATATATTTTTGAAAGGCGCGCTGCTCATTTTCCAGTGCTGCCACATAGCTAAAAAACAAATATTGCCTTCGCCTAGTGCTGCCAATTGACTGTTTACACACGAAGTTGGCTGCGCTGCACGAAACAGCTGTGAGCCAAAATATTCAGTCAGTTTGCGCAGTTTAAACAAAACGTGTTTAAAATAATTTTGATTGTTTTTGCTAAAAATAAAACATACAGCATGACAGAAATTGAGGGCTACAGAGGTGAGACTTAAAAATGTTGTTGACTTTATGTTAATAATAAAATATCGACATTTACAGTTGTGCCGCTCCGAATGTCGCCGGATGCCAAAAATTGTCATAGCGTTTACATGCGGGAGCATTTTATACGATTAATGGATCCCAACAAACCAAAAGGCCGCACGCTATTTCTGCTTAATGTACCGCCCTACGTAACTGAGGAGAGTTTGCAAACGTTCTTTAAGACAATCGGCAATGTGGAGAGCGTTATGTTTGCCGCGAAACCTGGTCGCGATGAGACGACTAAGTGGTACGAAGGAATGGATGTTCCCTTTTCAAATGCACAGACACCATTCAAGTTCAAAGTAGCCTATGTGGTGTTCCAGAAGAGCAGCGACATTAACAGAGCGCTAGCTATACAGAGCCTAGATTTGTACAACAGCAGTGGCGAGTGCATCATCAAAACGGGCATGGAGCTGTGGCACGAGGAATACGAGAAGAACTTTATGCTAGATGTAGCTAAGACGCAGGCAGAGATCGATGCTTACATGGCTGCCTACGATAAGAGCGAACGTGCCGCACAAGCAGCAGCCAAGGCAAGCGAAGCCGATCCTAATGGCTGGGTGACAGTGGGGAAAGAGGGTCGCAATGCAGGATTTGAGCAGAAGGAATCTGTAATTGGTCGCATCGAAAGCAAGATGAAAAAGGACAAGAAAACCAAGGAGCTCAAGAACTTTTACACATTTCAAATACGCGAAAACAAAATGCAAAACATTGTAGAGCTGCGCCAAAAATACGAAGAGGACAAGCGAAAAATTGAACTGCTGAAGAAATCGCGACCATTTAGACCGTTTTAACAACGCTTAAGGCAATAAATAATACAATAAATCAAATAATAATAATATTTTTATATATGTTTTATACAAAGTTGTAAGAAAGAAATCTACCATATAATATTTTTCTGGTTTTTCTTATTCATAAGCTTGTGGTATATATATATAATATGTTTGACATTTATATTGTTGTCTATATTCATTGCAATTTGAATTTTTTAAAATGTTCCTCACTCAATTAGATTGATCGCCAAAAAAAGGAAAAATCTCTCCACTCCTTTTCGGTTATTGAATGAAACAAAATTTGAATTGCTAACTTTTGTTATTAATTATCGATCACTTTTATGAATAGTTTCCACAAATCATTTTATCTGAGGTCAATAGGTTCAACCGGCGTGATAATTAAATTAGCAACTGAAACGTGAAAAAATATTTCCGAATACCAAAAGCACCAACAAAAAACACGTTTCAACCAAATGTGTGTGTAAGCAAAGGTTAAAAGTTGAAGATGAAAAAAAAGTTTGGGAATAAATGCGCGAATATGCTGAATATGAGTTGCATGACATGACCGCTGGCCAAAATCCTCATAAATTTATGGCATTGACACTTTGCCGCGACTAAATCCTGGCCTGGCCTGCCATAATTTCACGGCAATGCCATAACTTACATGCATATGCCGTCCCGCAGTTGGGCTCAAGGAGGAGGCCATAAAAGCGTATAAAAAGCAAACAAAAAGCCTGAAGAAATACAAAAACAACAACAACAACTGCAACAACAGCAGCAGCAGCAGCAACAAGAAGCAGCGCAGCGCTTATTGTGTGATAATCGCATATGGTTTATGTTAATTTGAGAAATGATAAAAATATTTCGCTTATCAATTTTAATCATCATAATCGTCGCGTTGCCATCGTCGCGACACAGACTCCAACCAGCGCAGACCTCGCCCCAGGCCGAGGCTGGCACAGCACGCGATCCGGATACGTTGCCGTTGCCTTTGCTGATGCTGATGCTGCTGCTGCTGTAGCTGTAGCTGTAGCCATGAGAGAAGTGCATGAGACATTTAGGCTTAATGTGGCGCGCGTAAATTTCGAATCCCAGCCATCTACCCAACTGGGTAATCGGAGAGTCTGGCTCCGAGTGAAATACAAACGAGGTACGCGTTGGATAACGCATATGCGCGAACAACGTGGCTATCGTCGCAGTTGCTGTTGTTGTTGTTGTTGTTGTATGCTTGTCATTGGCTGTGGGGGCATGGCCTACTGTGGAGCCTTAAGACAGCAACACATTCATAATTTCTTCCGATTTGTATCGTTTTTAAACATTTTAAATTGATTAAAACGCGATAAATCATAATCGGCCAGTATCTTCTGAAACTCTTTGGGGGCTTGTCGAGTGGAGCGTCTGCGTCTGCGACTGCGAATGCGACCGGGTGATGGAACGATTTATGAGCCTTGAACATAATAAAGTGTTAACGGAACGAGTTATTAAGGTAATCTGAATGCGCATAAGTTAATAAAAGCTCGTTGCACTTTCGTTATAGCTGCGACGATTTGCATTGGAGTTGCGTTGCGGACAGCGTCTAAGGTTGCATAGGCCCCGTTGCGGACACACACAAGATGTCGAAAAATATAACATAAAACGACCACACGTACGTCTCCCATGCTGCGCAGCAGGACGCCGGCTCAGCTCCAGACGCTCCAGAGACCGAGAAACCAAAAAAACAACAAAAAAAAAAACACAAACGCCGTGTCTTGTGAGCAGAACAATCAATAAATTTGAACACGTGAGCGGGACGCGAATGCAGACAACAACAACAGCAACAACAGCAGCAACAACAGCAACAACAACAGCAACAACTTAACGGCAACAACATAACAACAGCAACGAGTACAGCGCGATAAGTGATCGCCGTGTCGACTGATTGGCCACAAACAACAGCAACAACAAAAGTGCACACATATATACATATATATAGATAAATATATATATATATTTTTTTGCAGCTTGCAGCTATTTGTGGCACAACATGCAGGAAGTTATTAGTTGGTATGAATTGTTAGTTTTGACTCTAGTGGATGTTCAGTTAATTGAGCTAAAAATTGAATAATTAAATTCGTTTCGGTCGATCGCAATCGTAATTAATTAATTAATTATATCAATTATAATTTTAACCACAACATTTAAGGTGATTTGTTTTGTTAATTTTATTCATGGTGTAAGTTAAGTAGCTTCACAAAGTAGACTATGCTAAATTCAATAAGTTAAGGGAACTTAGCAACTGAAAAAACACTTACGGAGTGGGTGAATATTTGTTGGTGGGTTTGCGAATTGTCGTCAACTTGGCAACTCAATAACAATCCCCGAAATTATACCAAGTCGATGTATCGACATCATCCATCATGACTGGCATTCTGCGTGCCGCCGAAGCACCGTATAAATTATGTCGTCTCGAATTGGCAACCACCTCCCGATAACGACGCACCGGAGCACGTGCCATGTGCAGCTCCATTAGATCCCATTCGTTGATGTCCTGGAAGACGGAGCGCAGCATATGCATGCGTCCCAATAGTTCCGTCTCTCGCAGGCCTTCGTAATTGCGTCCGGTGCGTGAACGAAAGGATTTGTAGACCTCACTCTGCTCCTTCGTTTCGGTTGCCACTTGCAGCTCCTTGCGGTAGAGCGCTCGAATCCCACGACCCAAATGACGAATATGCTCAAAGTCGCGTATATTCAGAGCCACCAAAGCGATGGCATCCAGATTGAGTAGCTTGTGCCCATCGATATAGTTCTCCCTGAAGGTTTGCTGTGAATGCACTCAAATGGAAGATTTTTAATTTGCTAAGCAACTTAATGTAAACTCACCTCATACTCCGGATAGCCAAATTCACGGAGCCATTCAGCCACATCATTTATGCTCCACTTGAAAACCTCGGTGCGCGCTTGGGCATCCACGGCAGCAGCGCACAGATTAAACAGAGAATCTGGCGAGGCTCTAAACGAGAGCGGCACATCATGCTTATCGTACTCCACATCGGGATACATATAGCTCGGATAGCGAAAGGAAAAATCCTGTTCTTCGTCGCAGTCAGCTGGTTCGCTGATGCTCAGACTTTCCATATCGAAATTACGCCGAAATTGCGGCGTCGATGCCGACGACGCCGATGAAGACGACGACTCCATTCAAGCGGATGACACGTACTGTATCCTACCTAACCCAAATTTAGTTGCCCCAAGTCAATCTGATTGCGGTTTTCCCCCAAGAGTATCCTGTTCGTGTTCGTTTACATTGCTTGCTCGCGTTTTTTAATACTCTTCAATTTGAAGCATTTCAACTATATAAGAGGGTTCAAGAGGTGCTTGTAAGCTTACAACCAATTATATACTAAATTTATATAAATTATTGAAAATCATTTATTTAATATGTGTGAAAAATAAGATATGAATTATGTTTTGGAAAATATATTCCTTTTTGGCATTGTAAATATATTTGATTAATATATAAAATTAATATCTAGAAAAAATTGATTATTAAGGATAACAGATCCAATTCCTTACTTACGTTAACCTTAAAAAATGTAGCAAAATATTGTTCAAAGATCTTTTACTTATATTACCCATAAAAAATAACTTTTTTTTGTTATGTTTTTTCAGCCTAGAAGCGCAAAAATATGCTAAGGGTATAAAAACTTTCCTAATTTACGTTAACGTGTTTTTCTTTCATTTTCTTTTCCCGTGATTGCATTTGCATATCCGTTGATTTTTTCGGGGTCAATTGGTTGGTTGCGAGGGGACGGAATTCGTAGCCGCATTATGTGCTACGTACCGTCACGCCAGGACTCCTATTAACAAAACGAACGTTGCCTCACTCAGTATTTGAGTTTCAATTTGTTTTTTGTACTGATTGTTGGTAAATATTTTGCGAGTTTGCAAACAACATTTAATGGGTCGCAACATTTTAAGGGGCATGCAATTGCAAGTCAATGATTTGTTTATGCTACAGTTCTTAGAATGCGGATAGATTTATGAGTCGAACACGCGCTCGACACCGTTACCCACTTTATTAACAGGCCAGACAACATGGAATTATGTTGTGCAGAGATCACTCAATTCCAGACAAGTGGGGCATGTGGGCATGCCCATGCGCCAAAAAGAGATAAAACATCGTCGGCGATATCGTCTGTGTGGCTCCTCCCACTTGCAATGGACGGCTCGCATTGGCTGCCGGCTGCCATGCTGCCACTCTCTCCATATGGTGTAGGCGCTGTAGGGAGCTGTGAGTGTGTGTGTGTGTCCGCTCGCCTCGATGTGTGCGTGCCGAGTACGGCAACATATGGAGAAATCGGTAAACAAATCTCAATAGCGATCAATGAACGATCTCTGGCTGAGCTAATGACACAGCATTCTGTCTGTTTGTATGTAAACAGCCAAACCGTGTAGAGCCAGTTTCCCATGCGAGCAACAGTGGGCAACATTTGACGAAATAGTGATGGTATTTAGTTTTGTGTTTTAATATATAATAGAGAGAACTTAAGTTGAATATGCAAATAAAACATCCAACGACAGCATTACAATTTAAAGTAGAGAATAAAAACTTAGTTAGATTTTCTTAGTGATTAGAATTTAATTACAATATACATAAAAAAATTATATATCTATGAAAAAATGTGGCGAGCTTTCATTTATTTGGAATGGTCCTTAAATTTAAATTAATAAAAATTACACCATCTCCCAACACGATTATTTACTTAATCTCAATTTTTAAATTATTTTAATTTTATTTATATATAATTTCATTTAATAACATTTATTTGACATCTTAAATTCATATTTTTCTCAGAAAATAACAAAATCTCAAATTGCTTTTCCACAGTAATCGTTTGTGTTTGTCACAATGTTTCCCACTGTATCGATCCACACACAATCACGGAGATTTACTTCAACACAATACTTATTCGTGTATGCGCCCAACGGCAATCGATGATCGCTGGTTGGGTTTGCTCCCGGGCCGGGTCCATTTAGTTCCGTGTGGGTTGTCTTAGCAAACGGTTTAAGCTTGATGCGCCCCCAACATTTTGTGCATTCGTGTCTTTTGATATTCCTTTATAGCGACGGTGTTTTCCATGTGACATGATCGTAATTTATGCTGTTTCCGATTAGCTGGCATAAACTGAGCAATGTTACTACACGAAAGTGCCAATATGGAACAGAGTGCGCCCGAGAATCTCAGCACCCATGTTTTTAGCGACTGTGAAAAGAAGTTGCAAACGCCCTCTCGCGATCCCGTCGATGTGAGTGAGAATGGCTCCAATTCGAACAGTGATCTGCCAACCAAAGATTCGGTCTCGACTCCAAGTCCTGCAACAAGTGTAACCAATTCGAACACATCAGTCATCAGCAGCAACAGCAGCACCACCAAAGTGAAACTAAGTTTCAGTGTCGATCGTTTGTTAAGCGCCGAGCGCATCAATCCTTCGACATCCCTAAGCCCAACGTCCTCAAGACAATGCTGTGATGGTAGTATCTTTGCCTGCTGCACATTTCCAAGCTGCTTTGCACATTCCACGGAAGCTGCAAAGCAAGCTTCAGTTTCAGCTCCTCCGCAAGTACTGACAAATACACACGCATACGCCTATGCCGGATTAGATAAATTCTATCCGGGATTATATATGGATTACAAGTCTGTGCTAAGACCCACCCCCATTCGTGCCGCTGAGCATGGTAAGAACAATTTTGCCAAAAATATGAATCGATAACCTTAATTTAGATATAGTCTTGACTTGTGTAAGAAAACAAAAACTCCAGGGCGGAATTAAGAAATCCAAATTGAGCTATTTACCTAAGTTAGATCTGATTGACAGTTATAATTTTTATGATTAGTGGCCATGATCTTGCATCTGACTTCCAATAAGCACCTCGAATAAAAGAGAACAAAAAAAACGTTATTAACAAAGTAAATAATGTCCTCAATTTTAGCCAAAGGATATGTAACTAACCAAGCTGCACTTTTAAATCAATAAATTTGCATAATACTCGACATTAATAGCTGCATTTAATTATTCTATTTGAAAGTTCAATATCCCCTAATTATCGATGCTGGGCAACCTTTGAAAACAATCTTCCGTCATGATCAAAAGAATTTTTCCCATTTGCCAATCAAATTCGGACACATTCTTTGCACCCACTCATTATAAACTGCAATGCAATCGGCATTGTAAAATAAAAGATACAAAATTTACAATTCGTAGAAAACTGGAAGCACTTTTAGACTCAACCAAATGGTTGGCCCATAAATCGTGCGTTTTTATTGGAATTATTAGTTGATCTGTGGCCATATTGTGCAATATTATTGTAGCCAACTGTTTGTAGCTTGTTCTTGACGAAAACAATTCGATTGTTGAAATCGACAAATCGACAAAGATATCTCCTCAACGTCGGTTCGTATTTACGTTACTTCCTGCTGTTTTGTATATCAGGGGACGACTCATGGACTGCCTGCCTGCTAACCAGCCCATGCACTTTGATCTTGTTTATATGAAAAATAGTGAGAAATATGTTTTTTTTTTTTCTGTGTATATTGTTGATTGGTATTGTTTAACTTGTTGTTTGCCTTGTTGCTGGTGCTCTTTTCAAATATGTTCGGCTACCTCGTTTGTTGTAAATACAATTCTTATCAAGAGGGTGTTAAACAGCTGAGAGCCTCAATTGAAACAGGCGTTGATGGGTGCAGCCCGGAAGTGTGTGTTGCATAATGTCATTATATTGGGAAAGATCGTGAAGGAAAAGATGCGATAAAAATCAAAAGACTACTAAATCATCTTTATAGATCATTTTGATACAAATCGTTGGACAATAAATTTAAGGGAATACATCATAATTGTTTATTCAAAATAAATAAATTACAAATTAATTTGTACGCCAACTTCCTTGTAATTGTGTTATGGACTTCCTGAACCGCTGCTCTTGATTTGATTCATCCATGTCAAAACCAGAAATTATATCATTCAACAACATTTTCGCCTTAATAGCAATTTAAAGTGGCAAACAAATTAGCGCCACATGAACATTAATTTGGCAGCCCATCAATTCAATGTGAACGTTTATGAAAATTATTATCAAAATTAAATGATTCTTGAATACATTACCTACTGAGGGCGAAAATGAAATGCCAATTAGCACGTGGCATTAAATTCGACATTTCCTCAATCAACATCAAAACCAAAAGCGAAAACCAAAAAATAAAAAAAATAAACAAGAGTTTGAAGTGTTTCATCAATCCTTTGCTACATTAAATAAATTAAATTCAAAAGAACAAAACCGAAATTATCAACAATTTATGAACAAATTAGAAATCAGACTTAAAAATAAACTGCCTACGCTGGCAGCATCAATTGAAAACCGCTGGAAAACCGATTGAAGCGAATTTGTTTATTTGCCTGAGCAATTGACCCCGTCACTCAGGGGCAGCCAATCCATCCAACCATCCAACCATATATAATGAATTGTTCCGTTCATCTAAGAGCTTTTTAGCTGTGGCTAAAAGGAGCTGAATCTTTTCTGATAGATTGGGGCGCCGCACGGCCAACTACTGTGGCTGAATGTGGAGGCTGCCGTTTAAGTTAATGACATGCAGCATTCTTTGGACTGACTGACTGAAGAACTGGCTAACTGACTGATTGAAGCTATGCGGTATTTTAAGGGGCAATGCGAGGCCAACTATTTACACAGCCACCCACTGTGGTGGCTCAGGTTCAGCCAGCTACCTGTGGTGCCAAAGTTATTTTACCAATTGCGTACAGATGATATCTCTAGTGAAAAGAATTGAGACAGACAGAGAGAGAGTGAGAGAGAGATGGAGAGAGTGACTTGTAAGCTTTCGGGACCTGCTCTAAGCATTCGTTTTTGATGGATTGATCGCATCGCATCGCACATCATAAAAAACCATAGCCTCCAGCCAGTCACAGAACCATTCAACTCCAGGTTCTTCATACTCTACAGCTAGTATTTGTTGCTGTTTGCTTGTTGATGTTGCTGTTGCTGTTGCTGTTGCTGTTGTTGCATGGGTGTTGAGTAGTTTGTTTGATTGTTTTTCCCTTCGGCCTGGCAATCGATCGATCGATCGATCGATCGATGGATCGTTGAAGATCTCTTTTCACTTTTTGTTGTTGTTCATCTGCTTGTTTCTGTGCTTATTTATGCATCGTTAGGGATAAATGCTGCGGGTCGGGGCCAATAATTTGGCGCCGCTTGCCTAATTAATTAACAATTTATATGTTAATCCAATTGCTTGTGTGTTCTCCCACAGCGATGTGATCAATGATTAAAACAGTGTATTCATATTTGCCGGATTTAAAGCATACTATTTTAAATAAACTTTGTCATTGCATTCGGCACTGTTCCCAGCAGCTGGAGAACTTTCACTTACCGAGATCACCCTGTAAATGTTCCATTATACGATTTTCCTCTATTCAGTTTTAGGTCGATGTCAACACATCATTTTGATAAATTATCAACATATTGTTGTTAAATATATATTTAACGATATCAATCTTGATCTGTGGGAATATAATACTGATTATCGCTAATTGATTTTTAGGTTTGACTTTGTCTTTTTTTATTTCAAATGCATAAAATCAAATAAAATACTCATCTAGATAACAAATTATACAAATTTTGGAAATTAATTTCTTCTAATTTGTTAAATTTGCATCAATCAATGCTGTATGTGATCAGATAAGAATCATTTATAACCAATAAAGAGTCTTGTTGAAATCATTAATACCTTTTTAAATATCTGAAAACATTTGGCATCTTATCCAATCTAAACAAAATTCACTTAATCCGCCTAAATTTAATTATTTACCAAAATGTATATAGTGAAAGAAATTTAAGCCGCCAACAACTATAAAATTGATAGACATACACATATATTTATATATATATATATATATATATATATAGTTATATATCGGCATAATCGACTGACTGAAGACAATATTGAAATCTAGACTTACAAACCATTTCCAAATAATGAAGTCCAGTTGGCATCCATTTTTGTACATGTTTCACATTCTTTGCGTCTTTGCGTTCTGATTGAATCAGGGTCACAGATCTGTTTTGCTGGTGCACCTGCCGCCCACATGGCTCAAGGAGCTCGTTACTCTCGCGTATCTCTTATTATGGCAATTAATCGCCTTGCACTCGAAATGCATTCAATTGTTTACTTCAAATGTGAACTCGCAAAATATTCGCTAGCCCATAAATACAGTCGCACAGTGCAAATAAATCGATATAATTTAAGGCGGGCCATCAATTTGTTAATAGCCACAAATATTCAGGATGCGGATGTTGGCCAGACCAAGACTGGGCGGTTAATGATTTAAGATGTACGGCACAAGTCATTAAGAAATTGAGCACATCGAGGCGCTTGGCCGAAATGTATATTTTTTACAAATGTATCTGTGTGTGTGTAAGATGCGGCAATTAAAGGCTCGCTGAGGTGTTGAAAATCAATGGAAACTCATTATAACAAACCGGCAGCAGTTGACATAAACCAAATGCCGCCAATTAAGATAAAGGCGCACTCGTTATTGCACTTGCAGTTGCAGATGCAGCAATACACAATTGAGATATGTAGATACAATTGTAGCTATGCGCTTCCGTTGCAATGTAAATACACATTAGATCGCTTGAGTTTTGAGTAAATAAAATGCACCATGAAAAATAATTAGACGCATGCCGCGTATACAAACAAATTGAAAATTGATTACGCACTGTAAAAACCGTGCGCACAGCTTATAAAAAACCAATAAAAATGCATAAACTAGTTTGATAGGAAAAAAAAAAAACGAAAAAAGAACTGTATTTTATGAGTTGGTTTGCAGTACGCATATTTAAAAAACATTTAAACGCAAAACACACACTTGGACCAGGTCCCAATTCTCTAGTCTCAGCCGCATCTCGTGCCCCATGTCGTGCTCGATTACCCCAAATAATTTTTTGGTCCGCTAAGAGGTATTTGCTTATGTGTGTTTTGTTGTTGATTTTTAGCAGTGTGGTGTAAACAATTTGTTTAGCCGCAACGCTGATTATTTCCAATTAAGTGAAAATTTTATTATAAACAAACTCATTTAAATATTTTCATTTTTCGTGTGTTTCATTGAAAATAATTTACTCATTTTTTCGGAAAATTGTATTTTCATATTTTCTCATGTCGAATATTATTGAGTTTTAGACTCTGCGATTAGGGAAATGCGTAAATTGTATTGCAAAATATATTTTTACCCCGGCGGATATAATCATGCACATAAATATGTGAAGAGGATGTTCGATCCCAAGTTGTAAAAATAAATAAAGTAGTGTGAAATTAAAGTTTCAGTTAATACCATTTCCGGAAGCACAAATACTTAAGGAACACAAATAAATACTATACTACGAGTAAGCAGGTAGATAAAAATTACTCGTGATCAGATAAAATAAAAAATCTTTTGCGCTACGTAAATAACTATTAAATTATTTGCTAATGACCCATTTTGTTAAGTCAATTTAACCGCAAATAAAATGTACGATATTTCCTATCCCATTAAGTATATATATTATACATACCTATTTTAAAAATCAGAACAAGGAATTGAAAAATATAAATACTATTGCAGTCAGAAGTCCTAAATTCATAAGAATAATAATTATTCTTATCTACTAGATTGACTCACCACTAAGTACATATGTGATACAATTCTCAAAAAAGACGTTAATTTCTATTTTTAGAAATCTATATTTAAGACTGATATGGGCAAAGTTTCATCTAAATCCTATATTAAATAAGCTTTTGATGCTAATTAAGTTTGTTAATTCATTTATTTACCTATATAAATATACCTCGAAATCTTTATTTTGTTCTACAGTGCGAATACACAATAATTAATTTTCTTCTTCCACCCTTAACAGCTACTTTTCCCACCCTGGCAACAAACGCGCTAATGCGATTCCATCAGCAGCAGCAACATCATCAGCAACATCAGCAGCAACAGCAACATATTCACCCGCAACACCAACACCAGCATAAGGCTGCAACTTTGTTGCACAGCTCAACATCGGCGCTAAATGGCCTAAAGACGTTGCAGTTAACGCAGCAACAACGCTTTCTGGCCAAGAGTGCGCAGCAGCAGATGCTTGACATTCCCATAACGGCAACAGGTGCTCCCGGCACTTCACAAAATGGCGGGCACTCACATAACAACAACAGCAACAATAGCAACAACAATAGCAGCAACAGTGGCAGCAACAATGTGAACGGCAGCAACAGCAGCTGCAGCAGCAACAACAACAACAGTGGCAAACGCAAACGTTCCTGGTCACGTGCCGTCTTCACAAATCTGCAGCGCAAAGGACTCGAGATTCAATTCCAGCAACAGAAATATATAACCAAGCCAGATCGTCGCAAATTGGCGGCACGATTGAATCTCACCGATGCACAGGTGAGTCGTTTGCATAGAAATATGCTCAAAAGAAGTATGTGCTAAATTCGTCGATCCACAGGTCAAGGTGTGGTTCCAGAATCGACGCATGAAATGGAGGCACACGCGAGAGAATCTCAAAAGCGGCCATGAGAAGCAGCCAACACAGCAAAACAATGGAGCCGGCAACGGAGCTGGTGCCACCAAGCAGCCAATGTTGATAGCGACTGGAATTGTCGCTGCCAGGCTCCACGAGCCCTTGGAGTACAGCTCCGACAGTTGCTCCAGTGTGGAGCTCAGCGAACGAGCCGACGACGATGATAATATTGAAATAGATGTAGTAGAGTAACGATTGAAAATATTTATGTACATATACTTTCGGATTCATGAATATGAAATTCTGATGCAAAATATTTATATTGATTCAAATTTAGCTTATAAAAATAATGTTTCTTATTCTATCAATGAAATCATCATATTTATGCACTTGAAATTATTGTACAGTAAAAACTCAAATGTTCAGTCGATAAACAAATATATAATTAGATTTGTATATATGTTAGTCATGTATAATTGTATTACGATTATAAAAACACAAATTTAAATTATTTCTTATTATAAATTTATAAATTAATGAAAATAAATAAATTTAAAAAATAATTCAAAATCAATAAACCATTTTCAATGGACGAGCAACATTTGCAGTCAAAATTAGTTTAACTGATATTCAAGAAGAGCATCAAACGTGGCTGAGCGCTAAGCTAGTTGTGCGTATACTGATCAATCAATCAATCAATCAATCAGCTACTTTTTCTACTCTACTGGCATTTTAAGTGAGCACTGAGCCGTCTGTTTGATCCATTTAATATTCAACGAAAAAATTGCTGATTTTCTCAGAAATTAAAAATGTAAGTATTGAAATAAGAATTAGACTGCTTAGTTATGGACTGCAACGCCTTCGAGTATAATAAATACTAATAAAAATAGTTAGCACCTTCAATTAACAAAGAAAATTAAAATTTACAAATGTTTTGCTTACACACAGAAAATTCTCAATTGGGTAATCATTTAACTAATGACCAGTCATATTCCATAATTCAAATGGTACCACATATACGTATAAAAACACACATTTATTCATTAGCTCAGCATTTTATAATTGAAAAAAAAAACCATATATTAATTTTCCAAAAAAAAAATATATATATTGCTGGCCATTTGCTCTTAGCCCTCTCTTTGCTCTCTTTGCTCTCTTATTGCGCTCACAATATAAACAAAAAGAACACGCAATGCCAATTTCTTATACCGCTCTCAACACATCAACAACAGAAAATTTAATTAAGGGTATACCGCTGCGATCAGCAAAATTTGAAACGGCGACGAGACCTTCTAATTTAGACAATGATAAAACCCGATACCGACGGCAACGCAAGACGACAACAGTTGGTCAACCGGAGGGGCATCTGCCGCAGCGGATCAGTGTGGCAATTAGACAAACAGTGAGAGCAAATTATTGACGCACGACATTGAAATATGACTTCAAGTCTTAATAAAATTATTGATGTACTCTAAAAAAGGGCATTGTTAATTTGTGAACATTATTGTCGTACAAGTTAATAGTGTTTTATAGTTGTATATTTGGTATTAGAATTTGGTTTAAAATACAATTTTCCATTTAACTTCTACTTCATTTATTTAAGTGGTAGTTTTTAAGACAGCATGTTGCTATAAAAAGTATATATCAAATATGTTTAAAGTGTAGTAAGATCACTTTACCTATCAATTCAATTTTGGGGTTTAGATCACAAAATCGATTATAAAGTTGTATATAGTAGCTTAACATATTTACTTAGTATAAGGAAATCTTTTCTTCAGTGGAAAGGGTATACAAATATCGACCTGCCATATAGTGTATTTTCTTAGTGGTGTTTTTCGAGAGCTTCGTTTGTTCAGTTTGTTGACGCTAAGCGCAGCGAGCGGTTGAAATTTCAGTTACTGGACGCGCGGCAATGTGACAGCTTAATTATTGAGCTAAAATAGTTTGATACGAGCGCAGTCGGATCAGAGAACCTAAAAGTAGAATTGCCATAAAATGGGCAATGTGCAAACGCGTCAGTTCGAGTCTCGCAATGCGACAAATAGACGAAGCAGTAAGTGGAATCAAAATAGGAACAGCATCTTATAGACAACATTTGTCATCTCTCTCTGTCCCTCTCTCTTTTCCTCTTTCAATCTTCTTAGGCATCCTGTGGAACTTTCGTTATCCCAATGCGACAAGGCGTCGCGATGATGTCGCCATGATAATACACAACTCCAGGCTGAGCATTGAGGAATGGCTAAATCTGCTGGATCTGCAGCAATATGAAGGTCAGTTTGGTCAGCAATTTTGACATTATTTACACATGTGTCAAACACATCCGCTCAATTAGACAACCTGAAAGCATACGCCACTGTCGATGATGTCGGAGACATTAACGATCAAGATCTGAAACGCTTGGGCATCCGTAGTATAACCCATCGCCAGAAAATGCTCAATAGCTTGTTGGGCGTGCGAGCCAAACGTAGGCAGTCCATGAATTTGGAAGGTGAGCAGTGCTATCAATGTGATGATTAATTTGTAATCTAGCTATAGCTATATATCTATCCAGCGATGCGTAGTGCGCCCTGTTCGGTGCCGCGTCGCAAGAGTTCCTGCCCAATGGTTTATCTAGATGCAAATTCAGGTGATATGACTGACAGTAATGATAGTGGAGGTGCAGCTGTGATTACAACCAAAAGTGGCAAGGTCTTAAAGCAATTGACTTTCGATGAAACTACAACAATGTGAGTATATGCAAATGAGCAAATAAATGGTATTAATTATGTGGTCCTCAGAATCCTTATCCAAAGAATTGATTTATCAATAACATGCTTTATTTAAGGCATTCATTGGCGTCATCTAATATTCTGTTCGTAAATCATATAGATACTTCCTAGTAAGGTATATTTTGGAAACTATTTATTTATCTAAAATACTTATTGAGATACATTTTACGCATTTCTATTGACAATAATTCACATCAAAAATATGAAAATTTAAATAATTCTGCAAAAATACGCGATTAAATTCAAACAACCTTATTATAAAAACCAAATCTAATTAAATTAAATTAAATTCTCAACACAAATTGCCTGGTGTTGATTTTTGAGTTTTATTTGAAAATTAACGAGCCCTTTGTTAAGTTCCACAGTAATAGCATCCACATGCAATTCCTGACATTCACAATGTCCTGCGCCTCTGCCCGCATTTACCATTTCATATTTGATAACAACCACCTTTCCAGTCCCTTAAACGAATAAATTTCAATAACAAAAACTCTGCGCATGCCCCAAAGAATTTCCCATAAAAAATAATCAACCCAATGCCGTTAGGCAGGCGGCAAAAAATATCTTCAAGCAAAACCCAAACAAGTCGGGTGAAGCGAACAACCCTCACAAGGACATTCGACTTGTGCCAGGGTGGACTACTCCAGGGAGCAGCACAGAGCGAATTTAGATGGCATAGCGTACAGACGAGCTGTGCGATAAGAAAAGCCAAGGCACAATTTTAGATAAGCCTGCGAAAAATTGAAATTTTGTTCATTTTGCTAGTGCTACAAATTATATAAATTAATACGAAAAGTAAAACCAAAAGTTGAAATGCAAAACTTGTATTGAATACAAAGGCTGGCACAGCATTATAAAAAAACTTTTTAGGCGTGTCCTGCTCATATTTTCTCTAGCAAAAAAGAGTTATAGCAATATGGGCGTTGCAGGTGAGTGATAACAGCTTGTAAATAAAAAAAAGGCATTATTATTTAATGGTTACATGTAAGAAAATTACTATAACAACAATTCTCCATCATATAAAGTAGGAATTTGTATAATTTTTCTATAATTGAGTTCGTTTATGTTTTTTTTTTCTTTTTGCACTTGAACTTCAGACAAAAGTTCGCATATACCAAGGAACAATTTTGCGGGAGTAAATTTCCCTTTTGCATCAGAAACCCGGTCGCTGGGCAATTCGCACAGCGCATAAGACAAATTACCCATAATAAGGGACTTACACTCTCAATTTAAAACTCTCCTTTACTCTATCTATCTCTATCTCCTTCTTTCTCTCTTTTGTATTTGCAGCTATGAAGAATTAAAGCCGCGCTCCAAGTGCAACAGTCCGCATTGGGGCAACACCGCCGACGACATGGAAAGCGGCAACAACAGCCACGCCTCTACGCCCATTGCCTCCTCGCCCAATGCCAACGAGCAACAGGAGGCCATTGCACTGAAAAAGGCCCTCGAATGGGAGCTGAGTCTGGATGCCCGGGAATTGCGCTCGCATGCCTGGTACCATGGTGCACTGCCACGCCAGCGGGCCGAGGAAATTGTTCAGCGAGAGGGCGATTTTCTGGTGCGGGATTGCGCCTCCCAGCCGGACAACTATGTCCTCACCTGCAGCAGCAAATCAGCTGTCTTGCATTTCGTGCTAAATAAGGTGAGTCAATAATTGCATCAATTAAATTTTTAAATATTGTTTAAAGTAAAGTGACGTATTGTGTAAATATATGCAGATATATTAATGATTGAGAATCTGTTGTTTAGGATAAGTATTATGTATATCAAGCTACTTACTCTATACATTACGTATATTGATGAAACTTTGAAACCACTCCTTTATTAGTATTAAAGGACATCAGCTCCTGTATAAACAGCTCTAGTATACAAAATCACAACAAAATGAATTTTATTTTTACCAATAACCATAGATTATTTGAAACTAAAATTTAATTTTACTAACCTGATCTCCCCTCAATACTTTATAGCTGGTTCTGCAGCCGGAGACTGTCTATGAGCGTGTGCAGTATCAGTTCGAGGAGGATGCTTTTGACACGGTGCCAGATCTAATTACGTTCTATGTGGGCTCGGGCAAGGCCATATCTGCTGCATCGGGTGCTCTGATCCAATACCCATGCAATCGCACATATCCACTCTCGTTCTATGGCCACAAGATCGTTGGCAATCAGCTGCATACGCAGATGCTGGCCGGACTGCGTGGTCTGAGTCCACTGAACTCGCCCATGGGCAGCAGCACTACAGGTGGTGGTTCGACCATCTTTCGCTTCGGTCAGCTATCTGGCGATGCTCCTCCAGCAGCACCACAGCCGGTCACGCCGTCTAGTCCGCACTGTTCGCCGCCACGGGTGCGTCGTGAAGTACCACCACCTAGGCTGCCCTGCAAGAAGCAGCAGCGGTCCCAGAGCTTGACCCCCGCCCAGGCAATGGTTGTATGCAACATCAATAAGCAGCAGGAACAGCAGCAACAACAGCATCAAGAAGCAACAAATGGACATAGCCTGGCACGTTTTCAGACCATTGCACGCTGTAATCCCACCAGCGATTTGCAGCTGCAGCCACAACATCTGGACAGCAAGTTTACCACTCAATCTCTGCCGCGTCCGAGCACTTCGGCGGCGCAGGCATTGCGGCAGCAAGCAGCTGCACGAATTTGCAATTTGGCACGCAATTTCAGCATGGATACACCGGATCGAGCACCCAGCCCACCGCCCAAGCCACGCAAGGAGCCCATGGCCGCAGTGCTGGCGTATCAGGCGAGCGGCTCCGATTCGGGCAATGGATCGGGAGATTCGACGCCTGGCGATGTCAGCGAGCTGAGTATACAACGTGGCGGTGTCATCATTAAGAATCCGCGATTCATTACCAGCTCCGCCTCCAATAATACGCTGAAGAGCTTCACTGAATTTGATGCGTTGGCTGCTGAGGAGCAACTATTCTCCATGCCCATTGAAGACTTTAAACTGGTAAGCACATAAAAGATAGAAGCTGATTAAAGCTGAATTGTGTAATAAGATATATAAATAATTATTGTTTGGTTGCGTCAAATAAAATTTTCTTAATTTACGCATTTCAGTGTAGCAAATTTGATTTTGAGAACTTTGTCACGTTGCTGCTCCCCTCAGTGGAGAACAAGCCACTGGATGGCGATGCTCTGAACACTTTCAAGATGATGCTGCTGGAATCTGGACCCAAGCTGCTGGCCGAGCACATTACACGCATCGATATTGGTTTATTTCTGGACGTGCCAATCAATGAGTTGGATTGTTACCTTAGTTGTTCGGGCCTGGAGCTGTTGACGCTACCGCATGGCAAAGTGTTTCGCGGCGATATCATAGAGCGGACGCAGTGCATCAAGCTAATGGTCGCTGTCACCATACTCACATGTCAAACGGATCTGGACCGAGCCGAGTTGCTCAGCAAGTGGATTCAAATTGCGGTGGAAACGAAAACCGCGCTGGGAAATCTATTTGGCTTTTGTGCGATTATGTTGGGGCTATGCATGCCGCAGGTGAGTTGAGATTTACCACGGAAGTATTAACCTAATCAATTTTACAATTTGAAGATCCAAAAACTGGATCAGGCATGGCACATTTTACGCCAAAAGTATACGGACAGCGCATTCACATTCGAGGCCAAGTTGCGCCCCACTTTGAGCAGCATGAATGAGGCTTCTAATCCACAAGCTCCAAATACCACAGTGCCCCATGTGCTGCTCTACGCTCTGCTCATTGATCGGCCCGTGCTGGATATTATCAATCATGGCAATATGGATGAGCGTCCAGCCCTTTATAACACCTGCATTGATCCTTGGGAGTCGAAAGCCGATGATTTTGGTATGTCTATCAACTTTCTGCATTTGGATGCATCGCGTGGTTTTCTCAAGAATTTGGACTTATATCGCAAGAATGCCAAGATCATTTTGGAGGAGGCAAGCACTAGGCTAGATGAACTGCTGTCGGATGCTTTTCGGTGGGTTGTATATAATTATAGTATTTTAAAAACTATGATCCTTGCATTTTTAGCACCGAGTTTCACGTAAAGTTCCTGTGGGGCAGTTCGGGAGCCAGCGCCAAGCCCGAGGATCGACATGGAAAGCTCGAGAAGGTGCTAACACTGATGGCTGATAAGTTTTGCAGCGTCAACGCTTAGTTATGTATAAATATAACCAAAACAAAATCATCATCGATATTACATGGACTCTAGTTTCTAAGCTGATAATACCTTCCAAAATCAAAATCTTTATTCACATAAGTCTCCTCTCTTATCTAGTCTTTTAATCCTCCTTTTTAGCAACTCATCCACAGTTTCATCTATTTCCTTGTAATTTGTGCTGTTTCTACCTCAGCCTATGTGTATATCATTTTACACACAATGACAAAATAGAAGCACTTTTGTTACAGTTCAAATAATTTATAAACAAAAATAAAAAAAACAACTTTAAATTTAGTTAAGCCAAGAAAATTACTTACAATTGTTAAAGCACTCCTTAACCCATCAAGTAACAACTTCAAGCTGGAAATAATCAAATTGTACTTACAACAACGTAATCCATTCTCTAAGAGAGTTGGCAATATTAAGATAAAAAAAAAACATTGAAGCACACTACCAAAGGCATTTATAGTCTAGTACTTAACACATACATATAATCAACTAAATAAAGTATTACACATACTATAGATTGGACAATATACACATAATCAAATCAATCATCATGTACGTACATAAATATTTAAATGTGTGGGAAAACATATACTGATGAAATACTAATATAATTTTTTGCAATTTTATAAGTGATAGTGCCGTAAATTTAAATAAAGAATATAATGGAACTATTAAAACTACACACACTTATGGATATTTATTATCAAAAGTACTTTGAACTTGCAATAACTGACTGGACTTGCAACGGAAAAATAATGCAAGATAAATGTAGTATGTGATATTTGAATAACATACTACAGTGGAAAGAAATAATTAATGCGTTCGAATATTTATTGTTAATTAATCAATGTAAGAATCTGATGTGGGATAAGATACGCATTTTCCAATCAAATTTAAAAACAATTAAAAATAAAATAAAAATAGTTTTCGTCGTAAAAAAGGAAAGCTTCTTAACAAAAATAATTCAACTAACTAAAATTAAATTGAGCAAATTAAAAGAAAAATATAAAGTTCATACTTGAACTAATCGTGAAATAACGATAATAGGAAACCACTTGAGTAGTGAAAAACAATTACCCAACCGAGCACCAGCTTTATCAAACACTCGAATCCCTATCGAGGTACATAAGAATACAAGTATTACTACTTATTTATATACATGGAGAACGCGATCCAAGTGCCAATCAAACCCAACACAAATCCACCGACATTGTGCTCTGAGCAGAGCTAGCGAGCAGTTGCAGATTAAAGCGTGCTGTTGAATTACTAAATACCGAGCTTAAAGCTCAAAGTTTAAGCTCAAGCTTTAAAGCTCTTTTGTACAATGAGCGACGCCACAGCTGGTGCCGGCCGTGGTTGTCGCTGCACTCGCAAGCTAACATTGGCGATGAGCGGATGTGTGATAATTTTGGTGATCGCGTTGACAGTCGGCCTCTGCGTGGGTCTCAGCGGTGACAATGGCGTCGCACAGGTGAGCTTTCAAAACTGGTAGACCAAGTTCATTTTGACCTGGCAACTCAAAATTTGCACTTAATTGGAGCAGGATGAACCCGTCTTTGGCATTGATCATGTGGCAAACACATTTCTTTTGAATGGAAAACCATTTCGTTATGTCGCCGGATCGTTTCACTATTTCCGTGCCCTACCCGATGCCTGGAGAAGTCGTTTACGCACCATGCGAGCATCTGGTCTGAATGCATTGGATACGTGAGTAGTATCCATTAAAGATTTTTGATTAAGTGCGCCGACTTAGGTGAAAACCCTAGGACGTGACTTTAGGTGACTACCAACGGACGTTGACTTTAAAACGCCATTTCAAGGCTTTGGAAATCATCAATCAAAACAATGAATGGGCCTCATACAACTGTGATTGCTGTGCTTCGTACATACTGATGATAAATAACACTAGGCTACAAAGTTTATAATAAGACTCTAGACTTTAGACTCTTTTTTATTAATGTCGCTTAAACCGAAATCAAATTTAAATATAATAAAAATATACATGAGCAATTAAGAAATCTGAATAAAATAAAACAATTTCATTTACAGCTACGTTGAATGGTCGCTACACAATCCACATGATGGCGAATACGACTGGGAGGGCATAGCCGATATAGTAAAGTTTCTGGAAATTGCTCAAGAGGAGGACTTTTATATTGTGCTTCGTCCCGGGCCCTACATCTGTGCCGAGCGAGATAACGTAAGCATTTCATAAATAAAAAGCAACAATAACAATTACTCAGCCCTTATGACTCCAACAACACCAACAACAACAATAACAGGGAGGCCTACCACACTGGCTATTCACAAAATATCCAGACATTAAAGTGCGCACCAACGATCCCAACTACATTGCGGAGGTGGGCAAGTGGTATGCACAATTGATGCCACGTCTGAAGCATTTGCTAATTGGCAATGGTGGCAAGATTATTATGGTTCAAGTTGAGAATGAATATGGTGTGTACCACGCCTGCGATCATGACTATCTGAACTGGCTGCGCGATGAGACTGATAAATATGTGGAAAACAAGGCGCTATTGTTTACGGTGGACATACCCAATGAGAGGATGCGCTGTGGCAAGATTGAGAATGTATTTGCTACCACGGACTTTGGAATCGATCGCAGTGAGTAGAAAAATATTAACACGATAGTAGAACAAGTTTTCAATGTATTTAAAATATCAATACACAAAGTATTTTCCTAATTTTGAACATTACTTAGATTAGATCGGAATTATTTCTGAAAACAGTTTAAAGGTGCGAATAATTTAGATTATTATGTTCTAAATAATCAGATAATCATAATCGTGAAAGATTATTCCCAATCCAATCTTTTTGGCCGCTATCTAATCTAATCTATGTTATGTTATCAGGTATACTAAATTCTCAAATTATTAAAATATCAGAAACGGAGATGCACCTTTGTATAGGTCCATTTTAAGATTACATTTCTTAGTAACATATTATTTTATTATATATGCAGTATTTGAGATCGAGAAAATTTGGGAATTACTGCGCGAAATACAGCCGACGGGGCCGTTGGTCAACTCGGAGTTCTATCCAGGTTGGCTGACGCACTGGCAAGAGATGAATCAGCGACGCGACGGAAAGGAGGTGGCCGACGCTCTTAAGTATGTTTGAATGAAGTCTCAAATATATTCTAAGTAGTATCTTATGGATTCACCTATTTTAGAAAGATACTCAGCTATGGTGCCAGCGTTAATCTATACATGTTTTTTGGTGGCACCAATTTTGGCTTCACGGCCGGTGCCAACTATGATTTGGATGGAGGCATAGGCTATGCAGCTGATATAACCAGCTATGACTACGATGCGGTGATGGATGAAGCAGGCGGAGTGACCAACAAATATGAACTAGTCAAGCAGGTGATAGGTGAAGTCCTCGAATTGCCCGACATAACACTGAATCCTGCCAAGCGTTTGAGCTATGGCACAGTGGAGCTGACGCCTGCATTGGAGCTGCTCTCTGCAGAGGGACGGGCTGCTCTATCTAAGGGTGCACCCGTGAAGTCCGAGCAACCCAAATCATTCGAACAGATGGATCAGTATTCCGGGCTGATGCTCTATGAAACAACGTTGCCCAGCATGGATCTAGATCCATCATTGCTACAGGTGGAGGAGCTGCGAGATCGTGCACATGTCTTTATCGATCAACAGCTTGTTGGCACACTGTCCAGGGAGGCACGTATTTATGCCCTGCCCCTGAGCAAGGGCTGGGGCAGCACACTGCAGCTGCTGGTGGAGAATCAGGGACGCATCAACTACGATCGCGCCAACGATACGAAAGGCATCTTTGGCAAGGTGACATTGCAGTTGCACAATGGCGGTTCTTTGCCACTGGACAACTGGACAACAACTGGCTATCCACTGGAAGCGTATGCCATCGAGACATGGCGCAAGGATGCTGCAGCCCTAGATCCATCCATTGCTAAACAACGTCTGTTGCGCACTGGACCCATTGCCTATATGGGCAATTTTGAGGTAACCGAAGTGGGTGATACTTATCTCAATATGGCCGGCTGGGGCAAAGGTGTGGCCTATGTTAATGGTTTCAATTTGGGACGCTACTGGCCGCTGGGTGGTCCACAAATTACGCTCTATGTGCCCAACGAACTCCTCAAAGTGGGCCAAAACAGTTTAGTACTACTCGAGTATCAGCGCTGCAATAAGACGAGCAACGGTTCAGAGCTGCCAGCGGTGCAATTTGATGCAGTGGCTCAGCTGGATGGACAGTCTAGTGAAGCGTCGCTTAAATAGATTTCACAATCATTTTCATTTTGTTATCTTTATTACAATTTACAAGCGTTTCATTATCTTTATTAGAAGCAGTTATTGATTTTGCTGTCGCAACAACAGTCTTGACAAGCCGCTATTAATATTATAATAAACATTGCTTAATTAATTACAATTTCTAATTTGTTTTACTGACTGGCATTTTGTTCAACATAATTTAGCTCGTTTTCAATTGACTCTTTGCATTTATTAAACTTCTGGAATTTCTAGCTGCTCAAAAATTGTATGATTTTGTTCAGTTTCTTTTAAGTTTGCTTAATTTTACTATATATATTTCATCTTTATATAAATATTTATTAGATTTTACTCGTTATTTCAATTTTTGTGATTTTTGTTTTCGTTCTTACATTTTTAACTCATGTGTTCATTGGCAAATGGAGATTCTGATTTGATATTTTTCATAAAAAATATTTTTGATGCGATTTCATGCATTTTGCACACAAAAAATAAGTATTATTTTAGTTCTTTTAATAAACTTGTAAAGAGTATTAAGTACATTTAGTGTTTGAGGTTCTCAAAAGTATTTCAAAAGTGTTAAAGAGACTCATTTGGGTTTTTAGTATAAATACATCAAAATTACAGTAGATCTGCTTTATAGTAAAATATAATACATATATTAATATTATTGTTTAGTAGGGCAGTGTTGCATAGGAAAAAAGAAATGGGTTATCAAGAGATTCTCCTACATGTTTGTATTGAGTATAAGCACAACTCAGATGTATAATCGTTTAAATGTATTTCACCTTTTCTCTCTTTATTTCCAGGTTAAATGGAATAATATACTAGATTTACTAGCAAATGAATTAAATAATTTCCTTGTGTTACAACCCATTTTAATTCACTCTTAAATTGTCTACACATTCGCAAATATCGGACTTCTTGTACAACTTTTTAAGATTAACGAATACAAAATGATTTCTGATTTGTTCGAGCATTGGTTCGACTAATTCGACAGCAGTCTTTTCAAAAAAAACAAAACCCACAATGAACACAACTTGCGTACTTAATATTAGCTCTTATACAATAGTAAAAGATGTGCTCATTATAAATAGGGATAACTGAGGTTTACCATGCAAAAATATGTATACACTTTGCCTTATAAGGCAGCTCTGCATCCGTCGCATTTAATTTAAGCTCGACACAAATTAATTAGCAATCTACTTTTGTTTAGTTTTTTCTTTAATTTGTTTTTTGTTTCTAATTTACGTGCCCCCACTCAATAAAGTTATGTTTGTTATTGTTATAAAAATATTGCAATTAATATCATTTGCTTTTGCTTTAGGTCTTGTGATAGATTTTGCTGCCTACATTAGGAATGACTTTTCGTGTTTTCAACACCCTTGCAGAAAAGTTTTTGTTTGGACATTAGCATTATTAATCAGCCTGTAGTATATTTTACATTGAATAGTTTTAGTTGTTTGTTAATATAAAATAAATGTATAAGCCAAGGGGTTTTGCAAGGATATATCAACTTCGGAATGCCGAAGATTTTTATTACAAGTTGTGCAGAAAATTTCTTTGCCTTTAAGTATTGTGTTTTTCATGTCATTTCTATACATTTATTAAAAATATATCACAGCTGCATTTCAAGTTAATTATTTTTCATATATTCCCGTTCGCCTTTTTTCCACGTAATTACGTAAAAATGTATAGAAAATGTATGCAATTTGACTTTCAGTTGGTTTTTTGTTTTTTTGTTGTTTTTTTTTTCTTGGGTAAAGAGAAGCCTACGTAAAACAGCAAAAAATTTGGCAACCTAGTTAATATTTAGTCAATGTCCATAGAGACGGAATGCGTTCGCGTTTAGTAGACACAAAAACGTACAATATATGGCTAGTTATTTATAGAATAGTTAACTAACCGAAGCGTCGAATGATGAGTATTGTTGTGAAGTTGAAGTTTTAGTTGTAGTTGTAGTTGTAATTGATTTGCTATTTCTTGTTAGTTATGTATCTTGTTGCGGTTGTTGTCTAGAGTGCTGTGGGGGCACCGTGCGCCATTTGTCAGTGCCATTTGGATTTTTGTGTATAAATATCGGCACGCAGGTTTTGCGCAAAACAAATGCCCAGAATCTGCAAGAACAAGATCGAATAAGTAACCACAATCGAATAAAGTACATAAAAATAAGATATTGTTTGAAAACAAATGAAACTGAGACCTGGAAAAACATAATTCCAATTGCTGCGGTTGAAATAATAATTAAATTATGCTCAATCCATTCTTCGCCGGCCTGGACGCAGCCCTTTTCATTAATAATCTTGGACACCTCCATGTTCTGAGGTGATAAAAAAAGAAAAGAAAATGGAAACATAAGCAAGACACATAGTAACATATTAACCAAAATTCTTAAAATATAAATATGTAAATGAAAATAAGGTGCAATAAGAAATCTCTTTTTTAGCACCTGCATAATGAGCAGGGCAACGCAGGAGGCGGCCACGCCTATTAAATTCGTCTCCAGCCAATCCTCACCAGCGCGCAAACATCCGCGCTCATGTATATTTCTATCCACTGGCTGCTTGCGTATGTATAAAATTGATTAAGCTTGTAAATCGTCTTCTGGTAACAAAACAAAAACAAACAATAAACCAAAAACTTACGTAGCCCTCCTTGCGTACATCGTAGCCGCACTGTTTGTTCTTGATTACCTCCTGCGGGCGCCGGCGGCAACAGGAGAAGGGCACACCACACGCCTCACGGCTGCCAATTGCAATTGAGGAGCAATTGAAATAGTTATTGCTATCCCAGTCCTTGGGACCATCAATACCACAGCATTGCAACCAATCCTCCTGTATCCAGTCAATCAGGTTTTGCTGATCCGGATCCTCGCGGTAGTGCTTGATAAAAGCTCTCAAGCCTTCGGTGGCTTGATCTTTAATCTAAAAAAAACGATAGTAATTTGTATAGAGTAAGTTTAGTGAGAGTTTTGGAGCTTTCAGAGATTTCAATAATTTCAGTTATTGATAATTGCGACTGAAACAACTAATATTAAAAATATAAAATAATATTGATATTTGTATATTCCTTAATGCATTAAAAATTTAACAAATTACGAAACTATCTTAAACTGTATATAACGAAAATATGGTAAAATACTTGATCTTCACAAAATCCAACAAAGCAAAACATAAAAATAAGCTCAGCACAAAGCAAAAAAAAAAAATTGCAAGCAACTTACCAAACCTTTGTCCTTGAGTACAAAAGCCAGTCCGCAAAAGCCAATCTCGCTAAGAAGAAGCACGCTCAAAAATATGGCATACTGTAAATGAATAATGCATGAGCTTAACTCATTTTTATTGAGTCCAGTTGTTGGCTGTATACTCACGGCGCCCAAGAGACAGGTATTTTCGCGCAGTGCACCCACGCTGCCCATAAAGCCCAGCATGAAGGTGATGGTGCCAAGTATGATAAGCACAAAAGCGGGATCCAAGGCTATAAACGTAAGCTTACCAATGTTGCGAAACATATCCTTTTCGGTCCAGGCCCAAATGCCAATGGCGAGCACGAGAAGTGCTGACAGCCAGATGAGTACATTGCCAGTGAATAGCAAGTATTTGAGACAGCAACTGATTTCACTTGTTTCGCGTCGATATTTACGCACTGCGGGCATTTTTGCGAGGGTCGATGGCGACAACAACTCGACCGATTTATTCTAATACTATGAAATGATTATGCTTGTATTACTCACTATTTACTAATGGCTTGGCTTACAAATTTTGCTACAACAAAAAGCTATGTTTACCAGCCACAGATTTTCGACATAGCAGTAGTGCGACAGAAACAACAAATAATAGAACATTTACGTTAGTGCGAAAGGCATTATAGTTGTTGCCTTTTTGAGTCGTCTGTTATTAACAGAGAGCTGTAAGCGGAAAGCTTAAAAGTTGCCAGAGAGCTACAAACAGCGTTGCCACATTTTTAGTATGCAATATTTATTTAATACATTTATTCAACTTTTAACCAGATAACAATATAATAAACATAGTACCATTGAAGCCGCTTATGCGTATGAGCAGTCTAAAAAAGTCTTATCATGGGATATTTAGCGCCCAAAACAATTTTTACATCGCTCTCACTGCGACACTTCATATTTTACTTCTGCCTTCAGTTAACATATTTTGTCACTCGCTTAACAGAATATCCTCCCCCATTTCAGCTACTGCACATATATATTGGCTTTGGTATTTTCTGTATGTGCTCTGCGGCATTGCGGTATTAAATTGCAGACATAAGTAAGTCACACTGATTTTCATCGTCGTGTGGAGTTGAAAGGCAGTAGAAAAGATCAGTGCCAAGAAAAAAATAAATATACAAATTGAAGACAAACTAAATCAGAGTTTATCAAGTGTTGTGTGCGTGGATCTATGAGATATTTTCGGCAAGTGCACGCATACAAAAGGCGTGCTCGGCCCATTACCTATGACGACAGTGAGTTTAGTTTTTCTTCTACCCTCTGTGTGTGTGTGTGTGTGTGTGTGAGTTTCGCTGATGGCTGAGGCTGAAAAAATGTTTAATTAGCAGGCAAAATATGGACAAAACGCGTACATAGAATACGCCAAGCCCAAAACGTTGCAACCAATCAAAGGCCAATGCAATGAAAATCGTAACTAAACTTTATAAGTGCGCCCTGAAAAGACAATTGGAAACAACCCCCCGCGTTTTAATCAAAGAAAAAACTTGTATGTGTGCGGCTGGTGCTGCTTACAGCGCAATCTAAATAAAAAAAAAATAAATAAAATGTAATAAAAGTGAAAATGTATGTAAACGTTTGATGCAATGTTTTGTACATTTCTAATGAACTCACACTGCTTACATACGCTATTTAGTCTGGCAGAGGGGCAGCAGAAGCAGCGCTGTAAAGTGCGTTCTCTGCTGGTCGCCATCATAGCAGAGACGTTGCCGTGGATGTCGTTGTTGCTGCTGCTCTTGCCTACCTCCTGTGCGTGCGTGCGTGTGTGTGTTTCTAGCGGAGTTAATCCCTTCAAATATTGTGATCCCACGCTTCAATTATATCAATTTCAGTCATTAATTAATTATGCAAAATGTATATCTTGTGTAAAAAGTACAGTGTTGCATTTACATACACATGTGTATAATTGAACATACATATATAATATATATGTGTACATATATTCATACAAACATAAAACATTTCAATGTGCAATATGGTGGACGACAGTGCGTAAAAATCACAACGTCGACGTTGACTTTTGTTAACTGTTAACTGCTTACTATTTTGGTGTTATTGGTTTTGGGTTTGTTGGCAACGTGTTTTCAGATGCAGGCAAACGAAAAATATATTGAATCAATTGCATTTGTTCAAGTAAAAAGACAATTAGTGCTAATTTCGCTAAACTACATACATACATTTTTATGTATGTATAGAGAAATGATGTGCATTTGTGTGTGTTTCTATACGTATACCTGTACGCGTATGTGTGTATGTATAATATATATTTATATATATATATATATGTGTGTATGTGTGTGTAAGTAAGCTTGCATGTGTATTCGACTGAAAATGGAAATTATATAAAACCCCTTTTGTGTGCGTGAGGCGCTTTAGATTAAAGCAGCATGCGGCTGCTAGGCTTTAATTATTTCCATTCCAAATATACATGTACATACATATGTAAGATCAATATGGCAAAAAAAAACTGGAGGAAGAACGTTACCAACGTTTGCCAGGCCTTTGGGAAAATCTGATAGTTGTTGGCAAGCCGCACGGCACTCACATATTGCCAATCAATAATTTTGGTAGCGCCAATTAAAGCAGAAAACTTGTGACAGAAAAGAAAAACAAAAAAAGACGAGAAAAACACACACACATACGCTGCCTACGCCATCACTCATTTGCACATACATACATACACATGAAAACAGCACCCGTTGCTCTCTCAAAGAGTTTGTCTTTCTGATCAAGGAAATAAACTAACTTCACAACACTCACTCACACTCCACTCTAATCGCTCTCGCCCGTTTACTCCCTGGCTTTTTGCATTGAAGTTGTTGTTCTTTTTGGGGTGGTGATGGCGGCGGCGCCCCACTTTTACATGCGAACCTTTTTTCCCCGTAATGTATGTGTGCGTGTGCGAGTTGTAACAACAACCACCAAAGGCAAAGCTTTTTGCTCAGCGACGACAACAACGGCGGCTTCCTTTTGTCTATTTGGACGCTGGAAAAAAAAAACTTAACAGAAACTTTAACGTCGCTGCCGGCGTCGACGTTTTTCAATATGGCTTCTTCAACTTTTTCAATTTCATCGCATAAATATAATTAGTTTTGCCTGGAAATACGCAATTATGTATAGCAAATGCAAAAAAAAACTTTGCCAACTGCTACAGCAGCTAAATTAATATTTTGGAACAAATGACTTTTAGAATTTTACAAAATGCATACACACACGCAGTAAGTTTTCGTGTTCAATACATGAAAATAAATGTGCAGTGATTTGAATGTGATTCTGTTGCTGTCGTTCGCTATGTTATACATACACACTGTATGCACATACATACATACATGTACATATGGTTAATTTTTTTAATGTATGTTTCTGTAATTGGTTCTGTAATTTTCTATGTAACAAATTCAATTATTTTCGTTTGGCGCTGCTGCTGGCAAAAAATAAATAAATTACATAAATCTATTGCTGTGGGTACTTTTTGGCAAAGGATGTTAAGGTTGAGTTAGTGTAGGTGTGAAAACAGAACTCAAAAATAAATAACACGGAAAAAATTATGTTACCAACAGTGCAATAATTCAAATGCATTCAAAGCGCAACTCCCACTAGTCTACTGTTCGCTCGATTGCCTCTCTCTCTCCCTCACACACACTCTTGGTCTCACGTCTCGCCGTCGCCAGCTCAAAATGACACCACCACCCCGTCTGCCGTTAGGCGTTCTTTGATCACGTAGTCGTCGTGTTTGTTTGCCATCTGTTTGCATGTGTGTGTTGTGTACCATATTTTTGCGCTTTGCAAAAAAGGTGCTAAGATTTTTCACCAGATTTTTAAATATATATTAAATATGTATGTTTTCATATTTATTTTTTCTTTTTAATTTAATCCAATCATATTTTTATATCGACAACTATTTGCTTGTAAACTGAGTTAACATTTTTCTCTGTATGCCCAATAGTTTGTGCCTGTTTCTATGCACACTGCTGAGAATTTAAAACGAAATATGATATTGATTAAACATCGTGCAGGTAATAGAATTGGTTTGGTTTTGTTTTGTTGTGTTGCACTCTAAAAATGGACGAAACAAAGCATTTTACTGTGTTATCGTCAACAGGTACGAATCCTTACCTACATTCTGGTAACCTGTGTCTGAATGAAATATAAATGTTTCGTATACTACCAATAGTTTTCTTTACATTTTAACATTCATCAGATCTTTACACATATTCTGGCCGTGTAGTGAAAAATGTTACTTTTCCAAAATAAGAGAGGCATGTACTTATTTTTTCACAGAGTTTGATACCTGTGCGTCTTCAATTAAATTGAAATTCACAATCATTAATAATTAAAATAGAGAAATACATTTCAAATTTATATAACTATGGCTTACACATTAAAAAGTATGTTGCTAATGTTGTGCACACATATGTGAATACGCATTGGTATATTGTAAATCGTTGCAATATCATTTGTATCATTACCAAAACTTTGGCTGATAATGTAATCGAGCGTTGGAGCGAACTGAACCAACTGCAAATGCTCTTGCAGTCGATGCAAGTGTGTGCGTGTGTGTGTGTGTAGGTGGTTTGTCTCCGATTTTAATACCCGAACTAAACGAAACACAACCCCCACATATAAACGGTGAGAGTCGCTCTCACACACAAATTCCATAAATGTCGTTTACTGTTTTGTTTACCTGCTGCACATCAATACAGAGAGAGGGGTTGTAACTTGTTATGTCCCTCTCACTTTCTCTCTCACGCTCTCTTTCAATTATAAGTTTATTTTTTTTGCGTTCGTTCATGTGTTAAGTCAATATAAAAACTGCTGACTACTTGCAGTGCTGAAACAGTGTTGCCATATTCCAGAAACACACTTGTAACTCAGAACTTCTCCTGTCTGTGGCTGGCTGGTCACACTTCACAGTCGGCCGACAAAGTAGAAAATGGCCATGTTTATTGAGAATTGTATGATAGATTTTTTTCAACCCCCACAAAACTGAGACGAAATGCAAACGGTCGTCAATTGAAGTACGTTTCACCATTAACTGTGATTTCGAGCTAACGTAACTGATTGAGAAACTCATTGTGTTTATACATATATATATCGTAAATATTGTTTACTTAACGGCATTTTGTTTATTTGAAACGTGTATTTACAGAGCTGAACTAAGTCCAGCAGCCGTTGCAGCACAGTTCATTAGAAACATTTAAAGCTCCACATGTCCGCCAAAGCAGAGGCGGACAATTCGCTCGCCAGCGCCGGCGGCACAGCTAGCGGCGGCGTCGGCGGTGTCAATAGCAACTCCAATGGGACTGCAACACCGGCGAGACGGCTGCGCACACGGAACTCAACCGGCAGTGGCAGCGAGTCGGCCAAAAAAAATACCAACAACAGCGCTCATAATAATAATAACAACAACAGCAACAATAATAATAATAACAATAGCGAATCAGCAGCGGCTGGCAATGATGCAAGTGGAACGACATCAAGCACAACGCCTTCATCAGGAGGCTCTGCTGCATTAGCTGCGGCAGCACAACCACCCATCTCTGTGGAGCGTCCCATGCCCAGCGTGCCGATGAATCATGCCAGCAGCAGTGTCTCAGCAAGCAAGAAATATCACAATAGTTGTCCGCATCCAACGCCCACGGTGCACAAGAAGCCGCTCCACACAAAACCGCACAGCAGCAATAAATTTGATCAGGGCAAGAACGAGGAATTCCATTTTGATACGCCGCCCGAGTGTCCAGTCTTCAGACCCACAGCGGAGGAGTTTAAAAATCCATTGGCTTACATTAGCAAGATACGCTCCATAGCGGAGAAATGTGGCATTGCCAAGATATTACCGCCGGAGAAATGGTCGCCCCCATTTGCCGTCGATGTGGACAAATTGCATTTTGTGCCACGCGTTCAACGCCTCAACGAACTCGAGGCGAAGACGCGCGTCAAACTAAATTTCTTGGATCAAATTGCCAAGTTCTGGGAACTGCAGGGCTCCTCACTCAAAATTCCGATGGTGGAGCGCAAGGCACTTGATTTATATACGCTGCATCGCATCGTTCAGGAGGAGGGTGGCATGGAGCAGACCACCAAGGAGCGCAAATGGGCCAAAGTCGCCAATCGCATGCAATATCCATCCAGCAAAAGCGTTGGCGCAACTCTCAAAGCCCACTACGAGCGCATACTGCATCCCTTTGAGGTGTACACCTCCGGCAAAGTTCTGGGAACGGGTGCTGGTGCCGGCGTAGCTGCGGGCGCTACACCCGTCAAGCTCGAGGATGTTGGCACCGATTACAAGGCCCATGAAATACCCACACGCCAACAGATCGCGCCACCAAACGAGAACAATACGCGTCGCTCCAAACGTTTTGGCAACTCCAATGCCGGCTGCGGCTTAAGCAATGCCAAACTGGGATGTGCTGCTGCTAATGCAGCCGCAGCAGCTGCTGTCTCCTGTACAATCAAAACGGAAACCAAGGAGGACTTTAAACGCGACCTTTTGAGCAGTTTTAATGCGGTCAATACTCCAGCTGGCAGCGGTGGTGCGGCTGCGGGCGGTCAGTCTGCTGGCAGTGGTGCTACACCTGCACCCAATACACGCGCCACCCAGAAGAAGGCGACAACGGAGCCACAGCAGCAGCCGCTCATCGATCCGCTGATGAAGTACATCTGTCACATCTGCAATCGCGGCGATGTCGAGGAGTCCATGCTGCTGTGTGATGGATGCGACGATAGCTATCATACTTTCTGTCTGTTGCCACCACTGGGCAGCATACCCAAAGGTGAGTTCAAGTAGAAAATAAACCACTATCTGATTAAAAATATGTATTTAAATACTCAGTGGGAGTCCAGAATTTTAAATTAATATTCATTCTTTGCTAAAAGAACATTCTATAATGAAAAATATCTTATTAAGTATATTTGTATATATAAATATGATTAACAACAATAGACTCGAATTTAAAATTTACCATACACAAATTAAGCTAATTTCAATACATATTGTGTTGCTTAATTGTTGTGTTTTATGAGTTAGTTGTTTTTCTAATTGCACATCAATTCTATGATCTTACCAGGAGAATGGCTATGCCCGCGTTGCGTTGTGGAGGAGGTAAGCAAGCCGCAGGAAGCATTTGGTTTCGAGCAGGCCGAGCGTGAGTACACGTTGCAGCAGTTTGGTCAGATGGCCGATCAGTTTAAGCAGGAATACTTCCGGAAACCGGTGCACTTGGTGCCCACAGAGATGGTGGAGCGTGAATTCTGGCGTATTGTATCCTCAATTGATGAAGATGTGACTGTTGAATATGGCGCTGATTTGCATACAATGGATCATGGTTCTGGTTTTCCAACAAAGAGTTCGCATTATTTGCTGCCTGGTGATCAGGAGTATGCCGAGTCTAGCTGGAATTTAAATAATCTGCCGCTGCTGGAGGATTCAATACTGGGTCACATAAATGCTGACATTAGTGGCATGAATGCACCATGGATGTATGTGGGCATGTGTTTCGCTGCCTTCTGCTGGCACAACGAGGATCACTGGAGCTATTCGATTAACTATTTGCATTGGGGCGAGCCAAAGACCTGGTACGGTGTGCCCGGCTCCCGGGCCGAGCAATTCGAGGAGACAATGAAACGTGCCGCACCCGAGCTGTTCTCTTCGCAGCCAGATCTTCTGCACCAGCTGGTCACCATAATGAATCCGAACATACTGATGAACAACGGGGTGCCCGTCTATCGCACCGATCAGCATGCCGGCGAGTTTGTCATCACATTTCCGCGCGCCTATCACGCCGGCTTCAATCAGGGCTACAATTTCGCCGAAGCTGTCAATTTTGCGCCAGCCGATTGGCTAAAAATGGGACGCGAGTGCGTCAATCATTATTCGATGCTGCGTCGCTTTTGCGTTTTCTCGCACGATGAGCTTGTCTGCAAGATGGCCTTGGAGCCGGCCAAGCTGACATTTGGCATTGCCACCGCTTGCTATATTGACATGGCCGAAATGGTTGACACCGAAAAGAAGCTGCGCAAATCACTGCTCGAATGGGGCGTAACACGAGCTGAACGTCGCGCCTTCGAGCTGGTCAACGATGATGAGCGCCATTGCCAGGAGTGCAACACCACCTGCTTCCTTTCGGCCGTTGCTTGCGAGTGCAACGACAAACTGATTGTCTGCCTGCGTCACTACACCGTTCTCTGCGGCTGTGCACCAGAGAATCACACGCTCATCTATCGCTATACGCTGGACGAGATGCCGCTAATGCTGCAAAAGCTGAAGGTGAAGGCGCACAGCTTTGAGCGTTGGCTATCGCGTTGTCGTGACATTGTCGATGCCCACACGCCCACATCGGTGACGCTGTCGGAGCTGCAGGAACTCTGCAAGGAGGCAGAGACAAAGAAGTTTCCCTCATCGCTGCTCATCGATCGCTTGAATGCAGCAGCCATTGAGGCCGAGAAGTGCGTCACTGTCATCCAACAGCTAGGCATCAATAAGGTAAGAGGAGTGTCTACAAATAAACTTAAATATACATTTTTGAATTGTATTTATTCATAACATATTTAAGTAAGTTTTTATAAATATAAATCAAATAAATTAAAATATTTTAGGTACGCACCCGCTCCGATCACAATCAGGAGGCGGCCCAGTATAAGTTGACCATGGAGGAACTGGAGTTGTTTGTACAGGAAATCGATAATTTGTGCTGCATCATTGACGAGGGCGCCTCGGTGCGTGAGCTGTTGGTGTTGGGGAAACAGTTTGTGGATCGGGCCAAGGCGCAGCTGCAGTTGTCGCTGGAGGCGCTGGAGGAGAATGAACTGGAGACGCTGATCAATGAGGGCAGCTCGTTGCGCATTGAACTGCAGCAACTGGATCAGCTGCAGAAGCGTCTGAAACAATGCAAATGGTACAAACGCTCTCAGGGCTTGCGCGAGACCAGCTCCAAGCTGACCTACAAAGATGTCGAGACGCTGCTGCACACCGCCGCCGCTGATTTGGATCCCACCGATCCCTATGTAGATCGCGAGATGCGTAAATTGCAAACAATTGGTGCGGCAATCGAGGCGTGGGAATTGCAGGCAGCCAAATATTTCCGACGTCTCAATCAGCAGCACGAGCTAGCCGAGATCGAGCAGTTTCTCAAGTCCGCCAGCGATATCAACGGGCAGGTGCCATCGCATGGCATGTTGAAGGATGCGTTGCGCAAGGCACGCGAATGGCTGCGCGCCGTAGAGCAGCTGCAGCAGAACAATCATGTCACCTATTGTCACACGCTGGAGGCGATGATCGAACGTGGTCTGAGTATACCCATCCAGCTGGAAGAATTGGGTCGCATGCAGGGACATTTGAATAGTGCGCACCAGTGGAAGGAGAATACGGCGCTAGCGTTCCTGAAGAAGGGCACATTCTACACGCTGCTGGAGGTGCTGATGCCGCGTGCGGATGCCATTAACATTGACTCGGATCTCAAGCCGCGTTTCCAAGATGATTTCCTCAAGGACAAGAATCCCGCCGAAATTGTGGCCAGCTTCAAGCAAGCCGAGGAGCAGGAGCTGCGCGATATGCGCGATCTTCGACGCCAGAATATGACCAAGAATCCACTGCGCGACGTCTTCTGCTTGTGCAAGTCGGAATTCCGTGGCCTAATGCACAATTGCCAGCTGTGCCGCGATTGGTTTCACGAGGATTGCGTGCCACCGCCACCGCATCCAATAACAGCGCAACAGAATGGCAATGCGGATGCTTCCACTTCAGCGCTGGCAAAGTGGCTGTGTCCCAGCTGTGTGCGCTCGAAGCGTCCACGTTTGGAGATGATTTTGCCGCTGCTCGTCCAGCTGCAACAGTTGCCCATCCGGCTACCCGAGGATGAGGCATTGCGCTGTTTGGCTGAGCGTGCCATGAACTGGCAGGATCGTGCACGCAAAGCTCTAAGCAGCCCCGATGTCAGCGCCGCTCTGGACGCCATCTTGTTACAACAGCAGAAGCGACGCACGGAGAGTGGCAGCGGTGGCGCCGCCGCTGTCCTAGGCAACATCAACAGTCCGCGAAAGCCGCGACGTCAGCACAAGCAGCAGGGCGCGAACAATACAACCGGTCGCTCCGAATCGGATGCTGAGGATGTGGATGATGCTGACGATGACGACGATGATGATGAATGCCGGCTGCGCATTGTAGAGGATGGTTACAGCAACGATGAGGACGAGCAGCTAGCGCGTTTGGCATCAGCGAATCAAACAAATCAAGCCAACAGCAGCAGCACCACAGATCTCCTGAAGCTGCTCTCCGACAGCGAAATTGAGAATCTACTCGAGCTGATGATGGAGGGTGATTTGTTGGAGGTGTCGCTCGAAGAGACGCAAGAGCTGTGGCGTATACTGGAAACAATGCCGCCGACAATGCTGCAAGCGGACGCCAAGGCTCGTGTCGCTCAGCATGTCCAACAACAGCAGTTGCAACAGGGTTCGAATCCACCAGCCACAGGCACCTCGACGTCGAGCATACACAGTGGCGCCGATGATTCCAATGATAGTCTGCTTGTTCAGAACAGTCCAAGTCCCAACGCTCAAGCGGTGCGCAACAAAAAGCGACGCTCCAACGACTCCAGCAGCGCCAATGTGGCTGTGCCGCGCAAGAAACAGAATACGCCCAAACAGACGCCGGGCAAAAAGTCGCAAGCGATGCGCAAAAGCGATAGCAAAGCAAGCAGCTCGCCGGGCGTCGATGCCGATGCCGAAAATAAGCAGGCAAATGGTGGCAATACCAAAACAACAACAACAACAACAGCAGCAGTAAGACCAACAACGCCGGGATCCGCATCAGTTGCAACTGCAGCAGCCAGTGGCGCAACACCAACAGGCGCAGCTGGCACACCCACACCGGGCTCAGCGGCTGGGCACAAGAAACGCAAACGCACCACCACCACCACTAACAACAACACCAACAATAATAACAACAACAGCAGTACTGGCAACAATAGCAATGCAGGCGGGACACCATCAGCGGCCGCCAACAGTACTCCTACAGGTGGCGCCGGCAGCGGGCAGAAGAAGCATGCGCAACGCACACAGCAAACGGCGCAGGAGGATGACGAGGAGGAGTGCCGGGCAGAGAATTGTCATAAGCCAACGGGACGCGAGGTGGATTGGGTGCAGTGCGACGGTGGCTGCAACGAATGGTTTCACATGTACTGTGTGGGCCTGAATCGTAGCCAAATTAAAGCTGACGATGATTACATATGCATACGCTGCTCCAAGACGGTCAGCGTAGGCGTCGCTGGAGGCAGCAGCAGCAGTCTAACCGTTACCACAACGACGACCAGCAGCCTAACGTTAAGCACGGGGACGCCGGGCAAGCAGCGAGCAGCGCAATCGGCGCGGTAAACAGAATCGAGAAGATCCGGGGTAACAATAACAATATAAGATTGACAACGGTTGGCAGCACCCTCGATTAAAGCTTGCGAGATAATCGATAAACTGCTATCGCAGTGTTTATACATATAATTATCACACACACACATCCGTAGAAAGAACATACACAGAGCCACACATACACGCACGCAAGATTGTTGTGCGTGCTAAAACGGTATTTACTAAGTGTTAGTAAAAAGTCACTTAAACGTTTTTTGTAGTACATATTTACTAATTATCGCTATTATTACACAAACGTATAACAAACAAACAAACAAACACGAAAACCAACCAATCAACACAATACACACACACGAAACATTTGAAAAAGTAACAGATTAATTGAACTGTTTCAACTGTAAAATGCAAAATACAAAAACAATTTTGTATGTGTAGGCGCCAAGCACATTTTACGTTCGTTTAACTTTCTCTTACATTTAGCTGATGTAAATTTATTTATATATATATATCAATTTATATATATATGTTTATACATATTCATATATATATATATATATTTAATTACCACTACCTGCTACTATTAGTTTTTGTTAATTTAACTTACATTTTGTGTTCTTTTTAAGTTTTGTGCGACACGCGCGCGTTTTTTACGTTTTTATTTTCATTTAAAGAACAATTTTGAAAAGATTTATTACATATTTTATTTCTGTACAGTTTTTCTGTTTACTTAAAGTGGAAAGCAACGTAAAGGTTAATTGTTATTTTCATAATTACATTTGTATCTTCCAGAAATATTATTTCCGATCATTTTTATAAGCGTGGCGCGCTGTTATCAATTTTCCACTTGTATGTTTTCTTGTTATTTTCCTACAAATCGATCGATTTAAACAAAAAAAAAAAACTTGTAGTATAAATACCAAGATTAATCTAAAAACAAAATTTGTTGACAAAACAAATAATCATAATAAATATAAAATAAATAAATTGCAGCCCTAATGCTAAGTTTACTTTTAAATATAAATGAAAATAAAAAAATGTATAATTTCTAATTTTAAATTTAGTAAGCTGAATAGAGAACAAGCGTAAATAAGCATCATGAAAAAAAAACAAAAAATTGCAAAGAAAAAAAATAACTTATCAACGTACAACAAGAAAATTGCTTGGAACTATGCGATAGAAAACACTTTGTAAAATCATTTTTTAAGCGTGTATAAAAACGAGCGAGTTACGAACATTCAAAATAGCTCCAAATTAACAAAAAAAAAAGCAAAAAAAAAAAAAATTATATAAAGAAGATAAAGAATAAGGCGCAACCATTTTATTTAATTAAGCTATCACTGTACGATTTCTTTAAACGAGCCCACTTCACAACAAATCAATACCGTACGCCCCCCTCCACGAGACCCCACAATATGTAATTCTATTATACATATAAATAAATTATATATAAATAGTATTTAAAAAAAAGATGCTCACATGTTTTTCTTTTATCAATTAATGAGCAAATATTAAATCTGCGCAATGGAAATGTATTTACTAAATACATTTATACAACATCAGACCGGGCCACAACAATTATGACTTGTGGAGCAACCGTTGAACAACCTACGCTTCGATTGACACGTGCACCACGCCAACTGCCCCAATGACGTATTCCTAGTTAGTCATTCACACAAAATAAATATACAAACAAAGCCAGTTAATGTTTTCCGTCTAGCAGCGGTGTACATGGCTAGCCTTAGATCAGACTAATGGAAAGTACCTGGCGCCCTGATAACACAATTTTATGGAAAACAGATATCGTTGATTGTTTATAAACACCACCGATAAATTATTTTTTTTTTTTGTAATACTCATTCCGTTTATGACACATGTTTCGTCACGGAAGAAGTTTAAATTAAACGGATGCCCTTTTTCGACACTACTCTCTGTGAATTGCTCACATTTCTACTTCAACTTAATATAAGTGCATATCACTACGGAAATGTTCTTATCGGTTCAGTATCATTCAGGTTGTTTTCACGATTATTTTGGTTCTACCTATACCTATTATTTGCACAGTCAATGATTAGTTGTATGATCGCTTTATGATTCATTGACGAAATATTTAAGTTCTTAATATAGAATAGTAAGGTTAATAAAATCATTTTAGGTGTTTGATTCAATATATAAAATATATATTTGTGAGTATATATTTTAACTTGTTTAAATATTTTACCAGTGATTTCAAAAATAACAAATTTACTACTTGTATAAATATTGCGGATACTGAATTTAAAACTCAATACTGATCATTTATGTTCAAACAAGATACGACTTTCAGTTATCAAAATGCTTTTCAATGGAAAGGGCAAAAGTCAAGGTCATCTCTTAAATTATCCGGGTACACTTAAAAACATACTTTGTGCTGGGTATCTTCACGTCGAGCATGTCTTTACCGCTTAAATTCATTCATTTTGTTGCAATTCGGTATAAGTCCATAAAGTTTTAAATTCGTTTATCAAACGTAGTAACTTTATTTGTGTGTTATATAACGCAATTGGTTGATTTGTTTATGGGCTTCAGTTTTATAGCTGAAACTTATGAAGAATCGAACGCTTATCAGTTGCATTTGAAGTCAATCAGGTAATGATAATTAAAGCTGCATGTTTCGAATGACATGAAAACCATGCAAAGGTGGAAAAAAGAAAGCAGAACAAATGAGGTTTTTTTTAATATTTCATTTTGTTTGACTTATTTTTATTACATACGCATACGAGTAAAGTACACAATCGGTTTGCTTTTACTTTGATTTTAGAACTAGAGCCGTGTGGCGTTCGTTTTTTTTAGTTTTGTTTTTGGTATTTAGATAAATGTATCAGTTACAAGAGGCTATCAAAAATAGTTTTTTTTTGTTGCATTTGGCGACAATTAATTAAATATACATACATATTTAGAAAATACTAAAACACATTTTGTCTATGTAATATAGGACACGATTTACATACTAAATTAAACATGCTCTCTTTAGTAATGTGATTGAGGTAACAATAATAATTTGATGGTAAAGCTTATCAATTGTCAATTGCCAACTAAAGCTCATGTGCTAGCAATATTACTTAAAATACGTTGCTTATCAAACCCCCCAATGATATTGACAATTGGAAAACAAACTAAAGAAAGAAGCCGCTGTATGTTGGTTTTCTGTTTGTTGTACGTTCTACATCTAAACACTGAGATTACATAATGCACGGAAACCCGCTAGTAAAATCATTGCATCAGTTGCACCCTGCTGTTTTTATGGGGATGGAGGGGGTACGCCTTAGGAGGCGAGACCACGTTGCCGACGCTTGACACGCGCATAAGGACCCACAGATGGATCCATGACAAAGTCATAGAGCACACGCGTCCAGCTGGTGTGCTGTGGCATTGTCTCGTAAAACTCCTTGGCGATGCGCTTCACCTCCGGCAGCCGGGAGCCGGGCACAGCCGGAAAATCATGATGCTCATTGTGATAGCCGACATTGAAGGTGATCCAATTTAGTGGCCCATAATACGAATACGTTTCAAAGCCCTTGGCGAACATGTAGTGCTCCGATATGAAGTGCCCCGCCACAGGATGCAGACCCATCGCCAGAATGGAACCAATTAGCAGATAGGCCATTGCCTTCCAGCCAAAGAAGTAAACCACGGCCACATTGAATGTCAGCTGGATGATCGTATTGACGATCTCCAGTCGTGTCGGTGGCTTCGGATTGATGACCAGTGGACGGAAGATGTAGAAGAACGGCTGCAGACATACCCACAGGAATTTTCCAAATGTTGTGTCAAATAATCGCGCCTCCAGCAGTGTGGGTATATCAGTGTCAACCACTTCATCGCCTTGGTACCTAAAAAAAAAAGTATTGAGAAAAGTTACAATTTAAACTTAGAATGAATCAAAGGAACAGGAAATAGGTATAGGAAAATTGCAAAAATAAGTAAGAAGCATGTATTGAAATCTACAGAATGCAATAATGTAAATCCTACATTAAATCGTACATTAAATCCTACTAAAATCGAAGTAAAAATATGAATATATCTGTATATCGGACTTTAGCAAATTATGCGGTTTAATGTACACCAGTAGATTGATTAGGTTTATAGTCCATTAAATCTTATTTTTCAACGTCAATTACGAATTCTAGTCAAGCAAAACAAAAACTGGGTTTCAATCAGTGTGTGGATAAATATTGACATTTCAATAAATACTAATCAAGTTCGTACCAGGGAATGTAATCAGTTTCTTATCAAAACAAACAACAAAAAAACTTACATAAACACATGAGTACAAATATATATTTTTTACGTTTGATGACCCAATTTTTTTCCACGTTGTTCGAAATAAATCATTCAATTCGTCCATGAAAGCTACATAATTAGGTATAAAGAGAGGTCTATTAAAACGAATTGGAATCGAAATAACATTAGGTATAGATAGTAAAGAGTAAATTCGTTTGAAAATCACATCAACACAACATTCTTTTATATAATTTAAAAGTTGAGTGGAATTTGTATTTAAAGTGTTGCATGCCTTATCTCCCAACTATTGGCATTATAAACAAGGTATTCACGTAACTGATAGATTAGATAAACGCAACCCCTAATTATTAACACCTGCGTGCCCCAGACACAAGTGAGCCAAATAGGCCACTCATTGCTCAAGTGATTGTGACTCATTTTGCTTTGTAAATAATCAAAACGGGTACGTGGGCTAAGAGTCTACAGATTAGCTTAAGTGGACAATGTGATATCCGGAAACCTATCATACATAAGCAAGATATTTTAAAATAAATAAAAGTTAAATACTTTCAAATATTTTTTTCATACAGCTCAGTATGGAGTTGGTAAAAACAAAAACAACAAAAAATATTATATTTACGTCAAATAAAAGTGAAAATAACACTGTCTTCAAATTTGTTGCATTGCTTTTTGAGCTTTCAAGTGACTTCACCTTCAAAGATAAAGTTAGTTGCACAACTGAGATAGTGAATAAGATAGAGGCCAGAGAGTATGGCATTTAAGTCAGTAATAAAATAAATAATCCCTCTACCCCTCAATCGCATGTCCCACATCGCTGGCCTTTTCACTTTGGTTTCCTTTTTAGGGTGTAACGAAAAAAATCAATTGAACTCTAATTAAATTTACATTCGAGTTGTCTGCCAAATTTCCGGCAAGAAATGCTCCAAGTGTGAATGACTCACATAAATATCTAAACATCGAAATATATACTATATGTGTGTAGGGGTGCGTAAGGAATAAAATGCCAACGAGCAAACATACACAATCATACTTGCTGACTGGCTACGTGACCAATATAAGCAATTATTCGGAATTCATATGTATAAACAATAGTTGAAATCCCTTAAACTTTCAAACGTTATCGCAATATTTAAGAACATAGGAAAACCCACAGAAATGTATTATTATTTGTAGTTGACTCACAACTGAGAATATTTGATTAAGCGGCAGTATTAATTAACTATAAATTGATAGGAGGACCACATACAAACAAATAGCAAAATAGTCAAAGAAGAAAAACACCTCTTGTGAATGGCAGTCTATATTATAAATAAACATATTAATAAAATTCATATTACAACAAATTAGTTTTTTTTCACAGTTTGACTCACAAACGGTTGAGAAGAGGAGGAGTGGTGGAAAGAGTTTTGAGTGGCTTATGAATAGTGTTGCAAAGCGCTCTCGCCGGTCTTAAAAAGTACATATTGTGGTCGCGTGGGGAGGCGGCAAAATCTATCTCGTGGCTACGCCCAATTATCATGAATTTGAACAAAATTCAAATAAAATAGCCGGCACGTATCGCTGAGAGCGCATGAGTGTATTTGTGTGTTGTATGTGCTGATTGCGCTCGACGACAATAACGTCATCAAGCGAACCAACCGCACTTTTAAAAACTTACCGATGATGCTCAAGATGATATTTCTTAAAGGATATACTCATGGGCAGGCCAATGGGCAGATTGCAAATAAAGCCCAAGATGCGATTGTGCATGGGTCGACTGTGGCCAAAAGCCAGATTATGCGATATTTCGTGCACGGCCAGCATAAGCGAGTGATTGAGAATGCCGCCAAAACAATAGGCCAACAGTATTAGCCATGACCAAGATAGGTCCTTGACAACGAACAGCGCCAGTATTTGGGTCAGCACCATGGCGCCGGCAACCCATTTAAAGTTGGGATCATGGCCAAAGAGTTTCTTGATTTGCGGATATTTCTCGAGGATGATTTTGCGACGCGAGGCATGCGGCTCTTCCGTATAAACCCACTCGAAGTCATTGCGCGACACTTTTTGGCCCATTTCTAATTTGTACTGTTTGTTATTGTTATTGTTCTGCTTGACGGCTCAGACACAACGTTTTGGCATTATCGACCGACCAAAAAAAATCACAAAAGTAGGCGTGCTTATTTCTTTTCCTACAATGCAACACCAGTTAAGTGAAAAATGTTAATGAAGCCGCACTAGCAACAAGGTCGACGACGAGCACCCACATAAAGTGCAGTGTTGGTAAGGCCCAAAGTGCCCAGGGTTGCCCTCCGACTATCGTATCGATAAGCAAACAGCTGACTAGAGAGCGCTGCAAACTTACTACCCCTTCTCAAACTAGGGTTCACCTCTTTTATACTACCTACAGGTGCAAACTGCAGCTGTCAAGAGATTTTACCCAGTCCAACGAATGAAATGAATGCACAACAGATGTGTTTGTTCGCCATTTTATACAATAATTTATAATTGGATTTGTAGTAGTTTGTAGTACGTTATGTAAATTTTGTATTTCAAATAATTTCATTAAAATTATGCTCAAAAAACTGATGCGATGTGTTTTAGGCATCAAACTGTTGTTGCTACTGCTGATTCGCATATCAATCGCGTATTGCTGTGCCGCACAGTGGGCACCTTCACCTTGTTTTGCTTGCGTTCTCATACTTTGCTTCTTGTTATCCTTATTACTTTGTGGGGTGGTTCGGGGTTGACAGACTGATCAGCTGATGTTCTTGTCCCTCCTACTCTCTTTTTGTGGATGGGTGAGTTCGTGTGTGGGTGTGTGTGTGTATATGTTGATATATTTAAACATAAAGTGTGTACATATAATTTTTGTATTGTTTTTTAATATATTTTTATCAATAGTTCTAGAAAATGCTAAAACAATGTGGTTGTTTTTGTTGTTGTTGTAGTGGTCTGCTTCACACACAAAAATCGAAAGATGTTTCCCCGCCTTATTGTTTTTAATGTTTAGACTTCTGGTTTGTTGCTTGTTGACGACGCAGTAGTTGATGTTTTAAATTTATGTTACAGCTGATGATGTCCTTCTTCTGTTCTTGTTGCTGTTTGGTTGATGTGCTGTTGTTTTTTAGGAATAGGGCAAAGCGTCAGCCAGCGATTGTTGTTGCTGTTCGTAAATTGTTGTTGTTCTTCTTCTCTTTCACGGCTGCTGTTGTAGTTGTTATTGTTGCTCCTGCTGATTAGTATTTGTTGTTTGAATAAATATTTAACGTGATTTTAATTTTATTTTTTGCTTTTGTTACTTGTTTTCTTATTTTTGCTTTAAATTATATATATTTTGCGCTTTTTTTGCGCAATTCTTTGCTGTATAGCTCACTCACTTTTTTCTTGTTTATTTTCTTGTATTATATTTTTTTTCTGCTCAACAAAATATTTAAATTAAATCGGCAATATTAGCAGGCATTTCCTCGATAGTAGTGTGATAGAATTGTTCAATATCCTTAAGGATTCGTCGATCATCATCTGTGATGAAGTTGATCGCAACACCCTTGCGACCGAAACGACCACCGCGACCGATTCTACAATAGATTAGAGAATTATATATATATAGAGATTGAATTAAGAGAAACTGATCAATTTGCAGCGTTTACATACCTATGAATGTAGTTCTCGCGGTTCGAGGGTAGATCGTAGTTGATGACCAACGACACCTGCTGCACATCAATGCCACGCGCCAATAAATCAGTTGTAATCAGAACACGGGATGAGCCCGAACGGAATTGTTTCATGATAACCTCACGATCACGCTGCTCCATGTCGCCGTGCATAGCCGACACGGTGAAGTTGTGGCTAGACATCTCCTGGGTCAGCTGATCGACCTGTTTATATAACAATAGAAAGAGACAAATGAAACTGTAAAAACCACACTTGGCAAAATACTCCCCACACATATATTAATATACTCATTAAAAATACCTGCCATTGTTTGTGAGGTCGTTCTAGGAATATAAGTGCTTACCTTGCGACGGGTATTACAGAAGATAACCGACTGGGTAATGGACAGCGTATCGTACAGATCGCACAGTGTGCCAAGCTTCCAGTTCTCCTGCTTGACGTTGACGTAGAACTGCTTGATACCCTCGAGGGTCAACTCCTCCTTCTTGACGAGAATGCTGACTGGCTCACGCATGAAGCAACGGCTCACTTCGAGCACATCTGGGGGCATGGTAGCGGATAGCAAGATGACTTGCACATCTGGTGGCAGCATCTTGAACACATCCTGGATTTGATCTTTGAATCCACGCGACAACATCTCATCGGCTTCATCCAGAACGAACAGCTTAATGGACTGAGTGCGCAGCACCTTACGATTGATCATGTCATAGACACGACCAGGTGTACCAACCACCACATGGCATCCGGACTCCAGAATGCGAGCATCCTCGCGCACATTGGTACCGCCAATGCAGGCATGCGAATGCACCTTCATGTACTCGCCAAGAGCCATAACCACACGCTGAATTTGGGTAGCCAACTCGCGAGTGGGGGCCAGAATCAGAGCCTGGCATTCACGAACTGCTGTATCGATTTGCTGAAGGATGGCAATCGAAAATGTGGCAGTCTTGCCAGTACCTAAAACAAACCAGAAACAAAGACGCAATTTTTTATAACGAATGATTCAACAATGTTAAAATCAAATGAACAGTGAAAAATTAGATAAGAAAAACTAGTTCTTCCACTTGAAATTAAATCGCACCAAGGCATTTCTGCAGTATCCACGATCATCAATTTATATTATGGAGAGCGAAGTTTCCATCACTTGAAATGTTTAGCGCACATAAATATATATGAAACGAAATCAATTCTGTTGAATATTTATGCATTTTTTAAATACTATAAGCAATACCATATTAAAATCGATGCAGGGTTCAATTCTTTGGGAATTCTCAAAAATTTAATATTTAAATATTTATATATTTGTAATATGCAATAAATATTGCAACTATCAGCGATTCTCCACAGTTCGCCGACTTGAAAAATATGCAAACAAAAAAGAAACTTGCTGGTACTCGATTATTTTTCAATTATGGCTAACGACGAAGTTCTATTTGAGTTCACAAAAACGCGGCAAACGCGATCGAAAAAAGCCGCGCGCAAGCGCTTAGATGCCAAAGAGCGCGTTCTCTCGGAGAGGTATATAGAGAGACAGAGAGCGGGATACGGCTTAAAGAGCGCGAGAGCAAAAGCGGACATCTGAGTCATCAACAGATTCGGCCTTTGCGTCAAAAAAAAAAACTTTGCACTTTCCCATCGAGGAATGTTTTTAATTTTTTTTTTTTGCTTTGTTGTTTGTATGTCATCAAATTACTCACCAGATTGCGCCTGGGCAATGACATCGCGACCCTTAACGCAAGGAATGATGGCGCGCTGTTGGATTGCCGATGGCTTCTCGAAACCGTAGCCATAGATGCCGCGCAGCAGTTCCTCGCGCAAGCTCATATCATCGAAATTGTCGTAGACCTCATGCCAGGTCGACTCGATGACGCCCTCAGGGTCCATGCCAGCGGGACCATCTTGAGCTATTTCACTTCGATCATCCCTGTTTGAAAGCCAGAAAAAAAAGAGGAAGACAAAAATGAAATCATAAACGGTGCCTCAGTCAGCAGTAAATAATAATGCAGTATATATCACAAAAATTGTCTTTGCTTTTTTCGCTTTTCGCTTTTTTTTTTTGGTTATGGAGAATCTGCGCTTGGCAACGAACGAAGGCAGAAATCAACGACAAAAGCGACGTCGTCGGTGGCGCGACTGCGGAGTTTCAGCAGCAGGCAGGCTGCGGGCGCTGCAGTAGAGCAGTGGCGGCAGCAAAAACACTTACATTATCAACAATAAAAAATTGACTAGTTAAATTTGTATACGGAATTTCGACGGCTTGAGCACCGTTCAGTTAAACAATTTCTATATTATTAGTTTGTCAAAAAAGTTGTGACGAAAATTTTTTTTCAACAGAGTGCACACAAACGTGTTTTTTGTTGTGCGTGCTGCTCTGCGGTATTTTCACGTATGCGTTGCCAGTGTGAGTTTTAGCGACCGCTAGGCTGCCTTTTGAGCGTCTTGTCACAGTCACACTCAGGGTACGTGTGCGAAAGAGTACACCAGATATGTCAATGTCAGTGGTAGTGGTAGCTTCTGTTCGTATGTGCATGAGTGTGAGCAGTAGAAAGCTGTCAACGTTTAGTTGCAGTGTTGCATGTGCGTAGTAGTAGTTGAGAAACAGTAGTAGAAAGTACGAAAAAAAAAAGTGTTACTGAACAAATGTAAGCCAACAGGCAAATTTAAGGCGTGTATTTCAACCACTTGCAGTGAGAGCGAATGAGCGCCAAATGAGGGGAGAGAAAAGTCTGCGCGTAAGCGCGACACAACCACCAAATGATTTGGCGAATTCTTTGAATTTCCCGCACTTGAAAAATATTTATATCACCACATAATATGTGCATATATAATATATGTTTTCATATGCTATATGTATGCCGACAGTAGCGTTGGCATTGAATCGCTATACGTAGTCATTGTCCAGTCAGCGACGACCATGAGTCAAAGGCGTGCTGTGTGTGTGTGAGTGAGAGATAGAGATAGAACGAGTTCATATTTTTGCAATGATTTTATTGTTGGTGTGGCGGTTCAAGTGAATCTCTCGTTGCAAAGTAATAAACTCATTTAACCTCGTATATAATTCATTGTGTACTTTATTTTCTTTGTTGTGTATTAAGCCTGTGTCGTTCCAAAGAAAATGAATATATTTGACCCAATATACACACACACAAGCACACAATCAACAACCACTACATTCTCTCTTGTTCGTTCTCTTTCGCTCTGGTTCGCTCGTTCTCTCCGTCAGTGCCAGTCACTCGTGCCGCGACGTCCACCGTCGTGTAAAAATTCTTTTCGTTTTGTATTGCACATTTTGGGTTAAATTTTCGTTTGCAAATTTTTATGTTATAGCTCACTTAAACTGGCTAAATTTTGCAAGAAAATTTTTGCAGAATGTCTTGTTAGTTTGTCTTTCACTTATAATCAATTAAATCGTTGAATAATACTAACATTTTCTGATTATTATTTGGCACTTTTTATACACGTGCTGCTGATTGTTAAAACCAAGCAAAAGAGGCTCCATCTTGCGAAACTTTTAGTGATGTAAGGAACACATTGAAGTTATCGATATAACAAAGTTCAACTATCGTTAAATCGAAAAGAAATTTTTAATTTTCAAATGCTTAACTCCTTTTAATTAGTTTGCAAATATTATAATAAATATTTAATGTATGTTTTATTAAGGTTTTAAAGGCAACGGAAGTAAAATAGTGAACAATGAACAATATCGATAGGCGGTTTTCGCTAAATCGATGCAACACTTCAGCTCAAAATTATTGACGCATTCTGAATATTTTGTAACTACATAAAATAATATTACTTCTTGAGATGAAAAATGCATTGCTTCAATTGGTTGCGCATATTTTTATATATTGGCCCCAAAATAAATTGTTATCGAGTACCAGTATTTTTTAGCGGACATATATTCATTATGACTACCAAGTAAAACGAAATGTTTAAAAAAAAATTTATGGACACAATATTTTTTTTTAGAATTAATTAGTTATAAATGCAACAATGTATGTTACGCTAATTTTTGTATGAATTGAGCGAAATTATGTGTTTTTTCCGACAATCAAATAAATCGAATATACAATTAATCGAACACGTGAAATCATTCGTCAATCGGTTAAGTAGCAATATCGATGTTTCTGGTCATCCCAGTCAGTATAATTTCATCGCCGCATCGCTTAGCGTGTGAAAAGTGTGAGTTTGCATTGGATTTTGGAAAACTAAGCGTATTAGTTGAAATTGTTATGATATGTGCTAGATTTAATAAATGTTAGTGTGGTCAAGAGTCTTAGTTGAATTAGATTAATTAGCAGCAAGGCGTAGTTGCAATAAAAGACCAACTAACAAAAGAAAGGCCGACTCACTCATACACACACAGTACGCACACGCGCGCATATACGCCGACGGCGTTGGCTCTGCGCATACATACATACATTTCAATATTGGTGTGTGTATAGGAGTGCAAAAAAAAAAGAAGTCTAAAAAACTTCAGCAGCCGGTCTGTGTGTGTGTCTGTCTTCTGTCTCGCCGCCTCATTTGGCTGGAAGAAATGTCTTGTCAAAATTGAATGCTGGCCTTGCGCTTTCTTTTGCAAGTAATTCTGTGTGGGACAAGATTTACAGCGGATATCAGATAATTTTTGTGTATATTTTGTGTTTGTACATATACAAAAGTATGTACATCTTAAAATTAAAAGGTCTATTTTTAATTTATGATTGACCATTGTCGTCGACCGGCCAGAAAAGTGCTCAAGCAGCGCCGAACAGGCCGATTCATAACACACACACATATATATGCACACTCAAACATATACAGACTCATAGAAGCAGGCAGGAGACTTGAGTTTGTTGAGTCATCGGCTGCTCTCACTCACTCATTTGCATTACGCGGCCGGCGATTTATAACGGCCACATATGCCATTTCGCTCGCACACACTCCAGCACATAGTTTTTTTTGGCATTGCACTCGCCACTGAGTGAATCTGTGGGTGAGTGTGCGCTGCTAGCGTCGGCGGCAACAGTGTGACTCACGCGCGCTCTGAGTGTATTTTTTCTTTCTCTCGATTTTCCATGCTTGGAGCGCCAACTTAACAACATTTTGCATTCAATCGTTTTTGTCATTTTGTGCAAGCCGGACGTGTTGGGGCTGTTACTGCTGCTGTTTGCGAACGGTTTACCCTCTGTTCACAGTCTGTGTCTGTGTGTGTGCTATCTCTAGCTGGCTGTGTTAGTGTGTGTTGCGTGTGAGTTTTTTTTGAAGAAACGAAAGGAAATGAAACGGATAATTTTGAAAAGAAAAGAAGTTCACGCTGCTTTTCAAGTTTCAATCGTTTAAGAGCGAAAAATAAATTTCCCATTTTGATTGATAAGACGTAAAGTTTTAATTCAGTATTAACTTATCGTTAATTTCAACCCAACATAATTCTCTTTTCTCTACCCCTCTTTTCTCATTGCAGTTTCTAAATAAGTTTTCTTAAACAAATTACATAGAAAATCACCAAGATTTTCTCTATCGCTTTACGACTAAATTCTTTGGTGGCGTGAAAAAAAGTGTAACAACAAATATTTAATAAATCCAAGCAACGCGTGTGTTATACAGCAAGCAAATATATATATTATATATATATATATACAATAGTTTTTAACAACCACCGCAACAACAACAACAAATAAACCAACATGAGCTGGCAAGATTATGTCGATAATCAACTTTTGGCCTCGCAGTGCGTCAACAAGGCCTGCATTGCCGGACACGATGGCAACATTTGGGCGCAGTCCAATGGCTTTGAGGTGAGTAGTGGTAGCACCGTTAATCCAAAATTAAATTCAACTAATCTTTTGGCCTGCAAAAAAAAGTCGACGGCTTTTTTACTCAAGTTCAAGGGTGTGACCAACAACAATGCGTCCTCACACACACATAGTCACCCACACCCTGCGAGAGAGTGTGAAACGAGAGAGTGAGAAGAGAGAGAGTGACAGTCAAATGCTGACCCCAGCAGGACTTTAAATGTCAGGTTAAATTTCAGATTTCAAAAGAAAGTGCAACATTTGCTCTACACACAAAATATGTAGATATTTCGGAAATGTTCGTAATTTAAAATGTGTAACAAAATTGAGTTCTCTTTTTTTTTTGTTCATTTTGCTGTATGTCCGCCATTTATACTTTTATTTCATTTGATAAAGCGCAACTCCCACCCTGTTTGGGTGTGCACCCCCTGTGAGTGCTCTCTCCGTCTCTCTCTCTCTCTCTGGTAAGGCAGTCGTCTGTCTGCGCAGCGCTCTTGTCTGTTCTCAGCCTCTCGTCGATTAGCGATGTTTGTCACATCTTGTCACAGATTTTGATTATTTATAGCACTATTAGAGGCAACCGGACAAATTAGGCGGCGGCGATTTAAGTGAGTAGCAGCTGCTGTTCGTTATCAATAATACAAAGCGGCGTACATTTCGATTTTCGATAATGTGACTCATCTTATTATAAGCGCAGTCTCCTCTGTAGAGGTAGATTAGTCACTCAAAGATGATTCGTCATTTGGAGTGCATTTGATGAAAGGTGTTAGCCTGCAGCGACTGAGCGTGGTTTGACTGAGTGCACGTATGTATATGTGTATGTGTGTGTGTGTGCGTGCGCGTGAGTGCTCCTGAGTCAGTTTTCATAGCCGGCATAACGGATAGACATATGTGTTGTACTTTTCAACACTGACATGCACTAATTTTTTATACTTGTTAACAGAAGTTGAAAAAAGAGCGAGAGAGATAAAGAGTGGAAAAGTGGCCCTTATACTCAATTCACCGTTTGCCGCATATCATAGAAACACTGCTAACCGGGCCTTGTTGGCTCTTATCAAAACACACACAACTGCAAACAGCGCACTTTAGTTAAATAGCTCGACGTCTGTGTAAGTGTGTGCGTTTATTATTATCTCTGTTTCCTCTGCCGGCAAAGAAAAAAAAACAACCTTTTTATCACAAAAAATAATGGAAATACGCGCAAGTTTTGAGTCGATTGGAAGTGAAAGAAATGTATCTTGAAAAAAAAAAACGCAACGACAGTGCCGCGTCATCAGCAGCAGCGTACAAAATTTTATATGCTAGCCACGTTTTCGCATTTATTCAATGAGTATGACTCCGTGTGTGTGTGTGTGTGCAACTTCCTGCTGACTCCGCCGTGCGCGCCTAACCAAATATAAATATATATATTTATATATATATATGTACATACATTGATATATTTTATCCTTTGTTTGTGCGTTTGTTGTCCGTTCCACTCAAGCCTGGATTTTTTGCCATTTTTCTTTTCGATAGGGTCGGGGTTTTGGGACCACTCCCTTGTCCCGTTGTGCTTTGTTTTTAGTGTATTTTTATTTGTCGCGCCAACCTTATCGATATTTATATTATCGATTTTAATTAACAAAGCTTTTTCAGGCAATTTCATTTGTTTTGACGATTAGGATCAATAGATAGTAACGAATATAACAACAACATCCATTAGTACTCAACCAAAATGAATTGGTTTTTTTTTTTGGTGAAGAGTGAATTGATTTTTAGTTAAGTCTCAAAATTGGGTAAAAGTGTTTCTTTTTGCGGAGACATTTGAGAGATGCCCACATCATCATCATCGGCCATCAGCAATCAGCTACCTTCGCTTTTAGCTATCATTTGTTGTGTTTGCAATTCTTCTACACATTTACACAGATATCACTTTCATTTTGCGGAGGCCTCCGTTTTGTAGTATTACATACATTTTCATTATTTTATTTTTATTTATTTCTCTTTCTCTCTGGCTTATTGCCTTTTTTTTGCATTTACTTACTTACTACGTTCGTTACCTATATTTTATTTATCTGAATACGATTGATTCTCTACAATATTTTCATGAGTCATCATCGTACAAGTTTTGTCGCTTAATATATTTATTTAGTTTTGTCTTATGCATTGATCAGCTGCTCTCTATGGCATTGCCAAGATTATTTCTTCTACAATTGGAGGTGTATTTGTCTGTGTGCTGACGACTTTGAGCCAAATATTTTTAACGCTTATCAATATCAACTTTTTGCATATAACACGTATGGCATTAAATTTTGCAAAAAAAAAACTCACCATAGAAAACCGGTTTTTACATTATAAAGAATTGCAATTTTAGAAAATATTGAGGAAAAAAATAACCATTGTCATTCCCAATTTCAATGAAACAAATTCTATTTTTTTGGGCCGGAGGCGGTAAGGCAACCAGAGGTCAAGTCAACGTTCTTGATATTCTTCTCAATTTTGGTGGTCATTGCCATTGTTGTCTATTATTTGTATGCGCTGCTTTAATTAGTTGAGTGCTTTTGATTAATTTATTAAACATTTTTGGTATAGCTCTGACTGTGTTCGCAAAACCGGCTTTACGAACCAGCGCTCTCTCTTTGCAAGCACACTCCACTCACTCTCGGGTACACAGACATCTCACACACATGCAAAAGAGCACATTTTTACGCTCAAATTGGAAACTTCTGGAAGTTCTTTTAATATTATTATCAATATCCTCTCTTTATTCAGTCTCTTTCAACCGGTTGATATCATTAACATTTGTGGCGCTGCGACTATGCAAATAACTCACCTATTAATCATGTTTATTCAAAATACTTTGCTAAATTCCTTGAGCTTGGTAACGGAGAGAGAGAGAGAGAGAAGGAGAGTGCAATTTGCAGTTGTCTTGTGTCCTGCAAATGTTAATGACATATTGCGTGGGGTATGGCTTAAGTGTTGGCAAACTAGTTTTTCCCTTTTACACAACAATAACAATATGGAGGCAAATGGTCAGTCGCTCCTTGGGCCTACTGCTGCTGCTGCTGCAGCAACAGCGTGTCTCACATTTTGTTAACAAGTTGACAGACGTCGTCGTCATCATCTTCGTTTCATGGGTGGTGAATGTTGCTAGTGGTGGGTTTTTATTTGCTCTCTGTCTCTCTTTCTCGCACGCCTGCTTTGAGTGTTTTTTTTGCTGATTACAAAATGAATGTATTTTTTTTATTCGCAATGGCACACGCTTTACTGGCAGATACCATGATTCTGTGTAAGGACGCATATTATTTAAAATTAAAACCCGTATGTGCACGTACGGCTTAGCGCGCAGCACACATTAATTCCAAAAATTTATGACACGCGTGCGTGACTCATAAGTTTTACTACAGGGTGTCGCAGCCACGAATAGAATAGTTATAAGCAATTGCCTATTATGTTTTTTTAGTAAATGTTTGTCATTCTGATTTGTTACAGGTTACAAAGGAGGAGCTGGCCAAATTGATTAGCGGATTTGATCAGCAAGACCTGCTTACCAGCAACGGCGTAACATTAGCCGGCCAACGGTACATTTACCTCTCAGGCACAGATCGCGTAGTGCGCGCAAAACTGGGCAGAAGCGGTGTGCACTGCATGAAGACGACACAAGGTGAGTAACAGTAAATAAACTGCCAGAGTTGTCAATCGCTTTAATTGGGTGCTAAATTAAAGTTGCATGTAATCAGTACCAGCGAAAAGTATTTTAGCATATTGACTTGCGAGACACAAGTAACGATTTTCAATCCAAGAAAGCAGGTTGTATGTTATCAGTTTTGCGCTTTATGACTTTCTTTTGCTTTGTGCATGTAGGTGCAAAGTATTTAATACCCAGATAAGTGTGGCGAATTTGGCAAAAGCCACCAAGCTTATATCATTATGATAAGCATTAAACAGCAAGCATTTTTGATAATTACTTGTAATTTGCATTTATTGAGGGGGTTTCATAAAAAGCAGCGATGCCTGTCTAATGTATGTAATTGTGAGTAGTGGCTAATCTTTCAATTTACATAACATCAATATAAATATAAAAAAACCAGAAGTTAAACGAGCTGTAAATGATGGGCAATCATTTTGTGCCTGCAGTTGTACGCTGCTGCTCCATTTTTCCGGCAATTGGCAACTCACCTCGCCACACACAAATGCATTTCAAACACACACACTAGCTCACTCTCACTCTGGCAAAAAATAAAACTCACTCATTTTTTTTTTTTTGGTTTTTCTTTACACCTTGTGCCTGAAAACGTTGATGTGAAAAGTCTTGGAAGCAGCTATCTATTTATCTGGTCTGTCTGTCTAACATATATTTGTGTCTGTGTGTTTGTGTGCGCCATGAAACTAAATTTGTTTTTGTAGCTTGTTTGCCGACTGCGTCGTCGCCTTCCATATTTGTCTACTTTTATTTTATTTTTAGTATTTTTTTTTTGCGGCAACTGTTGAGCGGCGTCACTGCCCGGCTGCCCGCTGCAGCAGCAGCAGCCGCAAAGCTCAAGGTTATTGCCATAATCCATTTCAAGTGCAAATGTTGCACAGAATAAGCCGTAAAAGCGGCCAGCGAGCGGAGAAGCAACATATAAATGGAAATAGTAGACAAGAAATTGGCATAAAATGGCAAACTGGTCTCTCTTTCTGTCTCTTTTTCTGTCACGTATGTGTTTGTTGTTTGGATGTTTGCGTGTGCATTGAGGCGCCTGGGATTAGTCTCTTTTGGCCTCTTGCTTTGTCTTTATTTGGCATTAAATTTGAGCTTTTCGTGGCTTTGGCGTTTGAACAGCTGATCGAAATCACATACATTTACACGACTTAAAATCGACTCAATTTACTAAGCACTTGATTTACCGCAAATTACAGTTTGCTCAAATGGCACTGGATAAGCGACCATCGTAGCTTAGCATTGCCTTGCCTACCTGTATCTATGTGTGTGTATTTAAGTATGTATGTACATGTGACTTACATTAATTAATAGTGCTTAAGTACAACTTGTTATGCATGCTGGGGATACGCTTCACATATCTCAAGGCATGCTGCGACGGGTGCAAGTGTAATTAAATATGAAATGTGTTATACGTATTAAAGCATTGTGTTATCAAAGGTGCTAATGTCATAAACAGCCTTTTTGTCGCTATCAGTTATCGATTGAATGACATACTAACAGTTTTCTGTTACGACGTGTAGGTGTAGTTGAGTGTTCCAGCTGTTGCTGTTACAAGTGTATGTGTATATGTGGATGTGTGTGTGCTTGTCTTTATCTCGCTCGCTCTCTCTTGCAGACATGACACTTAACTTTTGGTTTATTGACCCCAGTTGAAAAATTTGTTGGAATTTTTTTTGTTGGCTCTGATTTGATTTGCTGCTTTGCTTGAAGCGTCGTCAATCAATTGGGTTAACAACAATTTGCTGCTGCACAATTGATTAATATGGTAAGGAGAGGAGCTCCCCAAGAGAGAGTCACCAGCCACTTGACTCCGATTCGAAATGTGAGATTCGCTTACATTTCTCAGTATTTGAATGCTGTTCATATACAAAAACATATACATTTACAGTGGACTAGTGGACTTGTCATTCAATATAGTATTGTGTGTGGCTATCTATCTGTGGCCGGCCGGTCTGTCCGGTTTTCACCTGGTCTCTCTCTCCCCGCTTTATTGCGCGTTTTATTCATAATCTTCTTGGGTTGATGATGTTGTGTAAAAATACGGTTAGTTCTGTTTCTCTATTGCCGTTGTCTCTTTTGCTTTCTTTCTCTATACGTCCGTGTGTCTGCGTGTGTTATATTGTCAACCGGATAAGCAGCAGCCAAACTCATTTGTGTATGTGTGTGTGTGTGTGTAATTATGTAGCCATGTTGAAATAGCTTAAGAGATTTCTACTGATGATTAAATTGAATTCTGAGTGCAGACTGTAGAGTGTTGAACAGTCGCTTGACCAGTAACCATTAAACCATTGGGCAACCTTGGCTTATGGATAACATTAGTGTTCAAAATATCTTACACACTAAAATAAAAAACTATAAAAATAATTAAATTATAATTTATAATAAATAAAAAAAAATTTTATTTTCTTATAGCCGTCATCGTTTCCATCTACGAGGATCCTGTACAGCCCCAGCAGGCCGCTTCCGTGGTGGAGAAACTTGGAGATTATCTGATTACTTGCGGGTACTAGAAAATAAAATATAAAAACAACAGCAACAACAACACAACACCATCAAAACACACCAACAACACAGCAACAAATTCGATAAGAAAGCTTAAATGAACTAAAAATCTAAAAGCAAGAAAAAAGTAATTATTAATATTTAAATTTATTGAAAAATGCCAAGAAACATTTTGAGGTAATTGTGGTCAAAAGTCAAGTAAAAAAAACGATGTCAAAAATTAAATAAAAAAAAAAAACTACAACAAATTAATTACCCAAAACAAACCTCTACAACAACATTATAAATTTCTGCATTATTATATTTAAACATTTTTGGTTCATACGATAAAAATAAAAAAAAAAACAAAACAAAATAAACTAAAAATTAAAGAAATTGTATTGGAAAGTATTTTGTAAGCAACAAGACATAACAACAACAACGCAAAGCAACGCAAGCAAAATTTTTGAATACTTTTTTGTACAGCAGTATAGTACATACATATATACACCGATCTATATAAACACACAGACTATTGAAAGTGAGTGAGACACAGGGTGTTGAGAGGGAAAATGAGATAGAGAGAAAAGTCAGTCAAGCAGCGATATATACAGAAAATACCAACCAATATAAATGAAAATATCTATATATACATATATTTATTTATATATGTAAACTATTTGGAGAAACCATGAAGCTCTATTTTTATGTGGCAGGGAAGAAAGATACACACACGACGCATACATACAAAATCGGCCGCGCGCAGTGGTATCATCATTTTTTATACAAGAGAACTTTGAGAAAATGTGTAATATTAACGGAAATATGAAATACAGTCTTTTAGCCATATTTGAGATACGCTCATCATTCGGTTAGGTGAACAGATATTCCAGACACACCAACACAAACACACACGCACACAAATATGTATTCCGTTTTCCAACCGTCTCATCTAGCCATACATATATAGATACATATAAACGTACGTACATACATACATACATACATTCATACACATAAACTTGGAATCTTCCGCCATTTGCTCTCTGTATGCGCTTTTCATGTTTGTATTCTGCTATATTCATACATACATACATAATTATCGATAAACGGCAATTACGATTTGAACGCTGTGCAACACTGTCCGTCTCCTGCCAGCCTAAATGGGCTGTGGTGCGCTTGAACGCGTTTCAGGAACATTTATTGCTGAATCAACAAGAACAACAATTTGGCAGTAATAATTGTCATTAACACATACATTTACATACACGACACAATGTCTAATGCATGCATGCAACTAATAATAATAATAAAAAAATGAAATATACAAAAATTTAAACTACTTACTACAAATCATACATAAATAAATGGCTTTTTATGTTAGTTAAACAAAAGTCTTTTTCCGACATATTTCCCCTATCATTTTTACGTAAAAGCGTCAAAAAGCAAATAAAAATTCATACAAAAAAATGAATGCATAAATATTAAATATAATATAAAATTTAAAGAAAAAAAAAAGAAGCGAAATGAAAGACATATATAATACGATACTTTAATACTATTGAAATAAAAAACGGAGCGTGGCAAAAATCCTGCTCATAAAAATTATAATAAAAGGTATTTTTACTTGGACAAAGTCAACCACCACAAAAGGTGCAATCGGCCAAAACGAAGATTGTAAATCAATACAGATCATTGAACTCTGTTATCAGCTGAGGCGCAACAAATTTCACATTCGACATTTTTCAGCTATTCTTTCTTTGTGCTGTTTATTAATTAAAGAAACAATGCTCTTTATGGAGCTAACGTTTGTCAATTTTGTTTGCTTGAAAATTGTCAACTTTTTTTCAGTGTCTGACGCAAGTGCGCAATTATTTTAAAAATAATATACAAAAATATGCAAATATACGTATTTTTTTTTTGGGGGCTGTCTTCTCGCAGCTGCTGTTTTTTCAGTTATTCTCGGTTTCGACATTTCTTTATGGCCGCAACATTGACCCAAATTATAAAATTCTTCCACGACAAGTGTGAAAAATCTTTGCACATTTTTGGCTGACTTAATTTTTGAACATTTGTGCTGCACATGTTTGTCACTTTCATTTTCGATTGAGTTTCTTTTTTTTTTTTTTTTTGGTGAAAATCAGCATTGAACGGTCCACGGCTTTTATCGATTGCACAATTAATCACATCATATTATTATTATTGTTGTTGCCATTGACAAGAGCTGACTGGGTCTGGCCTTTACACCGCCCCTTGCACACTTTTCCCAACAACCATTTGTGGCTCGTGTGCTTTTTTTTTTTTATTTTTTTTTATAGCTCTAACGGCATCATACAAATTATTTGGCTGCGGGGCAACAGCAGCTGGAAATCAACACACATCAGTTCATTTAATAAAATATGCAAATTTTGTAATGGCACATGTAATTTGAATGCCTCACTACGAAAACATGTCCGACCTTGCAGTATTCCTATAAAATTAGAATCCAAAACTTGATTTATCTAGTATTTTTCATGCAAATTAGAAACGATTGTTAATCGATAGACAAATAGCAGCATCAGTTGATGTTTTTTTTGGTGAAAGGTAAGTATTTTCAAAAGTCGATTGATAAAAGATATATACAATAGCAAGAGTTATGGTAGCTATCAACTTAAAAGTTAATGTGCTGATTTACTAATGTAATTTGAATTTGAACTGGGCAGCACTCAGCAATAACACGATTGGAAATCGAAATCGAAACATCTTCGCCGATAATACAGTTTAAGATAATAAATTGAAGAATATTTTGTCTCTCAGCTGCTTCGCTCTGCAAATACAAACGTGCCTTGGTCACGTCCAGCAGATATGCGAAGAGTTCCGCAAATGAAGCGCCTAATAACGTGTTTATGTTCATCTGCTAGATTGGATGGGGTAGCGCCTGTTTGACGGGTTATAGCCCACGTCTTGGGTAATCACAAAAAGGGCAACTTCTTTAACCATAACAAAATATATTTTGTCCAACGAAATGTTTGTTCGATAAATTTTTAGCTTTAAATATTTATTAACCACCTTCCACCCAATTTGCATTCAAAGTGTGAACTTTTGATAACTGGCAATGTAATATATTTAATTAATATCTTATGCAGAGCTGTGCAAATTAGTTCGGAAAATATGACTTTCACAGAGAGGAATTTTCCGGCGAAAAGTGAAGCAAACATCGTTTGCAACTTTAAAAGCCAGTCTGCCCTTCCCAAACACGCAACTGCTCCACGGACAGCCAAAAGAGTACCGACCACGGGCCCAATCTTAGCCAGCATGGTATGAGGCCTTTGTAAAGATTAAGGAAACCTTCCTCGCGTATTAGTTTGACGAAGCAATCGATAGATCCCTTGTAGTATAGACCACGACCATGTTCGTCCGTCGGCTGATTCATGACGCGTGACTTGATCACATCAGCAGGATTGCTCAACATACTTGCCACAAAGCCAGCGACCATTGAGGAGGCGAAGCGCAATGGAATGCCCTCTTCCATATTGAGATGCTTCTTCAAATTGCGCTTGCAAAGATCATAGGCACCCACATCGCCAGCGGTCATGAGGCAGGCGCGCATACAGCTGGGTCCCACGCCCCGCCACATGCCAATTGCGCCCGATTTCTGATAGATCGACAACATCTCTTTGAAGCAGCTATTGTTGCGCGGCTCCAGACCCATAGTGCGACGCCTGCCATCCATTTGCATGCGCACCTTGACAATATCGAAGGGATTGGCCAAGGCCTGAGCAATGCAGCCGGCAGCACAGCCACACATGAATGCATGATGTATTCGGATACTGTCCCGATGTTCAGCATCCTTATAGAGGAATCGACGCCGAAAGATATCGTACAGCATCACACGCATCGAGTTGAAAATGAAATTACGAAAGACCATCGCCGAGAAGCCGGCATAGAGGGTCTTTGGTCCCTCCTCAATGGCAATGCCCCGCAGGGTGAAAAGCATGTTGCGGGGTTTGCTGCCCGTCTTCTTTGCCTCCTCGCCATGGATCTGCTGGCGTGTCTTGCTCACGTCCAAGGGATAGACGCAGGCCTCTGCAAAGTTGGCGCCTATGAATGTGTTTATGTACAGCTGGAGTAAGTTTCTAGCCGTAATCTGCTCTTGCTCGTTCCTTACGTGGAATGGAGCCTTGTCGTATGCGGGTCTCAAATGCCAATAGTTATTTTCATCTTTATCCATAATGATAACCAAAAATTTGACTTAAAAATTATTTATCAATATAGTTTCGAAAAATGAAGCATTAACACTAATCTCTGAAACGATTCGATTTGAGTCTAGTAGCCCTCATCACCACGAAAGCAACGGGATGCTCAAAAGTCATCCAGAACACCATTGTCCAGGTTCCGACGCGCAGCCAATAAGGGATAAAGCCATTGTACATGGCAAAAAATTCCTCCTTCTGCACCAGCTTTGTAAGGCAATCGATGGTGCCTTTGTAGTGCAAACCACGACCCCATTTATCCGTCGTCTGATTCATAATACGTGCCTTTACCACATCTGCGGGCGAGCTGAGCATGGCGCATGCAAACCCAGCTGTCATCGCCCCCATAAATTGTATCAATCGGTTATCGGGCTTATTCAACGCGTTCCCAATTTTAAATATAGTATTTTCCTAGAAGTAAAACTACGATTTTAAGATTAACAATGTGTCAATAATAACAAACATTCTATGGAATCTTCTAGGTGCAAATAAAACTGAATTTGGCTTTTAGCTTAATTAATTACCATACCCATTTATGGTAATTATTTTTTTGGCCACTTACTCATAGTAACGAGAGCAGCACGCCAAGTATCTACAGTGCCACAACACTACCTGTCTGTAGATGGAGCTAAGAGCCTGGATTATATAATATATTTTGGGTGGTTCACCCAAAAAACGTCGCTTGCCCTCCATTTGCATTTGCACCTTGATCAGGTCAGTGAAACTGGGCCCGCCACAATGCCAGCGATGGCTCCATTGACAAAAGGCAAATGTGGCCTGCCGTTATGATCAGCTTTTCGCGCTTTGCATCATATATGTACATCTTAAGGCCGCTGAAGATGGTGTGATGCAGAGAGCTTTATGTCGACCCTCCTCCATGATGATGCCCTTCAAAGTGGCAAGCATGCCGCGGTACTTCAGACTTAAATTGCTCGCAATCTCGTCCTGAATCTGCATTCGCGTTTTGCACACATCCAAGGGATAGACGTTGAATTCGGCACCACACGCGGAAAGAACTGATGTTACATAGAGTTCGACGAGGGCCGTTTTCTTATTGGTGGATAAATTGTGAAAACCATTGACCCGAAGCGATTTCAACTTTGCTATTGTTGTAGTTTGTATAAGCATGAAGCATATTAAGGTATTTCAATGAAAAACTAGAAAACTGAATTGTACAAATTTTTGGAAAATTCACTTTATATAAGTCTGATCAATAAAACTTTGCACCCTATAATTCATGTGGCTGGATTTTTCAAAGAGTTGGATTACTAATCAACCGCTATAAATTTATAAATATAAATCAATTGTTGACTGGACAAACAAATTACGCAGTTATTTGTGAGATTCCTAAAATACAAATTGCAATAATCAGAACTAACTAATAATAACTAACAGAAAGAAAACTCATAATTGCTTGGAAAACATTTTTGGAACACTATTTGATAAAGTGGGTGTTGCATTTTTTTCTTTTATAATAACTTTTAGAATAATGCAACGATTTACAGAAAATGCATAACTTTGAATGTATAAGAAACTGGTTCATTTGAAGATCTCAATAGGAATAAAAAACTAAGTTCATCAAACGATTTGTTATCTACAATTTTATTTGGGCCAGGGTAACTACAGTTTTTGAGTTTACTGTACTTCGGTCTGGGCCTAGAAGAGTGATCTTATCGAAATTGTTTGTTGGGACTGCGAATTATGATGACAACTGTACTTTGTGTTAAACAAAAAAATTTGGTGCAAATTTATTGAATACCAATGCGAAAAATTGCCAACTTGATTTAAGCCACTTAAAACCAGTAGCGAACACGACTTGTCTGCTGTATACCAGCTAGTTAGTTGGCCCATATCTAAGAAACTAAAAAAAATAAATATATATATAATTATATATGTATGTATATATGGAAACCACTGGCGATAAGGCAGATATGGCGAATTAAAGAGAACGAAGAACTCGATGACGCTGACATTGCACGCTAGAACGACCGCGCCCAAAAGCTGCGAGTTCTGTTTTTACCATGATTATGAACTGCGTGTGTGTGTGTGCGTGTGTGTGTGAGTGAGTGCGTGTGTGTGTGAGTGCGTGTGTGCGTGTGTGTAGCAATACACGTGGTGCTGCCGTGCAGGCTACCCCACAATATGGGTGCGGTGCCCAGTCAGTCGCCAGGGGGACTTGGTCATAGAGCCAGCCACTTAGTCTATGCCGCCAACCACCGTCTCACCAGTCAAATGAGTAAATGAGTGAGTAAGTGGTGCTGTCAGTCAGCCAGGCAGCCAGTGAAGGAACCGGGCACGCGCCCATACATATTACACCTATACATTATGCGAAAAGCTGGCGTTTCCTTCTACCTTCTACCCCATCCTCCCATCCCATCCCATCAACTGAAGAGTGTTTAGCACTTTTGTTAAATGAAAGCGACCTTCTGTGGATGCACTGGTCGGAAGAGGGGGAGAGTGTGTCAAACCTGTAAAACAAGGGGAGCTGAGTAATTTGAAATTCCCAACACAAGCAGCGGTTCTACTTACATACAGCTTACCTTTAAGTGCTTTATGCCAAAGTTTTGTATATTTTAATAATATGTAACTAGGAAACCTAACACTCTATGACCAACTGACCCGATTTAACAAACAACTTTGACTTATGCTCAATAGCTGCAAAACATACATAAAGTACACAATATAATGCACTATATAGCACTATATAGCACTATATACAGTGTCTCACACCTTATTTTCAGCAGTGTCTAGCAACAAATTTAAAGTGCTATAAAGTTTAAACAAGGAAACAAATTCAAAATGTTTAAATGCCAGTTTGTTTAATGTTATATCACATTTGAAAAATAACCTTTCGTTTTTACTAAAATATTAATGAATTAATTAAAATTAGTCAAAATCTGGAAACATAACCAAAAACGTTTAACAGCCTATTTTGAGCAGGTACTTTATGGACACCTGGGTGCCATAAAACCCGGATTTTTTTATCTAAAGTTGAATTTTTTCGGTATAAATAGACCAATCCTTCATAGTCAGTTTAGTTATATCCTGCAATTCGGACGCAACAAGCCAACAAGGACCATGGGCAAACTGACTACCATTGAACAACGGAAACTCATCCTGGAACACTTAAAAATCGGATATTCATATCGCCAAATAGCTAAAATGGTCAATCTAAACACCTCAACTGTATTCCACATCATTTGGAGTTTCGTGGACGAAAATTGGACAGAGGACAAGGGCGGAATTGCACCAAACCCGATTTTCACCGAGCAGGACGAGATAAGGATCATCAAGATTTCAAGGGGAAATCTTAAGCTATCGGCTCAAAAACTGACTCAATAGGTGCAGGATGAAATAAGGAAAAAGTTCAGTATGGGAACTGTGCTCCAAGTTCTGCGCAACCACGACTTTAAGGCCCAAGTACCACGGAAAGAGCAATTTATATAAACAAAAAATACAGGGTATAGGATGACGTTCGCCAAATCCACTTGGGCAAGGATTTGGTGTTCTGGAACACAGTCATATTTGAATATGAGTCCAAATTCAACATTTTTTGCCAGGACGGATGGAATTATATGTGGCGACAACCCAATACTGAGGTGGACCCCAAACAATTGAAGGCAACAGTCAAGCACGGCGGAGTAAGTGTCATGGTTTGGGCCTGTATCTCGGCAGCCGGTGGCGGAAATTTTGTGATTATTGAAACAACAATGGACAGGAATGTATACTTCAATATACCAAAAGAAAATTTACTCCAAAGTTCCGAGAAACCGGGAATCCCATGAACTTTCCGGTTCTACCAGGACAACGACCCCAAGCATAAGGCCGGAATAGTACAGTCCTGGCTTAGATCGAACTGCCCCCACATGATAATTCCACCGGCCCAGTCTCCAGACTTAAATGTTATTGAAAATTTGTGGGCTGTGCTGGAAAATAACATCCGGAAACACAACATATCCTGCAAACAGGATCTCCAAAATGCTCTGCAGGAGGAGTGGAGCAGGATCAGTCCAGAAACTACCCGGAAACTGGTGTCTTCCATGAAAAATAGGTTAAGCGAAGTTGTTAAGGCTAAAGGATATCATACTAAGTATTAACATCCTTATTTAAGCTTTTATACGCCAAATATGTAACTTTTTTTAAGACTGCTCAAAATAGGCTGTTGAACGTTTTTGGTTATGTTTCCAGATTTTGACTAATTTTAATTAATTCATTAATATTTTAGTAAAAACGAAAGGTTATTTTTCAAATGTGATATAACATTAAACAAACTGTCATTTAAACATTTTGAATTTGTTTCCTTGTTTAAACTTTATAGCACTTTAAATTTGTTGCTAGACACTGCTGAAAATAAGGTGTGAGACACTGTATGTACGTAAGCAATCATATCATTTGTTGACTGGACAAACTGTACGGTAATTTGAGAGTTTGTTGAACTGCAACACGGTAAAAAGTTGCACCGATCAGCTAAAATCCAAATTAAATGCTCCGAGCAAGAAAATTCGAAACAGTTGAATGAATCATAGATAAGAACAAACTGTGAATGCTCTGCCATTGAGCTAATGACTATATTTTCTAGATAAAAATATATTTCATGACGTTTGCAGTCATTGATATGCAAATATGTCGTAAAGCTAGTAAGTAATAAATTATTAATTATAAAGATAGTAATAATGAAATCATTTTGTGATACAAAATGCCAGGGCCTTTTTTTTTATTATCTCAAGACTTTCTTATCAAGAATGTCGGATTAATTCTATTAGCCACACACAATGCCCAAGGTGGCTGACTTTAGACAAAGAAATTCATTGAATTTTTAAATATATAAGGCCATTCAAAGAAATTCGATTATTTGATGAACTTATTAAAACAAATTAAAATTGTTGATTTTCCTATTCCTCTTTCCTATTCATATGGCAAAAGGACCAAACCTTAATTATTATTATTGGAAAATAAGAAATTTGTATATATCATACAGACTGTATTTTATTTATTTTTAATAAATGACAAGTCTTGGTTAAATATAGAAATGCCGCACGCTGTGCAGAGTAGTCAATTCATATTGAACCCTCTGGGGACAGGCTCGGGCGTTATGGATCGCTGCAAAGGTTTTTATTCAGTGCCACGAATTTCAAGTGAAAGAAACTCCAATTACCAGTGCAGCACCCAAAAAGACTGGCAGCAGAAGCCACAAGCGGAACAAGTGAACTACAAAATTGCAGCAGCACGGATTGCGCAAGATTACATAGAATCCAGCGGGTAAGTCGTGGGAGTTTAGAGTTCATCAGTTCTTATTCCAATGATTGGCCCACTTGCAGAGTATAAAAGAACCAGGGACAGCTTCAGCGGAAGTTAGATAAACGGAAGCAATGGTCAATTATCTACACAATTTGCAGCTGCTGCTGCTGTTGCTGCTAGGCATGCTGGCCATCAGTTTGGCCCACGAGGATCACCAATCAGATGCACTGCATCGGAGCAAGCGCACTCTGACAACCATCTGTGTGGAGATCAAGCCCAGTGGGCCGCAGGAAGAGCCCTATTTCATGTGCAGGGGCACGGATTTCTCACGTGGCAACAACGCTGCAACAGCAACAGCAACAGCAACAGCAACAGCAACTGCCCCAGCGGATCAGCCGCAACCTATGCCGAATTATGTACAGCCAGCTGGACAAGCAATGCCAATAAATCCACAGTATTCATCGGCGCCATTTCCATCGTTTCCCAGCTTTGGAGCTGGGTTTCTTCCAATTCTGCCCAGCTATGAAGAGTCACCCAAATCGACGACATATCAGAGTCAAACGCCATCAGTTGCCGGTATTGAATCCCAGTTTGGAACCTCTGCTGCTGCCATTGCGCCTGCGACTGCTCCGCAGTCATATGGCCTGCCAGCAGTTCCTTACCCAGCTGCAGCAGGCCCAGCAGCAGCTAATCGGGGAACTGCAGTTGGCCCAAGCGCAGCGCCCACGCCCCCTCCATATGCTGATGCAGCGCCTCCGAATCCGACGACAGCGGCACTGAAATCCCAGCCGGCGACAGGCAATACCAATCCCTATGATGCCCTAGTGGCCAGTCGGTACCGCATGGCGCTCGACGATGATGTGATGAAAATGCCGAATTTGGGCTTTCGCCGCGAGGAGCTGCAACGACGACCCAACGAACCAATGGTGGGCGTTGCACCGCCCATGATGTGGATGCAGCGGCCCCAACAATTGCCACTCCAATACGAGGATGATCCCGTTATGCGCACCTTCTATGCCAGCCAGGAGCACTATGATCCACAAGTGGCTCAAGCGGCACCCATCGAGCAACTGGTGGGACAAGCAGCGCCCGCCTATGCACCAGCCTATGCGGCTGCACCACCAATACCAGCAGCTGTTGCACCACCGCCACCACCACCACCGTCGCAGCCACAGCCACCCGCTCCAGCTTACACAGAAAATCCAAGGGCCACCTTTGCTCCGGATGGCAACAGTGCCTGCAATTCGTGTAATCGCCCCTGCTCCACTTTGGACTCATACAATGCGGTGCCCGCTCATTGTCCCAGCTTTCAGCCGGTCATCATAGCCATGCCATGCTATGGCCAACAACAGCCCACACATTATCTGGCTGTGCCTGGATCGGGTGCAGCAGCAGCAGCAGCTCCGCAACGTGAGCAGATGTTGGGCAGTGCATATGGAGCACCATTTGGCATGGCTACGCCAGGCCTGGGTTCACCGTTTGGCATGTCGCCACATTTCGGGATGTCTTCGCCGCAGGTGGGCTCCTCCTTTGGTCTGGGGCCGCATGTGGGTGCTCCCTTTGGCATGGCACCGGTGCTGAATCCCTTCGGGCCCTTTGGCAGTCTGAATCCGTTTAATCCCTTCAATAGAATATTGGGAGCAGCTGCGCCAGCGTCTCAACAACCACGAATGCGACTATTTGGTGCACCCCAGGAGGCAACAACTGCCACTACAGTAACCTCGCCACCAGCCACATTATTTCCAAAATCCTTTACACTCAACTTCTCCAGCAGCACCTTAGCACCACCTACAAAGGTCAGCACGGAGCCAAATGAGGCTATTGTTGGTGCTGCCCATGATTCAGATGAAAACAAAAAAGATAAGGACGATGAAGACGACGAAGATGATGATGAGGAGGAGAAGATTGAATCACATGAAGTCACTGATACTCCCCGTTCCTCGGGCACAACTGAAGACGTTGATGCTTCTCTAGATTCTGAAGTCTCCAAGTCTCTGGAATCAAAGAATCTCTCTGCCGATCAGCTATTAAACAAGGGTGAAAATAAACTCAAAAACGATAAACGCAAGCGTCAAAATTCGCGTCATAGCAACAATAACAGCTCCCAAAAGCGCAAATATCTACAGCGGTTGTAGTTCTTAGCTAGGTATTACTGTAAGCTTTTAATCTGTGCAGCAAATCATAAACTAATCATCAATAAAACTAATTATGTGTTTACACCGTAAAATGCTGTCGAACTGTGAAAATTTGATAATCTTATCTATATTTTCTCAATTCCCGTCTTGATTTTTTTAATACTTAAAAAACATTTATAAATTCCCAAGAAAGAAATAAAATGGTATAGAATGGAATAGAATTTTCCGTAACCATTTTATTTATGTAGAAACACTTACAACCCATCTTATAAATTCCAAAAAAAAAAAATAATTTTAATTACTTAATTAATGAAGTACATAATTTTTTGCTATTTACCTTAATTGAACAAATTTTTTGACTATAAGGTGTATGAGAAACTGCGTGTCAAATTTGGACCATGATGTTGGCATATATTATCTAATTCAGTGATTTCAGCAATTAGCAATGAGTTTATTATTGCATGTAGTCTGCAGGCCTTCTTCCATTGAAAACCTGCCTTTGCTCTTCCAACTTAAACGTTCATATATTAAACGTCTAGTCAATTACTGATGAATAAGCCAATGGCCACTTAAGGAAGTGTTTTATACGTACACATATATATATATATATATATATATATACCTATGTGCACTTATATAGTTATATATTTATTATGCAGTTTCTTCTTCTTTTATTTAATGTATATTTTCTTTGATGTACTTCCGTTTGATTTTGCGCATTTTGTTTTCCACTGGCGCACGTCTTTATAAGTAGCAGCCACGCTTCACGGACCAAACAGGAACCCGGTTACACTCTCACAGCTAATACGCTGAGGTCTTTGCTGCAATCTGCCGATCAGCCATGTTGAGCACGTAACACAATTTAAATAAACAAAAACAAAACTGTGGATAAATACTCCACGCAATATAAAACAATTTAGGCTTAGAGTCAATGTACTACCTGCCAATTGTCCAAGCTTGGAGGTTGACTAAGCCTTGGCCAGAATGGGCACTGCTGTTTTGATTGGGCTTCTATTAACCGGGTTACGACATTCCCTTGCGAAATCCAAGAAAAAGTCAATACTATTTCATGTCTTTCATCGAAATAATTGGGGAGTTTGCAGATGGTGCCGAAGGTGTTATACACTTCTACCTTTCCACAGAGAACTTTACCAATCATTAATTTACTTCAAATTATTTTATAGATGTTAACTATTAAAGCCACACATAGGAAAATTACAAAATGGTAAGTTAAAATTAATTATCCTTATTATTACATTTTTTAATTGTTTCCTTCAATCTACTTTATACGAATTTGTTAATTTAAGTTAATGTAGTAAAATTGTTTTAATCTGTACTGGAATCTTCTTTAATTTTAATGAAATTTAAAACATAGACTTTTTATTAATTAATATATATAATTTATTATTATATTTAAATTATTTAAGCCAGGTTTATTTAAGACACTCTTCAACTGTTAGCAATCTTTAAAGCGTCTTTTTCTGTAGAGCATAATTAGCCTAATTTAATTTCGGCTAAATTTGGTCCACTTTATTTGGTTGCCAAAGCATTTTCCAGTTTAAAGTTGGCCAACTCTCGTGCGTTACAGAAATCGTGTCAATGTTGACAGTGCTGCTACCAGGCAGGGTATCAAAGTGCAGGTCTTGCAGTTTTCGGGGCAACTGTGGAGACGGTAAACGTTCAATGCAATCGGAGCTCATCGAATAGTTGCAACTGGGAATCCGCGAGGCGAGGTTAAAGTTACAAAATCAACGGAAAATGCAAAAATCCGGGAGCTGTTTGACAACGTTGCTGATCTATTGCTGCACCATTTGGCCAGCTGTATCCGCTAAGGTGGAGCTGCCTGCCAGCACGGGCATGTCCAATAGCATTGCTGCGCCTGGATATCCTTTGTACTATCTGATGGCCGATACGGGCTCCAGTGTGGGTCCCAACGATGAGCTCAAGCGGACAAATCGATCGCTCATGAAGTGGTGGGATGATTTGTTTGGTCAAAACAATTGCTGCGATAACAACAACAACAATCCGTTGTACAACAACTACTTGCCACCAATCGGTAGTAACAACAACTGCAATGGCTTGCAATTACAGTCCTTGGATGCCATTGATCCCTTCAAGCAAATGAAACTGTTCAAGAAACTGCCCGATCTGTGGGGCAACAACTGTGCGGGTCAGTGTCGCCAGTGTGGTGGTCAGCAACCCATCAACAACTATGCAGCACCAGTTAATCCTGGCTACGGCGGCGCTGGCTATGCGCCAGCACCAGTGGCTCCTATGGACTATAATCAAGCACCAGCAGCGATTCCTAGCGGTGACGGCTACAATCCATCCGATGGTCCTGGCGATGGTGATGCGGGCTATGTGGCACCAGTTGCACCGCCACCAGCATTAGATAGCTATGTAGCACCACCAGCTCCGGTTGACTACGATGCACCAGCGCCTGCACCACCTAGCTATGAGTCACCAGCACAGCCAGCGCCCTATGAACCCGTTGCTCCGCCAGCTGCTGAGAGCTACAGCAAAGTAGACGACTATGCGAAACCTGGCAAAAGCTATGATGGTGGTTCCCAACAACAACAACCACAAATCGTTTATCAGCCCATCATTTATCTATCAGCATCGCCAGCTGTCAAAGATGAAATTCAAAACAAGCTGAAGCAGCCGGAACAAAGCTACCAACCAGAGGCACCACCGCAGCAAGCTTATGAGCCGCCACCACCACAAATTGAATTGCCTACTTATGCGCCGGCTCCTGCCCCTGCTCCTGCTCCAGCTCCAGCCGTGCCTTGCCATTCACCTGCCTGTGGTGGTTATTTGCCTCTCTTGGGCGTGCCTCTTTATGGCTATCCCGCACCAGCAGCAGCACCACCACCAGCTCCAATGTATGCACCTCCCTCACCACCGGCACCAGTCTATGCAGCACCACCACCAATGCCGGCTTATACTTCACCACCAGCACCACCAGCGCCCTCATATTCATCACCCTCTTGCCAGACACCCATCCGATTGTCTCTGGTGGATCAACCCTATCGCGTGGCGCCCGAACTATTCCAGGAATACCACTATCGCTTGTCCCTGGCCGATCGGAATAGATTATGGTAGATGGATGATCACTGGTTCTTAAATACTCTAAACTGTAAATAAAATGTATCAAACGCTGTTTTGGGGGATCTATTTTTTTTGGCTGCAAAAATATTTCTTGATTCGCTTATTCATATTTGATAAAGTTAAGTCTTGGGCATGGATATATAACAAGTAGGTCATCGGCTGGATTTTAAAGGGAAAGTATCAGACTATTTCTTATAAAATAGTTGATGGCAACAGTTATCGTAAAGTAAGTAATAGATTATCTTAAGTTTTTTCGATCTGGTTATAATAATATTTTTTAGATAACGTTTTCTTGAAAGTTTTAAATTAAAAACTTCTATGTAGATATTTATATTCACATGTACTCCACATATATCGATATATAATTTAGCCATGGTATAAATAATGTAATATCTTACCCCAATACCACAGATAGATATAAAGTTATTATTTTAGCAAAGTTTGTTGAATATCTTTGCATGTACAGTCAGCTTTTCAGCTGTTAGGTTATTTTAGATTATTGTTATAAAATCATTTTTGTAGAATTATTAAAAAAATTAAAGAATATATTATATAAATTAATACTTTTAATTTGAAAAAAATAATCAATTTGTTCGAAATGGAGATGTTTTTTTGTGCATGATTTCAGAGTTTTAACAATTGAGCTATTTTCAGGGTTTGGTATTATTGAAAGTAAGTAACTGCATAGGTATAAAAAGTTGAATAGCACTTCTTATAATACAAATTTCTAAAGACTAGTTTTTCGTGTTTACTTTAAGTATTGCCTTGTTAATTGTAATCAATTCGTTATGATTGGTTTTTTTTTCCTTATGCATATAAATATGTAATAAATTTATATTTATTAAGCTATTAAGTTCATCATCAGTGGAGTGTATTGATTCTACTCGGACTCCAGTGCAGTTAAGTACAGTTGTGTGCACTGATTTCCGTTCAATCCAAACAGTAGCAGTGCTTATCAACTTAAATACTCTTCTTGTCGGAGCTGTCAAGGTCCCCAGAGTCTCCATCATCATTGGTTTGCATTTATCGCATATGTTCGGCGTCGATTGCCTGCTCAGACACCAGACTCTTTACGCCTCTTCCTGTTATTATTGTGACTCTTTCTCTCCCCATACGTCAGTATACAAGTACGGACGTATATATATATATATATATATATATGTACACGATGACATCGGCAAGAATTTGAGCTGTAATCGCTTCAGTCAGTCAGTTGGTCGTCGGCTGTTCATCGTAGTTTCATTTCATTTTCAAATTCAAATTCCATAACAAATTGCACAAGATAAACAGAGACTTCCTTTTATATGCGGGCATCGGGGATCGGGGATCGGTCTCTGTGAAATGCGATAACAGACCGACGGAGAGACGGAGAGAGAGACCAGCCGTGCCCATGACCATGACCGTGACCAAGTGAAAGTGGCCTGGCTGCCTGCAGTTAGCACCCAGACGCCTGGCCAAGCCATAGATAGATAGATAGATAGAGAGAGAGAGAGAGATAGAGAAAGAGAGAGAGAGAGATAGAGAGATAGGGGGGAGGCCTGCACTCAGCTGGCCATCGAGTCTTTGTTTAGCATTGTATCACTTTGCATGTGGCACGCACGCACTTCTTTCTTTGTTATGGTTATCTTTGTCTGGGCGTTGAGCGTTTGCTGATTTGCAGCTCGTCCCGTTCCCGATGCATGCGTCTGTGCAGAGCGTGACGTATGTATGTTTTTAGTTGCTTACATAACCTAATCGGCTGTTGAGTGAGCAGAAAATATGGTTAATAAATTAGCGGCGAAAGATCTTGCCGTTAAATCATTGCGTAACGAACAAAATGCTCAATATGTAAAATGATGAAGCCAGTATCTGAAGCGATAAATGAGCATGTCAAAGATCAGGTGTTGATTGAAATGGTTGGAAAGCGCTGTTGACCTGATCTATAATCTAATTGCAGGGCGCATTGTCAACACTGATCAGTAAAGTACAAGATAAGCTTATGAGTTTATAAGTTTATACTGTCATATTATTTCGTTCTCTTTATCAAATATGATTGATGATCGTTGTCAATCAATCGAAATAAATGTAACGCTTTATTAATTTCCATTCACTGTCATCATCATACTAATCAAAAGTAAATATAAGTATCAACTCAAAAGATATATCAGAGCTATTATATTTTTTTCACAAATTACATAACTAATCAATTTATATTAAATAAATCTTAAAATTAAACATGAATAGAACCAATCTGTACACAAATATTAAATGTACCTTGCATTATGCATTAGCTTTATTTGATTTTCTTGTCATATTTTATCGTACGATATTTTAAAATGAATAAATTACAAATAACTTACATTTATTATTGGAAAAATAGCTCAACCGGATATGCAATCGATGCAATGAAATTTAGTAGCCACCAAATTTCTCAGCAGTTTTCTGTTATTGCGTAAGTGAATTAAGCGTTCAAACTGATTTGAGTTAATTATACAGTTGAATATTCTCTGGTTGATAAATGTGAGAGTCAAGATCGTATAAGCAGCAGTTAAATAATAATAGGAGATAAGTTTGAATAAACCAGAAATATTTACAAATGTAGCTTTTCTTAGACGAAATTACTCATTTTATGTGCACTTTGAGGTTTCTACAAGTTTTAAAAATAAAAAATAAGTTAGTATCTTTTATTTTGTTAATTTATATATTATTATACCAACCAAAGATAAACGACATTTCTTAAACTAACTAAAAATGACAAATAAATTATTGTTAAAAATATTAAGCATTTTATAATTTAAGCTAAAGATATGAAAGAAAGTCAGAGGGCACAAATATTTTTAATTGTATTCCATTAATACGATTCATTTTATTTTGAAAAAGTTGAGACATTAAAAGTTATTGAATCATTTTAAAATAACAACTGACTCACTAACCAGGGTGCTGGAAATGTTTATGCGTAGTAATGAACAACAATATTCTGAATACATAATCAAATAATAATAAAAATGACCTCAGTCTAATTTATATTACTAAGATGTAGATCAGATAACAAGATCAATGGCTCAAAAATTGTTTAAGGAAGAACAATTTAAAATCAGCAAAACCAAGTAACAGACTCCTCTGAGTGATACTCAAAGATCACAGATCGCGCTTGATCGCCTTTTTAAAAACTACCCCACGTAGATTTTCTCAGAAGCTGGACGCCGTTGCCGCCGCCGCCGCAACTCTTGAGCGTAATTGAGTGAGTGTATCAGAAGAACGATCCTAAAAAATGTAACAGCACATAAACTAAGATTGTGCCACAACATGTGTGCCCGCTCCCTACGAAAATGATGAGGGGCATGAACAAGAGCTCCGATCGATGTTGCTGAGCACTTGCAACCGCATGCCGGGTCTCAAAAATAACACCAATGTCACCGCAAGCGCTGATGCCAAATGAAGCGATCCTTATACCCTTGCGTTGGATATCTGGACTTTTTAGTAATTTGTGTCAAATATGTTGATTTGTTCTTGTCAAGTAGCAAAGCTTAAGTTGTTTCTAGCATGCATATGAATTTATTTAGTTTGTATACCAAAAATTTTTGACAGTGTATGCAAATTTCGGCTTAATTAGATTGTGACTATTTTCTGGGAACTTATGTGCTTCTTTGAATGCATGCCTCTTGCATAAACATATGTATACATAAATATTTTTGGAGTGAGTGTGTGGTGTGTTCAATCGCAGTGGTTTGCCACTGTTAGGGGGGCATTTGTGGCTATATATATACATATGTACATATATTTGTATTTGTTGCTAAATGTTGTTTCAAAATGTATATATAATGTTGTGTTTATGTAGCGGCTTTTCGAAACTCATCTAAAAATGTGGGTCGTTGGCACTTGCATTTCACTTTGAATCATCTACTAAAATACTTATATAGAATATTCTCGTGCGTGGGAGTAAAAAATGAATGAGAAATAAAACAATTCAAATATAAGCATTTGAATTTTCTTATTATATTTTCTTTCTGTAAAGCATTATATAAAAATTAGATAATCAGAAAATTGCATTTATCTTACGTAAGAAATCGTTAGTTCATACTCTGAAAAATTGATATGATATAGTTAATTAAATTACACTTAATATAAATTCATTTTTGGGTTAATTTAATTATTGTGAAATAATTCAAGTAGGCTAAAAATGTAAAAATATGAGCTGAAGAATAAAAACGTTTTTACTATATTTATTTACTAATGTCCAAATTACTTACTTTTTTATTACTATAAGACGTCCAATACTATTTTGTAAATATAGCAGAAGTGCGTTTAATCTATAGAATACATGATATAATAATAGCATTCACAAAATCTTAATGACCTATAAATGACTTAGACAACATATGACGACACTCATCTTTCATCACACTAATAAAACAAAATCATGCATATATAAATCTGACACCCCTCTTAATTTAATTTCTTATTCCTATATATATTTCTTAGAGTATGTTTATATCCAGCAAACATGATTGCCAGTTAATTTTAGCATATCTACTAGAAACAAGAAGGATGGAATGTAACCAATATATATTTATATTCATAATATTTATATAATGATTCATTTATAATATATCATTTATAAAATTTATATAAATATGTAATTTATATTTATTAACATAGACAATATATACAAAGAATGTTTCATACATTTAGCAAGTATTAATTTAAAAGCTTGTAAGTGGGTCACCAATTTTTTTACTAAACAGAAAAAACTTGAACTATTTCGAAATCTTAAAATATTCACATGGCAAGCATAACAGTGATCTATTTAAGTTAAAGTCTACTTGTCTATAGATTTGGAGCATTGCTCAACATGCACACGAGTCACAATTAACCCACCCACCACGGCTGCTACACTTGCCACACATTTTTATGAATTTTGACAACCTCGACATCTTCTTATAGACATTTAAATGCATATATATAAAATAAACACTCAACTGACCCCAAAAGATCTACATTCGACTGTTTGCCAAGCTCAGCGCAATTTTATAAAATTAACAAAATTCAAAGTCGAAGAATAGTTAAAGTTACTAGTGCCAACTAGGCAAAAGTCTAGCTACTATATAAACTTGTCTGGGAATTGCAAATGACATCAATCACCTTTTGGTAACTACAGTAACCACATCAGCTCTAGCTTCAAGATGAAATTCTTCGTGTGCTTCGCTCTCATCGCCATCGCCGCCTCCGCTGGGGCAGCACCCAACAGCGGCAGCTCTGCCTCCATCACCAGCAGCAATGCTGGAGGATCTGTTTCCCTGTCCAACCAGGAATCCGAAATTGAAGGCATTTCCGGCCAAGGCTATGGTGATCTGACCCGTCTGCGTAAGTCTGCTTATGGTGGCAGCTCGGGCGGCTATGGCGGTGGTGCCAGCATGCCAGCTCCTCCTTGCCCCAAGAACTACTTGTTCAGCTGCCAGCCCAACTTGGCTCCAGTGCCATGCAGCGCTCCAGCTCCCAGCGGAGGTGCCGGTGCTTACTCAGCGCCTGTGGCCAGCTACGCTTTTCCCAACTACGGTGTGCCCCAGCAGCAGCTCTACGACGCCGCCTACGCACCCCAGGGATTATGGCTACCATTACTAGATCAACGACCTTGCACACTTGAACTTGACACAGCCCCCAAAGCTGCTGAAAAACATTAATCTTTGCAATGCTAACATAAAATGTAAAAAAAATATATGTGGTTCAATTAAATGGACAAAAAAAAAAAAAATTAAATGAAATTTATTTTATTTTATTCTTTACTTAAATTTGATTTCAGAGCTTTATCAAGCACTGCACATTTGCGCTCAGGAATGGTAACTGTCCAAATATACGACTCAACAACATGGTCATACCTCAGGAGAACCATGTTCGCTACCTGGGTATGTATCTGGACAGGAAACTTACCTGGCGCAAACACATCCAGATCACGGCAGCAGCGTGTAGATCCAAAAGAGCAAAACTCAACTGGTTGCTAAAGCCATCAAGCAAACTCAGCTTGAGCAACAAGCTGCTGGTTTACAGGAGCATTATCGAGCCCACATGGACATATGGGATTCAATTTTGGGGCACAGCTGCTAAGTCTTGGATTTACAAAATTCAAGTCTTGCAGAACAAGGTGCTCAGAGACATCTCCTGGTGCCCCTCCATATGTCAGCAACAGGACGCTGCACAACGACTTCGGACTACCGACAGTCAAAACGCAGATAAACCGACATACGAGTCGGTATAACGACCGGTTGCATAACCATGTGAACCCGTTGGCCATCACACTTGGGAACAACACCACTCGCAGGAGGCTGAAGCGCCTTCACACCAGCGACCTCTGGACTGTTGGCCGTTAGATAAATTTTATATTCAATGTTATGTATTATTAGTTAAAACCATTTATATGTGTATGTTATAGATCCTAAATCTACTGTTCACTTATACTGTTTCAAATCAATGTTTTATAGCCTTTAAGTAGGTTGATTAATGTTTAAATATAATTGCCACATAAAAAAAAAAAAAGAGCTTTATCAAATTAGCTAAATTTCTTTTCCTCACATTTTACGGACCTTTTAGATTCCAATGTTTTTAAATACATTTCGACCCTTTTATAAGTGTGTCCCAAATTCCGAAGGAGAAGAATGCTTTATGTTGATATTATAATTAATTTCGTAAATTGAGCTAGGAAGAATTTTAAACTATGATCATATTTCTGGGCTTAAACTAAGATATACTAAAAAACATTTGAATTTTGGAGAAAATGCAAAACATGCAAAATAAATATTTAAGTTTAGATGCTCGAAAAGCAATCCTCTTATTTAATATAAATCTTTGTTTTTTTTTTATAGAGCATGCAAACTGTTTAAAAATAGTTTTCGTGCACTAATTTCAGTCTTTTAAAAACAATTTTGTATAAAACCTACTTAATTCTTAAATCAACTTTGTAAGCAATCTTGAATGAAAAACAACTGTTAAATTATTTATCATAAGCTTAGGAGCTAAGAATATCTTTTAATTTAAGCATAGGAATAGAAAAGTAGCTTCTGAAAGAAAAATTTTTATAGTTTTATTAAATGATTAAGATAAAGATTTTCCGGTTTGATTACCTCAGTACATCATATTGATTAGAAACATACTGCCTTGAGCACTTTGGCTTATATACATCTTATTTCAAACCGCATAATTCCTTGTAAGGCATGGTATATATGAAAACATAAAGTTCATACTTTTTGATGACCGAAATGTCACCGAAATCTTTCAGATACAGTTTTCAAGCTCATCATAAATATGTACTTAAGATATGTGTAATGTATATACGTATATACATATATGTGTATATTGCATATTCATTCAGTTTAATCAGCGAAGAAAGATAGCTGATAAAGCTAAAATCCACAGCGCAAAACTAGTTGAACGCACTTACTTGTCAGCTATTTTACGCAAACTCGACAAATTATGACTATATAAACTTGGCCTGTGGTATCAAATGGCATCAGTCACCTTTGGTAACCACAACAATCCAACAGCTTCAAGATGAAATTCTTCGTGTGCTTCGCTCTCATCGCCATCGCCGCCTCCGCTGTTGCTTCGCCCAACAGTGGCATATCCGCTGGACAGGAATCTGAAGTTGAGGGCCTTTCCGGCCAGAGCTATGGTGATCTGACTCGTCTGCGCAAATCTGCTTATGGTGGCAGCTCGGGCGGCTATGGCGGTAGCTCCAGCATTCCAGCTCCTCCTTGCCCCAAGAACTACTTGTTCAGCTGCCAGCCAAACCTGGCCCCAGTGCCATGCAGCGCTCCAGCTCCCAGCTATGGATCTGCCGGTGCTTACTCTTCGCCCGTTGCTAGCTACGCTGTTCCCAACTACGGTGTGCCCCAGCAGCAGCTCTACGGCGCCGCCTACGCACCCCAGGGATATGGCTACCAATACTAGAAGAACAACCAGCCCGCAGACTTGAACGGCTTCCAATAATGCTGAGAACAAAAATCTTTGCTTTTCTAACAGAATATTAAAAAAGAATTTATTTGATTCAATTAAATGGTTAACAAATTCAAAAAGCGAAATTCGAGCAAGTGTTTTATTCACCCAATATATATATACATATGTATATTTGTATATATGTATTTATATTTTGGTTTGCGGTCATTGCAGCTGCTATGAGTAATTAGTAATTTTAGATTGCAACTTTATCACTTGCTTATAAATAACAATACAAAAGACTTAAGCAATAGAGTTCACTTGTTTAAACAATAGAATTCCAAGATAATTTGAAATATAAAGAAATTATCTCTCTGTGGAATTTTATTCCAGGAATTTATTTACACACTTTTGTTTAAGTATAATCGTATTAATTACTTAAATATAAATATGTATTTCCATGCATTTTTTACACAATTGTTTAAGAGAGTATTAATTACGTTAATATATATGATTTCCATTTGAAATTAATGAAATGAAATACTTGCTCGCAAGTGTGTAAATTTCTAAACTAAAAATCTGTTTATGAAAACAGATTTTTCTTTCGGTCCTCAAACTCTGTTATATAAACCAGTCAGACAAAAATTAAATAAAAGAATAAATAGAAAGGGAAATAGAGAAATAATATTTCAACTTGCAGTATTATTCATATAAATGCATATCGTACGAGTGTAAATTAAGTATATTTCTTAGTGATATTTAATGGAACATTGAACCTTATAAAGTTTAAAAAACTTTGTCAAGTCTGCAACAGCACCTACATAAAAGTTAAAAGCCAGATCAGCATATTGTGTATTTTCTAGTAGTTGGCACTTTTTCTTTCTCTCCTTATCTGTAGAAATTTAACTAAATTGCAAATTGTTTGCTTGGGGTCTCTGAACCAAGCTGATTTTAGCCACAATTGTTGTTTTGAATTGGAGTTTTTTCTATAGAGAAAGTGAAAGAACTGTCGATTTCGAAATGTTCGTCAACGCTGGCAAAAACAGCAATAGTAACAAAAAAATTGGCAACTGAAGGAAATATTTGGTAATATGATATTCAAGTGGCTAACATATGTGGGCTAGCTGGACAGCCTACACAAACCTGCTAAACCTAGGGTTGGGTATTCGTTATCGGGTTAGCGAACAGTCAACAGTCATGACTTGACCATACAATGCAACGAGGATGTGTCAGGTATTAAATAGGAATTAACTTGAACCCACATGAACAGCCCTTGGCTTACTAACCCAGTTGGCCATATTACGTTGAAGCTTTTCTGTTGCTTATTTGATTTCATTTCCGCTTGACGCTGCATTTTGTTGCTGCATGAAGACTAAAAACTTGATCGCATTGATAAAAGCCAACTGGCTAACACCCAATGCCGGCTAGTCTTAGTTTACATTTTCACGGCACGCCAAGTGTTAAGTTACCCACCCTACATCAACAAATCAAGATGTCCACTCTGTGGGCGTTTATCTCGCTGCTCGTCTGCTGCTCCTATCAGTTTCAGGAATGTACGGCCAATTGCGGTGGGTGCTCCGAGCGTAGTCCTATTGGGCATATATATCACATCATTCCCGTTCGCCTTTATACGCCGCAACAGATGGAAGATAACATCGAGCTGCTGCGTCAACCACGTCAACAGCAAATTGTGCAGAAAGTGATTGTGGAGAATAATTTTGGTGGATCCGGTTTTGGCAGCCCTCCATTTGGTGGCCCACCGTTCGGTGGCGGCCCTGGCTTTGGAGGTTTGGGACGTGGTGGCTTTGGACGAGGCGGTCCACGTGGTGGATTTGGCGGTGGTAGGGGTTTTGGACGCGGCGGCAGTAGTTTTGGAGGTAGCGGGTTTGGACGCAGTTATGGGACAGATGAAGAGGAGAAACAACAACCTGAAGCGAAACAGCCAATAATACCCGAGTATAATGCCCCCAACGTCCCAGTTCCGACTTGTGCGAAAAGTTATGCTTTCTCCTGTGAAGCGGTGCTGAAGCCAGTGCCCTGTTCATCATCAAATAATTGTGGCTATTGAGAGACCAAAGGACTGATATTGATATCTATAAATAAATCATAAGCCTGAAAGTTGCATAAATTATGTTGAATTTGAGTGGGACCGGGATTATAAACAAATGGAAAAACAAATCTAATAGTTAATCTGATAATATTGATATAACCCACTTCCCTATACCAAAAGAAATAGGTATCTGATGAGAATTGCACACACTAAAACTACCTATTTAGATGTTCTCTGCATTTTGTGAGTAAGACTGTTTAAAGAAGAATAAGTGAACCAATTATAATACCACAAAGCTTAGTGACATTCAAAATATATAAATGTATATATCCGCGGATTGCGGTGGAGGAGGATGTTAAAGTCGACTTTCGGGCAATTTTCTGCGATCAAATATTACAAAAAAAAAAATGCTTATTCAGATTTTTTTTATTTGAGAATAAACTCGATTTCTTCTAAATTCAATTTAATGTAGATTACCTGACTACAAATTTGATGAATAAATACTTCATCTTTGTATGAAATGAACTGACTATTTTCCAAGTATTTTAAAACTATTGGAGAACTTATTTAAAGTTCAAGCTCTCAATATTTGTAATGCCTGTAAGTGAATTCCCCCAACAAAAAATAAATAAATCAATTGGTAATGTTTATCTTTGTTGATTTCAGTTTATTGCAAGAGTAGAGCCAATTTTTCAATCTCATGATCAATCATTGCACTTAAAGTAATTCGCGAACAAAGGGAACAGCGTATTGGGGCACGTACTGGGAGTAGGCACCGGAGGAGCCATAGGACGGAGCTGGCGCTGAGCAGGGCACAGGCTGCAGCGAAGGCTGGCAGCTGAACAGGTAGTTCTTGGGGCACGGCGGGGCTGGAATGGAGGTGGGCGCAGATGGTGCTGGAGCGGCATAAGCTGGAGCGGCTGGAGCTGGGGCTGGTGCAGAGTAGGCAGGCGCGGCGGGTGCGGCATAGGCAGGGGCAGCTGGGGCTGGTGCTGAGTAAGCGGGAGCAGCGGGTGCAGAGTAAGATGGAGCAGCTGGGGCGCCATAAGAGGGTGCAGCAGCTGGTGCTCCGTAGCCGCCATAGGCAGCCCTCGAGACACGAATGTTTTCGGCGAGTGGTGCCGGGATAAGTATGCCTTGAGTTGGCTGCAATTGAATCGTCTCTGCAGCGCAGCACATCGCCAGCATGGTGACCAAAAAGATGTGGTTAAACTTGAATGCCATTTTTCGTTAGTTGCTGCTGAACTGGAATCGAACGGTTGACTGTAGTTCAGCTGTGTTGAGGCTCCCAACTTTATAGCCCAGTCGAAAAACGCTGAGCGTACTTGAAAAATTGAAACTGCCAGAGCCGAAAGCTAGCAGACCGAAATGCGAAAACTGCTGACAAACGGACTGCAGTTTGGTTTTGCATAACCAAGGAAAACGGCGTGGGGTGAAGCTCTGACCGGTTAACACCATTTCCAAATGGACAAATTAAAGATAATGTTGCAATTGCTTTTACTGCTGCTTTTGTTGACCCCAAAATGGGTAATCTCAGCAGCAGCACCTGAATTTATACCGTCATCAGTTTCTGGCATGTCAACGTTTATAGTGCAACGAGCAAAGCAAAACGAAGACAAACACAGCTGGACACATCTTTTGCCTAGCAACTACTACTCGGAGTTGAATCAACAGTACTATGTGAGATTTCGCAGGCAGTCGATGCTTAGTCTTAAGGATCTGCGCATGAGACCGCCCTTTCCATTTGAATATGCACGTTATCTCTAAATTTGTAATTTATGAAAAATAAAGAAGTAAATATTATTATTATGATATTATAAGTGTAATATATATCCAGCAAATATGGTATTAGCTAGTATACTAGACTGATATATTAACCACCAATAAATCCGGTTATTATGGTATTAGCTAGTATACTATACTGATATACTAACCACCAATAAATCCGGTGTTTAAGTTAATACCCTCATAAAGCCAAAATAAGTAAAATATAATCTTTAACTATCTTTTAATAGAAGAAATCAAAAGAACGGATAATTTAATTTTGCTTCTTAAAAAATTAGAACTGGTAATGTTAGTTAACAGTTACGGTTTAATAATGAATCATTCAGAAAAAAACAGTCGTTACTTCGATAAGTTATCGATAAGCGATTATAACGCATATGAGGCGCATGCTCGCGTGGGCGCATTTGACGTCACTATGTCGAAGGACTCAACTTATACGCAAACAAAACAAAAGACGCAAGAAACCAGTAAGCAGCCTAAAGGAAAAGGTTACGCTTTAGTTAAAAATCAAATATGAAGCTAACTCTGCATCGTTATTCCTGGCTCCTGGCACTGCAACTTGCACTGCTGGCAGCCGATTTGTTTTTCAACGCTTTTGGGTCGTGGATATCGCGGAATAAGCTCCAAACTGCCATATTTTGTTTCGTGTAAGTTTTGCAAGTTGTTATTTGTATTTAATAATAAACATCTATATATATGTATATGTATACATTTATAACCATGTGTAGCATTCAAGACGCCTTCATTATTGTTGAGTACCTATTATTCACATTGGCGCTACACTCGACTTGCGTTTATCAGGTGGGCGCCTCCCACATTATCCTGCGCAATTGCAAGCTATTTCTGTTTTGCATTACCGTCTACTTTTTGCTGTCTGCCTCGCAGCACTCCTGGATTGTTTATCAGTATCGATTATCGGCATCCGAAACGGCTCAACAATGGCCCTTGGCACTCTACGCTTTGGCGGTGATTCAGCGCATGAGTAAGTGCCAAACTTTAAATACGTTCTTGTTACTGAATTGATAAACTTTAATATTTGTTGATAGTGTCGGTTTTCTACTATTACACTTCAAAGTCAACAGCTTTGATTATGGCCGATCCGCGCTACAAAGAGGAGCATCTCGATTGGATAGCCGAGCAATTGGGTGATAAGTAAAGAGTTTGTGAAAGAAGAGGATTGTACAGAAATATAGCTAGGAGGTGCTTATTTTAGCTAGGAGGTGCATATTGTTAATAGTAAAATGTATAGCTCAAGTACAATTAATAAATGTACAAAGCACAAATTAAATGTAAATTGAGCCGTTTTTTTAATTCGCACAATCGAGTTAAAATATAACTATAATATAATTTTAACAAAATGTGCTGTGATTAGCCCCAATTATTAAATATTCATACGCTTATAACAAAAACTATAAAATATTCCAACAAAATAAACTGAATTCTATATCTAAATAAAAAATTGTAATATGAATTATTTTGGTACGCGTGGCTCCACCTACGGTATTTTCGGCATAAATAGCGCCATCTATTGCAATATAGATGAGCACTGAATTAAAATAAAGAGGAAGAGCACTTTGAATACAGCCAATACAGCTAACATAAAAAAATATATTTCAAAAAATTATAATGAAAAAATATGTAAAAGAATAACACAATTTCTGTATTTTATTACAAAACAATAACTTTACCTTCATGGCAATTTATGTAAATGTAAAAGTAAATATTTATATCGAACGTCATTTGAATGGTTTGCTATACATATTTTCCAATGACTTCAATATATTATTGTTTTCGTTTATATATGTATATATACATATATATATATTCAAAGGATAAGCACCATTTCTCGCTTGCAACTCAATATTCATATTGTCCATGATTGAAATACTAAGCCTAAGACAGTTATTATTTAAACATATTCATTTTTCAAATGTAGGCATAATTATAAGATAATTAGTGTATATGTTGATTAATATATAGCTCACAATTCAATTCAAATTTGCACATATTAGTCAACTTTATATACGTATAAAGTTCTCTATTTTGATATGAAACTAGTATAGCTTGTTCGTGGTCAATAGAGGAATACTACGTTCCGGAGAAGCTAAATGGCACGCCAAACAACTGCTCCCAGGACTGTCCAATGGTCTTCAGACAGCACTCGGCATTCGATGGTGTCTCAAACTGTATTTGCCACAACTCACATTTATTTTCGGTCTCATCTAGGAAATTTACAGTGTACTCGCATTCCGAAACTCGCTCCACCTCTACCAGGTTACTCATTTGCTGTGTAAGTGAGAGCTCTATCGACGCCTGCTCCGCATTTGAAGTCAACCAATTAAATTTGCCATTGCCAGCAATATGCAGTTGTGTGTCCGTCGTGAGGAGTGTGCAGAGCTCAAAGCTACGTTTCTCCTGACCACATGTAAACTGGCAGCCGCTCAGCATGGCGCACGTCTTTAGCGGTTCGGCGACCAGCGAACTGAGCCGCTGACGTACTTCATCGGTAGGATGTTGGATTACCTCGCATTCCGGCGGCAGCGGATTGTCTGGTGTGATATTAAGATCTATGTCAGCCAGAGTACAGTATTTATGCAGTCTAATGATTCACTCACCCGCCAAATACAATAGTAAACTGTCGGTGCGCAACATATCCTGCAATATAAGCACGAAACCACCCCAATCGCGTAGTTTGAAAGACAAGCCCAGTTTCCAGGGCAAAAGCTGGATGCGTGTCAAGCGATTAACTGTAACGCTAACCACCTGACGCAGCCACTTGGACACATCATCACGAGGCGATGCATACGCTTCCATGATGTAACACTTGCATGTGGAGATTACTACCAAGCCATCGCGTAGCGTTTGGGTTTGTTCATTATAAATACGTCCCTTGACCAGCCATTTGAAGTGCTCGCCCACCTCTTTGAACTTGCTCTGATAGAAATAGAGCTTCAAACGGTGATCAATATCATTGAAATCGCTATAATTGAATTTATACGGCTGAATGGCACACGTAGTAGACTCCGAATCGATGAGATTCTTTGAACTGGACATCAGCATGTTGGTTGATTGGAAAAGGGCTGTCAAAGTAAATTAGTTGTTATTATTGAGTAAAACAATACAATATACGTAAAAACTCGTCGGTATTTTTGATTAGAAGATATTTTTTCTAGCAATTCTCTCAAAAATAGAGATATGATTGAACCTCACTGTAGGACTGCACAACTAATCCTAATACTTTCTATATTCCAAATTTAATTAATTTTTTACGCACCTCCAAAGAGTGATGATAATCCAGCTTCTTCGGCTTTCTTTAAATGTTTCGTTTCGTTTTGGCCATTTGCGCCTGTCACTTCATTGATAATGTTTTGTTGCTGACTACTGTTGCGAGCGGATTCGGCCGGCAGTATATTTTGCACAATGATGGCATCGTCCGGTTCTTGAACTTGTGTCTTCTCCGACGGTTGCTGCTTGCCCTGCTGCTCGTAGGTGGTGCAAATACTGTCAGTCACCGAGCCCGATGAACTGCTCTCCGTTAGCTGGACGTGAGCCAACGATTTGGACTTTGGTGTTGTGTCTGCAGATGTTGTGGCTGCTGGTGCCGTCGTTCGAATTGTGGCCTGATCGGCGAGCAGTTGGCCAACCTCGCGATCTATGAAACTGTGTGATTGGCTGGGGTCATCATCAATGGTTTGCAGATTGGGCATTTGCGAGATGCGTCGCTCCTCAGAGGTTTTGCGACTAGCGCTTTGCACACAATTTGGATCCAACACCTCAATGCTAGACTGGCTCGGATTAGAAATTATATCCACATCGCTTTCATTGGCACGAAACTCCAAATCGCGTTCTGTGTTGGAACTGCCCACTACCGACTGATTGGAGTCAAATGAGCATTGCGAATTGGTTATCTTCGAACAGGAGCTGCTCTCATTCAGTGAATTGGCCGAACCTGTGAAATAGTTCACAATTAATTTTATGATCTGACAGAATTTTGTGAAATCATTATTTTTTTTTCTTAATGGAAGCAGCATTGCTATGGTTTTTTTTAGTAAAATGCGGGCGTTTCTTAAAAGGTGCGTTAGCTGATTTAAAATTTGGAAAATATTTCTTTATTTGTTAATTGTTTTCATGCCAAAATGCTGCTTCACATTACAACAAGACGCCAAAAGCAAATTGTTGTTACCAACATAGAAAAACTTATTTAAATACATATACAATAAATTGGCATATTAACTTGTTGTGGGTTGCATCAAATTCCTACGCTTGGGTGTGTTATTAGCGATGAGCCTGTTGTTGCCCACTAAATTATGAAATAGTATTTAACAATTGTAGTTGTTGTTGTTGTTGGGTGAGCAAAAGATACAAAAAGTACATAAAATATACAAAAGTTAGATTTAGTCTCGTTTGCCATTTGATTAACTCATGTGTGTGTGTGTGTTTTGTGTAATTCATATCATGCAAAAAAGAAAAAGAAATAAAAATAATTAAATTAAAAGCAATAACCAATACAATAATATAATAAATCAACATAAGCCAAATATCGAAACTACACAAAAATCAACAGCACAGAAAAACCGAAATGCATCAAAATTTTACATAAATATAATTGTTTTGTTTTTTTTTTATCAAAATTGTTCCATTATTTGATCTACAAAAAGTAAAAGAGTAGTCAAGAACTTGCCAATGCTTTGATTGTCCTCGCTGCATTGCAATATCAGCGGCGTGCTAATAGGTGATTCCTCCACAATTAGGGCTGGTGACAACTTCGATTCCACTGTGGTCCCAATGTGTTTGTCCAGCGGCTCGCATGTATCATTTACCTCCGCGACATAGACGCTTCGGCATTCCGGACAGCGCAACTCTATAAGAGAGTTGTGCATTAGTATTTGTCTGTAAGCAGTGCTCACCGTGTTATCGTCTACCTAAGGTTTTATAATTTTTATTTTTGCGCTCTCTGCTGAACTTAATGCCACAATTAACACAGCAATAGATGGTTATGTTCATATCGGTGAGATCACGCTGTGATAGAATATCGCGTAGGGTCTTTTCTAGTTCCTAGATAAGATAGAGGTATAGAGGCATTAGTTGTCTGACAAGTTTTGCTGATATCTATTTATAGTCGCTCGAAAATTAATATAAAATTTGAAAATTAAGATTCTAACTTGATAAAATTTCTCCATCTGTAACTTTTACATTAGAGCGTCCAATGTTCATTCTATTTACCTGGCATAGTGCATTCTCTACACAGTAAATGCGCTCCTGTTTATCCTTTTGCACTGTATCAAAGTTAATGCGCAAAGTATTTGCTTTAATTCTCTCACAAGACTCCAAAAATTTAATGCTCCATTTCGTTTTTGTGCTGAAGATGGAAAGTAAGGTAGGTAAATATTTATATGCCATATATAATTCCAAATACGAACCGTTCGCTGAGAGCATCCTTTTCACGCACATAATTGGAGGAAATAGTTAAGAACAATGGTTCGCTGGTCTTGTGTGCATGGTAGACAATATAGAGTTTCTCGTCGGGTTCTTCGTCAGATACTACAGTGGAGTTAAATTAGATGAATTTAAATGAGAGATTTCTTGGGATTTTACCTGGTGCCTCCTCATGCTGCATTGTGTTATTCATACTCTCATATTGTGTCTCGGTGCTGTTATTGCATGACTCGTAAACTGTTTTCTGCGTAATGTCCGCATCGGTGTTGTCGCCATCTGCCTTAATGGGCGTCAACGTCGCATTAAAAGTTTCCCAATTAGTATTGCTCGTTGGTGTAGAGCTAAGATTTAAAGGCTCTTGTTCCGGCTCCGCCTGATGTGCTGATGGCAGTAATTCGCCAAGGAACTCATTAAAATTCTGACGCGCATCGTGACGCTCCTGTTCACTGGGCTGCGGCTGTAGCCACTCGCTTCCGTACTTGATCTGAAGTGTCTCAATTTGGTTCTTCGCCTCCAAATGGCTACCATTGGTTGACTCTTGCAGCGTTTTCTGCTTAAGTTCATTCGTAGACTCTGTGGCGGAGACGGCCGAAGGAAATTTGTCTGCTGGCGTCTCATTGCCATGTTCTTCAATTTCCACCGTGCGTAGTTTCTTGGTGCGCCTTTTCCCTTCTGCTTCGGGAAATGAGTCCTTGCTACGGACTAAAAGCGAATGCTGTGATCCCACACTGGATGCGGGTGTACTGATGGATGCACCCGAGCTATTTATGGATATTTGACTGCTGACTAAACGATGACTTATGGTGCCCCTATGGGGATGACTGCCAACTAATGCCTTCTCCGCCTTAGACAGCGCCTTAAAGTCAAGCACAAATTTCACAGTGTTCGTATTCTTGTGCAAAAACTGCGATGTGGCCAGTCGATGCTTGGGATGGCACGCCAAGGGATTACCCTGCAAATTGAGCGTGGTGAGTGTCATTAGAAAGCTTAGTGGAAACAGTTGCGAGTGCTCCAGCAAGCAATTGTCAGACAGATCCATATTGGTCAAAGCATCCAGATTGGTTATGTCCATCAGGTCTTCCACATAGTTATTGCTTATGTTGAGCAACTGCAGCCGCTTGCAGGCCTCCACATGTAACTGCGGCAGGTGCGTCAGGCAATTGTAGCTCAGGTCGAGCGTCTTTAGATGCGGCAACCATTTGATGGCCGTCACGCTAGTGAGTTTATTGTGTCGCAAATTTAAATGCTGCAAATGCTGAGCAAACTCCAAAGCTGTGTCCACGCAACGCAAATTGTTGTAGCTAAAGTCGGCCGACTGCAGCTCGTTCCAAACAAAACCATTCGAGTTGTCTCCGCCGCAACGAGTGATGATGTCTTCCACATTGTTCAGAGACTTAACGCATATCAAATGCTGCAGCTGGGAACGGAGAGCGTGTATGCCCACCACCTGGCATATGTTAATCTTGTGCACCTCCAGGCGGCGCAGTGCATGAAACTTGCCAATATCGATGGCGCCCTCAAAATAATGCTCGCCGGGAAAGAAGTTAAGCTTCAGCAGCGTTGTCTTTTGCACAAAGTCATGGAGCAGCTGAAGATCGGGAAATACACTGGACTTGGCATTGATGGGCTTGACCACTTGAAACGCTTGTTGATGTTTTCTGGATGTACCCAGATCAGCGCCAGCTCCGAAATCGCTGTCCGCGATCAACGTAAAGGAATCATTCAAGGCGCGTAATAGCGGACCTGCAAGAGTATGTGTGGCAAAATGAGTTCAAGCGATAACATAACGACGTTAGACACAAAGCAAGAGGTAAGTGCGTTCACTGTTTGGTCATGATTCACCCGAATGCAACTCACCTGAAAGGGTTAAAGTGAATTCGGAGCTGAGGATTTTGTCACCATTCTTGCGTAGCAAGTTGGCCAATTCGGTTATCTTTTGTGGGTCCATTTTACCAACAAAGCAAAGGCCATATCAATATCAGTGCCAGCTGCTGCAGTATCAGTTCTATTATTATTAATTTAATTGTTATAAGAACGATTTGTTTTATTGTCCAGTATGCTTATAGATTTACGCTCTGCAACTTTTTACAACCGTCATCTAAAAAAAATATTTATACAAAAAATAAATGCATGTAAATATAAATAACAAATGTTTAATAAGCACACACATAAATAAAGTACACAATAAGTGGCAACCATTTTACGTATTTCACCTAATTCTATTTTGATGTGAACGATTTGGCAGCTGCCACAATGTAAAATAACAAAGGGATTTATGACGCCATTGAGTTATCTACTACTAAAATGCACAGTGCTAAATATTCAACAAATATATATAATGATTTGCAACAAATTGTCAAACACTTTTATAGCATTATTATGCGCAATCGTTGCTCGCGTAGCAGGTTGTTGGAAAAATATTCCACTGTCAAAAGAAAAATACTTTTGTTATTGCTAATATCTGACAGTCAGCAAGAAACGTAAACACAGAGTTGTACCGCAAGTATTGCACAAAGTCGCCAGGGCTGTGCAACTAATAGAACAGCTGTTTTCGATTAATCGATAAATTAATATTATCTGTTTGATAAGAAGCATGGCGCCACAACAATAAACCTTGAACAATTGGATCTGCATTAAAAATCAAGACGGATTTACCTTTGTATATTTTATTTAATTAACACATTTTACAAATCATTTATTTCTATGCCGCTCACTTGATTTTCCTCTAAAAATTACTAACGCAAATAATGGCATAATTCTAAATTTGTAACTTAAAATTAACCATTGTTTTTCGTTTATTACGCCTCTGTTGTTTGTTTTGTAATTGTACAATTTATTGTTGGTATTTACAATTGTTCGTTTAGGTACATGCGCACATTTTTTGCTAATTAAACTTGTAAAAATTAAGTTAAAATAAAAAAGCAGACTTCAACATTGTTTTCTTCATTTCTGTGGATCGCTGGATATGCGTTGGATTTTACAATTAAATTAACAACCTATAAATATTCTTGTCGTTATTGGTAGTAGTTGTAGTTAACTGAGTGACATCTGTTGACTCATTGATGAGTGGTGCTGAAAAATTACTATTGACTCTTGTTTGGTGCATAAAAACGTTTAAAAACTTGTATTACTTTTTACAATGTTTGCCTGCGGAATAGAAAGCATAACTCATTATTTAAATAACGTGCTCAGTGTGGTGAGTAAGTAACATTCCAAATTGCAGTAAAAAACAAAAGTAAATTAACAACGTAATATTCAATTATAAAATAACATCAAATTTTGATACGTACTGCTCTCTGCCGATTAGTTGCTGCCAATTCGTAAATATGTTTTCATAAAAAAAATATTTTTCCTAAATATGCTTTTTGTTTTTGATATGTACAAAAAAATAATTAAATACTTTATTAATGTTTAACAAAATTCATTTTAGTTTTAACAATATGACACTGACATTACATATTATGTACACATACATAGAAAATAATTAACGGTTAACAATTTAGAAAACCATTGTGATTTGACGAAATCGAAATGCATGTTGAACTTGGCGAAGGAAACGATTTTCTGACTGTACAATCTGTACTCAGTTTGGTTGTAAATGCGTGAGTGTGTGTGATAGTAAGGAATAGCGTATGAATTGTTTGGATATATACAATTGATTTTTCTTTGTTTGCTTGGTTTTTTGTTTTACATATTTGGTGTAACACAGTTAGAGTTTTGGCGACGGCATGATGAACGTATCCCTATGAGAAATCATATAAAAAAGAAGAGAAGAAAACAAATTTTTGTTGATGAAACATAAAAGTTGGTTTTGTTTTTAGAAATGTACATGAAATGGATGATGGGGGGTTAGTAAGTGGATTAAAGTTCGATGGAGGGTTGTGTTTTTGAATGCATTGATATGAATTGGAATTTAAAGTGATTTACAATATTTTAAGAAAAATATGAAATACTTTTTTGAATAATTTCAATTTGGAATTTTGATTTTATCAGTTTTATTATTCAGCTTTTATTATGCCATAGTTATAATTCATTTAGAAAAATAATATAAATCATAAATGCAATAGAACACGAACGAGATTATAGAAAGTGCAATAGGTGTACAACTAAATACTTAAAAATTAAATAAGCAAAGTCAAAAATACAACAAAAACTAAAAATTGTGTGTTATTAGGAAGAAGAAACAAGTTAAATTGCAAATAAAAGTTGTGTGGTGGGTAGGGAGTTACAGGAAAGTAAGTACGGAGCTGTTGGGGATATCATGTGCGGCTGTGCAAAAAGCAAAACAACTGAAACTCAACACTTACATATGCTCAGGATGATTGCGTATGCAATCGATTAAATCATTAGGCTTAAGCTGATTTGTGCAAATTTTGTGTATGGCAGTAAAAAGGGGGAATCTGAAAGAAAGTTGATATTAGGTTAATATAATAAATTAACTAAGCTTAAAATGTTTAGCCTAAGCATACTTGTCCTCCAAGCCTTTGTTTTTCAACATGTAGTTGACCTCCTCTGCCGTGGGCGGGCCCTGCAATTTCTGACCATTGAGCATTTCCTTCTCAAGTTCCTCAATAGTTTTGCCAGATGTAACAAAAGCCTCGGAGACACGACGATTGCGACCGCCTGTGTGAAAGATTTTACATGATTTGAAAATGTGTTCTCTCATAATTGAATTTTAAATGTATTGTTTGACACGAACCATAGCACGTCGTGATAAGATCGGCAACGCCGCAGCTCTCAAAGAACGTGGACAATTTGCTGCCCGGATAGAAGACATCGACGAAGCGAATCATTTCCATAAGGCCGAGACGAATTACCGCCGCCTTAGTATTGTCGCCCAGTTTGAGACCATCGACAAAGCCCGCACCACAGGCAACGATGTTCTTCAGAGCACCGCAAACTTCAACGGCATCGGCATCCCCAACAACGACAACACGGAAATGATTAGCCTGGAAGAGATCACGCAGCACCTTGCCATATTTTTTGTCTGTGCAGCCGATTGTTGTCTCGCAAAAATTGCCCTCGGCCACCTCATTGGCCAGATTAGCGCCCATCAGCACAGCGCATGGTATCTGATAGTAGACAGTATAGGATTAATCAAGATTGCCAAAAGTTACCTTTGCGTATGGGCTCACCTTCAGATGGCGGGTAATAATATGCGAAATTAGATCAATGCCGCCCCCCTCGGCCTTATCGAAGCCCTTGATCAGTGATATGGCAATGGCGTTGGGCTTGATCTTTCCCAACAATTGCTTACAGAAATTTGGTATAAACTGATGTGGCACCACAAAAATGAGTATATCGGCATTCTTGGCAGCCTCAACCAGATCAGGCACTGCAATCTAGAAATAAAGAGAAAAATAGCAAAAATAAAAAAAAATACAATTTCAAACTAATTTGCTGAAAGTGTATATCAATAAACATGCCAAGCAAAAGCTCTGATAAGCAGTGCAAATTACTCTGATAAGTGCATAATAGAACAAACTAAAACACACCTCAAGGTTGAATGAATGAACTTTGAATACTTAAATAATTTCTACATTCTGTTCAAATACATATCTGTTGACACTTGACATTTAATATTATGTTAACTTATGATTATACAAGGTATATTCAAATCTGGTTCAGCGATGTTATTTGCAAGAAACTTGATTTTTTTTTTTAGCGTTGGCGTAAGCTATTTTGATAAGCCTTGCATAACATTTTGTTAATGGTGTAAAGTTCAGGCGTTGTGATATTTTTCTTTCGATTGTTATTCGTTGTTGTTGATAAGCCAACCGGTTTTGAAACCGCCAACATTGCTAATAATTTGTTAGCACTTCAAACAGTGGCTAAGATATTTAGACCTTTGCAAAATTAAATCCAATACGCAAATCAAACAAATTGAAAATTTAAGTTTTGTATTTATGATGTGTGCTGTGCTGTGCTGATAAGAAATGATTCTCCACAGCGTTAGAGATTATAAGCTAGAGCCAAATATATATGTGTAATATATATTTGCATAATGCTGATAAATGTCTGTGCTAATTTTAAGGAAAACTGAAAAACTGTCATCCTATTAACATTTTATTTGCATACATATATGTATAAGCATATATTTTATTGTGTCACAGAGCTATCTACAGAATTATAAACACACTTTTAAAAACATAGAGCAGTAAACTATCCAACGGAAGCCTGTTATCAGGAAACTAATTATATTTTCCCATTGCCATTGGATTTTGCAATGTTTTCCCCTTATCGGTCAACCAAAATTAGAATATTTAATTATCGAAAGGCCTATCTGATTTGACAATTGACTGCATATTTGACATTGGTCCATGGTTATTTGTTTATAATCAATTTGTTTATTTCTTTTTTTTTCTAATTTGTTGTTTTCACAATTGAACATTTGCCAAAAAATATATATGTGTATACATGGTATATACCTATGTATATATCTACAGGTGCTGGCATTAAATTTTATAGAAAAACAAAAGAACATCAAGAGAAATTAGAGAAAAATTATACATATGTTTGCATGTACATATATGCATAATTAAATTTAAACGCTACATATTTATTGGGTGGCCACTTTATTTGGACAACTTAAATAGCGTGTTTGACATGAACGGCAAACAGTACGGCTAATCTATAATCAGTCTACACGAACAGTCAAGTCGAACCTTATCAGCTGAAAAACTAATAGTGCGAGCTGTTACTATTTGTACACATGTATTTATGTATGCATATTCAATGCATACATATATGCACCTATCAAACTGACATGCCAAATAGATTTGCACACATTTCACCAAAGAGAGAGCGATAGACACAATCAAAATAATTAAGAGAGTGAGCGCACGTCAAGCCGGCCTTGACCTACGTCAAAGACATTGAGAGAGAGCTGCCAGCTTGGCAGGAGGGTTTGCAGACGTCTGCGCAAGGTGAAACTTTTTTTATTTTGTTTTTCTCTGCTGTTGGCCCTGAAAAAATGCAGTGTGCGAGAGAGAGAGATAGAGCATGCAGGTTGAGAGAGTGTGTGTGTATTGTAAAAATAGCTATGTGCATGACACTCACCCACCCACCCCCTAATATATCTGATTAGATAATTTGGCGACGGTCAAGATCAAGGCAACGGCATCTTTATGTAAGGAGCAATTATAACTATGATAAATGCCTTTGCCACTATTGAAAACTAATTATAATGCACTCTAATATTGCATAAGGCAATTATTATTCTCGGATTTTTTTTGTGCTTATGAGTAGCACCACCAAATGCATAATTATATATACATATATATAAATATGTGTGTCGCTGTGTACTTACCACATTTGGTGGCAGCTTGTGTCCCTTAAGATATTTAACATTCTCGTGCGTCTCATTGATAATTTCCGTTAACTTCTTGCCATCTATCATCTCTTCGTAGACGAACATTGTGACGCGCTCCTCAAACTCGGGCAGCGCCGATGCATTTGCGCCCACAATTTTTGCAATGGCCGAACCCCTGCACAAGTTTCCAAAATGCAAAGGTGCATTCAATTTAACTATTATGTAAGTGTTTTTGTTGTTAATACACTTACCAGTTGCCAGAGCCAACGATGCAAACATTTACTTTTTCCGCCATGCTGCTGTTACTAATTATTGCCTTTTATTTTTTTTGTAATTGTGTTTCCTTTCAATGACAAAGTGTTTTTTACTCCGTTGTTTGAATTGAACTCGTGTTGAACACCTTTCAGTTTGCGACTAGCTATGCGAATTATTTACAACGAACTGACACGTCGAATATATGGCACATTTTATAAATACTATTCAGTAAAAGTGTATTTGCAAGACCAAGAAACGATAATACATCGATTACATACATGCTGTAAGCTAAATGATAGTGTGAATCGTTTTTAAAGATATCGATTAATCGAATACTTACAGCAAACAGCTGACTTGTCACCGATTTTTGTTCGGTTTTCAAAACGAAATGCAAGTCAAAACTGCATTGTAAAATAGATAATCCCATAATAATCGTCAAAAAATGTTGATACAAATATGAATAATTATTCTCACAATAATTTGCAAGCAAATAAACAAAAATAATTTTTACAAATTATCTGTTATACTCAACTGAATTGTTAATCCACAATAGCATCTGTTATATCAAAGTTTCCCGCGCAAATCTATTTCATTTTCAGAAAAGAAATTTTAACTTGAATAGATAAATCAATGTCGAATGTACATATGTTGGCATTTATGGAATAAATAGTAATAACATGTGTTCATACATACATAAATTGTTCTCATACAACATCGAAATGTATTTGAAATGGGTTCAGGTTAATATTTCATAATAATTTTAAATATAAATTTTTCATAGAATTAAGTGATTTCAATGAGCGCTAATAAAATAAAAAAAATAAATTTACAAACGCTGTTTGTTGTTTTGAATTATCACATTTTTTATTTATGTATGCGCAACGAATAAATTGAAAATGTGGTGTATTGAGTTTTTTCTTCACTTATCGTTTTGTGACAATTAGCATATGTTACCCAGGGGAGCCCTGTAAATTTTGATTTTATTATATTTTTTGTTTTTTTATGTATGTACATATAAAGTAAACCTAACTGCGTATACCATTGTGCAGCATGCCAATGTCTACACTAACAATAGCAACAACATTTACAATAATACTCTTAGGAGTGAACCGCTTAGCTACAATTCGGCAATACAGGAAATGACGGCCCATTATCGGTCTATTATATTGAATTGTTTTCATGTGACAAATCGGATATGGTATATTTAATTAAAAAAGGAAATTTACTTTTCAACAGATTAACTCCGGCCTGCAAGTGTGTAGTATATGTGATCTTCAGTGCGCCTAAGATAACGAGTTTGTCTTGTTTGTATATAAAGATAAATTAATATGAATTATTTGACAATCATTTAATAGAAGAGAATCGAATATTTTAATCTATAGGTAATACTTGACTTTTAATTAAAATGAAGTGCATTTTGTAATTGCGATTCTTGCTCTGAGGCGCTTAGTAATGTTAACTATTTGGCTCCAAGGCCATATGTGTTTCATGATAAGCTTTGTCTGGTACATGACAAAAGCTAGGCCAGAGTCATGGCTAACCGCTGCCACGCCCACAAGCGGCAAGTACCTCGCAGACGTCCACCCAATGGAGGTGGTTAATCATGCAGCGATGTTGTTACGCGTTAATACCTTCATGTGAGCTGGACCACGTGCTGAGCACTTTCCGGTTGCGTGTCTAACGTTGTTTGGCCTTTATATGTATGTACATATGCATGCATGTGTGCATGTGTGCACGTATGTGCATATACATATGTGTGTGTGTGCGTGTGGGTGAATCGTGTCGCATCGAGTTTGAGTTTGGACTTGGGTTGGTCTGTGTGCTCGGGGTTGCTCTAATTCTGTTTCCTGATGTTGTTGGTGTTGCTGCCGTTGTGCACCCGTAAAATTGATTGCGGCGAAAGCTGGAAAGTTGCACGTTATGTTCGTGGCCTGACTTGCACTCCTGCTCAGCGTCTGTTGGTTTGTCTGTGGCGGACTCTGGGTCTACTCTGATGCTGCTTCTGGTTCTGTTTCTAGTGTGGCGTGCGGATTGCCTTGTTTCCATTGCAGCTGCAGAAGCATCAGCAACAGAACCAGCGATTGCCCAAAAAGTGATTTCATGCTGTATTGCAATGACGATTTAGTTCTGCGGTATTCTTACCTCTGGACTCATCCATTCCTATCTAGGGACAGGAAGTCTTTACGATCTGCCTTTCTCTGCTTCATAGCCTTAAGTTTTAAAGAAATATCAAGTTTAAATTGACTGTTTACGCTATAAATACAAATAAAAATTGTTCAAATGGGATTACCGGAAAGCTAATGAGTTAGAAAGAAGAGACATTTCAAAACAAATGCTTTCAGACTGGGGCAGTGAATATGTTCGGGTCGATAATTTATGTCTGATTATAGAGGGTAAGTTAATAGTCCTTTATTTGAGTAGAAAGGGGTGTATCTGATTAACTGCAAGTTGCAAATCTAAGTACGGTACAGAATAATTATATGAGTATATAAAGCTGATAATGTCGACTTGCTCAGTCATAAGAGTAAGTCTCGCCCCTCTGTCATTTTAGTATCTCTTCCCGCACTAAATGTAAGGCATTAATAAAATGTATTAATACTTTAAAATCGATTTATACATTTTTTTTATAACTTTAACTTGACTAAGAACAATTTTAATCACACTTTAAACTCAGCGAGAATTATGTAATTAATTTCAGAATTATATTATGTATATACGAATCTCATGCATCAATTGTTTTTATTTTTGGAAACCTTACAAGCTTATTCAATCGATCAATTCACTTGGGGAATACAAATATACCAATTACAGTTATTATTAATAATGTAATTTTGTATTGCATTGAATTAAACTTTACATTTAAATTTCAGTTGGCAGTAATTCACAATACCAGCAGCTTCACTGGACAAAGTTCCTGCTTACAGCTGCTGGAATGGGAGCTATCCTTTCTAATATTGCCTCAGCACGCCTCACTAGGCATATGGGAAATTTCTATTAACATGTGGCGCACATCAATCCTTTTGCCCGCACTCACACACACACACACACACACACACGTGACAACAAGTGTCAGAATTCTCATAGATGGCCGGAGTTTTGCATAGCCATGTCCAATATGCAGCAGACCACCTTTTGGCCATGTCATGCGGCTGATGATGGGAAAGATGATGTGTGTGCAAGCAAGGGGCGGGGCGGGGTAAATGTGCGATATGGATTGTTGTGTAATGTGTGTCCATAAAAAACAATGACGGACATTGGATCTGGGCATAGAATAATAGTATATCAAAATTTTACAGCAAGCCGCAAAAGAACGAAATAAAATCATTTACGCAAAACGAGACCCAAATTGAATACCAAGACAAGAATAAGCGAAGAAAATACACAACGCTAAGCGGATGTAGCATGCTTATCCTTTTACACACACACACACACACACACAAACAAATAGCGACATAGAAAGAGATGGATTTTATTATTTTTATTTTATTTAAACCACACAAAATACTTAAGACGATTTTGTGTTTTGTGGTCCAAGATGTATTGCCCATGGCGATGCAAAAAAAGTGTAAAAGGAAATGAAAACGACATCGAAGTTTTGAGCCAAAAAGGGTATGCAACATGTCCAGCGGTCGATGCGGTTTGTTCTGGACCGTCTTCTTGGAGCCCATAAGCGCTTGGAGATGTGTGAATTGAACAATAAGCAAATGTCCTACCTTTTGACGAAGACATTCGGCTCAAACAATGGCACGTTCTTTGATGACACCACCAAGACAAGGCATCAATAATAGAGCAGCTCATGTCCTCTATCAAAGCATTGAGTCGTTCACACAGCATTTGCGACATCTACAGCTACAGCTACATCTAAAAGTACACGCCCAACCTCTGGACATTGCTTAAGTATTACTGAATATGCGACAGCATACAAATTGAGGATTTTTATTTTCATTTTTTATGATTTACATTTTATATACGTATTTGCCTCGCTCGCTTGGGCACCCCACTCCCAAATGATATAATGTTTTGGCACTTTTTTAATGCCACACCATTTTTCTGGTTTCTTTTTTCTCAGCATGTTTTTCCATTTTCACTTTGCAAATAGTGTTTCCCAAAGAACGCGTCACTTAATTGTTTTAATTGCTTCGTTTTTTTTTTTTTGTTCTTACATCCATTAACACAATTTGCTTTGGTTTGTTCGGGTCTGTCTGTTATTTGTTTAGTGCCAACGAAATTTGCATGTTTTTCGGCAATTTTTTTTTTTAGTGCATTAGACGACAAGCAGTTACTGAAGTGGACAGCTTATGGAGTGGGACAAATGGGCTAGAAGCATTATGCATTACTCCACTTATATATCAAATTTGTGTGGTTAATTCTTCATCTTTTCTTTAAATACAAAATCATAACGAGGGAAAATCAAATTTCAGGTAAGTTCATAGTAAGCAATAGCTGTTCAATATATTTTACCTTTTATTAGATCGTTATCATAATGCGACTGTTTTTATATTACTTAAACTTTTTATTAGGTATTTATTATTATGCGCTGCATAAAAGCAAGTATTAAATTCGAATTTGACTTTTCAGTACGAATTTATTGAATTGAATGTATTTATTCAGAATACAATTATTGAATTAGTGTTTGTTAAGAAATTTTCGATTGAATTTATTCCATAAATTGTGAGGAACTGAGTATATACATATTAACTGGAGTACATTTGCCAGATGCATGTATAACATTATCAAAATCATTTATTTTTTAGTTTGCAATGCCTGTCAGTTTACTAGATGATTATTTCTCATTTTATAATACGCTACACTATTTCGTTATGGAAGTCCTTGCATTCAAAAATTGATTTTTATAAAATCGTAGCCAAGGAAAATTGATTGGGAAAAATTGAAGAAAAAATCAAGTGGAATTAAATTTGCTAAAAACTTGTTCTTAAAAAACAAAAATTCACATTAAACTCACCTAAAAACTCACCGCAGTCCAATATTTTTTTTTGACTTTCCCCAAATAAAATTTGAAAGAATGCGCTCTTTATGTTTACATAATATTTAAATTTATTTAAATGTTTTTGTGTACACAATAATTAATATTTATTTACTTGCTGGGGACAGCAGCTGTTGCGATTTACTTACTATTTCCAACTATTATTGTATATCTAGAATTTATGTTATACTTGTATTTTTTGTATTATTTATTTTTGTCATTTTATCAAAATTTCTCTGCAAACCATTGCACAAATTTCAATGGGCAAAAATCAATTATAAAGCATTTGGCATTTAATAATTCATAAACACAGGTGGCACCAATTTACATATTTATGTATCTACATGCTATATGTGTTACACTCGTATATACTTCATGTGTATTTGTATATATAGGTATGTATAACTAAATGAAACATCAAACCAACAACTGTGCAAACGGTAACAGAGACAAAACATACAGCATGAATTGGGGCGCTTGACCTGCGGCAAAGTTATTCTTTAATTTTCCACGATTTCTAAACATGTTCACAGCAAACGTAACCGCGAAAAAAAAGAAAATAAGAAAAGTTCTTACAAAAGAACAGCAAAAAATATGAAATTGAAATAAAATACATACAGGACAGCTAAATTGAAAGACGCAAAAGAAGCAAGTAAAGCAAGGGTATTTATGGGTGCAGACAATTTGGGCAGATTCTCTGCCCTTATAGCTTAATGTCGAAATACTATAAACGTAAAGATTGCGATGGATTGGAAGTTTAAATATAATCGTAGCATAGGTGAAAACTATTCCACTCTCAGCTAGGGTATAACAAAGCCAAAACTTGGAATAGATGGAGACCGAATAAAAAAAAAATTGCTTGAGCAAGGGGCTGCATCAGGTCAAGGGTGAAAGGGACGGTGGCACGTTGCAGGTTGCTTGCCACGTTGAAATAACATGGAAAATTTTAGAAAAGCGACGACAAAACGTCGAATGAAAGATAAATAAAGTGCATGGCGCTGTGGAGACCAAAAATAAAATGTTGGAAAAAAGAAGCGAATAACTCGCGGACAGAGCTATAAATCAACGTGAAAGCAGCCAGAGGCGTTAAATGGGCGTGGCATGTATCTATTACATGAACGCCGTGCGCTGTGAACTGTCGCAGCTGCAGTCGAGTTAGCAATTTTTTACATTTCATTTTTTATATACTCTTCTATATTCGTGTTGCTGCTTCTAATTTTTTGTTTTTTTTTAGTTGGAGCATAAATATTTGTGCAACTGACAAAAATTGTTGACGCTTAAGTGCTAAGCGAATCGATTTTGATAGCATTTTGGTAGCAAACCACGCCTAGGACACGTCCAGGCATCTACTTGTCAACCTGCGCCGGCTCCATGGTGTACATATCGCGCAACAGTCGCGCAATCGGCACATTTCCAATGGTCTCCTTGAAGAAGAGCGCCTCAATTGTCGCCGCTCGTATCGTGCGCAGCGAGGGCAAAAGCAACAGCAGTCGGCCAAATCGGGTCGCCTGCCGTGGATAGCGTAACCGCACATGATCGGATAGGATGCACTGCGCCTGGTCCTGCAGCATCTCCACAGGCTGCATGTCGCACAGGCCGGCAGTTTCGGGTGCAAAGAGTGCAATCGCCTTCATGCAACCCACTTCGCTGCCATCGGGAGTGATCTGTCGGAATCGGCACAGGATCTCCTGAATCGTTTTCATTTCAATTTGAGTGGCTTCGTCCTGCAGAACGCGCTCCTTAATGAGCGGTGATTCTAGTATGGGCGTCAGATCCAATGGTATCGTCCACTGGGCAAGATTAAGCAAAAACAGCTCCTTCCAGGATTCCTGAAAATAAGTAAGTATGTCGCAATTACTTGACAATTTTATTTATTTTTTATTATATTTCAAAAACAGTTGCAATAAATTTGTTTACACATTTTAACAAAACTTGTAGTTAAGCAATTCAATTCCTAGATCATAATTTCATACGTAAGTTAAATACTAAATTTAATTTAATTAATTAATTTAAATTAGCTACAATCCTGTACGCACCTGTAGTAGTAAATGCTGATCATTTTTGGACAGTGTCTGGAAGGGCATCAGACACTTGACCCAACGCACGGCCATAAAGAGAAGCCGCGCCGTCGTCTCCTGAAGCATCTCCCACGAGAGCAGACGTGAGTCCAGCAGCTGTTGCGGCAGCGGTGGCGGAAAGAGTAGCGCATTATGCTGCACCTGGTACTGGATAAGCTCCTGACACTTATCCGGACTGAGCAGCAGTTCCAGAAATCCATTCGAGGCATTGCAGCCACCACTAGGACGTGGCGGTGGCGTTGGTGTTGTGGGCGTGGGTGAGCCCGATGTGTAGCTAAGTTGTTTGTTGTTAACACTATTATTATAATTATCGTTGCTATTGTTGTTATTGTTTGTATTGTTATTGTTGTTGTTGACGTGAAGGCTGTGCATGAGAAGCGCTGCATTGCTTGGTGGCGTTGTGGCATTGTTGTTGGTCTGATGCGAAGCTTCACTGAGGCAGTGCGTCGAATTCTGTGGCGGATGGGGCGACGTGCTGGAAGCTGCCAAGCTCTGCGAGTCGGTCAACGTTGGTGCTGGAGAGACGCTACCGGCGCTCAATGGAGGCGACGCTGATGGTGACGGCGTTTCCGTTTCCACATTAACCCGAGGACTCTCACTGCCCAGGCTGAGACAACCCACGCTTGCTCTTCCTCCAGCGCTGCGTGAACCAATGCTCGAAATGGACTGTATTGAGTTGCTTGGCGATGGCGATGAGTAATTGTTGTTGTTGTTCCCACCCATTGCTGCAGATGTGGCTTGGGCATATGGCGATGTGGAGACGACAGCGGCAACTGCTGTTGCTGTAGCCGATGCTGTTGCCGCCGTAATCCCTGGCAACTTGCTGGCCGCCTCCGCAATGAGATTGTGATGCAGCAAGTGGGGTGGAAAGGTCATGGAAACGGCTGAAGAACCACCGGAAGCACCAGTAGCACCACCGGCTACAGTAGTCCCTGCACTACTGCCATTGCCATGTGGTGCCAGCTGGTGTCCATGTGCCGTATGATGAAAGGCAGGTGCAGACGGATGTGCTGCCTGGTGCGGATGTGCTGCAGGTTGCGTGCCTGTTGGGGCCAGATGAAAACCAGTCGGCGGAGCATGCGTCGAAATGTGCTGCGTGTAGTTAAAAGAGGCGGACACGTTGGTAACCAGTGACACTGGCAAATGCCCGCCATGATGATGATGCAGCCCAGCGGCAGCAGCTGCAGCGGCAGCGGCATGATGTGCTGCCGCCGCATGGGCGTGATGATGATGATGATGGTGATGGTGGGCGTGGGCCGCGGCCGCATGATGAGCTGCCGCTGCAGCCGCCGCATGATGATGATGATGATGCAATTGCGGATGCAACTTTGGTTTGCGTGGACCACGCTCGTGCTGTACAGCTAGAAATATCCGAAAAAAAAAATTATGTTTTTCAAATAAGTAAATTTGTGGTTCGTAGTTTTTATAGTATGATACCGAAGGTATAACGTTGCAGTCGGGCGAGCAACCAGTGACTTACCAGTGACCTTCAAAATTTGGTGACACTAGCTGGTCCAAAAAATGATATGACAATCCCTGGAGGAGTACCAGCAAATTCCTTTCCAAGTTTGGTTACTCTATCCTTACAATTGAAGGAGATATGCGGAGTTATCGATTTATACTTTCCGAAATATCGGCATTGTCGATTATAGGCGCAGGTGTGGGGGTGGCAACACAAATTTGTTACCGGTTGTTAAATGCGACTACCAGTATTTACGTTCAGACAGACGGACGGACGGACAGCCGCATGACGAACATTGCTCAAAACCAATATACAATTTCGGTATCAAAGTATAAAAATGTGCTTTCAAATGAACTTAATATGTAACTCAGCTCAGTCCCTAAGGAGCAAAAACTCCATTAATCAGAGGTTGCGTCTTATCGAGTTTTCCAATAGCTGCTCAGTTCTTATTCAACTTTTGGAGCATTCAGTTGTGTTTATTGCCCACATAAATGGGAAAATGTTGATTAAATTACTTCAAATAATTTCATTGTGCTTTGCAATATCCATAGTTTGCAATGGCTTAGACTACATAAGTGTTGAAATTAATAGTGATTTTTTTAAATCGATCTTCAAGATGGACAGTCCATTTCACAGCGCAGTTGGAAACTGTGAACTGACTTTGGTGGAAAATATCTTTGGATTCCATTGTGCTTACTCCTTCGAAGAAATGGTGTTATTAATCATTACGATCAGATTTGGTATTAGGAAGTTTGATGGAAAATGTGAATTGGACAACGACGGTGTAAATATGTTAAAATGCCTAGAGCTAAGGCATGGACATATTATTCCAAAATATATATGTGATAAAGAAGAAAGATATTATATAGAAAATGTGTTCACGAAATGTAAAAACTTGACTGTGCACTCACTAACAATCCTAACCAATCAATATAGCGATATTAATAATATTATTTCCGCGGCAAAAAATGTACCCTATTTGGAGGAATTATATTTTAAAATGTCGGAAAACTGCCTAGATGTGGATCGAATTGTGCACAATATTAAACATTTAAAAGACTTACATGTAACTATTCATCACGATCATTATGATTGCGAGAAATTCCATATCACTCACGCGACTCAGCTAAGAAGACTAGATATACAGTTTCATTCGCCAAACTATACAAAAAATAAATTTACTCTCGGTGAAGCCTTTTTGAGCGGTGCAACAAACTTGGAAAGCTTTACATTGATTGGTGGTGATCCTATTGTAAAATTTGAGATTCACAATGAAAGTTTTTATGGCCTGGTAAATTTATCGACAATTGTATTTCGAAACTGTAACATTCTGAAGCTCTATTCAGAGCATTTTCGCAATTTAACAAATTTGAAAACATTGGATATTACAGGCACATGGATAGATAATATTGAGTGGATGAGGTATGTTTGTTTAAATATAATTCTTATAACAATGTAGTTTAAAAAAAAAACAGTTTACTGGCTTTAACGTTTAATGATGTTTAATTTAACATAATATGTAAATATTTAATACTTTCCTTAATACTTAGTATTTATTTTTATATAAATATTAAAAGCGCAGTAGCAACTTAAATTTTGCTTCATCACTTTCACAGCTAATAAAAATTCAGATTTTCCGGCCGACACATATATTTTATTGATCTCATAACTCGCACTCTCATATATAAGCATTGGTGTAACGCTCATACATATATCTTTATATCCTGTATCAATTTAGATTCTCATCCTTCAGTTTTATGAATGAAGAGTAATTTAATTTTCTTTTTCCTTTCAGCTCTAAAATCATACAAAATCATTTGGAAATTTTAGATATTACTGATAGTTTTATCAACGAATACAAAAATCAAGCTATTATTGACGTTAACACACAAAAAATGGACCTTGACTTGATTTATAAAGCTAAAATAAAGGCATTTATATGCATTGATTTAGAGAGCATATGTAGATTCGGTGTTGATATAAATAATAAGACGTGTCCCAATGGCTGTGAGTGCTATTTGGAACGTGAAACAAATCGATTTATAATGAATTGTGGCAAAATTGATCCACTAAAAGAACTTCCAATGATTCCGATCCCAATAAGAGGATTCACAACACTTCAATTGAACAACACAAACATTACCAAATTACCAAGCTCATACGGACACTCTAATATACGTGAACTGTCTGTGAAAAATAATAAATTAACTAACTTAAAGTTGTATCAGTTATCACCCAATATAACTTATTTGGACATAAGGAACAACAGTATACAAACTCTTGACAAGGAAGTGCTGGAATTTCTTTCCTCGAGATCAAATAAATTACGACTTCAACTTTCGGGGAATCCATGGATTTGCAATTGCGAAACCGAAGCTTTTATTTTGTATGTTACCAACTTATCTCATCAGATTGAGGATCGTGAAAGTATCAAATGCAATGAGGAAAACGTTCAACTTATTGAATTTGCTGTGAAAAATGATATTTGTATATCATCTAAGACTTACACTATAATAATTCTTGGATCACTTGTTGGAATCGGTGTTCTAATACTGGCATATATTAATTTCAAAAAGTCTATTGTATTATGGCTTTATCAACGAAATCTTTGTCTTAGTTGCATTTCCCGTCCAGAACTCGAAAATGAGAAAGTCCTGCAAATTGATGCATTTCTTGCTTACTCACACTTGGACTCGACACTCGTTGAAGAGTACGTGGAGAAATTGGAAAATGATCCCCGTGGATTTCGATTATGTTTCTATCAACGAGATTGGTTAATTGGTGCATCCATTCCAGCTTGCATACTAAAATCGATTGACGAATCTAAAAGAATAATTATACTCTTGACCAAAAACTTCGTGCAGTCATCCTGGGGGCGCTTCGAGTTCCGTCTGGCTATTAGGGCTACATCCATCGATCCAAGAAAAAGCCTGATTGTAATCGTTTACCCAGATGTCAAAGACTTTAATGACTTGGATTCTGAGCTGCGGATCTACTTGAAACTAAATACATATCTCAAACGAGATGGTCCTCAGTTTTGGCAAAAACTGATTTATGCGATGCCCCATAACCATGTGCAGGACGGGCGGACTGCCATTTCTGATGTGTGACTTAGTCAAACAGAGCCAACTCAAACATAAGTAAGAATGAACTTCAAAAATTATAAGTTTTAAAATTATATTAACTCTATTTATTTCATGTAATTTCTAGATGCAGCACTCTAGGAACTGATCATCCAAAATCACATGCTGTATATTTTATAGATTATAAATCTTCAAATAGAGGCCAATAATAGAAAATGTAAAACAATGTTGTTTTGCATTTTATATATCATATTTGTAATTGCCAAAAAAAGAAGAAAATTTGTTTATTTGAATAAATACAAAAATAGTCTATATGCGTATGAACCCCTACTTCTAACCTAATGAAAATGTATTATCAGTAAGTATCATTTAAATAATGTTTTAAAGCCGTCAAAAACGTCAAAAAACGATACTGTCAAATTAAAACAAGTACGAATGCTGTGTAGTCGAGTGAGCCCGATTACGAAATGCTTTCAGGGTATATCTATGTTAAATGTATTCTAATATTGTTGTCAAATTTCCCTTTTTAAAGTTTTTGAGGCAAATCTGAGCAGGTCTGCAAGTGCACTGATTTCTTACAGCAAGCACAGCCACTGAAGAGTAAACAAGAGAGAATGTTACAGTCGGAGGTAACCGACAGCGAAATACTATGACACCATAAGTTGTGTGCAGCCAAGAAATACTCTACAAGTTTGCCGTTCAGGTTGAGATTGATATAAGTAACACATCCTCTAAGTTTGGCAATGTAGCTGTTAAAAACGGAAGATATGAGCTGTTTGCGATTTTGGGGGCGGGTGTGGGCGTTGTTGAAAAACATTTTGGAGAAGGTTCCATATAATCTTCCATCCAAGTTTTTTTCACAGATTTTTTAAGGGTATTACTAGCAATATAGCTTGCAAATTTTGTGACTTAAGCTTTAAAATTGCGTAAGATATATGGTCTTATCGATTTACACCAACAGGTGTATGGGTTTAAGTAGGCGGAGTGGGCGTGGCCATCCAATTTTTATCGATCTCTTAGGGAAGTTACAAGTAACATACTTTCATGCTCCCTAGTGGACGTAGCACTCCAATCTTAAATCTTTATCTATCTATCTTTCGGAGCACAGACAAGTATATGTTCCAATTTTAAAGTCTGTTTATTTAAGGATGTCGAAAAAATTTGTGTTCACACAGACGGACAGACGGACAGACGGACAGACGCATGACGAACATTGCTCAAAACCAATATACAATTTCGGTATCAAAGTATAAAAATGTGTATACAAATGAACTTAATCAGCAACTGCTCAGTCCCTAATGAGCTAAAATTCCATAAGTAAGAGATTTCTTCTGAACAAGCTGCTCAGTTCTTATTCAACTTTTGAAGCATTCAGTTGTGTTTATTGCCCACATAAATGGGAAAATGTTGATTAAATTACTTCAAATAATTTCATTAATCTTTGCAATATCCATAGCTTGCAATGGCCTAAACTACATAAGTGGTAAAATTACTAGTGATTTTTTTAAATCCATCTTCAAGATAAACAGTACATTTCTCAGCGCAGTTGGAAACTGTGAACTGACTTTGGTGGAAAATATCTGTGGATTCCATTGTGCTTACTCCTTCCAAGAAATGGTGTTTTTAATCAGAACGATCAGATTTGGTATTGATAAGTTTGATGGAAAATGTGAATTGGACAACGACGGTGTAAATATGTTAAAATGCCTAGAGCTAAGGCATGGACATATTATTCCAAAATATATATGTGATAAAGAAGAAAGATATTATATAGAAAATGTGTTCACGAAATGTAAAAACTTGACTGTGCACTCACTAACAATCCTAACCAATCAAGATAGCGATATTAATAATATTATTTCCGCGGCAAAAAATGTACCCTATTTGGAGGAATTATATTTTAAAATGTCGGAAAACTGCCTAGATGTGGATCGAATTGTGCACAATATTAAACATTTAAAAGACTTACATGTAACTATTCATCACGATCATTATGATTGCGAGAAATTCCATATCACTCACGCGACTCAGCTAAGAAGACTAGATATACAGTTTCATTCGCCAAACTATACAAAAAATAAATTTACTCTCGGTGAAGCCTTTTTGAGCGGTGCAACAAACTTGGAAAGCTTTACATTGATTGGTGGTGATCCTATTGTAAAATTTGAGATTCACAATGAAAGTTTTTATGGCCTGGTAAATTTATCGACAATTGTATTTCGAAACTGTAACATTCTGAAGCTCTATTCAGAGCATTTTCGCAATTTAACAAATTTGAAAACATTGGATATTACAGGCACATGGATAGATAATATTGAGTGGATGAGGTATGTTTGTTTAAATATAATTCTTATAACAATGTAGTTTAAAAAAAAAACAGTTTACTGGCTTTAACGTTTAATGATGTTTAATTTAACATAATATGTAAATATTTAATACTTTCCTTAATACTTAGTATTTATTTTTATATAAATATTAAAAGCGCAGTAGCAACTTAAATTTTGCTTCATCACTTTCACAGCTAATAAAAATTCAGATTTTCCGGCCGACACATATATTTTATTGATCTCATAACTCGCACTCTCATATATAAGCAGTGGTGTAACGCTCATACATATATCTTTATATCCTGTATCAATTTAGATTCTCATCCTTCAGTTTTATGAATGAAGAGTAATTTAATTTTCTTTTTCCTTTCAGCTCTAAAATCATACAAAATCATTTGGAAATTTTAGATATTACTGATAGTTTTATCAACGAATACAAAAATCAAGCTATTATTGACGTTAACACACAAAAAATGGACCTTGACTTGATTTATAAAGCTAAAATAAAGGCATTTATATGCATTGATTTAGAGAGCATATGTAGATTCGGTGTTGATATAAATAATAAGACATGTCCCAATGGCTGTGAGTGCTATTTGGAACGTGAAACAAATCGATTTATAATGAATTGTGGCAAAATTGATCCACTAAAAGAATTTCCAATGATTCCGATCCCAATAAGAGGATTAACAGCACTTCAATTGAACAACAAAAACATTACCAAATTACCAAACTCGACCTCATATGGACACTCTAATATACGTGAACTGTCTGTGAACAATAATAATTTAACTAACTTAAAGTTGTATCAATTATCACCCAATATAACTTATTTGGACATAAGGAACAACAGTATACAAACTCTTGACAAGCAAGTTCTGGAATTTTTCTCCTCAAGATCAAATACATTACGACTTCAACTTTCGGGGAATCCATGGATTTGCAATTGCGAAACAGAAGCTTTCATTTTGTATGTTACCAACTTTTCTCATCAGATTAAGGATCGTGAAAGTATCAAATGCAATGAGGAAAACGTTCAACTTATTGAATTTGCTGTGAAAAATGATATTTGTATATCATATAAGACTTACGCTATAATAATTCTTGGATCTCTTGTTGGAATCGGTGTTCTAATACTGGCATATATTTATTTCAAAAAGTCTATTGTATTATGGCTTGTCAAATTTCCCCTTTTAAAGTTTTTCAGGTAAATCTGAGCAGGTCTGCAAGTGCACTGATTTCTTACAGCAATCTCAGCCACTGAAGAGTCAACAAGAGAGAATGTTACAGTCGGAGGTAACCGACAGCGAAATACTATGACACCATAAGTTGTGTGCAGCCAAGAAATACTCTACAAGTTTGCCGTTCAGGTTGAGATTGATATAAGTAACACATTCTCTAAGTTTGGCAAATGTAGCTGTTTCAAAAAGCGGAAGATATGAGCTGTTCAAAACCAATATAAAATTTCGGTATCAAAGTACAAAAATGTGCTTACAAATGAACTTAATCTGTAACTCAGCTCCGTCCCTAAGGAGCAAAAATTCCATTAATCAGAGGTTGCGTCTGAACAAGCTTTCCAATAGCTGCTCAGTTCTTATTTAACTTTTGGAGCATTGACATGTGTTTATTGCCCACATAAATGGGAAAATGTTGATTAGATTACTTCAAATAATTTCATTGTGCTTTGCAATATCCATAGCTTGCAATGGCTTAAACTACATAAGTGGTAAAATTAATAGTGTTGTTTTTAAATTGATCTTCAAGATGGACAGTCAATTTTACAATGAAGTTGGTGACTGTGAACTGAATTTAATTGGCGATGTCTTTGGATTCAAGTGTACTTACTCCTACAAAGAAATCTCAATCGAAAAGTTACAATTTGGAATTAATAAGTTTGATGGAAAATGTAAATTGGATAACGACGGTGTAAATATTTTTAAATGTCTAGAGCAAGAGCATGGATATAACAAAGAAAGATATAATATAAAAAATGTGTTCGAGAAATGTGGAAACTTGACTGTGCACAAAATTGAAATCCAAACCGAAAAATAACTGATATTAATAATATTAATAACCTGACAAGAAATGTTCTCTATTTGGAAGAATTAAAGTGGATGTATGAAAACTGCCTAGATGTAAATCATACTGTGCATGATCTCAAACATTTAAAAAGATTGAGTGTGTCACTTTTTGCCGGTAATGATGTGTGTAAAAATTTCCAAATCACTAATGCGACTCAACTAAGAACACTAGATATAAATGTTTATTTTATACATTTTACAAAAAATAACTTCATTATCGATAAAGCCTTTTTAAACGGTGCAACAAACTTGGAAAGCTTTACTTTGAATGGTTTTAGTTTTGAAAAGTCTATTTTGTTTGAGATTCATAATGAAAGTTTTTATGGCCTGCAAAATTTATCGACAATTATATTTCTAAACTGTCACCTTCTAAAGCTATATTCAGAGCATTTTCACAATTTAACAAATTTGAAAACATTGCAACTTAAAAACACATGGACACATAATATTGAGTGGATGAGGTGTGCTTATTTAAATACAATTTTTACAATTATGTAGTTTTTAAGTACAAACAGTTTACTGTCTTTTAGATTTAACAATGTTTAATTTAACATAATATGTAAATATTTAATACTTCCTTTAATACTTGGCATTTATTTTTATTTAAATATTAACTGCACAATAGCAACTATGAACTTAAGTTTTGCTTCATCACTTCCACTGCTAATAATAATTCAGATTTCCCGCCCTACACATATATTTTATTGATCGCATAACTCGCACTCTCATATATAAACCGTTACACCACACACTCCTACATATATCTTTATATCCTGTATCAATTTAAATTCCCATCATACAAACATATGAATGAAGAAATATTTTATTTTCCATTTCCTTTCAGCTCTAAAATCTTACAAAATCACTTGGAAATTTTAAGTATTACTAATACTTTTATAAATCCTCCGATCGTCAAATATACAGCAGACTTTAACACAAAACATGCTAATGAACATGAAGTTGACACACAAAAAATGGGCCTTGACTTGATTTATAAAACTAAAATTAAAGCATTTATTTGCATTAATTTCGAGAGCAAATGTAGATTGGTTGTTGATATAAATAATAAGACATGTCCCAATGGCTGTGGGTGCTATTTGGAACGTGAAACAAATCGATTTATAATGAATTGTGTTAACATTGATCCACTGAAAGAATTTCCAATGATTCCGATCCCAATAATAGGATTGACAACACTTCAGTTGAACAACACAAATATTACCAAATTACCAACCTCGACCTCATACGGACACTCTAATATACGTGAACTGTCTGTAATTAACAATAATAAATTAACTAATTTAAAGTTGTATCAATTATCACCCAATATAACTTATTTGGACATAAGGAACAATAGTATACAAAGTCTTGACAAGGAAGTGCTGGCATTTCTCTCCTCGAGATCAAATACATTACGACTTCAACTTTCGGGGAATCCATGGATTTGCAATTGCGAAACAGAAGCTTTCATTTTGTATGTTACCAACTTTTCTCATCAGATAGAAGATCGTGAAAGTATCAAATGCAATGAGGAAAACGTTCAACTTATTGAATTTGCTGTGAAAAATGATATTTGTATATCATCTAAGACTTACACTATAATCATTCTTGGATCACTTGTTGGAATCGGTGTTCTAATACTGGCATATATTTATTTCAAAAAGCCTATTGTATTATGGCTTTACCAACGAAATCTTTGTCTTAGTTGCATTTCCCGTCCAGAACCCGAAAATGAGGAAGTCCTGCGATTTGATGCATTTCTTGCTTACTCACACTTGGACTCGACACTCGTTGAAGAGTACGTGGAGAAATTGGAAAATGATCCCCGTGGATTTCGATTATGTTTCTTTGAACGAGATTGGTTATTTGGTGAATCTATTCCAGCTTGCATACTAAAATCGATTGACGAATCTAAACGAATAATTATACTCATGACCAAAAACTTCGTACAGTCATCCTGGGGGCGCTTCGAGTACCGTCAGGCTATTAGGGCTACCTCCATCGATCCAAGAAAACGCCTGATTGTAATCGTTTATCCAGATATCAAAGACTTTAGAGTCTTGGATTCTGAGCTGAAAATCTTTTTGAAACTAAATACATATCTCAAACGAGATGGTCCTCAGTTTTGGCAAAAACTGATTTATGCGATGCCCCATAACCAAGTGCAGGACGGGCGGCCTGCCATTTCTGAAAGGTGACTTAGTCAAACATAAGTAAGAATGAACTTCAAAAATTATAAGATTACAAATGATATTAACTCTATTTATTTCATGTAAATTCTAGAAGCTGCATTCTAGGAACTGATCATCCAAATCATATGCTGCCAAAGGATTTTATTTAGATTATACCTATATGTTTTATAGATTATAAATCTTCAAATAGACGCCAATAATAGAAAATGTAAAACATTGTTATTTTGTGTTTTATATATCATAATTGTAATTGCCATAAAAGAAGAGACTACTTTATACAATTTGTTTATTTGAATAAATACAAAAATAGTCTATATGCGTATGAAACCTTCCCCCTAATCTAATGGAACTGAATCATCAATTAAATAATTATGAATTAAATAATTTTTTAAAACCGTAAAAAAATCGAATAATGTCAATTTAAAATATTCAAATAATATTCTCTATCAAAATAACAGCATTAACAGCATTATCTTTAGGTTAGCATTTTCATTGATTTCTTAAAATAGCTGTAAAAGGAAAACGGTGCAAAATTGATGTATTTGTATTGTATGTATTTTGTACATCTCTTTTTTTAACACATAACCTTTCGCTGATTTTGCTATTTTCTTGCGTAGCCATCATCTGATTTTCAATCGTTTCATTTCGTTTGCTCAACTGTTTTGCATAAAATCAGTTCAAGTGTGTAATTGCGTTAATCTGCTTTTAAGTAGTTAAATAAATAAAGTTAATTTCAAAGATACTTTGAATAGCTTTCTTCGTATTTGTTGGCCGCCCAGCAAACTTTGTCAACGCTTTGAAGTGTGGGTTGTTGGCCTTATCTGTATGCTGAACCAAATAGCAAATAGCAAATAACACTTGGCTCTGTATAAGTAGCTTCTTGAGGCGCTCACACACACACGCACACATAATAAACCGATTATTAAAATGCGCAGAGATACACAAATGAAAAGATACAAAACAGTAGTCCTCTAGTTTTGTTGGCCTGGTCGTGTGAACTGTTGCATATGCCCCAAGCCTGGACCTGGTCTGACATGTCGGGTTCATCGGCGCACACATGAGCGTGAATATGTGTGTGCCTGTGTATACATATATATATATATATATATGTGTGTGTGTGTGTGTGTGTGGGTTGCTGTCATGACTTTTATTTGTTTGTAATTAAATGTATCTATAGCGTGTGCTTGTTGTATCTTCTGTGCATGACACAGCGCAAAAGGGGTGACATTTTAATCCGCAGCTAATCGCATGTGTGAGTGAGCGTCTGTGCAAAGTGACTGCAGCCACTTGACGGCACCGGACGGGAGCAGTGAATAAGTGTGCGTTGCAGCAGCGAGTCTCTCAAAGCTTTCAAAAGATCACAAATTTCAATTAAAGAAAATGCCAAACTCATCAAATTTTTACGCTGCGGGTTAAGCGGCATCAAACAAACTTGCGACAATTCTACTCGACAGTCTCTTAAAAACTGCGGTCTGCAAAAAACTTCCAAGCCAGCAAACACCCCTCTCCTCCACCAAGCAGACGGGATAGCAAACCCAACCTTGGGCAATGTTAACCCTTTGCACGAGACTCTTTCGAGTTGCTTCTTCTTCTTTACTCATCCCTCGGGCAAACAAAGAAACGTGTGAAAAAGGCAAAAATTTAAGGGCAAAAATTAAAAATTTGATTTTGTTTTGCATCGTTTTTCTTTTTTATGACATCCCCCACTTGCCTCTTCATGAACTTAATTCTTTTCTAACTTGAAGCGACGGCATTTTGTTTTCATCGCTGCCAAAGTTGGGACAGAGAAAATATATATTAAGTTACAACTGGCAAAGTTATGGATGCAAAATGCAAAAGTCGTGTTGCCTGCGCACAATTTTAACTAACTGGAGGCACTTTTTGGGTCCTACCTCGCAGCGATTTGATTAGTGTAAAATTTAATGAACAGAGGTCAAAGGTAGACTAAGTGGATTGGGGAAGAACGCAATGTAAATGCAGATAAGTTCATTAATTAAAGTGTTTGTGTAAATATATTCTTCATAAATATATAAAGTATAACGTTAATTAATTTAAATAGTTATCCCTACTCCATAGCTTATTATCATTCTTTCTAAAGTGAACTGAAGCAAATATTATATAAAATATGCTTGATAATTACTTAGAATACGACTTTTAAGTCTAGTTAAGTTTTCGAGCTTGTCATTATCATTTAGAAAAATTTTCTCTTGAATTAAAGATTAGCATGTAATTTTTGATCGGGTCTTAAAAAGTAACTTAAGATATTTAGTTGCCTTCTTTGTTTGAGTTGTCAATCTCTGATAGACAAAAAAAAAACAGCGATTCATATTTAAAAAATCAATTTAAATTAATCAAATCTACAGATTTAAATAATTTGAATTAAATATTTATAAATTAAAGAAGTGATAATTAAACTTCTAATCAAAAACATTCTTATCTCAAAGAATTGCAACCTTTGGCTTACAGAATTGTAGATCCTACCTTTATATTTGTACGTATAACACCTGCACAAACTCTCAAGCGTGGAGTAACCAACTTGAAGGGGAAAAAAAATTACAATCTACAAATCTAATTAGCAACTCATTACGCATCCTCAGAGCGTGGAGCAATAAAAACAAGAGATAAAAGAAACGGCAAAAACATATTGACCGATTTGCTGAAGCTAATCAATTAATTAGGGTAGAGAACATAAGGCAGCACCCAGAAGTGAGGACGCATCGAAGCAAAAACAATTATGTCAAAACCGGGGCACCACCAGAAGCGGGCAAAGGCAAAAATGTCAGAATGCCAGACAGAGAAATGCGGTAGAAAAATTAATGATAAGTGGCAGAAGTGAGGAGTGAGAGAGCGAGAGGGGTGATGGAGAGCGAAGTGAATGCTTAACAGATGCTAAATTCCCAGAGCTGAGCGCAAGGCGACTTCACGACCGAGACACGCAAAAATCCCAATGAATGATCATCAGCCCAAAGCCCAAAGTAATGGGTGGGCGTCCAGTGCTCGTAAGCAGATAAGCACAAGCCATGCCCAGCAAATCAGCTGGCGTCGTATTGAGTGTGTTAGTGATTCGGATATATACATATATATTTATATTTGGATATTTTATATACGTGGATAATAAACATAACGCTAGAATGTTTGGCTGGCAAATGAAAAGTAAATAAGACAAGACTACTAAATGTTTCAAATGGGAAAACAAAAAAAATACACCGTGAAATTGGAAAAAAATAACACTTGAAGTGATTCGATGCGGTTGGCAAAGCGTTGAGGGGTGTCCTTTACGCATGGTGGGGTTGGACGTTGAGATGAGCATCGCATTTGGCTTAACAACTGTAAAGTGCATAATAGTGCATAATGGCCATTGTTAATGTCGGCTCAAAGAGTGCGTCGAAAGGAAGAAAGGGAATCATTCACTGGAGTAACATTATTTTCAAGTTACAGGAAATGATACTATGATTACTCCTTAATAAATTGGTTTATTTTGAGATGAAAGATAACAATTTATAGGCTAGTACACATGGAGACTGTAACAGCTGTCAGTTTTCAGAATATACAATCTATTTAAAGATACAAATAATCATTACAGCTCGATGGGAATATATAATATATACCTAGAAAGTAACCCAATTCATTCGAGCTGCGATGACAAAAACCAGATGTGAATTTTCTGATTATTCAAGTCACAGTTATATTGTAAATTGAAGTTAAATAAAATTGATTTTGTCAAACATAGAAAAAAGCAAATGTAAATAGTAGCTTATTCTTAAAATAATTATTGATATGTTAGATTATAAAAATAAATTATGTTGAAAAATCTCAATAATTGAATCTGTCAATTTTGTTAGCCAGTTGATATTTTTTATCATTCTCGTATTTGATTATGCATCATAACCTTTTAGCCCATTTTGAATATTTACAATAACTCTAGCTGCCCTTGCCTCTTCCCGTGGTACGCTCGGCGTCAGCAGTATGGTTCAGGAGGCCAAAGGCTTTTACGCTCTGACTCTGTCGTCAGGGCGAAGAGTGAGAGAGAGAGAGAGAGAGAGTGATTTTAAATCCGCTTTTAATGTTGACACTGACACTTTTGTCATTCACAAACACACACACGCATCCACACACACACACACACACACACTAATACAGATTTGCTGTAAGTGCATGACACATGCAAGCCAGGCGCATTTACATGTTGCCGTTCGCACACTGCCTACCAAATGTGTATGCACATAAAGTATTAGGCTATAATGTCAATTAAGAGCAGCATTGCAGCACGTATATAAACATGCGTACATATTTGCATATACCTGTATATATTTGTGTGTGTGAGTGGGAGAGGGGGGAGTGGGAGTATGTGTAGGAGAGGGTGTATTGTGTGTTGCATGGCTTTCAGTGCCCCGCAGTCATGTGGAAATGCAATGCGTATACGTAATATGGCGGGCACAGTGCATGCGAAGCGGGCGGCTGAAAGCTGCAAATAAATAAATATACATACGTATATATACATATATATCTATATATATATATATATATATATATATGTATGTGTATATACACAAAATCAATACGTTTAAGTGTGGTCATGAAATTAGTCGCTAGCCAGCGCCAAAAAGTCGAGTATATAGATAGAGGAGCATAAACAACAACAACAACAACAACAACAACGATAACGATAACGACAACTTCATTTGCCTGGCTCCATTTATACTTACAACCACAAACCGTAGACGATGACAACGGGCTAAGTTACAGACACTGTCTGTTGACAAAAGGGCTTAACTGCCCAAAAGTATGTCGAAGACGTAGAAGAGATGCAGGAACAATAGCAAAACGAACCAACTACGTTGGACTGTGAACCATTTTCACTTCCATCTCCTTTTTCATTAAATTTGCACTTGGCTGATTTTGTAGCAGTTTTTACGACAATTTGTTGTTGCTTATCTTGTGTATTCTGCATTTGTTACTTGGCCTAGTTGGTAGGTTTCCGTTGAGCATTTTGTTTGCTATTAGCTTGGCAAACTTATCGATTTGTGGAAAGTGATAAAGTTACAAATAAAGTTAAATAAAAATGATCATACACACTACAATCAATTGTGTTGCCATGATGCATAAGTCATTGAGGATGAATTCATGACTGTGCACTTAATTATTTCGATTGCTAATCAAGATTTAAAAAATAGATTTTATAAATATTCCTAATAAGATACATATTCAGAGTCTTACAATTTAAGTACCGGTGTTCAGTGAAATTATGGAGAGCTTAAAAGGAATAATGCAAATCCTTGTTTGTAATTTAAATGCCCACAATCATCATTTTATTTTTAAATAATCTGTATACTTTTAATTTAAGTTACTCTTAAGCTGATATTATTATTGCTCAAATTCACACTTATTTAAAGCATTTCCTTTAAATATTTATAAATGAAATTATGTTGTTACATTCATATTTTCCAATTGCCATCATTAGAGCTCACTTTTCAGCTCATCACACAGCCGGTAAAGATAAATATCTGAAAATGCACACGCACACGCCCATGAAGACGACCAAAAAGGACATTTTGCTGCTCGCTTTTTTATGCGAATGGGATTTGGGAAAGCGACACAAATCACTCAAAATGAAAAATCCGCTTAAAATGCCGCGTAAATATTTGTAAAGAAAAAAGAATCCAAGGAGAAGCTGGAGATGAAAATGGCAGCGGAGTGGGAATGGAAGATGGAAATGGCAACTGGCAACTGGCAACTGACAAATGGGTGGGGGCATCATCACTATGCGTGATGATGATGATGATGATGCTGACACTTTGTTGGTATACAAATGCAAATACCATTAAATGTGACAAGTGGCAACATAATTTGTTAAGGGAAGCTCTTTTCTTTTTTTTCTTTTTTTTATTTTCTGCGCCCTTCCCAAGATATTAGCATACACAAAGCGGCCAACATTTATACGTCAGAGGAGGGAGGGTGAATTGTGGGCTATTTGTCATATTTTTCCAAGCTAGCATATTTGATCAAGCTGAAGGTCTTCCATTTCGCTGTGCAACACTACTTTCTGGCACTTGCGAACACTTGAAGCTTTTCTAATTAACTTTATGGGCAATATGGAGACCAAACTGAAACTAAACAAAATGAAAACCAACTAAAAATGGCTAACCACATCTACTCTTTCTCCTCCAGAAATAAAAGAGACAACATACAACTACTCACATGTTGGCCCAAAAATAAATGTAATACAAACGTGCCTTCAACGATTTTTGTGGCTTTTTTGCTTTTTGGTCTAAACAACAAAAACACTTTGTCTGGCCATATCCTGGTCCTGGCACGAAGGAATACCGATGTTCAAGTTCGAGCTTTGTCAGTTGTTTGGTATTAGTATTTGTGCATGTGTGTCTGTGTGTGTGTGTGTGTGTGTGTTTATTGTTTATTTGCGGCAACCAGCCAAGAGAAACCCCAAAAAGGCAGCTAACATGAGGCTTTCCAGCGGCAAACTAAGAAAATGCACATAAGAAAAAGGACAAACACATGTCCTGGCACGCCATTTTCATTTTCTAACCACAAAGAGTTTGATAGATTTGGTATGTAACTTGTGACATTTATGCTCCCAGTGGATCTGGGAAGCAGTTTCTTAAAGAAAATTCAATAAATAAATAACCTTATTATTAATATTTAATATTTCTTCTTAAAGTGACTGTTTCTTATACAATTTTTAAGATTAAAATGTATATTAATATTAATATATTTAATATATATTTATATATTATTTAAAATGTTGTATGAGAAATAAAAATGTACGCTGTAATCCTAATCAGTTTATGTAGTCCATCGCCTTTATAGTTTCAGCTTTTAATGTACTAAAAATTAATAATATCTTTTAGGGTATATGATCTTTGGCTTTTTGAATTTATTGTTCGGGTTGTTGTTGTTGCTGCTGTGTTTTGCTTTTGCCAGTTGTGCTATTGTTGTCACCTTCTGAGCGTTATTATTGTAAGGCAAGTTCATGAGGGCGTTAACTATATTGCGTGTAGCAACTTGAGCTCCCGTCTCCCCTTCCCGCTCCGTAAGCTAACTTTGCTTCTGGTTCATTTCAGTCAAATCTTTTGCCCTTCGATATAGCTCTGACGTCGTCTAAGGTCTAACGTCGAACGTCAGAGTTTGGTATCATCATTTGATTGTCAATACATTTTAGTCGCATTTTCTGCGATGGGATAATGCATGTAATCCGCTATTAAGTGCACATTGTCAATCGACCCCCCCAAAGGCGAATTGTATGTGAGAAAATCTGCAACAATTCTCACGCTGTTTTCCCCCCTGGCCGCTGTTACTATTGTTGTTGTCGTCGTCCTGTGCAGTGAACCCATCAATGGTTGATGCTAAATGGTAAATTGTACCCATAGAGCTGTTGCCATACAGCCATATACGACCATTGAGAGCCATAGAGCCATATAGCCACGAATGGAGCTGTTGTTTGGCTCTGTATTGCTTTCATTGCCGCTGTTGTTATGTGTTTTTATGCTACATTTAATGTTGGCTTAAGAGCTTTAAAGCTAGCATTGTTGCATTGAATTGTTGTGAGTGCGTTCCGTTCACTTCAAGTGGGTTAGCTTGGGCTTGGGGTTCGGTTTGACTTGGGAGTTGGATTGGGAGCGGTCTGTAAAGCTTGGTCAATCGCATTGGTCAAATAAAGTTTTAACATACATGTTCGTAATATGCAAATCATTTAGTGACTCAATTGAAATGGGTGCTAATCTTTGTGTTGCTAGGCAAGACAGAGGGATTGACAAATATACTAATGGCAAATGGCTTATTGTTATCAACAGACATTGTACAAATGTCAGTTGTACTGAATGCAGCAATATTTAATGAAACTAAAGGAATTTTTCGCATACAGGCGAACAGACATACAGACGGACGACGGTCATATTATTTCAACCAATGATGCTAGTCAAGATTATATATAATATATGGGATCACAGATATTAAAAATTTTTTTTTGTAATATAGTATGGAATAAAAAAACATGCAAATATATCGATTTAAAAGGAGCTTTACAGATTTCTGATGTTTCAATTCGAAATTCGCGTAATAACTTTTTGATCCACAAATAATATAAAAATGCAAATTAAACGAATGTTTGTTTAATTTACTTTTATAAATATAAACTTAACATAGAGCAACCCCAGTTAGCCCCAGTTACTATAACAAAATTAAATCATTCTTTTTTAATTTATGCAGTACGTTCAAAAATCAAGCTCAACATTTTCAATTGTGTGGCTTTTCTTTAGGCGGTGGGGGAAGCGAGGCGTTCGCATAATTTATAATCAGCTTAATGACAACTACAACAAAAAAAAAACCGAGTGGCAGAGCTCTTAACAGACTCACTTTGAGAAGTTTCATCGAAAAATGAGCGTCGCCCAAAAGCCTGCGGCATTTTGGTTTTTGAGTTTAATGTAATTTATGCCCGGGTTTTCACTGGGAAGCAGCCCCTGCTAATTTGCTGCATAATTAAGTGAATTTGGCAAGTAAAACAAAGATTTGCGGCCAACCCATCTACTTACCGTCCTTATTCATGGCCGATTGAAAGCATTTGGCCAGGCGACAGGCTCGGCATTGATTCCGATGGGTCTTGTCCACCGGACAGCGACCCTTGAGATCACCGGTAGCCTTGCAGGTGTAAATACGATTGCGATGAATACTACGCTTGAAGAAACCAGAGCAACCTAAACAATCCAAATAGAGCAGGTCAATCATTTTAATCAGCCACTGTTTGTGTTCAATAAAACTTACCATCGCAACTGTAGATCCCATAATGTTTACCCGAGCTGCGATCACCACACACCTTGCAGGGTATGTCCAGCAGACGATCGCCGGCTGTGAGTATACAAAATGAAAGTTGCAATTTGTTTTATATCGATTTTAAATAATTAATTATATAGAACACAATTATTACTTTTAATGAATTTGTTTCGCAGTTATATTTAGTGTAGTTGTTAAGTAGGCAAAAATCACATTTGCAGAAGATATTTTTTAATTTAAAGTCTTTGATATGATTTTCATCTACATAAGCTCAAATGGTTAAATTGTCATGGCACATATTATTTCAAAATTTATATTTAATATAACACTTATTTAAATCCTATGTTTTCCGAATTAAATTGTAAATTAGCTATTGAGGCGTGTTGAGGACAAACATAATCTATTATTGCGAGAGCAGATCGAAAATGATTTAAAGCAGTATTGAGTTTGATTGAAGCACTTCAATAAACTTTATAATGTCGAGACTAAAGTGAAATCGTATTTAAGTAGATATACGCAACATATCCGCATATTTAACTTATATTAAGTGTTAATCTCGGCCTCAAAGCTCCCCTTAGGCAAACACAGCCGTAGCACGCAGAAAAGGTGCTGCATACTTTGCAGCATTGCTGTCGTTTATTTGCATGTGTGTGTGTGTGTGTGTGTGTGTGTGTGTGTGAGTGTGTGTCGCGGATTAGCAAGTGAGAATTGCACAAAGCTAGCACACAATGCGAGTTACATGAAGAGACAGTCCTTTTGGCCGGCACGTTTCACAAATTAAGTTTAACACTCGGCACTTGTCAAAATAAAACGAGCCGTTTTCGATTGTTGCCCTTTGTTGTGTATCCTTTGTCCTGTGACATTTGACATATTGTCAACTGTTGGTTGCGCTTTCGGTTTGCGATGCGTGTTGCCAATTTTCACACCCTGCGCATCGGCAATTGTCCGCAGCGTGTTAACACCTCTCGAGTGGTTGTGCGTGCCCATTTCCCATTCAGTCCCAGGGCACCGCTGACGGTCCATGGTCGTGGCACCTTAGGGTTGCATAGATGACCCCCTTTGAAATCTACATCAAGTGAGCATAAGCCATTACATTTTTATTCTCATTGGCCAATGTTTTCTTTTTTAAAAATGTTCAGTGTTGATTTTAAATATTTGTGTTTATTTATGCTATGGCATTTTTTGTTAGTTTAGCAAGTTGGGTCAACTTCCGATCCGCGTGAGTGTGTATCTTTTTGAGTGGGTTATATCTGCATTTAACTATATACAATATGCTTTTTGACTGGTATGGAAATCTCAGCATTGTTTTCATAGGCTAAAAAGGTTGGCTTAGTGCAGTTAGTTGGGTTTGAGCAGACGTGGGATTTTGACTGTTTGGGCGTGGGAAATGCGAATTAGGCATATCAAAGTAATGGGATGAGTTTCAAGTAAATATTGCTGGATCGATTATTAATTCTAACAGTTTCTACATATCATTTTTATACAAGTAATTTTATGTACATTTTGAATATTAGATGAATTAGTTGAGTTCCTTTGAGAAATATAATCATTTTGTATGTATCTTAAAGCTTAGTCTCAATTTATATTTTTTTTTAATCTATTGAACTAAATAATAATAAATACAAATTAAAATAAAAAAATATTTTATTTAATATGTGAGTTTAGCTTTGCCTGTATAATAATTTATAATTTGACACCTTTTACTTTTGAATTTGCTTACAAAAAGCGATTATAAAAGCAGAATTCCTTTGCACTTCTGTAAATGATGTAAATTTGAAGCATTCTTCATATATTAGAAATTAAATAAATAATTTCTCTGATCAAAAGTCGATTATGTAATTTTTAATTATGTAAAATTTTAGCTATTTGAAGTATCAAAATTTCCGACGGGTCAAATTGATTATCAAAAATTCCGACGGCCTTGCAATGCACATTTCCCATATTACAATTTTTTTTGCAATTCGTTTTACGGCAAGGTTTACCTGTTCCCATTTTCCGTTGATGGAAATATTTAAACCCTAAAGTATCCAGCGTGCTTAAGTATATAAAGACTCTGTGTCCCACACGAAATTGGTTACGAGTACGTGAATTAAGTTTTGTCAACAAATTTGTGGAAGCACAATGCGTTTTTGGTAAAATCACAAAACAACTTTTGACAACCGCACGCCAAAAGTGTTGGTTACATTTGCCGACGCAAAGGACGACGACGACGACGCTGCTGTGGAGCGGATGCGGATCGTTTTGGCTGACGGACCAACTGTGAATGGCGCAGCCAGCAACCGAAACAGTTGCAGAAATAGTAGCAGAAGCTGAAACTGAAGCAGAAGCTGAAGCTGAAGCTGAAGCCGAAGCAGAAGCTGTAGCTGAACCGGTGCCGCAGCCAAAACTGAGCAGAGCAGACCGCCAATTACGAAAGTGAAGCTGCCAACGGATAGGTCCTTTTTTGCAGTCAATTTGACAGGATGCAGAGCAAAGCCAAAGCCACCCACCCCATTGGGATGGGACACAAAGCCACAATGCAAAAGTACAAAAAAAAAACCCGAGACCGAATGAGGAAAATGAAAATGGCAAAGCGCAGGGCAGCACAGCACAGCGCAATGCGACTCGACGCGACGCGACGCGAACGGTGGCAGCGAAAAACCAAAACGTCGACGAAAAAGTCGAAAATTTACGAAAAGCTACAAAATGTTACATTTCATCCCTTGCGAGTGGGCGCTGGAACGGGACAGGATAGGAAAGGATGAGACGGGACGGGACGGGACAGGCGGGCAGCCAACCGGAAAACGCCCTTTTTTCTGTCCCTGCCGCCTGATGCGATTACAGCAAATGAGGAGACTTCCTGCCGTCCACCATTTTACTTTTTTTTCATTTGCCCTATGCGACACACACACACACACACACACACACCCACATATACATGTATGTGCTGGCCATGCACACTGCGACATATCCTGTGGCTTTCGACAATTCACCACAAAATGTCAAGAATGATGAAAAGCTAGCGACGGAACGAAGCCAATGCGTCGTCGTCGTCGCTCTGCATGTGTATTGGTAATGGCATCTGTTGTCCTGCTCTCTGCATGTCCTGCTCTCTTTCACTCTCACTGTGTGAGTCTGCATCTGTATCTGTATCTGTGCCTCAGCAAATATCTTTGCCAGCAGAGGAGTCGTGTCTGCCGCTGCTCTTTGGGCTGTTGCCTCGCTGGCTTCTTCTTTTTCTAGTGCTTTTCTTTTTGGTTCGTCCTGCGCTTGTAGGCTGTCGGATTATTAGCTCTAAAGTCAGGATCTCAGCAGCAATGGCTCTACAATGTGAGGCATATAGAAACGGCAAGGCACATCTTAACTGTGGGAGCCCTTTTGATTTTGTGGCTTTCGTGTTTAATAAGTCGAATAATGAAAATGTGTTTGATAATTAAATATAAATTAATGAAGTTGCAGGTAAATTTATAAAATAAATGTCTTTATGATCGTAGTGATATGAAAAACTTGTATATATAAAGGTATTTATTACAAATTACATCGACTTAGATTAATTACACCATATAGATTTCGATTCTTAAATATATTCTTTAATACAAAACGTATATAGTAATAATAATAAGAATACATAAGTATATTAATTGAATACTTCAATATGAAATCCTTCAAGCTCAAATCTTTCCAAAATTCCTTTTTATTCTTTCTATATTGCATTAATTTAGTAATACAAATATTAAATTCTACATTTTATAAGTTTAATATATTTGGAATGTTTCTCAGATTTTAACAAGAATTTCCGACTTACAAATTGTTGTTTTTATATTTAAATCTTCTATGTAAACGTTACATCCTCATGAGAGGCCTGGTAGCGTATTTTGTTGGGAATGGGCAGGAATATGCCACATGCATGATATACTACTGTATATATATGCATGCAGTGTATTCCCGATGTGTGTGAGAGTGTGCAAGCTTGTGTGTGAGTCGAGAAATTCGCAATGGCGTATCCTGGGCTGGCACTGGCTGGTTGTTGTTGGTATGTTGATAGGGGTTGATTTACTGACTCTCATCTAAATTGAAATGACTTTTGTGACATTGTGTATTGGTTGCACACACACATTATGTATTGGTGTGTGTCTGTGTGTGTGTGTGTGTGCATGTATAGATGGCTTAGCGGACAACGTCTTATATATGAGATTACGCTTTGGGGGTGGAGCCTTGTTGTAAACGGGATTTGGAAGTTACAAGTGTACCCTCAGCGCGGCTATTACACAATCAATTTAGATGCCTTGTGGTTATATAGATGCATACACTGCATACACTGCACACATGCATACACACACACACACACACATACACACATAGCCAAGTAGGGCTCAGCCCAGAGCCGTCGTTTTGATACAATCCTGCGGTAATATTAACCAGTCAGAATGCAAAGTCATTTGCAGCAGCATTTAATACTAACTCATACTCAACATTTAGGCGTTCCTCTCCCAGCCAACTATCTCAGCCCAACTCATAACCATCAACATGCACGCATACACCCTCACACTCACACACCCACTCACACTCACACACACGCATACATACATATGCCAAATTTGCGGCATCAAGAAGTCGCATTTTTTCCCGAAAACTCCCTGTCTCTGCTATGCCCCACTGCAGCTGCGACCCTTCACGAATTTCATTTGACCACGCCCCATGCAAGAGGAAACTCACCACTTTATTAGTTTCAACGCAGGCGCACTCTGCAGCTAATTCGAAAGTTGTTCGAAAGTATTTCGAAATTAGCAGGCTCTGAATTTCTGTCATCGCTTCTCGACTAACTCGAGAGCTGTGAAGAGTTGTGTTGTTCATTCCTTTCGAACACCTTACACAAATTAGAAGTATTTCCAGCGCACAACGTTTTTGTTCTGTTTTTGTTTCTCTTTACTTTGAAAAATAACGCGCCGATTTGCCAGTTTGTATAATTCAAATCCATTGTTGAAAACATTTGATTTGAGTAAGTATCAAAAAAAAAAACCAAAACTATAAATACAATTAAAACTTGGTATTTATCATTTACTTATAGTACGTCAGCACTGAACAACAATGGATGGACGCTCGCCTTATAATAATTCTCAACACAATTTTGGACATGGATTTAATCCCAGTTGTCCGAATGGAAATTGTGTTCGCATGGATGCTGGGAGCCGGCAATCGTGTTGTCCTGGTGGCAATCGTTGTCCTGGTGGCAATTGTTGTCCTGGCAATTTTCGCATGCGCGATGGAACCGAAAGGCAGCCATCTTGGACTTCAAGCAATGGACCTTGGCAATAAAGAGCTCAACGATAGCATTTCTGGCAAATCGGTGCGTGATTTCAGGAGAATTACATATTGTTATCGCACTGCTGCTATATATGGGTAGGATTTATCTCTCCCCACACGTTATTTTCTTTTCGTGAGCAACAACAAACATAACATTTACACAGAATAAGTTTCAATTGCCTACCATAAACTCAATTGTTAATAGACGCCGCTCAAAACTGGCTGGAGGACACTGTATGTAATTTTTTTGTGGAGAATGCTAAATAAAACTGTGCAAAGGAGTTTAAAAATAAAAAGTTAACAACAAATTGTTGGGAATTCCTTTATTTACCGGTTTTGATGGAACTGAGATCCAGATGTTTTGGTTAAACATAAACTTCCGGATTGGAAGTTCTAGTTCATTATTGCTGTCGTAGTGTTTCCATTTAATGAATGTAAATCAAATTATAACTACATATTTCTGGGCCCAAATCGTGTTGAATTTATCGCCATATGAAGGTTATTCTTAACTTCAACAAATATCAAAATATCTCGAGGTATATACATATATTTTCCCACATTCCATACTTACCAATTACCATCATATCCAATTTAAATTACAATCTTTGTTAACATTATTGGTTTTATTAAATCGTATTTCGCATATGTTCTTATTACACGAACTAACAATAAATATATATTTATATATATATATTATTTTTATAATTCATAATATTTATTTGAGTTGATTTTTCTTCGTGTATTTGTTTCGCTATGGTGTTCATTTGTATTCCACCTTATTGGCTAGGGGGTTTCCTTCGTATAACTATTCTCCATGCTGTTCATTTGAAATGTAAGAATTTCGGGCTTAAAGTCTTTATTTTGGATAGTTCTTGAAATGTTTTAGTTCAAAGTGCTGTGTTTTTCTTACTGGCGTGCTTCAAGTCTTTTGAAAATGTATTGGATTGATTTGGGGATTCCATGCAAGAGCTCTGTCTTTTGGGCATTTATTTTGTTATAATTGAAATATTTGTTGTTAGTACAACAGTAAGTTTTGTATATAGCTGTCACATGTATATAATATTTGTAAATTATTATCAATGCAACATGTAGATGCTCTACAAAATACCGAATATCTTTTTAATTACTACTACGACCATTTTATTTATCTAAATAATATTCCATCTAAATATCTTTTATTGTTTGCTTCGTTATTTGTCTTTTATATATTATATTTACAACGTTTTTAGTTCAAAGTCAGCTGCCATAATTGCAATAATGTGTTTTAAACTGAACAACGATGTAGTTTTTTTTTAATGGAAATATATGAGAGACGAATTTTTTTATTATTAAAATATCGACTAGTGAACAAAAAGTAAAAGCGCCTATGACAGCATTCATTTATTTTTTATACTATTTTTAGTTGTCTTCCGTTTTATACGTATATTTTTAACGCTTCAGCTTTTAATTAGCAATTTTTCATATTGCTTTAACAATTATGGAATCATTAATTACATCAACATTTATCATTGATTTTTAGTTTATTGTTGTTTTTCATTTGGAAGTAAAGTATCATTTATGTATATATATATATATATATGTATATATTCGGTTTTTTGTATATGTGTATAAATATATTGTGTGAGGTTCGTGTGTTGTGTGCTAATAAGATGTTCTGTCTGCCCATTAAAAATGTCTGTCTCCAAATTTGTTCGTTTATATGTAAGTATTTGCTAGAAAATGTCCAAAGTTCAGTTTTGTAATTGATATAACTGGCGGTGCTTGTTTGCGCTATTTAGTAAGCTTATTATTGATTTGGGTGTTGTCTGTGCTTCACTTCTACATACATACATACATACATACCCTATATAATGTAAAATGTTTTTGTAATAACAATATTTTTGTGCGCTGGTCTCATCGCTTAAGTAGCCTAAATACATGCGCAAATTTTATGATGCTACACACTCAAATTGATATTTATTTAATTACACAATTTAATTACTTCACTACAAATTGTCAATGATTGTGGCATATATGCATATATTAAATATTTATTTATTCGGTGTATAATAAATAGTTAAAATTAAGTATAAAATTATATTGCAACATTTTTTTACTAAATAAAATATTAAAAAATCATATAATAACAGCCTTTTTATGTTCCTTGCGCAACACATTTTTGTTTTTGGTTAAAAATAGTATAAATAAATATGCAATTAGACAATAATTAAATAGGTAGTTTCGTATGAATGCCCCTAACGTCTTTTAACTGTTACGGTTGATTTTATAGAAAGTGAATGCAGTTATTATTATTTGTTATCTAATCATAGGTACACATCGCATCCGACTGTAGTTCATTTAGTTGCCTTTAATTGTCCAGAGAATTCGTGCGCAGCTGACTGTAACATGCTTGACACACCCGCACTGGCTTCAGAATGCGTAGACGGGATATTTCCGATTCGAAGCGGCTGCACTTGTTGCAAAACACCTGTCCGCAGTTGCGGCAATGATGCTTGCGCTCATAAAGCGTAAATCTGAATTAGTTGGGGACATAAATTATGTTATGTTATAAAACGTTTAAATCATACTCAAAACTCACTTAACGTGACACTTGACACACTGATCAGCGACTTCGTCCTTGAGCCAATGATCGGCTACACCGCGACCTGGTTGCTCCGTAACACTCCAAGAGAAAATGCGACCGCGTGCATCCCCTGTGTTTTATAAATTATAATCAATGAGCATTCCTTGTTGGTAGTAGTCAGAATGATTGCACTTGTACTCACCCACATATAGTATTTTATGATCTTTGGACACCGTCAGCGCTGTTATGCTAGCCGGTTCGGCATTATCCTTGCGATCATAGGCCGTATGCATGGTTAGTTTTGATCTGAACATTAATTGACGTTGCCACTTGAAGCCTGGGGACAGGGACACAAAGGTTAATACATGCAAAGCGTTTGGATACAATTGGAATATATATTTGCTGTTATGGGAATATAAATATCAACAAAACGCACCTTTCTTAAGCGCCTGTTCGCCACGATATCTATCATTGTCTAGCAAAACAAAGCCATCTGTTAAGCTCGTATCCGATTTACTTGGGCGAATGCTGTGTTCTTCTGTAGACATTAGAAATCCGACGATAATAAAATGAAATAAGTACATTCAAATATCATTGCACTCACCCTCGTTCGTCTTGTGCTCTGAACTGGTGCTTGGCCCATCCACCGTTGCCGATTTCATTTCATGCAGTGACTTAGCCCCTGTTATGGAGCTTTTCCTACGCTCGGTCGAGGGCTCGACTTTAACAGTTGCTTCGGTGGATTTGTTCGACTCGTTGCTGTGCTGTGAGGCCTCCGAAATGCTACTCTCCGAGGCTGATTTTACAATGTCTGCAATGTGTTTGTAATTGGTAATTTTAGAGAACTTTTTGGACAACGACCATGTTAACTAACCATGTTCTGAATCTGGCTGTGAGAGACTCTTCATTTGTTTAAATATATTCATCTTGTCCGCCTTATCTTTCGACTCGTCAACTGAGACTGAGTCGGGCTTATCCTGCGAGTTTACTTCCACGCCTCGTTTTAGCTTGCGATCGATGGGCACTTGAGTGTGCTCCAGTGACCACATCTGCAGCGAAACAAAGACTTTAATTAGCACTAGTTGACATAAGCATGTAAAGCAAACTCAGCTTGCCACACACTCTAGTTGTGTCAAACGTTAAGTTTTCTCTCACACTCACCCTCACAACGCCATCCGTGGAACCCGTCATGACCACATTTTGTTGATCCCATTCGCGTATTTGAGAGAATGCCACGCACAGTATCTGCTGCATGCGATCTGCGCTGCCCACACACGTATTGACCATGGCCAGCGCATCGCCGTTGATGGACCACACATGCAACCAAGTCGCCGAGCAGGTGGCTATTTCGCCTGTTAGCTCATTGATGGCCACGGCAGCCACAACGCCCGCATGTCCACGCAGTTGACGTACGAATGTGAAACGTGTCATGTCCCAGACAATTGCAGTGCCATCACGAGATCCAGAGACAATGACATTGTAAGCAGCACTGGCGGCCAGACAGGTGACCGCATCCGTGTGACCATGCAGTGAATGCCTCACGCTGAGACTCTTGCGATTTGTATCGAATTTCCAGATGGTCACCACGGAACTGGTGCCGGCTGTCACAATCATTTTAGCATTGGGACAGGCGCAGGTCAGTATCTCGCCGGAGTTCTGCGCAGCTGCCTCGGACACAAAGGAAGCGCGATCCGTGTCGTACAGGCCAACGCGCAGCGAGTGATCGGCAAAGCCCCAGGCAATGTACTTGGTATACGATGGCGGCATCATTACCTTGTTCTGCTCAACGGCAAACACTGTTTTGTCGGGCTGCAGTATTTGGCCTACTGGCCCCTTGAGCTCCTTGATGGGCTGCAGACTGGGCTTCAGATTGTCGAGATTGTGGAAAAACAGACGATCGTTTTGCAGCACGGTGCTGTTACCCTGTATCAGTGCCGTTGGATCTATCAGTGCCGAGTGACGTGAGTTGCCCATTTTCTTGGCTGGATGCGCCTTCCTGAACAGCTGTTTTGGTATTTGGCCAAAGTTGTTGATAAAGCCAATGGTAGCATTCTTTTTCAGTGGATCATCAATGCTAAATAATTAAAGATAAATCAATTTTACTTGGAAATGAGTTGCTGCTTTACTCTTACTTGTAAATATCCACGTTGCCCTCGTAGAAGAGATGATGGAACACATTGACAGCATCCGAAGCGGCTGGTCCCTGCTGCTTACAGCCAAATATCAAGTCAATCCACTGCAATGGGAAATATAGGGTTTTTATTTTTGTTTATCTTTTATGGAAATGTTACCAAATGATCTCTACAAGAGTTAACTTACCAAGTGCAAATGCTGACTGACATGATCACACTCCAAAGCACTGCGATGCAGTCGTATAAACTCTCTGGGATCCTGTTTGGCCCACGGCGGCATAATTACATGATTCAGGGTCTCACCGTTTTGCTTGGTGCCCAAATCAAAGTTATTGAAGTTGCTAAGGAACTCCGGCAAGTAGAAGAACTCGGGGATCAGCTCCTTGACATCGGCCATGTTCAGCTTGGAGGCCGACAGCCATGCCTCCTTGATGCTGTGGAACATTCGATCCGCCAGATCGAAATGACCACCCTGAAGTTTCAGGAATGGCTGTGCGAAAGGCTCCAAACGCACCAGGTACGAGCAAACAATCATAGCGGAACTGTAATGTGTACCATAGTGATAGGGCGGAGTTTCGCCATGTGGATCGTCCCACTCTTTGAAACGTTTTTGAAACTGTTCCAGACGCTCCTCCGACTGTGCGCCCATAGGCCGTGAAAAGTCTCGGAATGTTTTGGGGTTCGTAAAGTCCAGCTCCTCGGAATCGTAATCAGCGAGTATCCAGGGAAATACAGGATACTGCATGAGATCGTTGTAGCTGCGGCCGGCGAGCGTATTCAAATGCATAAGGTACTGGAAATTGGAGATCTCGCCACGAACCCAGCGTTGCGTCACCGATGTCTCACCAATCAGGCCGCTGAACAGACCCGATGTTTGCTCTACACTCGCCGTCCGCTTCTGTCCAGCCACAGACTGCTGGGCATTGTCATTCAATGCGGTGGCCAGTGCCAAGAAGCGTTGATTCACCTTGTTGCGCACCTTGCGCGGAAAACTAAGCAAATAGTTGCGTCCATCCTCGGAGAAGACCTCCAGAGCAATCGGTTGCAGCAAATAGCGTCGCTTGTGCACCTCGCGTATCTCCTCGTAGGCAAACTTCGAGCACTGCCTCAATTTGTGGCTAACTGCGCGCGACGTTGACGACTGCTGGCCGCCCGAGTTGGGTATAATTGGCTCGTAGGCGCCAGATGGTAGTGTGTCAATGTCACGAATCTCTCGGTTCTTGAGCAATGTGAAACCATCAACGATATAGCAATGCTCCTTGCCAAAGAGCAGCAGACCTTCAAAGGTATCCAGGCCCTGAACACGCGCACAGCGGAACATAAAACTAATCTTCTCCTGTTCTTCAAGTAAACGTAGAAACGTCTCATTGTCGCTGGTCATCGAGGTGTCCTCCTCCTCTTCATCATCCTCGGGGGCATTGCCATCGAGTGATTCCTGGGGGTAAGGCGCACCATGCGCCAGCAATTTGGGTGATATCGGCGGCGGTGGCGTTGATGTTGAACTGCTTGGCTCAAGACGATGTGGCTGCGTTGTTTCCAGTGACGATTGCTGCTGCATCGAATGGTGTTCCGCCTCGGCGAGAATTCGCGGCTGCTGTTGGCCATGCAGAAAGTAGACTTTGCTATCCAAACTGGATGCCACCTTGTATTTGAGCTGACGATTGTCGGCCAGTTCCAATTCCGGTCGATACGGATAGTGCAGATAGAAGAGATCATTGCGCATCGTCTTTTTGCGCATGCGATGCGGTCCCTCAGTGGTGTCCATTACCCACTTGTCCAGCGTGCAACAGCCCCCCGGTCCCCAGAGGCCGCGTTCGCGTGTTAGCTCCGTTTCGGATTGCACCCAATCCTGGTAGACGTAGCGCTGTGTGTGCTGCAGCATTTGCTGGTATTGCTTCGTGCGCAACTCCAACAGATCCTTGATCAGCTGCACATGTATTGCGGTCGCCTCGTAGGCCGACTCCCGGCTCATATTCGACTTCGTTCGCACCAGTTCGTCTTTCTTCACCTTGCTGCGACTGGCCAGACGAGTTAGACCACCGGTCACCTTTTGTATCTTGGATTGTATTTGATTGTGAAGCTCCCAGGGAACCCGATAGGAAGCCTTGCGTTCGGCATCGACGTAATTAAACCACAGCTTGGAGGCCAGATCCATCACCTGCTCACGTGTCGTCTGCAAATCGGGTGCCTTGGAATTGGCCGGTGGTGGGGTAAGCGATATCTTGAAGACCTCCTCAATGGCCGGCTTCTTGCACACGTAGAGCTCCTCCCAGACGCGAAAGGCGGCGCCCACAATTAAATTGCGTCCCTGGGGTAAAAGTATTAAATAAAGATATTCAAATCTGCTAACCATATTTAATTTTTCGGTCAAAGCTTACCTGCAACTGATTGAGATCTTCATCCTTGGGTTCGCTTGTCTCCGTTTGTGGGTTGACATGCCAGGTGGTGTTGCGACTTGTCGCCGGCTCCAGGATGATTTTCATGTCAGCCGTGAGCTGCATTAAACAATAGGTGAGGCAACCAATGAACTCTAGCTCGTGATTGCCAGCGCCAAAGATGAGTAGACGATGCTGAATGATCTTGTGCAGCGCCTCCAAAACGCTCATCTGCTCGGCAATGGATTCGTCGGTGGGACGTGACAATAAAAATAGAATGCTGCGATTCAGCGAGTGATGCAGTTGCTCCAACGACAAAGACGAAGATCGCCGCTTTGCTTGTCCAATCAGCTTAATGACAAAATCAAATATGTCGTGCGGATTCCGGGTGAGACAGCCCTGCCACAGTTTATCCACAATGCGCGCCGTCAAATAGAAGACATTGGGTGCAATGTGCTGCGTGTGACTCTGCAGCAGCGGCACCAGTGGCAGTGCCGCCTGCTCACCCACCAGCACATCGGCGGCGAGCAGATGATCCATTAGAGCAATAATTATCTGCGTCTGGTATTGCACTTGCTGTGGCAGCTCTGCTGTCTCCGGTGCGGCATCCAGCACCATATCAATGACTGGTGTTGCCTTGCCGTGCATATTTAGGCCCAGTGAATCTACGACAATCACGCGCAGAAAGTCAATGATGCACTTGCGCACCGGATGAACAGTAAACTTCGGTTGATTTGCTACTGCGGCGTGTAGCGCTTCCGGCGGTGGCAGGGCAAAGCTGCTGCCGGTGTTTTCGGTGGGCGTGGAGGCGCCACTATTTGGCTCCGAGTCGCCGGAACGTGCAACCTGTGGAAAGAGCACCGCAACCAGTGAGGTAATCACATCAGCAGCCATCATGACGGGCGTAAAATCGCTGAGATTCTGGTAAAGACTGAATAACAGTTGGATGATCGTCTCCGGATGACTATGCAACCATGTAGCGCAATTCCCGCCATGCACAATGGCACGCACCATGGCCAGAAGCACACAGACGCCCTCTGGGCACACATTCAGCTTGGGCAGCTGTGTATTGGCCGAGACTGGCGCACCCCAGAGGAACGACCAGACGCGATCCAAATCGAATTTCGTATGCTCGGTGGCCAGCACCTTGACCGGCTGGCCCATGATCAGTGCGGTCACCAGGAAATACAATTCGGGAACGTCCAAATGATGTTGCAACAACCATTCAAGCATCTGGAAACCTGTGAATCAACAGAACAAATAATTATTGATTGATAAATTTAATAAATTTAAAAATTTATAAAACTTGATCACATCTTAATTAAAGTTTTAATATAAGCTATAAAGAAGAGGTATCTATAATAATAATCATGCTTAAGATACTCCTTAATCTTAATCTTTTATTAATATTCGGCATTAAAAAATGAATAAATAATTATAAAAGCTTTTCTCTAATATTTAAAAATTTCTAAATTGGCGTCTACTCACCCGGAATGTTTAATGCGGCCGTGCGCACCTCTCCCGCAATTTGTGTTGGCAAATGCTGAATCTTATTTTGAGGCGTGGCCACGATGACGGTGCCAGTACCGTTGCTGGGACGCGTATTGAGTTGCTGGGCGCCCAGGCCGAGCATCTTGCGCTGGGAGACCATTTCGGTGAAGCGTAAATAGCCGCCATTGTGAGTCGCCTCACGAAAGCGCTCGATGAAACTCTCAGTGGCACAGACCACGACGAGAATGCGGACAGCTATGATGACCGTAGTGAAGTGAACGTGGGGCTGCATGAAGAGCAGCAGCCAGTCCATGCCCAGTGTCTTGGATATGTCATCGCAGATTACATAATTAACGGTGTTGCGTGGCGTAAAGAGTAAACCGTGTAGTAGCGATAGGCAACGATTGCGCAAATAAATATTCTGAGCAATGCCATCCTGGTCCTCTGCTGGCGCCTTCATGCTGGGCAACAGAACGGATCGTTCTCCCTTGCAGGAATGCTTGCACGGCAACTTGGCGGCCACATACTGGCCGAAGAGCAGAAGATCTGTGTGCCTGGGCTGGCCACCCAGCAGCGTCTCGAGCAGATTGAAGAGTATCTCTCGCGTAGAATGATCATGGATGTATGTTATAATGTGCAACAGTTTGACCAGCAGCTGGAGATCGCGCATAATCTTGACGTTCTGCTTCTTTTCATTCGATTCCACCACCAACTCCAGCAGATGCTCCAGCAGCGAACGGAGCAGACCATTGGGCGCATTGTGCCAGATCTCTAGGTCACAGAGCAAATCCTGAAAGGCTGTCACATTTGGAATGGCTGACATGTCGTGACCACTGTTCACGGTGCCCACCAGTCCAAACGTCAGGTGCAGAATGTGTGAGTTCAGCAGATGTTTCTTCTTCTTGAAGAACATGCCCAGGGTCTGATAGCAACGCTTGCGATCCATTTCCGCTTGTGCCGCACGATTGCTGCGTACCACACAGGTCAGCGCCTTGACGCCCGCATATAGCGACTCCACATCCTGCGCCATGGCAATAATCCCAAGCAGCACATTGCAGCCTCCGACGGTATCAATCATTGCCGAAACCGGATGCGGACTAAAAACCCGCACGCCCAAATAGCCAACAACAACGCCGCCCAGCGAGCGGCCGGCACCAGCCAAGTGACCAGCCGAATTGTGAAGGATTCTGTAAAAATAAAAATGCATTATTATGTGGGCAATGCGACTAAAGAATATATATACATTAAGGGACTTTAGGTGTATTCCTTATCTGATTTCGAAAATATAAAAAGATCATCTGGATCTGGATAGAAAATGAGCAGCTACTCACTTGATGGGCGTGGCATTCTCATGTGAATTCATGTTGAGCTGCTTGGCAATGCTCTTGTTGTCCGCACGACTGTACACCTTGCGTATCTTGACCAGCGTCAGCTTGGACACTGCCTTCGCATTCAGGCCGAGCAGCACACGATCCTCGGGCACCAGCGGCGCCAGTGGTTCCGCCTGTTTGCCCAGCTGAGGCGCCTGCAGCGAGCCCATGTAATGCGGCCCCAGCTGATAGATGGTCTGCACCGTCTGCTGGGTGAGCACATCCTCGAGCAGATGGCAGACACCTTGTTTCCAGCACAAGCGCGAATAACGACGCCAGATCGGTGGCGTGCCAATGTAGCCAAAGATTTGGGTCGCTGAAGTGAGATTGGCGCTACTTGCACCCGGATGCTGGGCAATATAGTGCAGCTTTTGCGTGTGCATGGGCACTCCGTCCAAGTAGAGCGACAGACTAGAATTCTTGAGAACTGCTCGATTGAGCACGACCACAAGATTGTGCCATTGACCCTCGTGCAGCAGATCTGGACACCAGATGCGGGCAATGCCATCATCAGAGCCCTCCGGCTCCCAATCGCCAATGCCTACAAATATGATTAATATATAAATATTATTGTTCAAATATAATTAAATAATAGAATAAAAACTTACTTTTCCTGGGCGTGACTAGGGTCTCCTGTGTGGAGACCACAATAGCCTTATCCCTTGCTGAGAGCAGTATGGACAAGCAGGCCAAGTTCTCCTCACGTGGATTGTGAATTGTGCGCACGAGCGTAAGGAGACGCACACAATGTGGATCTGTCTTGGGATCAGAGAACTTCTCCACACAAAACCACGTCGAATAGCTAAGTCCAGTTTGCGGTGGAAAGATGCGATCACCAGCACCGATGCCGCCAATCGTATTCGCATCGATGGTGCCTCCAGCTGTTGCAGTGGCTTGCGGCGCCAACGATGGCAGATAGAGACAGCCAAATCCCTCGGCGGACATATCCAATTCGACAAATGGCGGTAGCGTGCTGGAGCCATGAGCACGAAAATCGCGAGGCGTTGTCATTGAAACCAGCGTCTTGATGCGCGTCAATGGCACCGGACCGCCCTGTCGATACGGCTGCTGCAGATCAATGTCAGCGCAGGACAGCGGCTCGCCGAGACGAAGAAACTGACGCAGTTCCGTCGGCTGCAGCGCCTGCGCCGCCAGACGCTCCAATATATATTGCATGGGCACGTGCAGCGGATGTAGTTCCTCGGCCAGCGCACGTCGCGTCAAACTGAGCAGCTGCTCGGCCAGGCCGTGATCGCACATTATCTGCTGATTGCGTTCGCTGCGCACCAGGGACTTGATGATCTCGCTTAGGTACACCTGTAGCTGTATCGCCTGCAGCGGCGACGTCTCGTGCTGCACGCCTGGCAGCAATTTTAGCATGCATAACACAACGCCCGGGTGCACAATGCGTGGCTCTGGTGTGGGTTGTGTCAGATTCAGTTGGCTTGGATGCGCTGGTGCCGCCAGCTCCTTGCTGGGCGAGCGTGTGTGTGGCGCTGTCTCACTGAAGAGCGTTATTACACCGTGCAAATTCGGTGACTCAAAGTTGTCCAAGGCAATGCTATACAGCAGCCGAAACACCACACATACATAGGAAAGTGAGCTGGGTATGTCCTCGGAAAAGCTGTAAGGATTAAGCTCATATATAGTACTGTATTATCGAAGTATAGCGGTGAGAATTACAAGAGTTACTCAAAACACTAGTCTGCTTTTTGGGAGTCTAAAGTTGACAGTTAGATTGGGGGTTACTCACCTGCAACTTAATATATCGCCGCTGAAAACGTCATGGTAGTATTTGAGTAATGATTGCTGCGGCTCATAGGTTCCGGTGAAATCTTGCAGCGCTGTGTCGCCACCAAAGCAGCCCAAGAGACGCAACGTGTCGCACAGCGAACTGTTGCAGATCTCCTGATGAAAGAACTTGGCATTAGCAGGTTCAAAGCGCATGGCAGTGGCCAGCGTCTGGCAGACGATCTGCAGCAAGAGTATGAGATCCTGTTGGGCAATGCATGTCTGTGGCTGAGCCATGCTGCCATCCAGCGAGACAAAGACGCTGGTCAGATAGACGAAGCCACCTACTTTGCGGAAAACGGTGCGTGTGCGATGCGAGTCCTTCAGGCAGCCCAACAGCATGTTGAGTATCTGGATTTTAAACTCCACCTGATTCGGACTGATGCTGTGCATCAGCGACAGTATGTAGAGCATGTCGTCGTCTCCACCAGCGGAGAGTATCAGCTCACGTACAATGCCCAGAGCCTGTGGGCGGCAATGCTTGAATTTGACCAGCTCATGGGTGCACTTGGCGCCGCCGTATTCGCGAAAGATTTGCGCATTATTGCTGGCGCCACTGCCAAGCAGCATTGTGAGCGCCTCCATTACATGCTTGCCCAACGTATCGAGTAGATCCTCCTGTTCCTCAGTAGTCGGTTGCACTACAACGAATTCGTCGCCATTGGTTATTTGCCGCACATAATCCGCATAGTGATTCAGGCAGGTAACAAGTATCTCCAGTATGCCCACCTCGCGATAGACGTCCTTGAATACACTATTGTGGCGCAAGATGTTGAGCAGCGTCTTGAGGCACAGAATGCTGCATGAGGTACTCTGATTGTGCTTGAGCAGTAGCGACAAACTGATGAGCTCCTTACAGGGCACAAAGTTCAACTGGAATACTATAAACTCGAGCAGATCATAGAACTTCTCCTGTATCTGTGGACTTTTCTGATGAATGCGCTCGGCAAAGCTACTTAACGTATTCTCCGATTCGAGTATAAAATAATTGGCATTCTCTGAGTGATACACACGCGAAATGGCATCCAGTATGGTGCAGCACAGGGCGGGCGTCGTCGATCTGAGAAAGACCGTCTGCAGCACCTGAAATGCGTACACATTGCGCACACAGGTCTCGCGTGAACTGGCCTGGGGCAGCTGGAAATTCTGTAGTTTGAAGACCGTATTAAATTGGGCGGAAGGGGGACGCAGCTCGTAGAAACCGCACATGCATAGCGAAGAGATCATCAGTACCAGATTGCGTATAGCCGCCTGGATTTCTAGCGTTTGACTGCGTGGATTATCGAATCTGCAAGGAGTACAAGTAGCTAACTTAACAAGACCATTTGGATACTTGGTTTTTAACGCTTACTTGAGCAAAAAGTCACTAAGAAATACGTAGCCCTGAGAGGCGCGAAAGTCGTCCATTAGTACCTGGGATACTTGACTAGAATCCTTGAGAAAGCAAAAGACGGTGACAAACATTTCGACTATTTCCAGCGGATTGCCAAAAGTCAAACGTTGCATGTTGTCTACGCACAGCGCCATGCAGCCCTTGGCTAGAATCATAAAGAATTAGTTTACCCTTTGCCAGTCAGCTTCAGTTTGATATACTCACAATGTATATAGGTGACAACGGCATCGGTTAAGCCGTGCCTTGAGATTGTTGTTAGTATCTCTGCCGCATTCTTGCGCCACACAATATTTTGAGCGGGACATGGTGAAGTGATGGCAGAAAAGAGTAGCGTTAGATCATCCATACGTGCAAGCTCCTCGGCCGGATACGGATACGAGCACAGTTTCACCAGCAACTGCACAAACACCTTTTGAAGCAGTGTGCGACGCTCCTGGGCATTGAAATCACTGGCACTCGCACCATCCTCGGGCGGCTCATCATCCTCCACTTCGGGTAGATCGAAGAACAAATACAAACACTTGACCAGAGTTGAGGGCACTGCGGCAGCTGTCATGACCTGAAAAAGGATTTCGAACATCATTATATGAATGATAATTTAAATAAATTAAACTTATTCAATGATTTCATAACAGCCACAAAGATAATATAGTTAAGGGGACTTTAAGGTCCCATTATGTAAATATAATCTTTAATGCATATTATTTGCCAATATGCATAATATTGATGTACGCCAGCGAATAAAGTGCTTACGCATAAGTGTATGCAGCTCAGAACATTGGCATTCAAGCAAGGCCAGCATTGTGCGATATATATAGTAATATATAGTAATCCTCACATATATAAATAAATTTGTAACTGATTAACATACAGGCTGTGCATATGCATCACAAAATACAATGCCATATAATAATAATGTTTGACTATAATTGAGAAATATTTTTCCTAGTAATTTGTTAAAGAGGTTTGATTATATTGTGATTCTTTACACACAAATCCTCCATAAGCTAACCTGAATGAGAGAGACATCGCCGTTGGCCAGGAGATTCAGTGTAGCGAGCAGCAACCAACCGCTACTGGTGTCCTCCGTTGTCTCCACCTCGAGAAACTTGACAATAGCTATGGATGCAGCCTCGGTGCTCTGATTCGATGCACGTTTGCGTATCTCGCTAACCATCAGACGGGAGACCTGCTGGCAAAACGCGACCACATCCCAAAACTTTTCGCTCATATCATTCGCAGGGCAGCTGCTAAACACCTGTTTGCAATTAATTTGGTTAGAGTTAAAGCTTTGCATTGCTTAAGACAACGTGGACTTACCTTGCAGAACAGTGGCAACATTTCATATAGTTTCCCATCACGTTCGTTTTCGCTGAGCGGCTCCTTGGGATGCGTGTACTCGTTGAAGAGCTTCTTCAGTGTGGCCAGGCTCATTTGGATGCGTGCATCGAGCAATGCTTCCTCGCCGCTGCGTCCATTAGGGGCACTGGCGCTGGGACTGGCATTGCTGCTGCCACTGGTGTTGCCCGATGCGCTGCCGCTACCAGCGCTGGCAGCGCCACGCAACTTGCGCATAACATTCATATTTCTGCTTACTTCTGCTGCTGCTGTTGTTATTCTAATTGATATTGCTGCTGCTCTCAAACTGGAAATGCGCAAAAGCAAATTGAATTTGTTATTAGTGACTGAAATTCACATCATCCACGCTCGCTTAATATTCAACACTCTATTGCTTTGTCTATAAAATGCCATAATTAATGCCTTCGCTGGCTGCTGAATCACCATCGAGTTTAGTAATTGTCTCGAACAATTGTTTCAAATACCCATTACTTATGGGTATATCCGTTGCCTAATATAGATTAATTTTATTGCAATTTTGTTGGGCAAATTTACACTCAAAAATATCGTGGTAGCAAATTCTAAGTCTGAATTTGTATTACAACCGAACACATTATTTAACTATTAATTTAAGAAAATAAATTTGAATTCTTTGTTATCAACAAGTATTTACAAATTGTATCAAAAAATCATTTAATTGATCATATATATACATAAATATTTTTTTTGGAAATAAAAGTGGGTATTATAAGTTTTAAATATTGAAGTGCCCCTTAGTATAAGGTATTATTCAGTTGGGTACTCTCGATTAGAACACTTGTTATCGTTGCTGTTACTGCTATTTAAAGTAAACACAGCCAGACACTCACTCACACACACACACATACACACATTCATTTGAACACCGTAAGCTTTTTAAAGCGCAATGTTTTGTACACAATTCCATGAATGTGAACGAACGTGCGAACATTGACTGTGTGTGTGTGCTGGTGCTTGTGTGCTTTTGGAAGAGTGCACAGTGTTTTGAGCGTGGGCGACGCTGTCGTTTCGAGTTCAACGGGGTTAAATGAGCCAAATGCTTTTGCTTTGCCAACTTATCAATAAATCATACATAAATATTTACACTGATTGTGTAAAAATGTGTGTATAATAAAAAAGACCAAAACAGCTGTTTTCAGTTTGCAGTTTAAAGCACACTTTTATCGCACAGTTCTTATTTGCTCTTAGTTGGCAATTGACAATTGTATTTGATATTTGCATTATGTATAACTCTTTTTTTTTAACTGCTGCCAACGCATTTGGGTGTCAAAATGGGGACAGCTAACGGCAGCTCTTTTTGTGTTTATCCCATTTCACACACTTTCGTTTTGCGCTCTTTGTTTTGCTCGTGTCAATCGCGGTGCTACGACAGTATTTATTGATTTTTCTGCTCTCTCTCTTTCTGTCGCTCTCGCCTTCTGTGTCCAGCGGAGCACTAGCAATAAGTCGAAAATTTTCACACGCTACTTTTTCAAAGTTTTCACAAATTTCTGCACTTACTTTTATTGCACATAATTAGTGTGGTTTTTGTTTTGCGTTTTTCATTAGTTTCATTAATTAAATTGTTTGTTTTCACATTGAAAAAAAAAAAATCGTTTTGTCTCACACAAATGAATAGATGTTTAATAGTGGTGAACGATATTTATGTGAACTGTTTGAGATGACAGATAGTATCGGTAAGAGCGTGCGAAGAGTCACAGTGTCTGCAATCAAATTAAATATTTATTTGGGCTTGAAATGTGTTAATATAGAGGCAAAGTGTACTTCAATTAAATTGATTAAAAATATGAGTGTCTTGGACGACATTGTTCAATACAGTTGTTAATTATACATTAAAATAAAATCACGATACTGCTCACCGCTGCTGTCAGCTGTCCGTGCTGGGGCATTTGCGTGCGTTGCCAACCAACTGAAAATGGGTACGCTTATTGCCAACTGTCTTGACGTGATTTAAAACGGAAAATCAAAAAATAATGCTTGAAATTTTAGGCTGTCATTAATTTAATTGTTTACAACACAAGTAATAAAGTCAAATAAATACATGACAAACGTTGAATAGTTTTAAATGGCAAATACCAGCTCGCAATCGCAATCTCGCGCTTCGGAATCAAGTCGTACCTCCGAGGATGACGATGATTCTTGTGCCATTTGTATAATGCCGCCGCGTCCGGGCACCGCACCCAAGAACTTTAGGGAGCTGCATATTCCACGCGATATATTGACGCCTGTCGACTATCCCATACAGGAGGCGCAGCGTTGGTTGACCCTCATGGGCAAAAATGGGAAAGTCTATCGCTTTCCACTGCCCACCATCTTGCCGAAGGTGATTCGGACACGTTTCGTAGCCAAGGGTGAGCTGCCCAAGGATGTGGCCGTCGATCGTCGCCGGCGACAGTATGCCAAAATCAATTTAATGGAGGAGCTGAAGAAAGCCGGTCTCAACGACGACATTCTCCAGCCAACGGATGAGCAATACAATCTCATGTCCGAGTTTGCCTTTCCACACAAATTTCCACTGAGCTATTTCGATGACAGCAACTATGACATCAGCTCGCCGGAGGCATGGTTTGAGCTGGGCGTCGTTGGTGATGTTCATTATCCGTTGCCGGCTCGAGCTTATTTACCCTACAATCGAAGTTTGTGCAGCTGCCGTTGGGTTATGGCTGCCGTTACGTCCTACAACGCGAAATTGGATTTGTGGACGCTGATCTCTCTGGACGACGAGTGCAGCTACGAGGTGCCCAAGCTGCAGTTCATGTTCCTTGCCGAGGATCCCCACAAGTACATTCAGCGACTGCAGTCGGCGGTTCACGAGCGTCACAAGGGTGAGCAGTTGATGTTGATGGAGCTGATTGTGGATTGTGTGCTCCACGATGACATTGAGTCGACAACGCTGCAGAGTTACAAGCCCATTGAGGCGATACTGCTGAAGGCTAACGTCTCCGATCAGTGCAAGCGTCGCCTGCGCTCCGAGGTGAACATTGTCTTTGAGAGATTGATGGCGTTGTATGAGCTGGAACAGTTTATCATTCACATGCCCAAGGAGTTTCCGCAATTCCAAAATATCTCCCTTAAGGAGTTTATGCCCACTGCAGCACGTGTCGATTTTGCGGATCAGGAGCGCCGTGAGTTGCAGGCTCTGGGCATTAATATCCAGGAGAAAAGCTACAGTTGGCTGCGCGCCAGTCTCTTCTATTGCGGGGGAGGCACTGAGTCGATGATGGGCGTGGCTGGTGAATGTCAGCATATCGAGACACTCAGCATATTTGTGGTGACTTTCAATAAGCCAACGGCTCTCGCAGACTTCTTGCAATCGCAAGAGTCGCATAGTAATAGCGTCGCTACATTCCTCAAGGTCTACTGGCCACAAAAGCTGACCAGTGTGATTACGCTGGTGTTGCGTGCCCTGGGCAAGGGTTGGCTGGACATCTCCCTGAACAATTGGACGGTCTATGCGATGTGCAAAATATCCCGATTCCTTCTCCAGGTCAAGTTTCGCATGCAGGAATCGATGGAGATGCTCCTGCTCACCTCCCTGATGAACTTCTCGCATCTGGTGTGCGATCCGTGTTTACAGTTACTTGCGCTCAAGCCCAACTATAAATGGACTAATAATTTTATAGAAACGGAGTTTCCGTTTCACAAACCAGTCTTTGCCTTGACCATTGGTATAAATGAGGATCGCCAAGTGTTCTACTCCACCAATCCAGATGAGTTTCAGCCATTGCTAATGGATATCTATAAGCGGAGCTTGGAGAAGACATCAGGTGTGCCGCTCATCGATGCGGATGTGATGACCAATTTGAAATTTGCCCATAATCTGTATATACTGACTGTGGAGCTGATTGAGGATAAGTTTCTGGAGCAGAATGAATTGATGCAGCACTGCTATGCCCAGGCGGTGCTCCCAATTAATGCATATGCGCGACTCTATGAGAGATTCATTGACTTTTATTTGCTGAATGTCGTCGACTTTATGAAGGACTATAAGGAGGCGCGCAAGCCCTCGTCTCTGGTTAAATGGGACATTTTGGAGTACAGGAGGCAGAAGGAGGAGGTGCGCGAAATCTTGCCGGCTTTTATAACAATTGGACCCTTCTACATCAATGTGGACACACTGAAGCAGTTCATGATCAAGAAATATATTGATCTTGTGCGAAGGATCTTTGACTACTACGTTGATCGGATGTATGAGACGAATGAGCTGTTGTTGGACCGATGCCAGGAGGCGTTTCGCAAGATCGCTGTGCGTCCCATCAGCATTGAACATCTGTATGAGATCCGTGACTATGGATTGATTGTGCCGGACATTGTCGAGCAGCTCCGTGCCGATATACAGGTCATGTGGCTGGAATACGATATGTTGGACAGTTTCTTTTACAATTTGAGCGATCATCAGTTTGCCATGAAATGGAACGCATTTGCCTGGCCACATCAGATCCTCATGCGGTTGGCCACGCTCAGGGAAGAACAGAAACTGGATATTGAGGAGTTTCTGCGTCAGCACTACAGCGAATGCCAGGGCTTTGAGGAGCGTCTGGAGTCGCTGAATGATGAGGTTCAGGCATTTTCACTTATCTTCAATCCGAATCGCGCACAGGAAACATCGGTGGATATTAAAAAGACGTGGGCGCTGATCATGGAACTGGAGAAGCTCGGAAAGACTTTGCAGTATCGACAGGAACTCTTCGAATTGGAGCCACTGTCCATGCAATTCCTCACCAGCATCATCGACAGCTTTGAACCTTACAAGCAGTTGTGGTATGCTTGTGCGAATTTTCAAAAACTGGAGGATGCCACTTTGGGCAATCCGATTGCATTGCTCGATTTGGACGAGGTGTGGAATCATTTGATGCTATTGCGCAATGAGCTCGTCGAGTCCCTAGAGAATTTCTGTGAGAAGCCAGAGATTATGGAAGTGGCTAATGTGTTTATAGGGAAAATCGATAATTTTGTGCCCGTTTACAACAGCGTCAAGGATCTGCGCAACGAGAACTGGATGTATATGCATTGGACGGAGCTCAGTCATATCCTTGGCCAGGAGGTCAAATATACGGTATCCATGAACTATCAATATCTCATACGTAAGGGCATCTTGAATCATCTGCCCGCGGTGCACGAAATCTCTGTCAGAGCCAGCGAAGAGGCCGTGGAAATCTCGCGGGCCATCGAGGAGGAGGAGCGACGCAAACAGGACGAATTGGAGGCCATAATATTGCATAAACAGATGCGCATATGTCGCAGGGATATTATCTAGAAGATTGAACCATTCTCCCTTCTTCCTCGTACTTCTGATGTGCCGAAACTCGATCTTATCTTAGTATATTTGAAATAAAATGTCGATAAATCCAAAAGATACTTAATTCTTCCAACATGTTATAAATATTATATAGAGTTCACTTTATATAGCTCGGTCGGATTTTAAAATGTATATGGATCTTTAATGCTTGGATTTTAACATATGTCGGATCAGCTTAATATATAGCTGCCCAAGGAACTATCATTACAAAGATTAGTTCTTGTGTGAAAAGTATTTCGTTTAACAAGATTGATTTTGTTTAAATTATTATTATAAAATTATACAGATAATAGTTTGAGAAGGATTTTTATTTATGAAAATTCACATAGAAAAGAATATTTCAACAAAGATGCAAACTTTTACCAGTCATCAGAGAGACAAGAAGCATTATGAAGATCAGTGCACTACTTGCGGCACTTGCGAAATGTGAACCATTTAGGCGCTTATCCTGTGACTTGAAGAACCTGACGGATATGGTCAAGGGCAGCTCTACTTGCTGCTCACCTGCATCGAATTCAAGATCATGTCGCTGCCCCACCACCAGCCGCACATGCTGCAGCACACTCTGGTGGGGCACTTGGCCCGGCTCTAGCAACGTTTGATCTGCCACATAAAACTCATAGCTAACGCTGAGCAGCATGTTGCGGCAACTGAGGGATTGCAGCTGCTCATCGTAGATGCCCAGAATGGGTGGCAACTGCTGGCCGCCATCCGCATAGCTCAGCTGTAGTGGCAGCCACTTGTCCAGCTGTGGTCGGCCCAGCTGCGAAATGAATACTTGGCTAATATCCTCGAGACGTGTGCAATTGTGTGGCAAAAGCTTGGCCCAAATGTGAGATTGCAAATGCTGGCAGTAATCCGTGTGATTGCCATGTTCCGGCTGCACTGGCGATAGTTCACTCAACTGGCATTGCTTGGCCAAATCCACACCGAAGCCGACAGCATGTCGAGCACCTGAATTGTGTGGGGAGCAAGGAGTCAGCCAGTGCTTCTGCTGCTGCTGCTGATCCTCGCTAGCATTGGCCTGAAAATAACTGAGCAACGTTTTGCTGTTGTTTTGTGTTTGGAGTGTGGATAGAAGAATTGGTGCTCCTCGCACATAGCCAAGTGGTCCGGAGCTGGGTTTGGCCTTGATCCCATTTATCAACTCGAATGACAGCTGATAGTTAAGCCAAATCTCTTCATTTTCGTCCAGCTGAGTGGCTTCCTTCAGCAGCACTTTGGCGGCCAGAATATGTGTATAATTGTGCAACAACTGCAGCTCAATGCTGTCCACCAATATATCCACTGACGTCTCATTCGCCTCCAGGCACAGCTCATTTGGGCTCAGCAACAGCTGTTGGCAAACTTGTATGTTTATACCCTGTAAATCTTGATCCTCCAGTTCACGTGGCTTGGACAGCAATTGGTGGCTGCTTGTGAGATTGAGCAGCGTCCAAAGATGGAGCTGCAGCTGCGCGGCATCGCTCATGAGGCAGCTACTTTGCATTGGTTGCAAGTGCAACAAAGTTTGCTTCAATTGGCAACTGGCGCTCTCGTATCCAATTGGCAGCTCCAAGTGGGAAACAGTTTTGCTATCCGGCTGCCAGAGTTGCAACACTTCTCCGTATTTGTAGTGCGCCGAAAATTGTGTGGCAAGCGGCAACTGGGATTCATAGGCAACCAGTAGCTCAGGCCATTTGTTGTACTGTTCGGCATCGAAATTGTTACTTGGAGTCTACCGAATAATACAAATTTTATAAAATAAGTTTGGGGATAAGGAAAAATATAGAAAAAAAATGTTCCTTAAAAATAATCTAAAATCGATCTATAAATTTAAGTGGGAATAGTTTTAGTAACACTTGTTTTTCATGCTAAAAATGAAAAAATGATAATTCCAATAGTTGTTCCTATATTGTTGCATTGATGTTAAGTGCGGTTAGCAGGACTTACTTTCCTGACTGACTATAATTTAGAATGCGATCGATTATAAAGATGCAACTCTAATTTTAGTCCTATTATATACAGTGTCTCGAAGCATAATTCGAGCAGTGCCTAGCAAAAAATTGAAAGTGCTATAAAGTTTAAACAAAGAAAAAAACGCAAAATGCTTAAATGCCAATTTGCTTAATGTTATATCACATTTGAAAAGAAAATTTAGTTTTTATTAAAATATTCATTAATTAATTAAAATTAGTCAAAAACTGAAAAAATATCCAAAATAAATATTGAAGCATAATTCGAGCAGTTTTAAAAAATGTGAAATATTTTACGTATGAAAGCTTAAATAAGGATTTTAATACTTAGTATGATTTCCTTTAGCCTTAACAACTTCCCTTAACTTATTATTCATGGAAGATACCAGGTTCCGGATAGTTTTTGGACTGATCCTGCTCTACTCCTCCATCAGAGCATTTTGGACATCCTGTTTGCAGGATATATTGCGATTCCGGATGTTATTTTCCAACTGAGCCCAAAAATTTTGAATAACATTTAAATCCGGAGACTGGGCCGGTGGAATTATCATGTGGGGGGCAGTTCGATCTAAGCCATGACTGTACTATTCCGGACTTATGCTTGGGGTCGTTGTCCTGGTAGAACCGGAAAGTACGTGGGATTCCCAGTTTCTCGGCACTTTGTAGTAAATTTTCCATTAGTATATCAAAGTACACAGTCCTGTCCATTATTGTTTCAATAATCACAAAATTTCAGTCGCGGGCTGCCGAGATAGATGCCCATACCAGGACACTTCCTCCGCAGTGCTTGACTGTTGCCTTTCAGTTTTTGGGACTTAGCTCAGTATTGGAGTGTCGCCACATATAATTCCGTCCTTCCGAGCCAAAAATGTTAAATTTCTACTCAAATTCAAATATGAATGTGTTCCAGAACTCCAAATCCTTGTCCAAGTGGATTTTGACGAACGCCATCCTAGACCCTATATTTTTGCTTTAACAAATTTCTTTTTCCGTTGTTCTCGGGCATTAAAGTCATGGTTGCGCAAAACTTGTAGCACAGTTCCCACACTGAACTTTTTCCTTATTTCATCCTGCACCTATTGAGTCAGTTTTTGAGCCGATAGCTTAAGATTTCCCCTTGTTTTCCTGATGATCCTCGGCTCGTCCTGCTCGGTGAAAATCGGGTTTGGTGCCATTCCGCCCTTGTCCTCTGTCCGATTTTCATCGGCGAAACTTCAAATGATGTAGAATACCGTTGAGGTGTTTAGATTGACCATTTTAGCTATTTGGCGATATGAATATCCGCTTTTTAAGTGTTCCAGGATGATTTTCCCTTGATCAATGGTAGTCCGTTTGCCCATAGTCCTTGTTGGCTCGTTGCACCCGAAATGCAGGAAAAAACTAAACTGACTACTGAGGATTGGTCTATTTATACCGAAAATATTCAACTTTAGGTAAAAATCCAGAATTTATGGCACCCAGGTGTCCATAATGTAACTGTTCGAAACATGCGTCGACCATAAAAAGAGGTACTTTTTTGCATAACCCTACCTAGCAGGTGGAAAAACCACAGTTTATTAGGGTCATATATTAATTTTTGTGGTTAATTATATGTACCTGCCATGGTTCTTTGGAATTTTTGAAAAATATTGAATAATGAGTTTATGGCAGGTAATTCAATTTTTTGCTAGGCACTGCTCGAATTATGCTTCGAGACACTGTATATGTATGTCTGCAGATTTAATATTTAAAGTAGTATATTGTTGTTCACCTTAATTTTGGGTGGTTTGGCGTTGCTGCGAAATACGCACAGCCAGCCATCGTTGAGCTGGCATGTGGGAAGCCCATGATTATACTGAAAGTCCTCTAGTCGCCTACGCAGTTGCTCCTCCGTCGCTGATTGTGTGCAGCTAAAGACCTGCAATGCTTCCGGGGGACAATCGCGATCACAGCAGCAATTTAATTCACAAAAATCGCTGTGCAAATCACAGGCGCAGTAATTAAAACTCTTAATTTTTAAGGGTGGCAGCGTTTTTGGCGACTCGGTGGCATTTAAGGGCTGTGTTTCAGCAGTTACCGTTGTTGTTGCTGGCGCTGCAGTTGTTGTTGTTGGTGTTGTTGTTGGGTGTTGTTGTGCGTGGGGTTTTTTGTGTCTTACGCGGCGGAAAAGTCTGCGTTGTGGTGCTGGCAGTTTCCGGCAAAGGGCTGTCTGGGCTGTTTGGGTCCGGAACCACTGTCGTTGCAGGAATCTCAGTAGTTGTTCTTATTGTTGCTGCTGTTGTTGTTGTTGTGCTTGTGTTGTAGTTATGGGAGATGCCAATCTTGATGCATTGGTGCATTGGCACTGAGAGCAGACTCAGGCAGACACACAATAAAGCTCTCTTCAGCATGATTACTACTTGAATTCTACTCCGTATTCCTCAAATTTGCGGAAGATCAAATTAAGTTCGACAATTATTTTGCCAGAAGTGCGCGTTTGTAGCTTGTATCTGTAAGATCAGATCATTGAGAAATACACAAAATAGTTATTATATAATAGTTTTAGAAAAAAAGAATTTAAACTGAACAATTCAGAGAAATCAATGGAAAACTATACTTGTGGGGGGAAAAAATACAAGATTATGATGCCACAGAATTAGTATAGCAATTCTTAAAGTTTACGTAAAATTCTTTTCTTTTCTTCTTATTTCTGATAATCTGCATTTAAATGCTTTTGAATACAACAATTTCAAATCCCTTTCTTGTTCCTTAATTTTTTTTTCAATTATTTAAAGGTTGTAGAAGACTTTTCGTCAATGTTATTATTGTTTTATTGTCATGTTCTACCTACCGATCTACACCAGAGTAAAGTGTGTCAGTTTTGTGAAGCGCAATGCCGCCGCCACCGAAGCGTTCCCTGATGCTCTGCCACCAGGTGTTTGGTGCAATCTTCCAGGTGTTTATCACGACACGGTGGTGTCCTGGTGAGGCGGGCACGTGGGCAACACCGTATCCGACTGGCCAGCACTGCTGCAGAAAATTGACGGCGTACACCTCGACCAGGAGACGAGGCCAACCCTGAATTCCAGCGGTGCACAAGTGCACGTCCAGAGGCTGTGCAAAATCGGCGCTGTTATGTAGACGATGGCTGGAAATGGGTGTCTGCCCCTGCAACTCGCCCTGAACCAAGCGCCAAATGTTGCCTAGAATCGATTGTGATTAAATTGGAAGTATAAATGAATTGCACAAAGTTCTGATTAATTTTCTTTTTACCACTCTGTAAACTCCACTTGCAGAACAAATGTGGCTCCTCGAAATCGACAGCTTTCAGTATTTGGCCAATTATGTGCACTTCCGCCATCAATTGTTTTATAAATTATTATAAAAAGCAAGCAAGTTTTCACTTCACTCTTTGCAGTATAAATAATTATTGTGATTATTATTGTGAAATTCTGTCAACTTTTGAGAGACATTTGCGTAACTCGAATTTATGTTTTGGCAGGCAGTCGACGTTGTCAGAGCAACCGATTGTTGCCATAGCAGCCATGCATTGCCCATATTATGCCGCTGACAGTGTATAAATTCAATTGCATACCATATGCAGTCATATTCATATTTGTAATTAAATGTACTGTGCTTTCTTTTGGATTTAGGTTGGTTTTGATAATGCGCGGCACTTTTTATATACTTTGACTGAAACGGTTATCGATAAGCAACGAAGTTCACACGATAGTTTTCTTATGGTGCTGCCAACTTGTTCACAACGCATGCGCAATGCATATTGGTGTGGTAGTTCTTAATTTGAAATAAAAAGAAACGGTCATGCTCTGGTAAAATTCTTTTATTTTTTATATAAACAAAAAATTGTAATCTTTCTAATATTTTAATAGCTTACTCACAAATAAAACATATATATATGAACAAAAATTTATTTATTTGGGTTCATTTTAAAATTAAATACTTTGTGTATTCCATGGCGTTTCTACACTGTAAATATCCTAATTAAATATAACATATTTAGAATGTAATTTCATGCATATATTTTAATGTTCTTGACCTAATTAAGCAGATTTATTAACTACAAATTTTGTTTTTGTTACTTATGACCGTACCAAGGATCTTCCTTAATTTGCGGCACATTGTATCTGATCTTAACGGGTGCCAATATATGCATAATCATATGCTTGCATTCGCTTGAACCTGTTGGATTTTTGGGGAACACCAGCGACTGATTAATGCGTTTTAGCAATATGTGTACATTGGATCCATCGTAGGGCAGGCGACCAAAGACCATCGCATAGCAGACGACGCCACAAGCCCAAATATCTGACATAAATGGATCGTAAGCAACGCCTAAGGAGACATAAATGTATAAAATATATATAATTATATTGTATAATTGTGTTACCTTTTAATATCTCTGGACTTGCGTAGGCATAACTACCACAAAAGGTCTTTGACAGCACCACTTGATTCTCGGTGGTGCGCGTGTCCTTGCGCGCAAATCCAAAATCGATTAGCTTCAGATTCCAGTTCTCATCCAGCAATAAGTTTTCGCACTTGATATCCCGATGCACGACACCCTTGCTGTGTATATATTCAACTGCACTTATCAATTGCCTAAACAAATTGCGCGACTGCGACTCATCCAGATATTTCTTATCGCGCACATAATCCAGCAATGTGCCGTTCTCGGCCAGTTGCATTATCAAGTACACTCTGTGGATAGTTTTAGGCTTTAAGTTAATTCGATTTATTTGGGTAATGAGTCAATTAGGCTAATTGGACAATAACAACCGATTCAATTTGATATCTACACTCTTTCAAATACCCATCAAGTACATGTATCTTTAATCAAAATATCATTTAATCTTCTCACCTATGGCTGGTCTCGATGCTTTGATAGAATGTTATGAGATTGTCATGATGCAGACCCTTGACAGCCTCAATTTCTCGTGGCAGAAACTTTTGCGTGTATTCGGATGGAGCTTTGACCTTGGAAATTATTTTGACGGCCACGCGCTTGCCGTATTCCTCGGAGAAACCGATCTTGACCTTAGCATAATTACCCGTGCCAATCACCTTGCCCAATATGATGCCATGTTCCTCGAGTATGGTCTTCTGTGGCTTGGTCTTTTCATCTTTGGTCGCAGGAGCGGAAGGTTTGGCCTGGTTGGTTTTCTCGCTGTTGAATGTATAAACTTTTTGCTCGACCCGTCGACCCGAATTCTGATCAGTGACTAAATCTTGCGATGAATTTGTAGTAACTGCGAACAATAAACAATTATATTTACTCTACTATATATATATATATATATATTGATATGTATATATTGGGTACTCACCTGGATCACCCTTTCGCTTTGGAGCGGTCGCCATTTAAAATGGTCCACCAATCTGATTTGGGTCAACCTGCACAAGGATGTTAACGAACTCGTCGAGTGCTGTTGTCGAACAAAATCCAAAGAATCATTGACACTTTTTCCTTAGCATTTTTTTACAAAACTACAAAATTTGAAAGACAAAATAAACTTTATTTTTTTTGACTATCATTTGTGACATATTTTTGCCAGCATGTCTGTTTTCAAATTTAAGTATTTGTATTTTGGGCAATGGGATCTATTCTTTCAGTATAGGTTCCTTTTATAAAATATTTACCACATTAAAGGCACTTGGAGTATTTATATTCTTTATCAAAAAATAAAAATAAATAAATAAATAAACAATGCCTACTGTCTATTTATAAAAGCGATATAGTTAAGAAATATCTGATTTAAAAGAGAGTAATATAATTATTTCATCAGCAAGAAATTTGTTTATTTTATTTTATTTTATCGTTGATCCCTATGCTTTCCACAAAAGCTCTTAGCTTCAATAAATGCAAAGGGAATTTGTTCAACTGCTTAATTGATAACAATTATACTGTAAAATCAATAAAAAAAATGAATTTCTATGCTCGGAGATTAGAGAGCAAAAGAAATGATTTTTTAATCGAAATTATTTGCTGAGGGCATTGTGGTTGCCGTTTTTATGCAGTTGCCATTTGTGGAATAACTCAAGCAAAAATCAAATAAGCCCCACAACCAACAACCTGCCAAAAGGTGTTTCGACACAACCGCGTGTGTGTGTGTGTATGTGTTTGTGTGTGTGTAAGCTGGCCGTTCATTTTACTGGGCGACTCATATTTTGTCCGCGTACAGCGCCCCCAGGCATTGGTTACCTACATTTTTACTTAACTTTTGGCGCTGTTTGAGTTTTGCTTTATGAAATTTTCACATTTTTTTGCATTACGTTGCTTTTATTGTGCGGCCCCTTGTTGCCCCACCAACCAGCAGCCACCAGCTACCAGCCACGCCCATCGGCTTGTGTTAAAGTAGCTTAAGGTCATTTGAGCGGTTTGTAAATTTCAATTGGAATGCTCACAAATGCAAACACACATTTTTTAAGGAAGTTTTTTTTTTATTTTTAGTATTTTCTGCTTTCTTGTTTTTTCTTTTCGATTTTTTTTTGGCATTGCTTCTCGTTTGCCTCGTACCATTGCGTGCAAGTGAAATTTTATGTTTCATTTAAAATTGAAATGTAGCTGGCAGCAAAACAAAGTCGTTTGCAATTGGCCATGGAATTTAAGGCAGGTTTCTTCTGGTCCCTACAACTGCCACACTCCACACCCCACCACCCATCGCTTCCAAGTGCTTCTGCTGTCCTCGGTTCTGTATTAAATAAAATATTTATAATTTCATAATGAAAAAGAGCAGCGTGCCAAAGATAATGCGAACACTGACTATACTCTCTCTCTCTCTCTTTCTGTTTTATTTTTTTAAATCAATGGTATTTTGACTTTCCCATAAGAGTTGTCAGATATATAGATATATATTTTTTTTCTTGAAATTTACTTAACTTTGATAGAGAACACGATTAAATATTTTTTATTTATTCATTTTTATTTTATATTCGAATTTTTATTTTAGCTAGGCAAGGATAAGTAAATAGTAATTTACTATTTTAAATAAATATATATTTTTATTTCATTATTGAAATTTAACTTAATTTTTGTGGGGAATACGATTTAATATTATATATATTTTTTTTCTTTGTTTTATTATTTTGTAATCGAAACTTTACTTACTACGATTAAATATTTATAATAGCATTGCATTTGCAAAAAATTTTTGTTTGTACAATTTAAAGCTTTATCTCTTTTATGAACTGAATTCTCTTGCAAATCGAGTAAATGGATCACATTAGAATCAATATTAGCAAAGATATAGTGTATTCCGAGTACGATATCCTGTCTGAATTGTGGATTTTTGTTTTGTGGCCAAGCTGCCCGGACGTTGCTACCTGTCGCCCTTTTTGCCGCATGCATGTTAATGCTCCGCCATTACGTTGATTTCACAATATCCTTGCACATCCTGTCCAGGGCACTCGGGCTGGCTTCGGAACGCCCCGCAACTGAGCAGCGCAATGTCAAAATTGTTTGTGGCAGTTGCCGCCGCAGCTGCGTTGCCAGCGGAAATGCAGCTACCGTTGGGCAGAGAGGTGGGCTACAAGCCATAACGGGCAAAAGGGGGTACGGGCAGTTTCCGAACACATACACAGACGGGCGGCGTCTCCTTTTGTGGCATACGCAAAACTGGCAAAACAGCAAAAATGACAACTGAAATATGCGATGCTGGGCGAAATTTGTGAGTCAGAATCAGTCTGGGATGTGTGTTGGGGCTTTGGTCCTGGCAGCTGCCGGTTTCTTCTGTTGCTGCTGCTGCTTCTGTTTGCCGTTTCTTTAGCACTGTGGCCAGTTTGTTCAAGCCTGACTTATCATTGGCCCAGTTCACGAGCAGTGGCGCCATCTACCGACACACGTTTGCTCTCAGTGACGTGCTTGCGCATAATGAGGCCAGCACCTTTGTTGTGGTCCATATATCCTTGTGTACAACTGAACCACGCCATTCATTTGCGGCAATCCCTGATAGCCACATGCAGCGCCCATTGCAGGTTGGATGCCTTTGCCCTGATCTGCTCTGCTGCGCTGTGCTGTGCTCCAGGATGAGCTTACGTCGTTTTTCACTTATCCGCTTAAGCCGATGTCTCTGTCCTCCGTCCTGTGCCTTCGTAGCCGTAGTTCTGTCATTAACATCACTCGACATTTTATTTTATGTTGTTGTTGCTGCTTCTGCTGCTGCTGCTGCTCTCTTTTTGCATAAGAGCAAGTGTATAAATAAAAAGGCAACTACAACTCCTCCCGCCGGTCAGAAATAATCGCAATGCAAATCTTTGTGCAACGGAAATGAGAACGAAAGAGCTGCAGAGCACGGAATAATCATAAGGCTACAACACACTCTTGGATAGCGCATACCCCAGCTGGAAATAAGTGAACATCCAAAGGATATGCTGAAAATTGCTAAGGTCATGAAATCGTAATGCAGAAACAACAGGTGAACTGAAGTTTAAATCACTTTTTTTGTTTAAGATCTATTATCTGGAGACTATGGTATATGGAACTATGGTTAGGTTTTCCAAAAATTGATTTTTTTATTGAAAACCTTAGATTTAAGACAGTCAGTCAAAACTAAGTTATATTTTTTTCTAAAACACGTCTGCTCACTTAACAACGATTGATTATTCTTCTTTTGCTGATCACAAAATTGATATCGATATTAATCGATGTTATGTATATCAATTTTAAGTTCAGACGTTAAGTTACTGTCTTATATTAATTTCTGATCAAAGAGTGCAAATAAAATGTATTCTGAGATAATAGTTTCCATTTTTATAAACCAAATTTGTGTCCTAAACATAGTTTAATATCTTTGCAACGCATTAAGCTGTTTGTCTCAATAGTTGGCTATAATAAAAACATAAAAGTAAAAATTGAGGCAAATTGTGGCTACTTTTGAATGCACAGCTTCGAGGCAGATGGGCAAAAAGCAAAGCCAACGAAATACAACATGGATGAACAGTGTAATCCCAGTGTTGAAAGGGGCAGGCAGCTCGTAGACGACGTAACTTCTTTTGGCATAATAAAATAATATTTTGGCACTGCTCCAGACCAAGGGCCAAGTGAAACAAGACCAAACAAAACAAAGCAGGCCAAGCAGCCTGGAGAACAACAGGAGATGAAGTGGCTTTGGACTTGGCTCGTGGGTTATGGCCATGACAGCGACAGCAAAAGTAGCAGAAGTCAATGCAGTCAAGTGGTCCACTCTCCAGTCTCCAGTCGCCAGTCCCAATTTCAGCTCCAGCTCCAGCTACAGCTCAGCACTGCTCAGGACCTGGGCAAAATGTCCGCTTGTACAGATGGCAAGGCCTGTTTTGAGGGGCTGGGCAGCCTGTCAAGTTCAAGAATTAAAAAAATTTAAAGCAAACTCAGCCAGGGAAATCAAAACAATAATAATATTATAGAGATGTGTGTGTGTGTGTGTGTGTGTGCTGGCTTGTGTGTGTGTGTGTTTTTTTTGTGCCTGTTGGCTGGCTTTTACTCTGCTGGCAGCTTTCCCGACTTCCTGTCTAGCTGCCATGATTTTATTTGCATGCAAGCGCGTGTCAATGTAAACTATGAGACCCAGACGCGTTTGGCATGACCCCGACCCCACCCCCACCCAAATGCACCACCAGTCTACACGCTGCCTCAACCCTCTGTGGCAATCGTTGCTGCTTGCGCCCAGTGAAGCGTTGCCTGTTACATTTTTGGCAGGACGCCGAAAAGTATGCAACGTCTGCTGCGGCATTGTGCATGTCTGTGCATGTCTGTGCATGCCTTTGCGTAGTGGTTCAGTTGCTCCACCACCAACCCTCCAACCCCTACCAATGTGCATAATATTCAAGCTTTTTTTTTGCTTTTACTTCAATTTGCTAAATTTTTAGGCATTTCAAATTTTGTTGTTTGCTTATGTTTCAACGCCAATTTTTACGTTTAAATGCTCAATTTTTATGCGCTGGCAAAATGCATTTAAATTCATGAGCCATCAAAGGAAAATAAAACTGGATAAATTCGCGGTAACTCGCGGCTTCTGCAACATGCATTTAAGTGTGTGCATATGTATGTATGTATGTGTATGTATGTATGTGTCAACAGCTGCTGTTGCAGCAAGTAAAAAACGATAAATGAGCTGGCAACTTTTTACAAACCGAATGGGGCACTACTCTTAATAAATAAAAAATCTTTTAAGTATTTTAAAACCTTTGCTAAATCTTTCTTTGACATTATGCACTATAAGAACCATTAATTTATATTGTAGTTTCTTTTCACTTTAATTAATTAAAACCCAAAAAATCTCAGTCAGACCAAAATTGCGGTAATAACTTAATATTAAAATCTACAAAAAGTATATATAAAATGTATGTATGTAATTATATATTATATATTTTGCACCTGGTAGCAAATATGCGCCGCTTAACTGGAAAAAGTTAAAATTTCTACATCGAAAAAACATATTTACAGACTAAAGAACATATTTTCTAGCAGTTGCTGAAATCGGGAACAGTGGAAAACAACATAAATTAATATTCAGTTAAAATTGTGCAAATATTTTATATACGCATCTCGCTTGTTGCTTTAGTTGCTGAGCTCCGCTCGTTTATTCTCTTTTTCAACTCATACAATACATAAATATATGTATGTACATATATGCATATATATATATTTGGATATGCAAAAGGAATGAGACATGCTGAATGTAGTCTTTTTTAACCGTTTTTTTTTGCTGAATTTCTTTTGCAGATTTTATTTTTCATTTCGTAATAAATTTATGAATTATTTGCGCGCTTGCCGTTGAATTTATGAATTGTAAATGTTGCTGTTTTTGGACTGTGTAAATTATTGTTGCATACTTTCTGGCATCGACTTATCTGCAGGGCTGCATTTTTGTCGTGGCCCCAAGGTAATTTACATGCATTTCTGCTATAAATTAACCGTTCAGTACTCCTCAATACATACAAATGGGTATGTTTGATTTATGCAAATGTTCTCAAATTACAACAACAATAATAATAGCCCACATATGTATATGCATAAATGTGTCTGTGTGTGTGTGTGTGTGAGTGTGTGTGTGTTTCTATGGTTAATTAAAAATTCATAGAATTTTACATAAAGTAGCCAACTAATATTCATAGTTTTGAGCCTCCACTCAGCCAGAAACTCAAACGGCCCACTTCATAAGCGCACAAACCGCAGGTTTGAGGCATCAGTTATATTGCCTTCTAACGCTTAAGAGATAACCGAACCGCAAACTAAGTTCCCTATGCCACATGCCCCCGGTTCCTTTGCTAACGAACCAATATTCGCTCAACATATGTGCCGGCATTATGAGCTCATTAATTATTCATAAATATTGCCCTACGCAATTAGTTAATTCCAGAATTGATTGATTTACTTTTGTCTGCATATATTTAAGCTCTTCAGCCTGTCTTTATCTCTCTTTCACACCGTGTTGCGCTCTCTCTCTGTATCTCTATCTCTCTCTGATTCTCTTGTTCCGGTCGCTTTTGTGGCATCTCTCGATGATTTGTGTCCTGGTTGTTGTTGTTGTTGTTGTTGCTGTTCTTGTAGCATTGTATTCGTGGTTGTCGTTTCAGGGCAAATAGTTCGCACAGCTAACGACAAAATGCCAGAAATGCTTTTGCTGTCTTGTGTTTGCACATCGTGGTGCAATGGGAAGGCCACCTGCACCATCAATGTGGGTGGTTGGTGGTTTTGTGTGGGTGTATGGTTCAATGGTTTTGCCGATTTCTGAAGTAGTCAAATTCCATGCCATAACTTGAGATAGAAAGCTATAAAGATAAATGTGCATATTGTATGTAAAACAATATGACAAATATTTTTTTTTTAACAGAGAAATATAATTAATTTTCTTGTCCATTTTTCCTTTGATTTTATTGCAACAAATAATTTTACGTATATACAACTCTTCAACTCAACTCCATTTATGAACTACGTTGCTAATATAATTACATAAATATATGTTATAAATATAAACGTGCTTTTGTTAGCCATCAAACTCCATTCCCACATTTATGTTTCCAATCGTCTCATTCAGCTAATAATCAAATGTGATTCAAATTATTACAACATGGCAATCCGATTGCAGTGAAGGGAGACAAGATGCGCTTAAATCGATAATAATCGCAATAACATCAAGAGCAAAAACAAAAACAAAAACAACAACAAATGCAATAACAAATCCACACAGACATCTGTGTATATCTAGCTAACTGTATTTGTGTGCGTGTTGAGCCCCAGCTGAAAATTGCAGTCAACATAAATCGTCAGAGGGACGCAACTGCGACGCTTGGCAGTCGGCTTATGCAAAATGGGTTGAGGGGGAGGGCAGCCAGAGAGAGAGAGGGGGTTGGAATTGAAATGAGGTTTATCGAGGTGGTCGCCAAATGTCGCAGTTGTATGCCGTCTTCAGCCCAAAGCCGATGCCAAAGCACTATAAGGCAGCGCGCTAAATGCAAATTAATTAGACAAGCCGATTCAACCTCAAAACAACAACAACAACTACAACAACTACAACAACAACAACAATGATTAAGAGGAGCAACAACAACAAGAACAACACACCTCACCCATCTCCATTGAAAATTTGGAGATTTGTAAGCCAAGCCAAGTAGGAATTAGTTTTCAAAGCTTTTTAAACAATAATTATTTTGCTCGCCATAGTTATGAGCAAATTGAGCGTCTATAATGCGGATCCAACTTTGGAGTGGGTGCACAACTCCAACTGGCCCCACAATGCGTAAGCCTCAATTAAGCTGCCACAATTAGTAAGAGGCTTATTATGTGTATGTTGTAAGTGTTTACAAATTGTTTGAGACCGGACACTCGAAATAGCAAAGTACCACTGGAACTGGCAGTTGCCAGTTCAATTATTATTAAATGGATCATACTCTTTTTAAAATAATTACTTTGAACAGTGTTTGTTTTTTTTTTTATACAGGCAGCTCAAATATGGAATCCAACTTACAATAATTATTATAATTCGATTTTGGTTGGAACATCCCTACTGCCAAGCCTGCTCAGCCTGCCTACGGTGAACTTTTGTAAGTTAATACCTTTGTCGAACTTCAACTGGAGTTTTACAGCCTCCATTGCGAATTGCAATCCGACTTCAAGTTTGCTCCTGGTGCTGGTGGAGTTCAGGATACGACAGGAGCTTACATAACGGCGCACTTTGTATCGTCTTGTTCCTTCTCTGTGCTCGCTCGGATGTGTTCCGCTCCTCTTTTTGTTTTTTTTTTTTTATTTTTTTTTTTATGTTGTTCTGTTAGCATATTTTATGCAATGACAATGGCTTTGGCCTCGCCACTGTTGGTAGTTTATAAATCATTTGAGATAAGCTGCTGTACAACGTGCAACACCTGATGCCTTTTTGAAAGGATGCCGACCCAGGCCAGCAGCGTGCCATGCCATCGGAGTATGCTACGTTAAAAATTGCAAACAACGACTAAATGGGCACAAAAAACAAAAGTAGCAGCCACCGACCAAAGGCAGCCGCCACCAGCGACAAGCACATAACAAAATTGAAAATAAAAAAGTTAAAAAAAAAAAATGGAAAATGTTGAACGCCAATGAGAACGACAAGAAATATCTCTTTTCGGTCAAGCAGACGAATAAATACCCTAGCAGACATCGAAATCAAAACTATTTTATAAAATGAAGTAAATAGGGTATTAATAATTATGGACTGCGTTAGTAAATTTAATAATAATTCACTATAGCAGGATTTAGAAATATACAAACTATGAATATTTAAACAGGTCCGCATATAGTATATTTTAGGTTAAGCATTTATGAAAATTTATGAAAATATTGAAAAGCCAACCAACTAAATTTTCAAGTATTCAATACAAAAAATTAAAATTAATAAACTTTTCATATTGATACGATGTCATTCGTCTACATTGTTGCAGCTAAAATTGAGTACTAAATTATGAGACGCCCTTAGTGGCAGGGTATAGAGATAACAACAACAACAACAACAACAACAACTACAACAACAACAAAATCGTGCTACAAAATTGTTTGCGGTGCGGCGCTGAGCAAAATATGAAAATGTAAATAACATAAAATGAAAACCTGCAATGGCAGCACTTTTGCAACACTTTCCGAGTTGGGGGCGAGGGAGTGTCGGACGAGTGTGGCAAGTCACATCGCTGGGCAAGGGCTGAGGGGTTGAGGGGTTGCGGGGTTGAGGGCTGTGGCTAGGAGGGCGGTAGGCCAGCCAAGTGTATTGCTTCGTGACTGACGCTGAGTGCAAGCTGTTTAGCTTTCATGTGACAAAGTAAATTTCAATATATTGAAATTGTTATTTAAGTAGAGTGCACGTGGAGCCAGAGGTGGTAGACATCGTGGCATATATGTATATATGCATACAAATGCTCTGCTCCTAGTTCTGTTATGGTATGTGTTATGTGTTATGCATTATGCCCTGGCAGCTGCTGTCTCTGTTGCCTCCTCCTGCTCAACCCTGGCACACGTTATTGTAAATAGTGTCATAAATAAATTGCCGTGATTTGTGTGTCAGTCAGGAGAGAGAGGCTTCGATAAAAAATATCATCTCCCATACAAATTGCATTTTAAAATGAAGCCCAAGCGATTTTCTAACAAAACTGTATAGTGTGCTTGTAAAAAACAAAAAACAAAATACAAAATAAAAACAACCAACATGGCTGCCACAGCTGAGAGCTGGACGTCCAGCTGGTGAGCATCGCAAACGATTTAATTACAAATAAAGTAATTTTTAATTGAATAACCGCCAAAGTTGATGGAAAAACGTTTCGTCGCCGCCGCCACCCCCTCGAAACCAAACCAAACCAAACCAAACCAAGCCCAACCAGTTCAGTCCACATCGTGGCTTAAAATCTGATCGATTTTCAGCATCGGCTTGATGCAAACAGCGTGAAAAATGCGCATCAGCTTCAGCAGAGGGGCGAATTGGATGCTGCTGATGTATATATATTGCCGTATATTGGATCCATCGCCTCACTGCCCATAACATCATTCGCACCACTGTGCGTGCCAACATTTGTTATAAGTGTCTCTCTCTGTGTGTGTGTGTGTGTGTGAGTGTTTCTGTGTGTGTGTGTGTGCTTGTGTGGACATTAATTTTGCCACTTTTCCGCCCTTTGCATACGCAGTGCAGTGGTTTACTTTGGTCTTTGGAATGCCCTACGTAAACAATACGGTGGTCCGAATTAAATGTCATCATGGAAATGGGAATACTAATAGATGAGTAAGTTTACAATAATATAATAATATCATTCACCTCATAATGTCGTAAATTTGAAAATTTTTAAGATTTTTGAACTTATTTGCAGTTACTTTTTTTCTGGTTTATGGGAATTTTACCTAAGTAATTAAATATGCAAGAACTTCATGTTTCGAATATTAACGAAATATTATAATAGTAACAAATATGTAAAATGTAGCGGATTTAGCTGCCGTGGGGACCGCAGCCATCACAGCTTCATCCTATTTTTTCCACAATGTGCAATCGTTTTTTGTTTTTTTCGCTGCGCTTATTTGCAATTGCATCATCGATTTAATTGCAAATTAATTGCTTCATCATTGGCTCGTGCATGGCCGTCAGCCAGGGCCTGGATATGGCCTCGATATGGCCGGCCGCACAACAGCAAGCAAAACCTGTCCCCTTCCAGAGCAAAGTCATCATTGGATTCGAGCAGCTGCCGTTTATTTTTACATTTCGCGCCGGACGCTGCATTACTTTGTAATTATTGTGGCAAATGGTTTGTTTGCATATTGATTACAGCTGCAAAAAGCCAAGCATGAGCCGGCCTAGCACCCCTCCACCTCCATCGCCAAAAAACCCACAACCCCACTGACACTCAGCAGACTAGAGTAGAACTGAGCCACAGGATAACGCTTGCGGTGGCTCTCAGTTCAGTCAATCGACGATAGCTTCCAGCTGGCATAAAAGATACAATTGCTATGTAGGTCATTTGTATCTTTCTATACTTGGCATGCACAAAGTTAATCTGGAAACGAATGGATGGAAATTTATTACTAACATAATTATAGATACTTGAATAAAGGAAAAACCCAAAGAATGTAGACAGGCGCTTGACGCTTTAAAAAAAAATAAATAAATTTAATACGAGTATAGAATCTATCTATCCAATCTTAAGAGTTGTTTTTGCATTGAGTTTATTTTTAAAATTAGTCAGAAAAATGGAAAATATAGGAAATTGTAAATTTAAAATTTGTAAAAGTTCAATTTATTTGAAATGCTGATAAATACACAGAGTAGATCTCTGTAGACAGAATAATTTTTTATCTCTTCATATGTACATTAATAGAAACCGCAGGGAAGTCAATACTTTATTGCACTTTTTCAAATTATCCATACCATATGAGTTTATTTTCTTTTTTTGATGATAGAATTTACTAAAAGAAAATGATACTCGGTAACGACTACGCCCGTCTGAGCTTTGTCTGCTCAATCACATTTGGAAAATGTGCGAGTAATGGAATTTGCGGCGCCAATTGCATTGCAAAAGTAGCCACAACTGCTGTAAGTGCAACAAAGAGCATGTCCTACGCCTGCAGGACATAGACATAGACATGGACGATGGGTCGACAGGCACATCATAAAAGGCAAACACAAAAAATTTGTGGTTGATGCATTTTTATCAAGCGATGCGCAAAGTGGAAGTGAATGAAATTCTCATTTGGTCTCCCACTAGCTGCTCTCTTCCACTTTCAAAGTGTGTGTGTGTGTGTGTGTGTGTGTGTGTGGGAGTGCAAGAAAATATAATAATAAACTAGAGAAAATGACAAAAGACATGTTAAGAGCACCCACAAAAAAAAAAAAAAAGAGTGGCGAAGGCTGGCAACGCTGCTGACAGGAAAAAAAGTATAAAAGTAGACAGGCAGCACTTTTGATAGGCCGGGTTGGGAACTGCAGTGCGGGGGATGGTGGGGGGGAGGTGGTGGTGGATGCTAAGAGAAATGTTGCAAAGATTTAGTCGACGATAGAGACAAGAAAAGAGGCGTGTAAAGTGCTGCCAAGCTAAAAAATATTTGCACAACAATGGAAGCCACAGAAAAGAAGGCAAAAATATATAAAATCCCAACACAAAAAGAAAATACATGCTCTAAAAATATATATGTATGTATGTATGTAAATGCCAAGGAAGGAAAAAAAAGTAACTGACGATGTACTCACTGTAAAAGGCAGCTGCCAGTTGCGTTAGCGCCCGGCTGGCCATATAAACTGGTAGTAGTAGTTGTGTTGGGTAGTAAAATGTAAGTAGCTATAAAATATGAATATAATAGAGCACATCACATCATAATGCGACCGCACCGCGGACAGCGGGGGCAGGGGCAGGGGCAGGAGCGGGGTCTGGGTGTTGTGGCACCGGGTACCCAAGTACCGGGTGCCGGTCGGGTAGTTGATTAAATCTGTGAAGTGATCGAAGTGACATGCATGAACACGACAAGGACACTTGAGGCACTGCTTGCATAATGCCAGTTCGGTTAGTGCTACTTTGACGACGACCACGATGACGATGACGATGACGATGACGATGACAATGAAGTTGAGGCTGAAGTTGTTTTCGGAGTTGTTTTATGCATGGTGCGCGTGTGGAAAACTTCCGCCAGTTGAATGAATGGCAGGCAAATGATGTGTGGGCGGTTGGCTTTATGAGGCTGTTGTGCTGATAAAGTGCATATTTGAGTTGTCAGCTCGCAATATAAGTTGGATAGACATCCATTTGCTTAAGCTAGTTCAAAAAACAACTATTTAAGTCCAGTTCATAGGAGCTGTGCGAAATATTGTCTATAAGCGTGTTGTGAATGATTTTTGAAATGCTTAAGATCACGAGTTTATTGATTTAATTGGTGAGCATATTTAATTTTAATATCTCCAAGCAGCGTGTTTTCAAAACATTAACTAATTGCTTGAATCTTGCTAACCCCTCAAAAGAAATTTGTAAATTCTTGTAACTTTTTATATGGAATTAATTTTGGGAGCCTGGAAAATATGTTTAACAATTAAATAGACTTTAAAAAGCTAGAATTCGAGAAACTGAACAATGGAAAAACTAACCGATTTAAGAAATTCTAACTAATTTCTAGATTAATTCTAATACAACCCAAGTTATACTCCCATAAAATCAACTTTATTAAAAATGAACAGATTTGCAAAAGCAATACATTTATTAAGATTATGAATTTAAACTTATGTTTTATTCTTTTTTAAAATTCTCTAATTTGTTTTCCTATTCATTTGTGATAATTTAGTTTCTTTAGATAATTTAGTTTGTCTTTATATTCTTTAGGTCTTCAAGCTTGCAGACCAGCTGAATTCACCTGCTCGACTGTTTGTCGTGCTGTTTTTCAGTTGAGCGCACAATCAATAATCAAACAAGCAAACAAACAAACAACAACAATAACAACAACAACAACAGCAAGAGGTGCAGCAGGAGCAGCAGATGCCAACGCCTATATCAACACCTTTACAGGGCAACAATGGAGGCAGCCAGGAGACCAAGGGCCGAGACTGGACCCTGTTATTGGGTTGAGTCTGGCGGCGTTTGGCGTGCAAAGTGTTGTGCATTATATAGAAATATATATGTACAATATATACATATAACAACGGTATGGGCAAACATTAACGCCATGGAGCGTGGCCATCAGGAAGTTGGCACAATCGGCCCGGCCATCAGCCAAGCAGCCAAGCAGCCAAGCCACCAAGCAGCCGGCGGCGTCAATGTCGTCCACATGCATTCAAAGTCAGCTCAACTCCAAGTCAAAGTCAGTCAGCGCGTCAATAAGTTGGAAACAAAGGCATGCTATATGGTATATGGGCACTATATGCATCAGAAGTCGGGGCAGCCGAACAGGAGGTGTACAAAGGCTGACGCAGCGAGCCGGGCGAGCTTCCACCACAGGGCTGGGCAACAGGATTGTGGTCGAGTGGGTGGGTGGAGATTGAAGGGAACTGAGTGCCAATGATGCGTTGCGGTTTATTACCAATGCCATTGTATACTTTATGGCGTTGCGTAAAGTAAGTAAATGGGCGTGGCGTTGCCAATGGGGTTGCCAGTTCGAAGTATGACATTAAGTGTGCAAATGTGCAGCAAAAAGGACGAAGAGAGGGGGATGCGGAAGGGGAGTATGGAATGAGTGTTGACTTTTAACTTAAATAAATTTGCTTTGCTTGCACTCTATAATATATATTATGATGCAGCTATCAGGGTAGTGGGAACGGCTGGGAGCTGGTAATTTGTGGGCTTGGCTGCTGCTTGTCAGTTAAAAAGCAGAACTTACCAGATCAATTTAGTATGCATTAATATTTAATTAAACTACTTCATAGTTAATGAGACAATATCTAAGGAAGCAACATAAAGTTGTGATTTCGGCTGCTGCCCCTCAAAAATCTGGCTCTTTGTCAACATTTAATTTATATTGAATTGCTTTAAATATTTTAATTATAGCTTAGTATAGTTTATACTCCTGAAGAGTGGGGTGACTTTCAAATGACATTGAAACTTGGAACTTGATATATAAAAAGTCACATTTGATATTTCCTAGACGGAAAGTCGACAACTTCAGCTCACCTTTTAGTCCCCTTGCAGACCAGTTGTTTATATATACTGATAGGTGTATACATTTCCGAAAACTTGAGGGACCACCCACACTGGAGAATGTGGTGTCCATTTATACTGACACTGCTCCGCTTTCTTTGAAATGCGGTTTGTGGATACCTTCGTTGCTTGCATTTTGATGTGCGTGTTAATTTTATTTGCAGTATTATTATACTATTATACCAGAATGGTAATAATAGTATATTGGTTTTGTGCAATGTCCGTCATGCTGTCTGTCCGTCTGTCCGTCTGTCCGTCTGTCCGTCTGTCTGTCTGTCCGTCTGTCCGTCTGTCCGTCTGTCCGTCTGTCCGTCTGTCCGTCTGTATGAACGCGCGTTCCTCCGACACCCTTAGAGATAGAGACTTGAAACTTGGAACGTATATTGGAAAGTACCCTCAAAAAGTTAAAGTGTCTTGGGTTTGGACCTACGTCCACCAGGGAGCTAGAAAACCGCGATAATCGATTTTATCAAATCGATAAATCCACATATCTCTTACAATTTAATGGCTACAGTCACCAATTTTGGTTGGTAGGTTGTTGGCGAGGTCCTTGAAAGATTGGCATGTGCCACGCCCACCTCCGACGCCCCCATCACCCCCGCCCCTAAAATTTTCAAATGGCTATATTTTCCGCAGTTTTTGAGTAGGGAACGTCAAATTTGGTAGGTACATTACTGGTAGTCGCCTTTAAGAACCGATAACAAATTTGTGGTGCCACGCCCACACCTGCGCCTATAATCGACAATTCCGATTATTAATCGATAATTCCGTATATCTCCGAACTTTTTAAAGATAGAGTAACCAAACTTGGAAGGTAATTTGCTGGTAACCTCCTCCAAAGATTGGCATACCAATTTTTGGACCACGCCCACATCCGCCGCCCCCAGGAACTTCGTCCCTAAAAATTTAAAATGCGCATATCTGCCGTAATTTGCAAGCTAGAGTCGCAAAATTTTGCAGGTATGTTACTGGTAACACCCCCCTAGGATCGATAAAAAAATTGGATGGCCACGCCCACTCCACCTCCCTAAACCGATACACCTGTTGGTGCAAATCGATAAACCTATATATCTCACGCAATTTGAAAACTTAAGTCACCAAATTTTGAAAGGTATATTGCTAGTAACAACCTTCATAAATGTAGAAAAAAAATTTTGGACCACGCCCACTCCCGCCCACAAAAAACGATAAATGCCTGTATCTCCCGTAATTTACTTAACAGAATACTTAACATATGCTGTTAATTTTGGCGCAATGCTGCTTATCTTGCAATTTGGTCACTCTTAATCGAGCGCGTCAAATTGTGCCACCTCTTTTTTTATAAAATTTCTCAATTTTGTATAAAATATTAATTCTAGTTTCTAGTAGTTCGATTGTTAAAATTCAAAACTAACGGCGATATTTTTTTAACGCGATAGTTTAATCGCATGCTCACAACAGCTCTACACGAGTCAAGTTAGCATCACAATAGAAACACGAGAATTTAGTCCGATTAATATAAATATAAATTTATAATTATTTAAATATATTTTGTATTTCTAATATATATATATATATATATATATATATATATATATTAATATATTATATTTATAAATATTAAATTAATTTATGTAATGGTATAATAGTATTTCGCTGTCGGTTGCGTCCGACTGCAACGTTCTATCTTGTTTTTATTTACGTTAACATCAATGCCCTTTTTGACCCGAGTTGGCAATGTAGTTGTTTGGCTATTTGGCTGTGATGATGTTGACGTTTGTTCCCCGTGCTGCATTTGTGGCATTTTAGTTAAGTGCATTTTAAGTGTCGCCAGGCGCAGTCCCTCCATCCTGCTGCCAGCATGAGGTGCTCTTGTTGTTCGTGCTGTCAAGGTTATTGGTCCGACCACAGCGAGAAAACCAATAATTTCTGTTATTATTTGCATTTTGCAAGTTGGCCAGCGGCGATTCCTTTTCCAGTTAAGGAAAGTCTAATCGAGCCAGGTGTTAAATTTTTAAACATTTCAATGCACATAGGAAAAATAGAAACCGTACAAAGTACATATGTGATCACTATATCCTTGTTTTTACCTAGTAGTTAGATTCATCTGAATTTTAAATGCAAAATAGGTTGGAGTGCAGATTTGTTGTTTTGTACGTTTGTAACGAACTCCGTTCACACAATAGAAAAATCGTCAAAGGAAAAACGTGTAGATTCCTCCAACTATAGTAGTTTTTTGGGTTTCAAATCCTTCTTCCGTGGCTTTTTTTGTGTCTCTGCATCGTCCACTCTCTGTTTCGCACATCGGTTGACGGTTTCATCTCCTCTGTTTTTGTAATTACGAACCAGTCTTAATAAAAATCATTTTCGTGACGGCCTGTCTGGGAAACTTAATGCCATGACAAATGTGTCCTCAAAGGCAGTAGAAATTTTTTGGTACCTCCTCTGGTATTCGCATGGATGCAGCCGGTTTCGTCAATGCAGGTTTTGGGTTGCTCAAAGGAAATGAACAGAAATGTAACAACAAAAGTAAATTTCGCAAACAAATTGAAAAAATGTTCGAAAGATGATAACAGCAAAGGCAGGCGACAAAACAAGTCGCCTTCCTTGACAGGAAGTGAGGGCCCCAAAAAGTATGCAACGCTTCTTCGCATTCGGCTTTCTTCGCCTCAAATGAAAGCAAGTTAATTTGATTTAAGAATTTTGAGAGCACAGTTGGCAAAGCAGGAAGAGTGGAAGGGGCTAATAAACGTGTCACCATTGTCGCTTAGTTCACAAAACATGTGGTAAGTAGAGGTGGCAGAGGGGCAGGTAGGCTGCGCATCTAAGTCAAGTGAAAACCAAGGAAATTGAATATAAGTTGATAAATCCAAGAAATATGGAATGTTGTAAATGCGCACTTGCACAGTGTCACAAATTTACAAATACAAATTAATAACTTGACGTGGATGTTTCATTATATAGTATATACAAATAATATTTATTATATAATCTACGGAAAAACATTTTCAAGCAATCGCTCTCAGAAGTCTTTAAGTAAATTTCTATGAAGTAAACTCTCTGATTACTAATTGATTAAAATAACTTCGGATATAATTGATGTGTATTTCTTATTGGCTAGTGTAGTTATTAAAAATGGGTTAAAAGTATCTAAAGTATGTGCCTCTAATAATATATGTATTTCCTGGTGTTTTTTTCCTCTTCCATTTAGTGTAGGTAATTAGTTAATTTATTTGGTTTTGAGTCTTTGACTTTGGACACTGTATCCCTCCGAGGAGCTTTCAGGCAGACAACGAACGCATTCTCGTGAGTCAGACAACAAAACAGAACGCAACTTTTGGCAGAACACTTCGACTTCCACTTCAATACGCCAAATGCGACGACGACGAGGACGAAGATGGTGACGAGGACGAGGAGGACAACAGAGTCGACAGCCCTGTGGCAGCTGTCAAGCGAGACAAGCTGGCGAAGTAGCTGCTTCAATATAAATAGCTAACGGTATACCTGAGCCAGCCAGTCACTCAGTCAGCGAACCGAACCCAACCCAACCTCTTTCCAATATTCATGGCAACGCACCGAGGACGCCACCGAACAGAAAAGTACATCAAATGTACATTAGTACGGTAGTTAACTTATTCATGTACACAACTCCGACGCCCCCTTTTTCCTACACTCCTTCGCTACCCAAATTTCCCCATCTCCACATCGGCATGTTCGTGTTGTTGTATCACTTTTTGCCACCGACAAAAAAAAAAAAAACAGAGAAAGGAAAATTGTCAAATGAAATATAATAAGGGTACATTTTGGATGGGTGGCACCTGCCTTATAAGCTGACTCCTTTTAGCTCCTACGCACTTGAGGCTCCACACTGGCGCAGCAACGGAGTCCTCCGTCAAGGGTGCCCTTGGCTGGCAACTTCAATGCTGTCACTTCTCCCGGCCAGACAGACAAAAATTTGTTTTGAGCTCAGCTCCTGGCGCATAGTTCGGAGTTTTGAGTTGTGTGTCGGTTAGTCGCTGGTTGGCAAGGGCACCAAAGAACTTCACCAAGTATGAAACAAAGTCAAATTCTTAAACGTGCCATCAAAAAAAAAAGAAAAAGAAAAAGACAAAAAAAACAGACGAAAAAATGGTATCTACAGCTGCTAAGAACGCTCCAACTTCCGACAACTGAGTCAAAAGCGACAGCAGCTGCAGGTGAAAGTTTTGTCTAATTAAAAAATGCTTCTTTGGCAAGAAAATTTGCGGCTTCATTGGGTTGCTTCCCCCTCCGAGATGTGATCTCAGCTTACGTAAGCGGATCATAAGCAGCTTAAGGAATTAAGCAACTCGAAAGGCAGTTTATTCATTTTTCATTGTGTTATTTTGATAGCTGGGAACTTTTTTTGTTTATCGTGAAGCAAAGTTTTTGAGTGAGTCATTCTTTGTATTATTTTAATATTTTTATTACAATTACAATTGTAAGTATAAATTCACATCTTACATTAACTCTGTGCAGATTTGTAATTCGCAATATCTTAAATTTTTTTCTATATCTTATGTCTGACATTTTCTCAGAATTGTTTCATCCGCTTTACTTTTGTTACCTGCTTGACAAACACCTTATGAAGTGCTGCTTCAGCTAAGCTAGAATTAATTTTATTACAAATCGTATGTAGCATATGCTTGCACACACAAGCACACCCACATACACCCGCTCTCACACACACACACACACACACACACACACACACTGTCAGAAGTCACGAAGTAACATTTACGCGTCTGCGGTTATTTTGCTTAATTTATGTTGTAATTATTTTGTTTTGCATTCGAGGCTATGCTCCGTCTCCCTCCCTCCTCCATCCCCTTTTCACATCAAGGCGTGCGTTATAAATATTTGCTTATAAATGTCTTACACTTTGTTCAAGTGCGCGTACTGTGTGTGTGTGTGTGTGACGAGTGTGTGTGTGTGTGTTACTCGGTGTGAAATGTGTGTAAATACCCGAAGCACCCATCCACAAAAGTTTCTGCTTCTTCTTCCGCAAATGGGTGGGTTGGAAAGTGGGTGGTGGTGAGGGGGTGTGTCTCTTGTCGCCATGTTTGTTTGAAAATAAATACAATTCGAAGTGTACTTTATGGCATCGCTTATGTCGTACTAATTAAATGTCACTCATACGCTCTGTAGGCCGCCACTACAGGAGTCGACTCCAAACAATAAATGTACGAGTATTTTGCATGCGACTGCCACTGTTGTAGTTGTTGCCGACTTCAACCTAGACATGGTTCTGCAACCCGTCTGAGTCCTTACAACTTTGCAATTGACATTTGTGTGTGCATTGGAGGGGGTGTGTGTGGGGGACACACAGGTCAACCATCTATTGATGACAAGTGCTGCTGAAATGGCATTGAAATGGCGTGCAAATGGCTAATTAATTGCCGAGCCTATTACCCCTTGGGTGTTTAAGTCGTTAGTCCAAGTAAGTTATTGGCAATGGAAGGGAAAACTGAAACTTTGAAATTAAACAAAAATCAAGGATTAAGGAGTGATAACTAATACTTACCAATAATACTAAGAACTAGATTTTCATTATTATATCTAAAAGAATTGCAATTATATTTACAAACTGGAATGCTTGCAGATAAATATAAATATTAATTTTGTATATTTAAGTTGTTTCATCTCGTCAGCTTAAATGTTAAATCAAATTGATACTAATTAAGGAAAATTCATAAATTTTATAATAGCAAACTAGCAAAGACTTTTATTTAGAGTATAAATAAATATTGTTGCAACGAAGAGTCAAAAATTGCTCAAAAACATTTAAAGGCGACTGATTTCGCTCACATACAAAAATCAACCAAATAATGCCAAAAAAATATACCATAACAGTGCTGCCCATGCTGTAAATGTGCACGTTTAAGAGCGCTTAAATGAGGCCTTAAGAGAATGTGTACTTCTCAGTTTTGGGTCTCAGCTGTTGCTGGGCAGTTGATAAACAAACATGCGCCGAAAAGTATGCAGCGGTAAAGGCAGGGATGCAGGGATGCAGGGAGGCAGAGAGGCTGGGCAGAAGCGTTTATTGTGCCAGGTAAAACGTATGGCACATGTAAACTTGACGAAAGGTGACGATACAAAACGCTCTCACTCTCAGTCGCTCTCTCTCTCTCTTGCGCTTCCTCTCTGGTTGCTGTTGCTCTCCCACACACGCTGGCTGCTCTTTGGCATTGCTTGTCTGCTCTGGCGCGTTGAGTAAACACAAAATGGGCAAATTGGCAGACACAGAGCTGCACGGCAAACAAACTTTATTATGGGTCATTGTAAAGTGCAGTGCAGCACACACACACCCGCACACACACACACACACCCGCACACACAGTGAGCGAATTGAATTCAAGTGCCTATTAGTATGCAATAGATTTTTATCAAGCCGTCGCACTTTACGGCTCAAATCGTTTGCCTGCAAATTGAGTAAGCTCACCAATTGATACATGTGCAATTATTTAATAGTTTAGCTACCCATCCTCTCTCTCTTTGCCTCTCTCTCCCACGCTTTTTCTCTCTGTCTGCCGTTCACTCACTCTCTCTCTCTCTCTCATTCAATTACTGACTTGGCCACAGCAGCTTAGCGACCCTTTGATTATAGTTGCCAATGTGTGCAATTTTGTATTTTGTTTGCTGTATTTTCGCCGCATTATGTGCTATTAATTTTTAAGCCTCCATAATTTTGCCATTTGGCAAAGTCAATGAAGAGAATACAGATATAATTTGTGGATTTGTAATTTTAATTAGTTTTTGCATTGAGACTGTGATTTCAGTTTTTGGGGGATCAAAGTATTGCCGGCCAGTTTGCATCCAACTCAAATTTGCATAAATTTGCGGATGACTGTTGTTTGGTTGGGTCTGTCAATGTGCTAACCATAAGTGGTATTTACCATAAAGCACTTAAAATATTGAACGTATATATATACACAAATCGCTCATCATTGCACGTATCCAAACTATTTTAGTATGTGTCCGTCTATGTGCGTGTTTGTGTGTGGGCCTCCGTTCAGTAGCAGCTGCATTATATCAAGTGCAGCGACAAACCATTATATGTTTTAATTATTATTACGTGTACTGTGGCTCCGAATATGTTGCCACTAAATTACTTGCAACTGTTTCTTTTTTTGGAATATTGTTGCTTTTTCAAACTCTTTAGTGTTTTAAGGACTTTAATTTTTTTTAAATTTGTGCTTGTTTTCATTTTGTTTTTGTTTTTGTTTTTTATATGTATATATTTTTTTTCTTACTGTCTGCCCTACAATAACATTTACAATTAAAATTTTGTAAATTCTCGCTGAAGTTAAAATATTTGTAATTCTTACTTGATAAGTATCATTTTAAAAATTATGACACAAGTCCTGCTTATTTGGAGCCACTGTATAATTATATATAATAAGCATTTACGTAATGTAATGAAATGAAATACCTTGTTTTAATATACACACACTTATGCATGTTTATAAAAGGCAACTGGGCTGCGATTGTGACCCACTGGGTATCAGAGGACTTGCGGTGGTTGAAACTGGGCAGTTGATCTGTCCAATGGGTGGAGGGTTGATTAAAAATCACGCATACGCAACGTTGCACAATGCATTGCATTGAATTTATTTCATTTTTTTGCTGTTCGCTTCTGCTGTTTTTGCGCTTTCCTTTTTTTTTTGTTTTTTTTGTTTTTTGTCATCGAATGAAGCGCACTTAATAAGTGAAAATTCGCGTGGCATATTAAAAGTGACATATTTAACAAATAGCCTGCAAAAAGTCGAATCATCGTTGCAATATGAATATGACAGGCGGTCAGGCAGCAGCAACAGGGAAGGTGTGCTCGATGAAATGAATAAAAAAAAAAAAAACAAAATATAAAAAATATATAATAGCAAAGTATAATAAAAAGTACAATTTACGGCATTTTTATAAACAGCAAAAACATTGATCGCTTCTTTCTTGTGGTGGTGTTGCAACAATTTTGCACTTTTGCCATTGCCATTAATTATGAACAAATTAATTAAATTAATTACTCATGAATATAGTAGAGTGCATTCACGACTACACTCGCTCGCATTCGCATTCAATTTTGTGTGGTTTACACAAATATTTGCGAAGCCCGCTTGGGACACAGAAAGCAGCGACAATCGCTTTGATACTTTGCAACTAAAATTATTCAACTATGAACAGTTTTAAATATTTTATTTAAGTTTAAATAACATATTTTTGTTTGCTTATATGGTTTTTAGTTGAATTATTCATTTGAACAAAATCGCACAACGCTCAAATACACTAATGCGAAATGGTTCAGCTTTGAGTTAGGGTAAAAATATAGAGTAAAAAGTATACTGAATTACCAATTGACGTTGCCAAATCTTCCATTTTATTATTCGAATGTAGAAATCCTTTTTATTTTTTTAATTTTATAAGGAGTCGAGAAACATCTTGTAGTACTTTTATTTAAAACCAACTCAAGTGAAATTTGCTTATTCGATTCTGAAGTAATTCACCCATGTTTGATCATAATTGAAATATAACAAAATAAGACAAAGTCCAATTATCATTCATTAAAAAATGACAGAGAAAACCGCAAAATCCTGTTCGCTGTTGGTAACAAATCTAAACCAATTTGCAAGTCTGGTCGCAACCGCCACAGGGGAATATTTCAAGCGAAGCCACGAAAATTACAACTTAAAAATCAACTTCACTCGGTGGGCAGCAAGGCCGGAAACAATGCGAACCGGAAACGAAAATGCGACCATGGCACGGCGCACTTTCACCAACACACTTAGCCACATTTTAAGCACATTTAAATGCAACAACAAGTAAAATATTCAGACGGAGTCCTTTAATGGAGGCGGGGACAATGAATTACGACGCCACGCACCGAAAAACTGCAAAGGAAAAGCGGAAAAAAAGAAAAAGTGTGCGCCATGACAAGAACTACAGAAAGAAAAACAACAACACCTACAAAAATAACAAAAGGAGGCAGGACATGCCGAAGGACAACTACAATGAGATGCCAGCAAACAAAGGCGGACAAAAGCCAGTCGACAGCAGCAGGAGCAAATACAACAAGCAATTTAACATTATTTTAATGCCAGCCTCTGGTGTCCTTTGTCTCTGGCAAGCAATCTCCCCCCCCCCCCCCTCTCACCACTCTGTCACACTCCTTCCCCTTCCCCCACAACATACACACACACACACACACACACATCTTCGTACGCTCTCGGCATATTTACATGCGTGTTTATCTGCCATGTAAGTAGTGAGTATAAAATAGAGCGACAGTTATCTATGTGCCTGTGTCATGACCGCCTGTTGCGACTCCAACGAGCAAACGCAGAGTGAAAGAGATGGATGACAAAGAGAGAGAGAGAGAGAGAGAGAGAGAAAGAGACAGCGAACACTCCAGTTGTAATAGTGTGCAAATGTGTTTGTCATTTGTCTTTTTAACGCCGAACTGCCTCCGAATGCGTACGTGTGGCAGGCTCGGTTCCCAAAACTGGTTGCGGCCAACCCGCTGCGAAGACGACATTTTGACTTCCGGCGGAAGTGAGCATTAAAATTGCCATTAGCCAAGCGACATCTAGCGGGCGTTAGAAAAGCCATCCACTTCTCGCAGTCACACTTTTTGGCAACTGCCAAACAATAGGCTCGTAATTTGTAGTCCTCCACAAGAAATAAAAGAAAACGGAATCTACAGCAATTGTCTTGCCACTTTCACTGCTGCCACGTTTGTCTAATGACTGGCGATTTTGGCCGGATCTTAGCTTCAGCTAAAGTATCTCAAAAAAGCATCAAATGCTCTATAGAAGTAGAATTCACTTTTTATTGCATACTGATTTTGCGAAAACTTGAGCATAAAAGAATATCTTTCATACTTTTAAGGTTTGGATGGAAATTTTATACCAATTCCTTACATTACTTTTTACAATTATATGATTATTTAATAACTTAATTATCAATCTTTCTCATATTTCTTGTGATCCAAAATATTTCTATAATACAAAATTATGTATATGTTATAAATATAATAACCAAATCCTCTGCAAAGGTGTAAATTGATAAGAATTCAGAAATGAATAAATAATAAATTGGTACTTTAGTAAGTTCTTCTTTTAAATTATTATTTTATACGTATAATATTTATGTTTTATTTAAACTTTGCTTGACTTTAAATTAATGGTTTTAAAAATATTTATTATTTACTTATATAAATCGAAGCTGGAATTTGCCTCCACTTGCTTTTCCCCCAGCTGAGAGTATGATTTTCATAAATGCGCAACGTGGTATTCGCATTGGGGGTCCTTGGACGGACGCCCACATCCTGCGATACACAAAACGATTTTAAAAATTTCCGCTTACGCTTTTAGGTCCTGCTGTATTAACTAGCTGTTTGCTCTGCTCTGATTTAACATTCAAAATTGTGGGAGACTCTGTAGCTTGAGTTTTTCATTTGTTTGGTTTTATTAGCCAAGCTGATTGCATAAGATGTGTAACTGCTGCAGCATTCATGTGCTTTATAACCTTATGAGTCCGAGCTACCTGGTTACGTGGGTTCAGACCATAGAGAGATCGAAGAAAAAAAACAAAATCGCAGAGGAAGAAATATTTTACGTCCTGCCTGTAAATGCTGTGCCACGTGAAGAGCAGAAATTTGTTTGCAATTGAGGGAAGAGTGCCTAATGAGCATAAACATTGAATATTTACGAGAGCACTTGACATCTTCATGCAATTCAATGATAGTATAATCCAGATTTGTAAATGCGCTTAATTCAATTAAATGGTTTCCCCAACTAATTTATGAAGCCACTCAATGATCGAAGTTTTCAAGTGGCTATTGCCCATTGCCCACCGCATTGCATTAATTGATTTCGAGTTGGCTGGATGGCTGTGCACTTGTACAGTGTGTACTCGGATGGCAGACAAATTGACATGGCATCAGAATGGATTTTTGGTATATTATTGCATAACAAATTATCAGGCACACACTCACACAAATGACACATGAAATTGCGCAATAATAAATTGTAAATGCATAAAATGTCACACAATTATTTTATAATGGAAAGCAACCCGGTGATTTGTCCGTGTGTGTTTTGCAACTGTTGCCTGAGATTCAGTTCGATGCATTTTAATGCCATTGCAATTGATATTTCAATTAATTTTCAATTAAATTTGGTTTTAATAACACATAACTGCTGATAACAATGATTTGTGGCGGCAAACATAAACTTTATATTTATCAAGCTTGTATTATGACAGACTGGGTTTGTGCATTTGTATTTATTGGCTCAGTTCTTGTGAGTCGAGGTAAAGTTAATGAAAACTGTCTGCAATTGTATAAGTAATGTCGAAACACTACAGCCACCCCTTGGTTGCATACAATTTTGTTGCATGAACAACTAAACGGTGGTCAGACAGAGATAATTCGCTTAGACCAGAAACTGATTTGTCCTAGGGTTAATTAAAAATTATATTTATATGTACCATGTTGTTTTTTGATACTTTGTTTGCATCGAATTTTTTTTTATTAATTCAATTAATCAAATATTTCCATTACATTGTTTTTTATTTATTGTAAATATATGGAGTAAATGATATATATAACCTGTCACTACCCGATGCCAATATTGTTCAACCTTTCTGGTAAAGTGATACATTATTTAATTAATTAGTCAAACTTTTATTCAATTTGCATTTTCAATTTTACTTATTTCATTCATTTGTTTATTTGCAATTTCTTATGAATTTTCAACTATATCTTTAAATTGGATTTTGTTTAATTTGTTCAGTTATTGTTAAAGTTATGTGGTTACATTTTATGCAGACCAGTTACAAATTTTTTTTTAACATTAGGTCAAATTACAATTGTGGTGAGTGCTTCTGCTTAAAAGACAGGTGTTAAGAGATTTAAATATTAAAACTAAATGTGACAAAAATGTAACTAAAATGCCAGATATTCGATATCTTTGGCAAGCCGAAACTGGCATACACTTCCATGTCAAAAGTTCAAAGACAGAATATAGAAATTAATTGAATTAATTGTGATCTCTAGTAAAGTTATTCAAATATAGATTGTTGTGCTTCTCTGTGTAAGTACAAAGTTGTACTTTCATAATGCTCTAGAGTAAGATTTGCCAAGCATCCATTTCACCATATTTTGCATTGCCAACAAAACCAAACTTTTATTTATTATAATTAGCCATTTAAAGCCCTAGTGTATAATTCTCATACCAGGGAACAAAACAAAAAAAAAAAATAATAATTTTTGGCAGAAATCCAATTAATTAATATACCTTAGTTATTAGTTATTTTGCATTTACACTAATTAATTTTTGCGGCTTTATTTATTTTCTTTTATTTTATTTTAGTTTTTGTCCATTCTCCATTCTCCATTGTTGTTCACTTTGCACTCGCCTGTTGTTGGTTTACCAATTTGTCGTTGTGTGAAGTTGACAAAGTGCCAGGCTCAGTGGCAGCACTTTTAGTTGTTGCTGTTGTTAGTTTGTTTAACAAAACCAAAAGCGAAAATTTGAACAAGTTGTTGTTGTGGTTCAAATGCACTCGTTAAATCAACAGCAACAGCAGAAACAACAACAGCAACCAGAAACAACAGCAACAACATTCGGAATTACTCAGTGTCTGTCGATTGAGAATTAAAACAAACATTAACTGAATAGTTTCGTACAGTTTAAACCAAGTGTAAAAATAAATATTTAATTGGCCTAATTGTCATTGCATTATTTCATAAATAAATATAAAGAACTTTTACATATTGAACGCATTTATTATCTTTTATTATTATCGCTGCAATCTATTGTCCGGAAACTGTTTGTTTTTCTGCTCATCAGTTATATTTGATTTTTTCTATACTTGAACGTAGTGAGTATTATGTGCTTTGTTAAGAACCAATAAATATAAATATAATTTAATAATTATAATGTGGTTTTATATTTCGATTGCTTTTGAGAAGTGATTAAGGCTGTCAAAAATAATATGACAAACTTAAAGTTACATTTGACAAACAACATTTTAACCAAAACTAGGGCATATATAACATCTGGCCAACCAGTTGTAGAATTGCTAACTTGGCTAGGAGGTAGCTGAGGGGTTAAGTTTTTACATGTTGTTTGCATTTAAATGTTTAACGTTTCCGTTTAATGTGACTGCACTTCCGTGAAAATTTAATTAAAAACTGTCGGTTTCTTTCTCGAATTATTTTCTTGTGGGGCTCTGCAATGACAAAGCCGATGGATTCTGCCAAATGATATGAACAGCTATTAAATCTTTAGAACCAATATTTTTCCTTAAGTTTACATTGATGTCCTGCATTACCTGAATATCATTCCAAGAAGTTTAATTTAATCTTAAGACCGGATGCTGATTTTTGATAGAAAATATTTGAATAGCTTTTGTTATATATACAACAGAGGTAAGTTGGTATATTGTTATGTTTATAAGACATTGTGTAGGGTATTTTTATGACGAGACCTTCCGATCAGTTCACAACATGTTTTTCACGCATTCATCTGCACTGCCACAGCAATTGGTTGTTAAAAGTTCTGACAAGCAACAAGACAAAAAAGTTGTTATTATTGTTATTATTACAATACACAACACTGCACTGCATACAAAAGCTGCGCTTTTAATTAAATAAATACATGTTTTATATGCCACAAACGAAAAATGCTACTCGAAAGTGCAACGACACGAAGTACCCACAAAAGTTGAAAATGCATCTGGGCGCGTATTAAAAATATTAAATGAAAAAAATAAATAAAGAAAAAATAAAATATAAAGTAATATGAAATAAAATTTAACACATAAATGAAAAATGCTCAAGTGGCTGGCACTTTTGGGTTGACTTTAACAAGTTGCTGCACACAAAATTAAACAACGTCCGCGCGGTGGCTGAGAAATTTGCAAATTATAATTATTTTATACCTGGACCAAAAGGCAAATTTGCGCTTCACTCGAAAGGGACTTGGGCCAGGCGCCAGCGACTCCCAGCCGCAGCGGATAAAACGCTTTACAAGCTGTAACCAGCTTCAGGCCGAGACCGAGACCCGAGCTGCCAAAGTGTGCAATGAAGAGGCTGGCAAAATGGCAGCAGCGTTAGATGGCGCGAGGTATGCTGCGGTGGCAAGCGGCGGGGGGTTCGGGGTACGTGACAGGTCGAAGCACTGGGCAAACTTCAATTACAGCTTAAAACTTTCAATTAAAAACTTTGCCGCGCGTGAAAAAAGAGTGTAAAGCAAAAAAAAAAAGTAAATAAAAAAAAAAACATATAAAAAAAGAGCCTGGGAAGATGCATTTTGAGGCAACTCGAGCTTAGCAAATTACATCCCAGATGAGCAGCTTTGCTGGGCAATTAATAGATGAAGGTGTACCACTTAAGCTCATTTCAAAAGGGTCAAAGCATTAATGGATAATTTACGTGAATGATTTGAAAAGATTTGCAGAATTAATCGATTTATCATCTTGAAGAAAATTATTACAGTCTGAGCACAACCTTATAAAGTGATCTGAAGTCTTTTAAAAAATCTAGATGTTTCCAACAAGCTCTGTAGATTCCTTTAAATTTAGTTACTGAATGCATTATTAAATACTTTCTAAGACACCATCTTTAACAGCAGCTGCTGCAGTGTCTGGCATAAGGTGTGCAGAGTGGAACAACTTTTCACACAAACAAAGAAAATCCAGCACAGAATTTGGCCATATGGCAAATTTGGCGTTGACTTCGCCATCGCTGCACAGACTCCAAAGTTTGTGCTTAAATTTTTCAGTTTCTTTGCCATTTTGTACAGCAGGCTGAGAATGCATTTTTAATGAATCCTGAAAAGGTGAATGTAACCTGCGACGTGGGCGTGAAAAGGTGAGCAAAACGAGACTAAAAGGAAATGTAACAGAAAATGTTGCAAAAATTGAAAAGCGCAACTTTGACTTTGCTGTGGGTGGGCGAATGTGTGTGTGAGTGTGTTTGAGTGTGTGTGTGTGTGTGTGTTTGAGTGTGTGTGTGCTTGGTTTGTTTGGCTGTTTGCTTATTCGTCAGAGTAACTTTACAATCCACGCAACAGAGCAGCGCATGCCAAACTCTTAATTGAATTAAACTTTTTAGCTGCAAAGTGCAAGCAGAGAAAAAAAAAATGTTAACCAATTTTTTTTTTGCACTTTTCTTTTTATACCTGTGTGCTGGGTATTGTTTGTTACTTAGCCATAGCCATACTATAACATTTCAACGTCGAAACGGCTTCCTTAATACTCTGCTAGATTGCGCATTATTAAATTAAATTAAATATTATTGCTGTAAATTGCAAACAGTAAAAACAATTTTGTACACTATATTTTTATGAGCATTTTTGTTACACCATTAAATTTGAAAGTTGAAATGACTAATTAAATACTTAACTTGGATTGCTAACAGATGCTTCGATATCTGTAAAATTAAATTAAAAATAATTACTTATTTCTTTTCCTATCTGTAATCCTTGCCTGTCTCTCAGTATTTATTTATAAATATTTTTGTAATAAATAAATATGCAACTAGCAGTCTTCTAAGAGCATAAAGTACTCATTAAAGATTATTGGCAAAATGTTCTTTCATCTGCATATTACATTTCCATGGAAAAATGTAAAATTTTGTATATATTTGGGAATTGAATTGATTTTGATTTTTTTTTTTACCCGAAAGCCAAAAAGCAGGCAACATTTAATTGAATTTGCACAGAAATTATAAATTCACACAATTGCCCGTTGTGGTGCTTTGTTTTGCGCAATTTCCGCACTTTAAGTGCCATTTTGTGAAATTATTATAAATTATTTATTTGTCGCTTGGCGAGGTGCCTCGCAAAAAACCCATAATCAAAACAATGAAACGAGTCAGTCAAAAGCAACAACAATGAAAACAAAAACAAAAACAATAACCAAAAGCGACCATTTAAATTGACGCACGAATAGAAAATGTACAAAAATTAACTTCATTTCCGTTTGCGAGCGTCAAAAATAAACATAAATACGAAATTAATATGCCACAAATACGAATATCATAGCGAAAAGGGGGAATGGAGTTCCAATTGCTGGGAATGCCGGTCTGGTGGGGCTGAGTTGGGTGGTTGAGTGGTGCGATGGGGGTGGGATGGGATGGGATTTTCAGATCACCTGGCTGAAATTATGCAGAGTGCCTGGCATATTGAAGTCGTTATGAATTTTAATTAAATTGCACGTCGGGCGGCGGCTTAGTTCTCGGACATATTAGGCTGACATATGTGGGTCATAAAATGCCAAAATTGGAGTTGGCAAATAAATTGAAAAATTTCCTCGTTGCGCACTGCGACAAGCTACAAATGGAAAACAAGTCAATTTTTATGGCATACTCTTAGGCGGGCCGGAGTTCACAATAAGTACACATACAAAAGAAAATATGAATGAACTTTAGAGTCGACCGTGACCGACTCGATAATACCCTATATCACTGATAGAAAATGCTCTAAAATAGTTAAGATTATATTTAAAGGCTGCCATTTGGGCATATTTGTTATAGAGTAGCATTAATCATTTGACAGACATCAACATATATAATGCTAATATCCACCTTTGTATCTCTTAATATGTCTGCAGGGTATACACAAATAACTGAAATGCAAATATTGAGGCTGAGGGTGGAAATAAAGTACAAGCAACCGGAAGCTGGATGTGAGAAAAACGAATGCTGAGCTCAGCAAATGCTGCTCCGAAATGTAATAAAAATCATGTAAGCAGATATGTGCCGTGGTGAATTTATAGGTCCACAATGAAAACTTTTGAAAGGTAATGGAGACAGCAAAAATAAAAAACTGAAGTAAATAAGAAACTACATACATACATATATGGACCAAACTAATTCAATAAAATGCATACAAAAATAAATAGAGACAAACACAAGAGAGATGATGAAAAAATTATATAAAACATAATAGTAACTATTGTATGGTAGAGATACGATCATAGTTTAAAAACAATCATGTTGCTTAATAAAAAAAACCATTTGATACTTTTTAGCCCTTATACTTTCGATTTAGTTGCCAATGTTTCAATGAAAGCTGTCAATAAGTAAACTTTCATGTTCTCAATCACTTTTTTTCTCATGAGCAGAGAATTTTGACATTTTACACTATCAAAATCGGGTGCAAAAATGCCGATGTCCGTTAAAGATCGAGAATCTATACTGAAACGCCACTCTCGGAATATCACAACTGGACAACTTGGCTCGCGTGGGATAACTGGCCAAATAATCAGAGACTCCCACATGCCTGATTCGAAACCGGCGCGAGATCCAAAAGCACAGATTGGTCGGACGCAACAAAGGAAAGAAGCTGCCGCTAATTTGCAATGGGAAAAAAGAAGATGTCCGCCAAAAACTGAACATATGCAAACCAAACGGGAGATCGCAATTGCCAAGTTCAAGAATATTGATTTCTCTCACTCGGATCCACGGTTGACCGTACAGACTCTAGAGTTTCCGGATGCCAATATCAAACGCACAGAGGCCGATACACACGATGAATGTGGCAAGCGGGTGCTGGCCAAGAAAACCGGAAAAGATTTTTCCACCTCGAGTCAGCCTGGTTTTCGTGATGGGGTTTTTACGGTCAATATGCAGGCAAGGAGCTGCACCTCCACCAGCATACCAGGCAGGCCAGCCCCATCGAGAAGGACTTCTCAACTCTCCACCCCGAGCGCCCGAAGTGATGTTAGCTCACAGCAAATGAATGACTCCTCTCCAGTGCGATCTTTGGGGCCGAAGCAGCTTACGGGCGACCAGTGGAAGAAGCCCTGCGAGGCTAGCAATGTGGTTGGTGCTCCTAAGACCCATATCGGACGTTGTCCGAAAAATTATCAGCAGCTGTCGAAACTGTCGCCGATGCGGCAAAAGTTCTTTCTCACACAGGATCCGCGCAAGATGTACTGTCTGGCCAATCCTAGTGCGTTGCGCTACAAGCAACTGACCGAGGATCAGCAGTTCAAGATGGCCAATAAGATGGTCAAACATGGCGATAATGTGTGCGCCAGCACCGGCTCTGAGTCATCAGATACGCACATATGCGAGGTCATTGACTTGGAGAATCCCGTCAATTTGGACTTTCAGGGCATGGACTACAAGAACACCTACGAGAAGGACGAACAGGAGCAGCAGAATCAGCAGAACTACTGGCGTGTCGTACGCTACATGCAGAGACGCCGCACCAAGAAGCATAACGAGCAGAAGGTGGAGGCGGAGCTGCAGGCGGAACGCCTGGCAATACCGTCCGTATTCAATACGACAATTAAGGATGAGCCCGTGAAGGAAGAATCGCCTTTACAGGATCCTAAGCTTGCCGTACTGTTTCGCTCACCTGATAAGCCCCACAACAAAGACAAGATTGACGGGGAGCAAAAGCGACGAGAGGCACGTTACAAGGATATTTATCTGCGCAACAAGGAACGACAGGCCAATCGGGCTTCACAGCAAATGAGGGAGTTGGCAGCCGCAAAGGAGATCGAGGCACGCACCGTTGCCGAGCAGGATCTGCGCGATGATGTTGCCAAAATTGATGATGCTATCGAGCGAAGCTTTCGCAAGTTCGAGTACATTCCGAAGGTGATAAATAAACGAAAGTTCTTCCCAAAAACGCTGACGGAGACGGAACGCCTGAAGGCCAACATGCACAAGGAGAACTGTGTGCGCAAGGATCAGGCAAAGGTACAGCAGGAGTTCTTTTTGGAGCGCACGGGTAAGGTGAAAAAGTTTCCCGATGCTGAGCAGAATCTGGCCTGCGAGGAAAGCATCGAGCGCAGCGCCGGCTCCACGCCCAGCGAGCAGAGCAGCGATGACGAAGATTATCTCAAGGTGGGAAAAATCGGCGACAAATTCCAGCTGCGCGGCTTTCACTTCAAACATGGAGATGGTTTGCGCGGCAAACTGCATCGTCACCAGATTATGGAGGGACAGCGCACCGCAAAAGGTTGCCTAACTCGGGAAGAGTGGCTGAATCAGCTGGCGCCGCGCAAGGAGCCCATCAAATTGGACGTTGAACGGGGCATTATCAAGGTGCTTGATCCAGACGATCCCAAACTGGATCTGTTCCCACCTCAACCGATGCTGCTGCAGAAGAGCGAGAAGAAGAGCGCCATCAAGGACTACATTGAGAAGCGTCTGGGTCTCCACTATCAACGTGTGACGCGCAAGAATCTGAAGCTGGTGAAGCCCCAGCTGAAATTCCACGTCAAGAAGTTTAATCTCATACGCTATGTGTTTCCCGAAAAGATCATTGTGCCGGATGCACCTGATCTGCTCGATGCCGATATGGTTGACGCTTCCAAAGTGGAAACCACCCTAGAGTACATAGCACTAAAGAGCAAGGTGGCCAAGGCGAAGAAACTCAAAAGTAAGCTGGCACGCATGAAACTCCTCGGCCTGCCCTGTGTGGAGGCGAAACAATTGCGGGAGCAGTCCCCATGCGATGTCAAGGAGGAGCCACTCGACTTGGACTGGGTGCCGCCACAAGAGTCGGTCATCGCGTCAGAGCCTATCGACTCCGATCTGGTGGAGGAGGCCGAGAATCATCGTATGACGGGGGGTAGCGAGCATGTGCCCATCGAGATGCGGGGAAACATGCCGGCGCCAAAGTTCCGAGAGAAAACACTACTCATACATCCGAGACGACAGCGTGACTATCTTGCTGAGAGACGACCAACGAATACGTTTATTGAAAGCATTCGCAAGTCGGGCATGCCATTGCTGGAGAAGATTGTGCCGGATCACATCAAATTTGCCAACGTGCGAACCGCTAAGCGACCCTACACCGCCAAGTTCGAGGCGCGCCATCATCACGATCACTGGGACCCGACTCAGGTGAAAAACGTTCATGTGCACTACCAGACGAAGACCGTCTATCCAAAGATCACGGTGCAGGAGCGGCCGGAGAGGGTGCCAATTGTAAATTTCATCAAGGCAAGTCCGCCATGTAAGCAATTTATGAAGACCGACTTGACAATGCCTAGCTTCGATTTCGAGGGCATGATCGCTAATCATTTGGCAGCCACGCGCACTGATAGCAAGGATGAGGCGCGGGAGATTGTGCAGCATCTGTGCCGTGCGCATGACTTCATCTATCGTTCACGCGATCCCCAGGAGCTGAAAACTCTCGATTTTCCGGGTCGTCGCCAGTATCTCGATTTTTTGCATGAAACTCGTGAGGCACTGTACGAGACGAAGGACATTGAGCCGGGTGAGGAGCACCTGCTGGTCGATCGTAAGGCGATTGCCGCCGAGCTCGAGGAGGATCTAAAAAGTATTGAGGATTGCCTTAGTTCGCTTAGCAGCTCGGAATGCACAAATCTTACCAAAGACAGCGGCAGTTTTCTATTGCTGGAGGATGAAACGAAGATACCTTTGGACTATATACGCAAACCGCTAGTGCCATTTGAGGAAATGCGTCGCTCTCGCTTTCAGGCGGAAGTCATCGATGTGGACGCCGAGGAGGAGAATCCATATCGTATGCTCCCCTTCTCCGGTCAGCACAAGGAGCAGGCAGCCATGCTGGGCCCCAAGGACTCCTTCTTCACCTATAACTCGCGATTACGCAACGGATTGCGCCTTAGACTTGAGGTACCTGTTTCGGATGTGCGTAATACTCTGCTGGGACCAGGCTCAAAAAAATACTTTGGTTCTGTAATCACCGATCTCGATGAGAATTATATAGAAGAGCTGAAAAGTCGTGCGACGGTCAAGAATTTTAACTTCAAGACGGGCGCGGAGCTGTTGAAGGTTGCAATGCGTCTCAAATATGAATCGCTATTGATTCAAGGCAAAATGGTGCGCACCAAGATCTATGATGCTCTAAACGAGCGCCACTGGCTGGACATGAAGGACACAAAGCAGCTATACGAGCGTCTTTTTGCCAAGTGGGAGAAGAAGGAATACAATGCGGCCATGAAGCAGGTGTATCAAGTGAAGACCTACTACGAGATAACCGATAAGATGAAGCAGGAATTTCGAGATCTGGAACGCGAACTTACCATGCTCAACATGGACATTGTGTTTATTGAGGGTCACTGGATACGTTGCGTCATGTTACAGAATTTCCACTACCTCCTTGGCGAAGAAGAGTGGCGCGCCGAGAACGATTGGATCCATCGGGTGCCGGTTAAAAAGAGAGGCAAGCTTGGCGCTGAGGAAGCTGAGCAACCCATTGAACCCATTTCTCGCGAAGAAGATGAGGATGTTGAGCATGAACTGGAACCGTATGATCAGTCCATTGCCAAGCGTACCGTTGTCAACATTCGTGTCCGGGACAAAGATGACGCCTGGGCCATTCGGGACTTTTACTATGATGTCTACATGAGGAATTTGCATCCGGTGTTGCAGGTATTTCCCAATGCCGAAGCTTTTCTTCAGGGCGTTGAGAATTTGAAGAACAAGACGTTTATGCTGCTGCTGGAAATGCATTATACCCTGTCCATGCACACAGAGCTGCAGGGTAGGCTGGAGACCTTTGTTGACTGGTGCAACAAGGATCTGAAGGAAAAGCAGGAGTATGTGGCTCGCAAGTCCGTCAGGAAGTTCTTCATGGAGGATCGCGCCATTGAGATGGAGGCACGTGTAAAAACGTATCTGGAAAAGCCAATTGAAAACTCCTTTGCCGACGAGGATTTCAACAAGTATCGGGGCGTTTTGGCCGAAGTCTGGCGTCGCATTGTGCCCGCCACAGTGCGTGGATCCAGTGATGTGCTACCAATTGCCTCGGACATGGTGGCCACCATCAGCACCGTTGTGCTGGACTTGCTCTCTAAATTTGAGCGCCTTGATATTGTGAAGGCGCGCGAACTGGAGACGACGCTGCGCAAGCGACGTCGCTACCAGGAGAAGCTCTCCGCGCAGGCCTACCAGGTAGAGCGACGTATCGATATGGAAATGAAGAAGGTGCGACGCAACCTGGAGCCGCCCTTTAAGAAACCCAAGAATGTGGGGCCCCTCCAGCGGCTGCACCTCAAGAAGCGTGTCAAAAAGGTTATAAAACCGTTGGAGACTGTCTCTGAGAATACCAAAAACTTTGTGCGCGCCTTTGCCGAGGATGGTGTGGTTAGTGAGGGTTTTAACCAAGATTCTGTGATGGTGGAGGACAATATGCAGGAACAGATTGTCCCCTTCTATTTCGATCATTTCCTCAAGCTCAATGGCTACACCCCCAATTATAATTTCAAGACAAATATCGAGATGCGCGATGGACCCGAGATTAATCGTTTTCGCATTCGCCAAGTTATCCCAGAAGTGCTCCTAAAGGTCGAGAATTGGGAGAATGTGCACAAAAAGATCATGGAAGACAACATTCAACGCAATCCCAAGATGTACGAGAATGTTAGCTAATTGATTCAGGTCATCATTCAATGAACAAATTTAAGTTTCTTATAAAAACATTTCAAAGTTTCTAGTTAAAACGCACTTAAATTAAATTAAAGTTTCCTCCAGCTCAGATTTATTGGGTCTTTAAAATTTCTTGTAACCATTACTTAATGTTCTCAATTGACTTTATTTTGTACGATCTGTTCCCCCTGATATTGGTACTTATGTTTTCAAAAATATGCTTAATCCGCTGATTTTAATATAAAAACAAAAACGAATATATTAATTCATAATAATATTCCAATGTTAAAGATGATTCGATCTCGACTTTCTCTCTTTTTTCTGTCTCTTTCTCTCTTGCTGTATTTATCTCTTTCGATTTCTACTTAACTAAGACTTCTCTGCCCACTTTTGTATACAAATATCTGTCATTTACTCTCAACTGGGTTATTTAATTTCTTTTCTTTTAATGTTTCAACAATATCTTGAAGTATGCCGCATCTGCCGCTAAGCACCCCTCCTCCTGTTGCTGCACCCGCATTGTCCAACTCAGTGCCCCAAGTTTTGACTGCTTTGGCTGTCATTATTTTTGTTTGTGCTGCAGTTGCAGCTGCATCGGCCATTTTCATTTTCCACCTTGTGTCCTAATTCATTGCCACCTGCATTGGACATTCAATGTGTGTTTGTCTTTGCCTTGCCAAACCCCCCACCACTATCCCCTTACCCACCCTCTGCTGCCACAGTTCGCTGTTATTTTTATAGTGCAAAACTTGCTTTGCTCTTGTGTTATATTTGCACATAAATCACACAACTTTCTTGAAATTATTTGCTGCTGCTTTTTAGTTGAATTTTATAGTGCAAACGTTTGCGACTATTTTTTGCGATGACTTGAATTTTGTTCGTTTGCCGACATTTGTTTAAATAAGAGCTGATTGTGCTTTTTCATGTTAATAATAAAGCTTTTTATGAAAAATTCGCTGAAGACTTTCTTTTAATCTTGCGAAAAGTATTTTAATTTTGCTCAAAATGTTATCCGAATTGAAGAAGACATATTCGTGAAAAAATTAAATTAATATCAATCTATCTGGAGCTACCAAATTTGGAAGCTAGATAACAGAATAGCTTTCAATAATTCTATGTATTTATTTCTATATTTTTTTTTTTTTCGTTCATGAACAGCTCATGCGAACCATGTATGGCATTAATATGGAATTTTTTCGTTGATCTACCCCTAAACCCATGTCAAGCCCCCTAACATCTAATGGCAACTCCTGCCACGGCTTTTCGCAAAGTCACACAATTTCCATTAGTAGCTAATGAAGCATTAAAAAGTGAAAAAAAAAGAGAACGAAAATACTTAACGCCATATTTCCAAGGAAGTGGCAAGCTTCTATCAGAAAGCACAGCAGAGAAAACAAAAACGTGATAAAAAATGAAAAGAAATTGAGAAATAAAATAAAAAAGGAAGCAGAATATGCGTCTGGCTGATGGCGAGAAGCTCGGGGAGAGCGTGGAATGAAACAAGGATAAACGCTGAAATATAAAAGCATCACGAATTAAATACCTTTTAGCAATTAATCTGCTTAGCTAATGGACGATTTCAATGCAGACGACAACTGCTAAGGAGGGGGGGGGGGGGGGAGTGGGTGGTGGAGGCCAAGATTTGGTGGAGAGGGCACAAGTTGTTCCAGACATGGCACTTACATTAGGCTTACGGCTCGTTGACCAGGCCAATGCGCCCTGGCTTATGCTACACTATTTCCAGACTAATTTCATTCAATAAACGCGCATTTCATTGATGCAGCCTGTTGGCACATGAAGATGGGCGGAGGTTGGTGCGGGGGCGGTTCGCTCTTTGGTCTGCTATGGCCTGCTCCTTGCTCCGTGCCCTTGTGTGCTCCTCCCCGGCCCATTTCTATAGTCAGCACTTGTATGTTTGCCTTTTGACCGATGACAGCTAACTTGGAATTTAATTTATTTAGTTGCCATTTTAATTGACGAGGCCAGTTCATTCGTACTTTTTAATATCACTTTAGATTCTTTTGCCAGATTTGTGATTTGGCTTTGATTGGCGCCAGTCACTTCGCTTAATTGAGAATTATAGTCATGTCGACTTTCGACTTACGCTCAAAATGTAATGGAAATCTTTAAAATGATTACATTCGAAGGCAGTTTCAATTTAATAAACAACGAGGAATTCTACTGATAATATTTTAACTTCTCGACAGCTCTTTTATTTTTTTAAGTAGAAATTATGGAAAAATATCCTCATGATAAATAATATTATTTATTTATTTATATTAAATATTATACATTTATAAATAAATAACAAATGATATCGTTTTGTTTATTTGTTCTAGGAGTTAAGTATGGCTAGAATCTTATATTTCTTGTAATTTTGAAAGTACACAACAACTTTGAGGCATTTCCTTTATTAGTAAACAACTTACGAGCTTAAACCTCATTCTCAATATATATATATACATACATATATATACACTTATTGAATATATGTATGTGCGTATGCAACTTTAGCCAACATTTTTATATGACGTGTGTTCATTTGTAACATTTGAAACATTTACAACATACTCCGGTTGGCTGCTGTTTTATTTATGTGGCAGGCCATCATATTTTATGTTATTATATATTGAACATGTACTTATGTTGCATAAGAGGCGGTGTGTGGGTGTTGTGATGTGATGTGATGTGATGCGATGTGATGTGATGTGTGGACTTTGTCCGACGGTCACATAATGATAAATCATGGCAGAGCATCGCAGCTGCTGTCATAAACAAAAATATTTGATTGAAATTACGTAGGCAGCTCCTGTTACTGTTCTGTCAGTTCACCTGCCACAGGGGCATGCTTCACAAATTAAAGTTTGCCTCTTTCTGGCGAAATAACGCATTTCACATAAGTGAAATCAACTTTTCCTGCGAGAAACCCCCAATCCAATTGAGAACACGAAGTTATTGTTCTTGTCAGCCTGTCCGATCATGTACAATAAATTATGAAAGCAATATTAATTAAGTACTGATTGTCTCATTCATTAATTATAAACCACATCTAAGTCAAGGAAGTTGTGAAGCTGCCTGGAAAGCTTGTTGATGAATGAGAATTGAAAAATAATTAAGAAAATGCCTGAACTTGCAGTTATTAATTGAAACGTATTTTTGTATTATCTGCTATTAATACAGTACGAAGCTGTTTGAATTTGGCCCGATTTTATTCGAGTGTAAATGAATTGAAATAAAATATATGTCTCTTTATTTATTTAGAAATCTTCACAGAGATTCTTATGCCATTACTCGGCATTGGTAGGAAGTGGATGGTGGCTGGTTGGTTGCTATTGTAACGTACCACATTACGGATCTTTTGTGAGTGTGTCCTGCGCTTGCGTTTGTTATTAAATAAATTGACTGACACACACACCCACACACACACACAAGCACACACACACACACACATATGTGCACGCAGGACGTCAGAGCTGAGAGTCGTGTCGAGACCTGACAGAGTCGTAGGTAGTTCATCATGTCATGAAAATTGTATGGAAATTTAATTGAAAACATAAGCCAAGGATAACAGGCCAAAAAGGACAGGCAATCACACTCGCATACATAAGCGCACACATGAGCCACATCAAAATGGCGACTGCACACACACACACACACACGCACATACACTTTCACATACAGAGAGAGCTTAACAACTATGGCCGCCGTCTGCCTCCCAGCTGACTTCTCTGCTTCTAGTGGCTGACGCGCAGGAAGTGTACGAAATGATATAAATAAATAAACAAACTACAAGATAAAGCTATTTGCAATTTGATTGTCAATTTTCATGAGGCTGGCAGCAGTCATTGCCAGGATTGCCAGGACATTTCCGCCGCAAAACGAAACTTTTCCTTTTTTTTTGCTTTTTTGTTTTGTTTTCCTGTTTTGGGTTGTTGTTTTTGTTGTGCCATCTGTCAGTGGTTTAGTCATTTACTCATTGATTCAGTCAATCAAATTTCATGAGTGATTTTTGTTACACTAAACTTTTGCCAGCTTTGGCTGCCATCTTAACTGTCAATTCTCATTTACATTTTGCATTTGATCGCCCCAAAATTGTATTTCATGCTTAGATATTCGTCTTTCCCCGTCAGAATTGTTCTGGGTTTCCCACAGACCATCACATCAAAAAAGTTTAATTGAGTATTTCAGTTATGGAGTCCACAACAACAACAATTTTGTAGTTTCAAATGCTTGCCAACAATTTTCCACACAATTAAAAACTGGCGTCAAATTATGGCGCACTTAATCCCACCAAACCCACTGAACCGCCCTGCACCCACCAAATTGGGGCAACTTCAAAAGCACCCCGCACAAAAAAAAAAAAACCTAATTAAAAAGCGCTTAATGCTAAAAACTCAGCGCGCTGGGCGTGTGCTAATTTCATAATCCAAATAAAGTTTCAATTAATTTGGCTAGCGCACCATTTCAATTTTTTTACTTTCTCTGTTTTTTTAAATGAAAGAAATTTTGTAGCTACCAAAAGCTTTCAAAAATGTTCAGCTTCAATGGTTGAGTAATTATGATTTGAGTTGAGTTCAGTTAAGCAGCCGCGGTGGTGCTGTGGTGTTATGGTGGTGGTTCAAATTTCTGTGTGTTGCCCACCCAAGTGCTAAGCGTGCGGTTGGACTGTGGAAAATAACGTCAAGTGGAATCGGGGGGAATAGCTAATGAAATGAAAATTGTTGAAAAATAATTATATAAGAGTTTGCAAAAATACAAAATTCAAATTGGCATTTAATTTCAAGGCTTGTTCTTGTGGTTCTACACTGATCAATAATGATTGGCATTCCATTGATACCGAGAAGAGTAGGCCTATTCTATGTATAATCAAAGTTCGATCCCAAGCGGATCTGACAGCATTAATGAATTTGGAGCAGATTGCTCGACTTGTTTAATTACATATTTGTCTTTATAATGCTAATCAACAGCTATATTTAAAACTCTTCTCCTGAATTAGGGTTTGTTTTAGGTCTGAGCTCGGATGCTCTTCTTTTTAGAAATAGAAACACTTTGATAAAATTAAATAGAAGATTAATTATCTGCAACATGTGATCCCCCATCTCCTGTCTCTTAAGATGAAACAATTTGCGTATTCTCACAATGGCTGGTCACATTAATCGGCATTTCGCTATCTCGCGCTCTCTGAACACCATTGTACATTAAAAGGTATTTGAAATTTAAATACGCCCATAAATGTCGCAGCGGCGCGAAATAACCAAACAAATGATGGCCCTTTCAACCCGCCAATTGTCAACTCATCTGGCGTGGCATTAACCCCATGACATCGACACACAAAAACCAGCACAGACTGAGCCGCAAAAAATGTTTGGCAGCAAAAATTATAAACCACTCGAGCATATTTTGCAAGTCCCCAAAACACCAGAGGCTCCAACCACGCATCCTTCATGTGGAGGATGGCCAAACTTTATTTTTTTTTTTTTTGTATGTTGCTCTCCCTTTGTGATTGTTGTTGCGATACGCTTACCATTTTTCATGAGCGGCCGAAAAAAGTTAAAACGGAAATGCGACCATACAAGCGGATATGAGACGGGTGGAGCAATACATATAGATGCGATATATAACCGAGAGACCGCGTCGCGTCAACCTATAAATAAAAGAAATGCGCCCCCAAATCCCCAGTGCCCGCCATGGAGTATGCAACATTTGTAACTGCGTGGACAGCGCCTGGATGTGGACGATGGATTGGATTCCCCCCTTTGGGAAGTTTTCGTTTTTCTTTAGTTTTTTATTTCTTCTTTTATTTTTGCTGCGTGTTTGGGTTATTAACAGGCGACTAGAAGCAAATATATGAGCATACTTTTTGGCTGGCAGTCAAAGCGCAGCCAGAGACCGGAAGCAGGCGAAATTATTTTTAAACGGCTTGATGTCTGACAAAGAAATAGAGAGAGAGCTGGAAATAGCGAGAGAGAGAGAGAGAGAGAGAGATAGAGAGAGAAAGTGAGCGAGGGAGTTAGTGAGTGTGTGCAGCCCGAGGAATGTTACGACATAATGTGAAACAAAAGCTCTGAAAAACGTCAGTCATCAGGCTATGACTACGCAAGGGGGAATGCGCTTTAAATGTCAGCCATTTATTAAGCCCGGCCACATCAGCAGCAGACGGACAAATGGCAAACGGCAAACGGCAAAAGGCAACCGGCAACCGACAACCGGCAGCAGCCGTCAGAGTCGATTGCACGAGTCACTCAGACGGTCAGTGTTGAATGCGCAGACAGTCCAGACAGTTGGTCCAGCCAATCCTTGCGGTCAGCCATCTCATAGGAGTATATTGTAGCAATTCTGGCCGGGCATTGCCTTTAAGCTTCAACACCACTAAACGCAAATGGACACAATAACTAAAAAGGCAAATAGCAACTGTCTGACATTTTCCGTTGTAGCTGCGTAAGCGTTGATCGGAGCACATCAAGGGAGACCTCACAATCGAACGGTTTTGGAACAAATCAATTGCCATAGCAGCCGCTGGCAAACAGTCTCATTGACCCCATCCTCATTCAACGCCTGGCTTAATCCGATTTTCAAAATAGATAAATTTCAATACTAAGTGTTTTGTAAGGTTTTGAGTTTTGACGAACTTGAATGTTTCCAGTGAAATATATATTTAAAAAAAAAATTGGCCATTAAATCAATTTTAAAGTTGTTTTACGTGACTAAAATAAAAAATAGAATTTAAAATTTGTATGCCTTTATGTTTAAGCCTTTTCTTTTAAAAGCACGGGCTTCGAAATAGAGCGGAGTATATTATATAAAATATATAAAAAAATATATGTAACAGTTAGCCGGGAGCTTAACAAAGAGGTCATCAATTAATAAAAAAGTTTATTTTTATCATAAAATGCGTACAATTTTCATTAATTTTTTTAGCCTACACACTGCATGCTATCATGTTCGGCCATAAATTTTCGTTTATATACATTTTTATGCCAACCAATACTGATCGGATTATATTTAAAAGCCAAAAAATAGTGTTGAGACTGTCGCTCACTTTATGCACCCACCACACCCCATCTTTCCCCGCTGTCCCAACCACCCAGCGCCGCCTCCAGTTACTTAGCCAGAATACGCAAAAATTCAAACATTAAAAGTCCATTATGCTTTGCAGCAAAGCGAGACGTCGACATTTTTTGAATTATACATTTATTTGACAATTTTGGGGAAGCGCCACCATATGGAATCCAACACCGAGCTTAACTGCTCTCCAGGTTATTGTGAGGGTAGCCAAAATATAACGTATACGCCATGAATATGCACCCGAATGTATTTAATTCTTTTTTGGCCGACAAACGGAAATGGAGCTCTATTGGCGCCTCTGACATCCGGTATGCCAGTATTTTATAATATTTTCTTTTTCACTTTATATGGTCTGCCAGCCAATGCCAACAAAGTGGCAACAAACTGAACGCAACTATATTAATTGCTTGTCTAGTTTTAACTGGATGCCTATTTCGTTAGCCTTTTAATTTTGATCAATGATATTTCACTGAGCGAATATTCTGGACTCTTCTGCATTATATTCTGTTAGCCGCACTTATGGTCAAATTAGCTGCAAAACTCTGGACACAAAACAAATATTTGTTGCAATATTGAATCAACTGATTTTTTTTTTATTGCCACAAACCAAATGCAATGGAAATGAATTTAATTAAAAATTATTTTTGCCGTTTTTGCATGAATACTTAAAAAGTATTGCATATACCCTGTAGCCATTGCACGTGTTTAAGAGAGCAATTGAAAATTGTGTTTTTGAGGCAACTGAGGGTTGAGCCGGTCTAAGTGGGTTTCTAAATGGATTTTCTGCAAATAGATGCTTCAATTCAACTAGATTAAATCCGTTAAACATTTGTATAGTTTGGGCAGTGTTTGAACTTTCCAGAATAAAAGCAGGCAGGTTCAAAGACAGATTACAAACTAATTTCAAAAGTTAATAGTGAATGTTATTTCATATTAAAATAAACTGTCTAGTGATTAACGGGGTATAAACAGGTAGCACACTTTCCATTATAGTTTTGCACTTGCTTCTAATTAATTAAATTTGAAAACGCAATCAAATTTACCTCACTAAGTTTCACTCGAGATTCTTTTTTATGGAGTGCAATAAATTGGTAATAAGTTCGAGGACTTTTCAGTTTACTTCTCAACACACATGCTTTTATTGGAGAGCAGTCATTCGCTGTTGTGCCTAACATATCAGGTTCTAACATACGTTGTTCAGATGGAACTCTTTTATGGCCAGGACAAATACAACGCCACTTAAAGCCAGTCGACTGGCTTTTAATGCACGCCCTGAAATTAGTACACATTTAAAATGTTCACTGGAAAGCAACAAAAGCAACAACAGCAACAAAACCAACAAAGGGACAATTTGCGTGGGCGACCCGACGCTGATTATGATGACGACCTGGGCACATTAATGCTGATGATGTTGCCGCTAAGTAGCACTCCCAGATCCCATTCCTGCAGGTAAAGCCCGCAGTTGGTAAACAAATGTGGCTTCAACTGCAAACGTTGCTAGAAAGAGCGAGAGAAAGGGGTGTGAGTGAGAGAGAGAGAGAGAGGTGGTGGGAGAAAGAGTTTTGTGTTGCGACAAAAAAAAATAAGTCTTGGTGGTTGCCAGGATAGCAACAGCTCTGAAAATTAAGTCGCGCTTACTTTCTCTCTGTCTCTCTCTCTCTCACTCATCTCACCACTGGCCTTCTGATGCCATCTCGCTCTCTTGGCTTTGCAATTAAATATGCACATTCTCATTAAAAGTTTGCGCCATTAATAAACGCCAACAGGGATGTAATTTAATACGGTTAAAAAGTACGACACGTGGAACCCAGAAAGCAAGACATGCAGACTGCCAGGTTGAAAGAGTGGATTGGAGTTGGAGATGGAGATGGAGGTGCCCAAAAGTGGGTGGGTCTTCTGGCAGCCGTCACCTAGTATCACACACACACACACACTGCATTACATTAAACATGCAGCCCTTGGAGAGTTGCCTTAACGCTCTCAAACAAAGCTCATAAAATTTGCAAACGTAAATAATTTTCTTAACGAAATTTTCACGTTGCTCGCTTTGCTACTTTGGCAAAGACCACATTAAAGCTTCGTCAGGACACGGCGCAAATTTGTCAAGTGACAGGACCGGTCTCGGCATAACACATATGGCTAGTGCTTTCTAAGATGCATCTACTCCACTACTTCCTCCCACACATGCATAAATAATAAATAATTGAAAATGTCACACGAGAATTGTTGGCTTCGTGTGAACTCTGCCAGCCACAATTTGGCCTTAATATTAGAACAGACCAGGCAAAGACATTAGCCCTTGTATTTTTATTTGGCTAACGGCCATATTAGCTTTGTCATTTCATTCGTTACACATGAAAAAAAAATAAAATGTATTGAACAAATTTAATTAAATGCAAACTTTAAGACGTGTCTTTACTTAACTTGACTTTAATAGACTTGTCAAGATTTCCTGCAGGTATTTTTACTTTTGATTCACGGAATTTAAGCATTAAGCTATTATTTTAATTATTATGTAATTTTTATTTTATTTTCTGATTGGGTTTCTTTACAAGATCATTTTGAGTTTTTCTGTAATTATTAATTTTACTGTTCAATACTTTAGGGCTTCATATTAAAGCTATTAGCTGTGGTTAATTGAACAAGCAGCTTTTAAATCGCATGAGCAATTGATATATATAATAATTATATTAGGTAAGAGTATTTAATAGTTAATAAAGTGAGTTTCGCTTCCGTCTAAGTAGTTTCTTGGAGAAACACATTAATTGCGTACAACTAGGCGCTGTGGCAAAACGTTGACAGCTCGCAGTCTTGGCTGGCGTTTTCTTGGGCCAATTCCGGCGGGAAATTAAAGTAAGAGTTTACGCTTTTTTAGCCGCAAAAGACACACACTCACACACACACACGCACTTTGGCCACGCACACAACAAGTTTGTTGTGGCGAAGTGGAGGGGCATGATGCCGGTGCGGGGAGGCGTTGCAAGAAAGAGGAGCACATGAAATTGTTGCTCATTATGTATTTATGTCAATTTCTGGGTCGCTCTTTCGGATTGCGTGAGCATTTGTGTGTGCGTGTGTATGTGTGTGTGTGTGTGTGTGTGTGTGTGTGTGTGTGGCATGCCGCAATGACATGTAAAACCTTTTTGGGCCTACAGTCTGCTTCTTACTCACATCCACCTGGCCAACATTTAATGACTTTGGCTTGCTCTCTTTTGGGACGCATTTAGCGTGTAAATTTCGCTGTACATTTTCGCCGTTACATTTTTACTCCTTCAGCACTCGTAAAGGTGTGTGCGTGTGTGCATATTTCAGTTATTTTTATTTCAGCGTTACTTTTTACACACACTCACACACACACACACACACACACACATATATTTGTAAGCAAATATATGAGCACGTTTGCCTGTCGTTTGAATATGTTCGTGTATTTTGGCATTCGATGGGGTCCTTTATGGAGCTGCAGCGTTAAAGTTCTTGTGAGTCCTGCATATTGTAAAGGGATTTGCTTTGTGACTGACTCACTAACGCTGATGACTCGGGCGCATGATGAAAATACATTTATATGGTTATCGTACATGGCATAAATCATAAAATGCCAGAAATGAGTACAGCTCATTTCGGAATGAGCTAACCAGAAACCCAAAAGATATATTCAAACAATAGTGGTTTCCCGGTGATGTCAGAGCACACGATATCCTTGCATTTGAGATATTGAAGAATATTAAATAAACTAAAGCCATTTCATTTATTTTATTCAAGCTTAATAAATTGCTAACTTGGAAAGTGAAGAAAGGATATATTTAAATGAAGGCCGAAAGATAATTAATACTTTTTGTTAATAATCCACCAAAATAATACAAATTTTGTAATTGTTTTAAAAATATATAAATATAATTAATGCAGATTCTATAACCAAATAGGTTATAATAGCTATTCAGTATATTTAACATTATTAGTTGAATGGTATAAAAATACATATGTCTAAAATATCTCCGCATTTTTTTAACCTATCAAATACTTGTGGAATGTTAGTCAACATTAGTGCAATGATTTTAAATCTCCAATTTCAATCCAAGAGAGTTTACCAACTCTGTGGACCCTCCCAAGTACTTGAATATACAGTTAGTAGTTAACTTTCAGTTCTCGTAAACACACAGTGAATTTATCTGTCCTTGATAATATGCGTGCTTGGCATTGTTGTTTCGCATGCATTAACTAAACTCATTGCTGGCAACCTGATAAATAATTGAAAAGAAAGCAAAAACTAAGCACATGGCTGGCAAAACTTGCAGCCTCTTGCAGTCCTGAGTCTTGAGTCTTTGACTTAGGAACTACCTGTCAGACGGAGCCGGAAGATGCCATTGAGACAACGCATGAGTTTGTCTGCCCCTAAAATAAATTAACTTGAATGCCAGAAACATACAACACCCACAACCAACCACACACACACACACACGCACACACAGTCGAGTGCACTCTGCTAACTACATTTTGCGCTGCGTACGCGACTCAGTGGAGTGCAAAAGGCATTGGACTGACTTGGACTTAAGCAAGATAACAGCCGAGTATGAGTTACAGGTTAATTTATTATTGAAACTAATGTTGGCAGTCCAATGGAGTTGGAGTTGAGATTGGGATTGGGATTGGGATTGGGATCGGGGTTGATATTGGGGCAGGGGCGGGTGTTGCACGCTGTGTCTTTGCAGGTGCCATGCTGACGTCGCCGGTTTGGTGATTCGTTGGCTGGGGCCTCTCGCTGGCTGGTAGGCTGAGCCTGAGGCGCAAATTATGAAATTCAACTTGACAAATGTCAGTGACATTAATTAAACGCTAAGATATGGCAACAGCAGCTCGGCAGCTTGGCAGCTTACCATGCAGCCAGCTGTGCACTGCGTAAGGATTAAGCTCTTTAAGGGATTTAAGCGAGATTTGCGAACTTAACTATCTTGTACTTGTAAGCCGATTTCTCTGATAAGTCAGCTGCCGAGTCAAATTGCGCAGCTTGTCCGAAATTCAATTGAACTTAATTCGCACAAGCGTTGCACATAAAAAAAAACCAGTTTTGCTCTACACATTCTCTGGTAGATTCTTTAAGGCAACGATGCCTTAAATTAAATGCCAACAACATTTAAAGCAGCCTGCGTTGTCCGCTTTTTACGCACACTTTGCCAACTTCCGCTTCCGGCGGCAAGCAAAGCAAAGCAATGCAAACACAGCCCACTCTCTTCGCCTTCTTCCCCTCTGCCCATCATTTTCTGGCTGCTTTTTGTTTTTACTAGCATAAAAATCATTAAACTGATTTATATTCCGTTTGATTCCCTCGTTTTCTTCGACTTCGCGTCATGTGTGCCTGTCGCTGAATTTCTGCTGCTCTTCCTCTCCTTCATATATGTATATCCTACGCAATAGTCCTCATGTGGCATATTAGCTTATTCTTTTGTAGCGCACTCTGCTCTGAGCATTTTCAGATTTCTTCTCTTAAAATAATATTATTCATCTTCGCGTAGTTTTTTTTTGTAAGTAGTATGTGGTTGTAAGACTCGTTTGCCTATTTTGTAATATACTTAAGTAAATTTTAAGTATCTGCTGCACGCTTACTAATACATGTTTTTATATGGTATCTCAAAGTCGCGCATTCATTATTGTTTCGTACTTCATGTTTCTCCTTGTTCCAACGACTGAACTTGAGTTCAAGTTTGATAAAAGGGTCGCCTGACAGACCATGCCCAAGCCCAGTTGCAGACCCATACGAAATTCGATAATTCAAGTCAATTTCGCATGTGTCGGGGTCGCTCAAGGGTTAAGTGATTTCTTTTGTTTTTCTTTCTTCTTCTTTTTTTTTTTTTGTTCATCTGCTCTTATGCTATGCATTTAGTCAACTGTAAAATAAAGTCGCATAAATAAGCGCACCAAGCAGCAAGCACATGAAAAATTTAAAGTTTTTCCAAACAAATAATTTAAATATTCAACTATTGATTTTAATCAGAAATAAGCACACTGTCCTTCATTCACTCTCTCACTCACTCTCTGTCGTTCTCCCTCTCCATCGCTCAGTGTTGGGTAATGCGCTGCAGGCTGTGACCAATATCAAAAAATGTTGACCCAAAATGTTTGCACAGTTGTTGCCTTCAGTTTGGTTACCCAAAAAACCAGCGCAATCGACCAGCCCCGCCCCATATTCCCCCCCTTCTAGCTGTCTTCCCCCTCGCTGGCAAGCAGGCCACCTTGAAAGGGTTGTCGTTACTGAAATTCAATTCAATTTGGTTGAAATGTTTTATTACATGCACTTTTGTTGTTGCTGTTGTTGTTTTGGTTTTGCCTGATTTTAATGTAATTGCCGGTAATAGCAAACACTTTGTATGGGCTAACAAGTTGTTGTTGCTGTTGTTGTTTTATTTGTTATTGCTGTTGTCGTTCTTGCTGTTGTTGCTATTGGCGGGTACACCTAATGTTTGTATGATAATTTCTCGTATCCCATTTATACTTATTTCAAATTGAATTCTAATTTTAAATGAATTTTAATATGTTTTGTGGGCCATAGATATCGATATCAATTCGTATAAGCGGTAAAAGCTGTACAACAAATGGGGTGATAGCAAAAATGTGAATGAACTTGAATTTATATTTGCTAGTTTGCCACGTGTTAGAGACTTAAAGTTAAGTGTGCGTTAGTTTAATTTAGCATTGCCAACAAAATATTTGTAAATTGTATGTGTCTAATCGAAAAACCAAAATATAAAATATGTAGTATATAAAATGTGAGGCTGTCAAAAGTAAATTAGATTTCTTCTACTTCCATTCATTCGCTTTACGCGCAACCGCTCTTCTATTCTTCTTCTCCACGTTAGTGATTACACAATTGATATCGATGAATGTTAATTACATAGTTCAGTGTTAGGTTACATATGTTAAGTTAAATTTCTATTACTACGTCACTATAAGACTGTTACCTGTTAAATCATTATATTACTGTACATTTGTGTGTTATAATTTTCAATACGAACTGAGACTTAGGCTTGGAAGCGCTTCATTAGATTTAAACATAATTATACATAGATTTTATGTAATGAAGAAGAAGACGTTTACAGGTTTGCATAAAAAGATCGTCAGTTTGCATTGAATGGTTTTGAGCAAAAGTATGCCAAATCGACTTAGCCATGTCCGTATTTGTATAGTATATGATATAAGTTCTCGCATAAAACGCACAGATAAATTTATTTTAATTTATAGATTTAATTTATTTTTATCGATAACTTTTCCCTCTTCGCGAATATCGATATATATTGATTTCCGATAGCTTTACGAGTCGGAACTTTAAAGGGTAGCATTTTAATTGATATACAATATACGTTGTCATATTATTGATCAACGGGTCAGACTTAATGAAAATTCGTGTAAACTGCATTTCAATGGCTTAATCTATAAAGATGGGCATCTAAACTCGACCATTAATTCTTGTTTCATAAGTGCCTTTAAGGTTTGTTCAGTGCATATAGTGAATAGAGCATATACAACGTATGTATTCACAATATTTTCGTTGAGCACGTGAACATCATCTGGTTCAAGCAGCCTAGATGGTAATCAAGCATTGCCTTTGATAATAGTTTTTGATGTGGCATGAAAAATGTGTGGAGAGTGGAGGAAGGGGCAGGCTGTCGCACGCGCTCGTCGTACTGATTTATTTATATAACTATGTCTACAAGCGCAATATCTTATCTATTTGATTGTAATTGGCAACTACAAAGCATATCGCATCTAAAATAAAATATTACGTTTCGTCAATGAATGGGAATATAGATTGCAACCAATGGAATTTCTGCAAGGGACTAAAAATCGCGAAATAAAAATAAACTTATTAATTCAAAGTGTTGTTACAGACCACACTATATATATTTTCTAGATAAATAAATTATCAATTCTGAACATTTATTCACAAAAACATGACGAACATTTGATTACTTGATACGTGCTCCAAAAATAGTCGAATACATAGAATTTGCACTGTTTTGCAAAATTTCGGAAGAAATAAGAGCTCCCTTGGGTACGCCACAGAAATCCAGAAAGAAACCCACTTTCCAATACTTAAGGGCTTTAATATCTGTTAGCTGACCTTAAATTAAACCCACTATGGATTATTTGAAATATTCTTCTGGGATAAATTTGTGATGTCGCAAAGCTTAAGGAGTCGACAATATATGACAATATATAATTTCAAAATTGGAATTGGGCATTGGTAACTTTATCGATATTGTTGGTGATTATTGCAATATTATGTACATTTTTTGTCAGTGATGTTCGGAATTTCTAAGTATGCGCATTTCTCGACGAAGAAAGGAGGAATGCTTATAAAATGTATGCAGTGTTGCTTGATACGTTCAAGTTCAGTTTGTGAAGATTTCGAGTGCGAACAATTAAATTAATGGAAAAAAGTGCAGCAGTCCATAAAAAACCATCACACTATCAGACATATAGTAACAATAGACATGCCGATAAGGCATCCAAAAATATTATTCCTGTCCTCCAGATGCTTATCGGCCAACTGGCGCTATCATATAAAAGAGGGTGCCACTGGCGACCATGTCATATGTGTAAAGAGCTCTGTGCCAAGTCTTCTGATAGCCCAAGCGAAAACACATAAGGAATAGCTATTCCCACTCTCAGTCCATTAAACATGAGAGCTCATTACGGTATAGAATGGCAAACGATCACCATCAACGATTTAATCCTTACCCGTTCTCCACTCTTACAGTCTATGCCTGCCTGGCTCTACTGGTGGCCACCACCAGTGCTGCCAATATAAGACCTTCAGTTGGAGATGTGGACAACCAAGTGTACCGCCGCCTTGTCTGTCTAAACAAGCTCAATGGATTCCGTGCTCTGGTCCCCGGCAGCTGCTCCAAGTACTACGAGTGCCAGAATGGTGTCGCAGTGGAGACCGCCTGCTCACGTTACTATGATCCTAAGGTCCAGGGTTGTGTCAACTACAACACCGGATGCGTTGAGATGATGCCAACAGCAGCAATTGGTGGAAACTCTGGTACTGCCGCGCAACCATGTGCAGAGCCTATAACCACCACCTGTACACCACCGGTGACCACCCCTTGTGCATCTACCACAACCACCTGCATTGAACCTGTGACTACCCCGTGTGCACAAACAACACCCCAAAAAACTACTACCTGCACGACACCAACATCAACAACTACCACGACAACAAAACCGACGACGACAACGACAACAACTACCTGCACAACACCAACAACAACACCAACAACAACACCAACAACAACGACTACTACTACAACTACCACTACCAGCACAACAACGACAACAACCACTTGCACAACACCAACAACAACAACGACTACTACCACAACAACCACTACCAGCACAACAACTACCTGCACAACGCCAACAACAACAACAACGACAACAACAACAACGATAACAACAACTACAACAACAACAACTACAACGACGACAACAACTACCTGCACAACACCAACAACGACCACAACGACAACAACAACGACAACTACTACTACCAGCACAACAACGACAACAACAACTACAACGACAACAACATCAACGACGACGACAACTACCACGTGCACAACACCAACAACGACAACAACAACTACAACGACAACAACAACAACTACAACGACGACAACAACTACCTGCACAACACCAACAACGACCACAACGACCACAACGACAACAACAACGACAACAACAACGACAACAACAACGACAACTACTACTACCAGCACAACAACGACAACAACAACTACAACGACAACAACATCAACGACGACGACAACAACTACAACGACGACAACAACTACCTGCACAACACCAACAACGACCACAACGACAACAACAACGACAACAACAACAACAACGACAACTACTACTACCAGCACAACAACGACAACAACAACTACAACGACAACAACATCAACGACGACGACAACAACTACCAGCACAACACCAACAACGACAACTACAACTACAACAACCACGACAACGACAACAACAACTACTACTACTACTACTACCTGCACAACACCAACAACAACAACGACAACAACGACTACTACTACAACCACCACTACCAGCACAACAACAACTACTTGCACAACACCAACAACAACAACGACTACCACTACAACTACCACTACCAGCACAACAACGACTACTACTACAACTACCACTACCAGCACAACAACGACAACAACTACTTGCACAACACCAACAACAACGACAACAACAACGACAACAACGACAACAACGACAAACACGACAACAACAACAACGACAACAACAACAAAGACAACAACACCAACAACGACTACTACTACAACTACCACTACCAGCACAACAACGACAACAACTACTTGCACAACACCAACAACAACAACAGCGACAACAACGACAACAACAACAACGACTACTACTACAACTACCACTACCAGCACAACAACGACAACAACCACTTGCACAACACCAACAACAACAACGACTACTACTACGACTACCACTACCAGCACAACAACGACAACAACTACTTGCACAACACCAACAACGACAACAACAACGACGACAACAACAACAACCACGACAACAACTACCTGCACAACGCCAACAACAACAACTACATCGACAACAACAACAACTACAACGACGAAAACAACTACCTGCACAACACCAACAACGACCACAACGACAAAAACGACGACAACTACAACCAGTACAACAACAACAACTACTACCTGCACAACACCAACAACTACTACCTGCACAACACCAACAACTACTAAGAGCACAACAACAACAACCACAACCTGCACAACACCAACAACTACTACCTGCACAACACCAACAACTACTACCAGTACAACACCAACAACAACTACATGCACAACGAAAACAACTACTACTTGCGCTCCAACAACAACTTCTTGCGTAACAGTTAAAACAACCACATGTGTAGAAACAACAACCGCATGCGCTGAAGAAACAACAACAGCATGCGCTGAACCAGTAACCACCGCATGCTCTTCAGCAGCAGTCGCAAAGGTAGGACAGTCATCGGTTCATAGGAGGCCCGCCTTCAGACCGTTGCCCGAGGTGTTGGCACAGACAATGCAAATGGCAAATTCGCCAAATAAGAATTTGAACATGGAAGTCTACACGAGCTATGTGTGCCGCAACAAGCCCGACGGATTCATGCTAGCCTCCCTGACCAGCTGCAGTGAATACTACATCTGCCGGTACGGCACTCCCCTCCAGGTTAGCTGCGGCGCCAAGTACTTCAACGCGCTGAAGGGTATCTGCGACCTGCCCGAAAATACACGCTGCGTGCAGCCGAAGGCTTAGATTTTCACTCAATGACACCATTCACAGCATTAGATCGACTTATCCACCAGATGACCAATTCTAATACTATAATATAATGCACATGAGTTGTGCTTATAGATTTAAAGTAATACCAATGCAAATGCTAATACAGGCCGTACAAAATCCAATCAGCTTGTGTTTTTACTTTTTCTGGGTACATTATATTCAATTTTAAGATTAAGTAATAAGTCAGAGTCGGAGTTCACCAAGTCTTTCGGATCGATCATACTAGCTATGCATAATATCAATTGGTGGGAGTTTTAAATTAATAACCAAATTTTGATGTCGGCAGGTTGATCTCGGTCTGAAAACTTTCAAAAATTTAAAATCTCCTAATATAAATAGTTAAGCACAATTTGCTTGCAGTTGCCGAGAATTCCGAATGAATTAAAACCTTCTTTTAAAAACAGACCCGTCAAAGTTAAATCAAAGTACAAATTTGTTCTTTGGTCTGCTTGCCACATATGCGATGCTTTTACTACAACTGCTATGGTTACTATTCGACTTATACAAAATTATGAATGCATGAACATTAATTGTTCATATGATCAGAATTTTAGGAAGTATAAGACCCAAAAATTAGCCGTTTCGTTGAGGCTTTAACTAATACCAAAGCACACCAATCCCATCCCTGTCAAAGTGATATTAAAGTCAAGCGCTCTATTAGTTGAGATTTATCGGCATTGTTGGTTGTTATTGTGCAGAATAATTAAGTGTCCGCATTTCACGACGACGAAAGGAAGAATGTATATGAAATGTATGCAGTGTTGCCAAGATCTGTTTGTGAAGATTTCGAGTGCGAACAATTAAATTAATTGAAGAAAAAAAAGAGAAGTAATCTCTTAGTAGCGGCAATTGATATCGATAAGATAAGATATATTTGGCCAATAGACAACATATAAGAAAATATAAAACACATAATGAACAGCATCCCAAGCAGCAGTCAATATCAAGGTAATATCGAAAAGTATCACGTTATCAGACATATAGTATCGATAGACACACCGATAAGACACCGGAAAACAAGATTCCTGTCCTCCAGATGCTTATCGGCCACTGGTGCTACCATATAAAAACGGGTGCCACTGGCAACCATGTCATTTGTGTAAAGAGCTTTGTGCCCGGTCTTCAAATATCTCTAATATTCCCAATAAACATGAGAGCTCATTACGGTATGTTACGTCCAAAAACCTTAGCACCAGCAACGATTTAATCCTTAACCGTTCTCCACTCTTACAGTCCTTGCCTGTCTGGTTCTTCTGGTGGCCACCACCAGTGCTGCCAACATAAGGCCTGTGAACAACCAGCTGTACCGCCGCTTTGTCTGTTTGAACAAGCTAACTGGATACCGCGCTCTGGTCCCCGGCAGTTGCTCCAAGTACTACGAGTGTCAGAATGGTGTCGCAGTGGAGACCGCCTGCTCACGTTACTATGATCCTAAGGTCCAGGGTTGTGTCAACTACAACACCGGATGCGTTGAGATAATGCCACAAGCAGCAATCGGTGGAGACTCTGGTACAGCCGCGCAGCCATGTGCAGAGCCTATAACCACCACTTGTACCCCACCCGTGACCACCCCTTGTGCACCTACCACAACCACCTGCATCGAGCCTGTGACTACCCCGTGTGCACCAACAATACCCCAAACAACACCAACAACTACAACCTGTACAACACCAACAACTACAACGTGCACAACACCAACAACTACTACCTGCACAACAACAACAACCACAACCTGCACAACACCAACAACCACAACCTGCACAACACCAACAACCACTACCTGCACAACACCAACAACCACTACCTGCACAACAACAACAACCACAACCTGCACAACACCAACAACCACTACCTGCACAACACCAACAACCACTACCTGCACAACACCAACAACCACTACCTGCACAACACCAACAACTACTAAGAGCACAACAACAACAACCACAACCTGCACAACACCAACAACCACTACCTGCACAACACCAACAACCACTACCTGCACAACACCAACAACCACTAAGAGCACAACAACAACAACCACTAAGAGCACAACAACAACAACCACAACCTGCACAACACCAACAACTACTACCTGCACAACACCAACAACTACTACCTGCACAACACCAACAACAACTACCTGCACAACACCAACAACTACTAAGAGCACAACAACAACAACCACAACCTGCACAACACCAACAACCACTACCTGCACAACACCAACAACCACTACCTGCACAACAACAACAACCACAACCTGCACAACACCAACAACTACTACCTGCACAACACCAACAACTACTACCTGCACAACACCAACAACTACTAAGAGCACAACAACAACAACCACAACCTGCACAACACCAACAACTACTACCTGCACAACACCAACAACTACTACCTGCACAACACCAACAACAACTACCTGCACAACGAAAACAACTACTACTTGCGCTCCAACAACAACTTCTTGCGTAACAGTTAAAACAACCACATGTGTAGAAACAACAACCGCATGCGCTGAAGAAACAACAACAGCATGCGCTGAACCAGTAACCACCGCATGCTCTTCAGCAGCAGTCGCAAAGGTAGGACAGTCATCGGTTCATAGGAGGCCCGCCTTCAGACCGTTGCCCGAGGTGTTGGCACAGACAATGCAAATGGCAAATTCGCCAAATAAGAATTTGAACATGGAAGTCTACACGAGCTATGTGTGCCGCAACAAGCCCGACGGATTCATGCTAGCCTCCCTGACCAGCTGCAGTGAATACTACATCTGCCGGTACGGCACTCCCCTCCAGGTTAGCTGCGGCGCCAAGTACTTCAACGCGCTGAAGGGTATCTGCGACCTGCCCGAAAATACACGCTGCGTGCAGCCGAAGGCTTAGATTTTCACTCAATGACACCATTCACAGCATTAGATCGACTTATCCACCAGAAGACCAATTCTAATACTATAATATAATGCACATGTGTTGTGCTTATAGATTTAAAGTAATACCAATGCAAGTGCTAATACAGGCCATAAAAATTCTAATCAGTTTGTGTTTTACTTTTTCTGGGTACATTATTTTCGATTTTCTTGCAGTCAAAACTTTATTATCTTTCTTTCTTAAACACATTTGTTCACTTTTCTCAATTGACAGTCGTTTTTCTCTTCACCTTCTCCATTTTGGTGATCACACAATTGATATCGATGTCGATCGATAAGTTGCATGTTGTCTTACAGATGATATGCTACAAATGATAAGTTACAGATGTTATGTTACAGATGTTATGTTATAGTCGTAGTACTGTATCACTAGCAGCCCTCTACAATTTCAAGATCAAATCATAAGTCGGATTCATAACGAGGTCGGATGGATCATACTAGTAATGAAGTAGTAGAATTAAGTTATCTACTCTTATACCTAATATAAAAACCAGACCCATCAAAATGCAATGAATTTTTACTTGCGAAATATTTATAAATAGATATTTGTTTTGTAAAAGTTGCGACTAATACAAATTTGTGCAACTGCTGTGGTTCGACGATTCGACTTTTACAGAATTCTGAATGCATGAACATTAATTGTTCATATAATCAGAAATTTAGAAAGTATAAAACCAACCCAATTCTTGTCAAAGTATCATTAAAGTCAAGCGGGGCCATAGTTGGGCCTTTCAAATAAAACATGTCAATTTGTTCACCAGCGAATGTGACAAAATAGCCACAAATCGCTTTAAGGCGCTTAGAGGTCAGTTTACTGCTTACTATATTAAAGGATGTTTCCAGACCGTTAACTTCTGTTATACTTTTATAGAGTTAGTTGCGGCCAAGGTTTATGTATTAAGAGCTTTGCTAACCTGTTTAGCCAATATAGCTAACACAGTCGGTAATAATAAAGCAGGCGTTGCATACTTTTTTGGCGCTATCGCAACTTTGCGCGACTGTTTAACAAAATAATTAAACCCAGAGATACATATACATATGCCACGCCTACACCATTTAGAGTCTAACGTTACTTTTATGTTAATTTTCAGACGAAAACTTTTCAGTAGCGCAAAACCGTGAAAGGGTTTTGCAGCTTAAAAATGATGGCAGAAAATAAATAACGTGACACAGCATGAAAATTGCTGGCAAATAGGCAGCTGGAGACGTTCTGGGTGCTGGTTAAGCGCAACAGGAATGCGAACAGCAAAAGGCTAAAAAGTAAAACCAAGCACACACACACACGCACACACACACACCCGCACACACACGCCGAATACGCCGTGACTTTCAGTTTCTTTGCAAAGTAAACGTCGACATTTTTCGCCGACAGCCTTTTGCCACGACATATTGTTAAGGGAAGGCGGAGGGTGCTACGTTCGTTGTATAGGGGCTTGTAAACAAGGTATTCTGCTTTGCTATGGGTTTAGGCTAACAGACACGTTAAGACCTGGATTTGTGCAAGCTTAGGGGATTCATACTCCTTTAAAAAAGTTTTGGCAGACAATAGATTTCTTTTCCTTGTGCAACTATTAATCGGGCAGCTGCAGTTGATCTGAAACAAGTAACTTATACATTTCATTAGTATTAAAGAAGTTAAATACTCGTAACATAGGCAAAACTTAGTGCTCACTCCTGCAATTGTAAATGATATTTATCTAACAACAAATATGACCCGTTTTATATACAATTCTTAATCGCTGTTCAGCCCACTAATTAATACACCATGTTATTAGCCAAGACAGTAAGAGTTTTATTTAGCGCTCTAATTACAGCATCATTCATCTGAAAAAAAGAAAAAAAAATTTACAATTTTATTAATCAACAGCAGATACAATTCGCATTCATTACTCCTACTGCTGCTGCTGCTGGCTTGCATGCTGTGCGCTTTGCAAATTTGTATCGCATACTTTGAAGCGAGGACCCCCCACGGGGACGGGGAAGGGCAAATTGCTGAGAGGGCAATGCGAACACCAAAGCACAGTTGCTGGCACTGCGGGCGGCTTTTACCGGCGCTAAACTCTTCACCCGAAACACAGTCAAATAAACAATGAACACAAAGCACGAGAAATTTCGTAATAAAAAATCACATACGCTTACACAACACAACACACATACGCGAAACGAATCTCGCAACTTCGCGCGCGTTTTCTTTGGCGCCTTTTATGTTGGCAACGGCAACGGCAACGGCCTCCGTAAAATGAAATCCGCTTTACCTATTGCACCTACACTCGACACGATTTCGCGCTCCAACCCCCAAAACTGGCAAGGAATTCAAATTACCAGTTTTGTTTACAATCGGACCCGAAACCACCCCGCTCCCAGACCAAACTCTAACATCAACTCTTTGCACACGAGTTATTGAATTGCGTCCTGGCGCCGCTCCTCTGACGTCACAAGCCCCCCATCAAGAAGCCTGCACTCCGTTTGCGACAGTAAAATTTTTATTTGCAACGCGAGGTGCTTTGTTTCGGCTGTCAAGCAATTTTCAATTTGCCTAGCACCCAAAATGGCTCCACATCAAGGCCAAAGGCGCGAGCCATCAATTCGGAACGTATATACGCATATAGTATATATATATATATATGGAGGGACCTACCTTTCTGTTAGTAGTTAACTTGCAGTACTTCTTCAGAGCAGAATTCTTGATACTCAAGTAAAAACATATTCCGATAGATTTGAGATGCAATTGTTCCTAATTTCCTTTCAAAGCGCCTAGCACGTATATAATCCGAAGGGCCAACAGGATGGACCCGCTGGACCATTACCTTTGGGCCCACAGGCACACGGACCACAACCTCCGCAAACACCCCAGGGTCCACAGCCGTAGCTGGGTCCACAGAAGCCCCAGTATCCATAGCCGCCACAACCATGTCCACACATCGTGTGTTAGATTCTCTTCGTGCTGCGTATATTTAAAAAAAATTCCTATTTTATTCTTATTATTATTATTTAAGTGTAAAACTTACTGTTGCTTCACAAAAATAGGAACGACAAAAAAAAATAGGTATGCTTATTTTTAGCGCGAAAACGTTGCTGGAATTAATTTAGAAATATATTTTACTTTGTGTTATTATGTGTAGAACTTTCGTCCGATGTGGCTAAGACGAAAGTGCTATAAATAATGAGGCTATAAGCTCGGAGTTAATTCAAATTGAGTTTGTCAAAAATTCTTTAAATGAACGCCTACTAAATTCAAATAATAGTTTAAGCAAGAAAAAATTTATAAATTAGGCACCCTTGCAGTCCGTAATCCACCAGTTGTCATCTAATTTTCATTGTGAATTAAAAATAAACTGTCCGATTCTTTAAAGTGTACATGGCAATAAGATGTAGTAACTATATGTCATAGTAGTACTGATAATAAGCCCAAAAATGAGAAGCATTAAAAAATCAGACAGTGATGATGATCAAAAATATTTACACCTTGAGCGATCGCGGATATAATATTATTATTATAAAATACTCTGCACAGAAAGGAATAAATAAATAGAATGTTGAAAAAAAAACATAAAATATAGAAAATAATACATCAAGGGAATTTAAATGTAAAAGGGTTCAACTACTGCTATCAAGATTGGGAATACCAAAACCGAAGTTAGTAAATTTAAAAATGTTACGCCTTTTGCAGATACATATATATTAGTAGTTTTTGTTGAAATAGTTTGTGTATACTGTATTCTTATTTATGTTATATGTATATGTTTTTTGCACTGATTTAGCCAGCAGTTTTCTTATAGCTTGTATTCTGCAGAGCTGTCCCGGCAGCATCCTTTTGCACAGCTGTAACCAATTCAGTTGCAAGCTGAGACGTGGCTATGCAGCGAGGTGGGAGGCGATGTCTAAGCAAAAGAAAGAGAAGCATCGTGTAATTATTATACCTGAAAACTCCTTGGGGGGTTTTCCAGGAGCTAACGGTGTCAGTTCTTCTTCTAGCAGTAACAGCAGCAGCTGCAGCAGTTTTACGACGTCATTAACCCAACAAGTAGCTTCCGTTGATGCCACTTGGCAAGGAGGTGGCATCAGCCTAGCTAAAACGGGTTACAGACAGACACTGAGTTGCACATTCCGGCAACAGCAGCTGCAGCAGCAGAAGACGCAGCAGCGAACTCAGACAGTTATGCGCCTGCAAGTATGCAATGCGAAATAGTTACTGGAAAATTGTTTTGGGGCCAGAGAGACATTTTGCACAACTCGTAATGCACTCCACTGAAGGGGTGTGGCACGTAGAACGGTATAATTCTATATGCCACGGTGGTATATTTTTTGGCACTGGCATGTACTTTACAGCACATTCTCTTAAACAGTTGTCATGCTAAATCTAATTTGTGGAGTCACTGAACTTTGGATAAAGAGCGAAACAAGTCTTAAACTTCTTTTAGTGACCATTCTGGACAAATGGGCTGACAATTAGCTGATTTATTACAGCGCGACCTTCAGTTCAGATCTACAGTTGCATACCGTGAAATTAATGTGTAATTATCTGTATATCGATTCGCATAATTTGCTGCCCTGCAGCAGCGTATAATTTTTAGAATTTTACACCGTTTTCATGGCCCGGCAACTGGAAAGTCATCTTTGCCAGTTTATAGGCAAAAGTTTTACAACATTGCCTACAAATGATGGTGCCCCAAGCCACTTGCTGAAACATAAAACTTGGCTAATGAGCCGCTAAGCAGCAGCAGCCGCGTGGCAAATAAGGCGCCAAAGGGTTAACACCAACTAGAACAGCAATAACAACAACAACAACAACAACAACAACAACAGCAGCAGATGCTTTGCAATAACAATTATAAAACAAAATGCCGCAGAGCCATGAAAATCAACGACTTAGTCGCACTTGGGCGTGCACCAAGACGTAAAATTTAATAACACAATCACAAATTGGCTCTGGGTCTTAAATTTATGAAATTTAAATTGAACCAAGAAAGAGGGAAAAGCTCAAATCAAAGCCACCCCCACCCGCTGTGAGGGTGTCTGTGGGTGTTCGGATTGTGGGGGTGGCCAGCACAAGGGTAACATCTGTGCATGCGCTTTTCCTTTCGCCCCATTCTGCTCGTGAAAGTCTCTGGGGATAAATTAGTGGTTTTGGTCTCTAATATAGTCATCGGGAAACGTTGTCGTCTTGCGACATTTGTCACCCCTAGCTGCCTCACTGATTTAATATTTATTTTATTAATAGAAAATTAACATAAAAAAAATTGCCGAAATATTTTGACACTTGGCACTTCGAATTGCCCTAACGCCTGTTGGCTGGTTTGGGGTTGAGTGTTGCTGTTGCTGTTTTGTGTTGGCTTGCCAAGGGTGGCTTGTTATTATTTTGACACTTGCCAAACAATTGGCATGCGAAATGAAAACCCAGCTGCCTTAAAGCAGCAACACAAGCAACAACAGAAGGTGACAAGCCAGGCAAATTTTATTATGGAATTTTGTAAATTAAATATTTACTCGACAGCTGTGCGAAGATCTTCAGATTGCGAGCCGTTTGCGCCGTTTTGATTCAATATTGAGCTTTAAAATAATTCAATTTAATAGCTTGTCGGTTAAAGTCGTTAAAAAATATGCCCTAAGAAATATATACAGTTAGATATATACAGATATATAGTATAGTATTTATTTTTGAAAATCACTTTGAAATAATAAAACATACTGCTTTCAATTCTCCTACAAATTCTATGTGGTTTATTATTTCTATCGAAGAAATTAATTTAAATAAAAGACTTTGCATTTATTATATAACTATATATTCTATAGAATTTTGACATCTGCTATAAAATAAACCGTTTTGTTTTTCCTAAATTCTTAAGTTTCCATTCATTTGAATGGTTATTTTGATTTTGTATCTAATAAATAAATTATTTGAAATCTTATATATTCTCTCCTAAAGTCATGACCATAAATAGTAAAAACTTCTTTACATTGATTTTCTTTCTGTTCAGCCCACTTCAGTTTCAGCTCAATTAGCTCGGATTACAATTAGGAACCTATCCAAAGTAAACAGCACTGACAATGACAACAACAGCAGCGAACAGTGTCCATTTTAAAATAAAAACAAGTACAAAAAGCAAAGAAAAAGAAAAAAAATTAAATAATAAGAAGGAAACTAAACGAGCTGGCAGCGCAGAAGCGCGATGAACGCTGTGTCACTAATTCAGGTAATTTGTCACTTTATTTACATTTAAAATGAATGTTGTTTTTGTTGTTGGTGGTGCTGCGACTTGTTGTTGTTGTTGTTGTTGTTTAGCGAGAATAGCGAGAAACCGAGAAAACCAATTTTCATTTTCATTTTGTGGCCAACGCAGCGCACAGAAGACAAAACAAATGAGTGACTGACGTGCGGGACGAAAGGCAACCGAAGGAACGAAACCCTTTATCTTAGACCCACCCACCGTGCCCCGACAGACACCCCCCACGACCGACTGTCGAAGTCGAAGGACCGACCAGCAGCGGCAGCGGCAGCAAAACCATGAAATGCGATTAACATTTGAACAGTGAGCAAAAAGGCAGCGATGCGAAGCCTTTTGTGGTGGCCGGCACGTAGTCAGCCTACGTTCCACACGGCGTATGCTTAATTTGAATGAAGTGGCAACGTTGTTAATAGCACTCCGCTCAACCCTTTTACCTGCACAGGTGCTCTGCTCTTAACGATGCTGTTTACTTTGCATTTAATGCGACAGGCTGCCAAGGAAAAGAATTAGAATGTAAACCAAGCCGAGAAAATGTTGGCACAGCAAACATTGTTAAAAAGAAATTGGCTAAAAATGTTGCCTACATAAATGATGACAAATGCAAAAAAAACGACCAACGAACAGATTACGTTACTTTTTAATTAAAATGATACAAATATACATATATATATATATATATATATATATATTTTTTTTTTTATATGTTCTCTTTTTTAAGAAATTGTGTAAAAATTGTTTCAATATGTAATCAAGAAATCGAGTACAAATATTTTTACAATTTTCTTTGTCTTAACAGCAAATCGAATCGAAGATAATTAAATTTCTGTGCCAATATTATTTGCTAAATATATATATTATTTTAATCTAGTCTATTTGAATACAATTTTCTGTATCTATCTTATTTTTGTGTGCTTCGTAACCCCTTTAAAAAGTCTGTAATGAAAATTTCAATCAGCCGAGCGACTCGACATCACCGACATTTATGAGCAGCTTGTAACATAAATTCTAGCGAAGAGCCAAGCTCACACACACACACACACACACACACACACACACACTCACACACACACACACATATGTGTATGTCAGAAATGTAATTCTTGTTTGCTTCACTCCTATCCGGCTTTTTACATGTTCTTTGCTACCTTTTTTGCCATTGCCACAAATAAAAATAAACACACGTGCGCTGTCTGGTTCATTGCCAAAACGTGTGCTGGAGCCACGCGTCTCACATGATACCGCAAAACAATGGCAGGTGGGCGTAATAGGGGCTGAGGGGCGGTGGGCGCGGTTTTTGTCAAGCCAAAGATAAAGTGCCGCCACAATTATAGTTGGGCGGCAACAGCTCGCACAGAGATGGGCACATAAATATTTTAAACATGTTTACCTTGCCATATATTGTAGCCCCTACTTCCACTCCATCTCCCTCTCTCTCTCTCTCTCTCTTGGTCTGTCTCTGGGTCTGCTTGTACTCCAGACCACGTACGCTATCAATGTCCAATCTTGGCTGACTCCTTACCACAGTTCCACATGGTATCCACACATAAAATTCAACAAATTTTTGCAACACAGACGCAAGATGAATTTATTTGCCTAGTTTCTAGTTGTAAATTTTTTTTCTATTCTTTTTTTTTTGGTTTTCCATAATTTGCTTATTTTATTTGCAATGATTTGCTTGGGCCAAGGGCACTTGCTACATTTGGCAAGTCTGCCAAAAGATTCCACATTTTGCTAGATTTCCCTAGATTTTCCTACATTTCCTATTTATTTTGTTTGCTCAGCCCAATGTAAACAATGCGATTAAATGGTGAACTGTGTGTATTCAAATAAGACTTTTGAATGGGTTATGTCACTCGTAAAACTACAAAAGGCTTGTGTCCTTCATGTGTACCGATACACACACTGTTTGTGTGCCTGTGTGTGTATGTATGTGTGTAAACGAGAGTGTCTATAATGGTGTGATTCAGCTGCCACAGTAAGCATCATAAAAGAAGGCCATTTGCTTAAATTTATATTAGCTAAAAAAAAAATAAATTTATAGTTTTTAATAAAATTAGAAATAATGAACTTGCTTGAAAAATCAAGTAATAAAGTTCTAAAAAGTATGTAGACATTTTTAGAGCAAAAATATATTAAATACATTAAGCTTAACAGATACTCTTCAATAATAGTAATAATAGTATTATTAATATTATCTCATCATTTATCACACACTGACCTTCTTAGTTGTAGCCCACTGTGCGTCAGGGTGTACGCATGTCTTCGCTCTATTGTTTATATTGTTTTAATTAATTTCATTTTGAGACTCTGTAAGTAACACGCACCACAACCACCAACCCCCCACCCCGGCCCGACTCCCTCCACACCTCTCCCCATCACCATCCCCATCCCCATCCCCATCCCTAGCCACAATTTGAAGCAGCCACGCTTTATGCTCACGTGTGCAGAAATTATATCGCTCGAAGCAGCTCTTTGAGCAACAGCAAATTTTTGAGTGTTGAGTGTTGAGAGTCGAGCGTTGAGCTTCGACCGCAAGCCAAGTTGTGTGTGCTCTGTTAAGTGTTGAGCGGCTCCTGTTCCCCCCCTCCTGTTACTCCCCATTATCCGGGTGTGGGGCGGTCCAGACAACAGGCCTTTACAAATGGCAGCCTCTCGGCTGTTGCCACTATGCTTGTGCAATGAAGCGTTGGGCTTTTATAACGCCAACAGTCAGTTAAGAGGCTAAAAGACTGGAATAGCGGGACGAGCGGGCGGGACGTAGTCAATCATTGAGAAGCTCTAAAAAGCTGCAAGAAAATTCTTAATTTACAAAAAAAAAAAAATATATATATACATATATATATAGAAGAAAACATACTAAAAACTGAAATGGAAAAACCTCTGCGTTAAAAATGAAACGTAAAGGCAAAAAATGAAACTTAACATCTCGACGTCGCGATGGAAAGTGGCATTGGGGAGTGGGGATAGGGGACGGTACAATCGCTGGACTGGCTGACTGGAGGGTTCCGACAGTTTTCGGTTAGGACAGACACTACTCGACCAATCCGGGCACTGAAAGCTTTACGCTCCACTTGGCTGCTGCTTTGATTCTCACGGTTGCTTTTCATTTGAATGCGCCCATCCCAGCAGACATGCCAGGAGCGCTGCTTGCTACCTGGTATCTTTCAGATACTTAGATACGTATATATTTTAATGTGCGCTTTATCAACAGCTTTAGATAGCGACGCACCAAGGAACGTAACGTACACAGCACCCAGCCATTTGTTAGACTTGACTGCATCGGCTGCTGCTGATGATGTGGGTGTGGCAGGTGTGGCAGCCGGGCAGTTGAACAGTTGTACAGGTGGGCAGATGGGTAGCTGGATAGATGGGCAAATGGTCAGCCTGTTCAGGGTTTCGTGCTGTGCTTTTGTTGCCTCGAGCGAAAGATTTTAAGTGATTTTTCTTTGACTTATCATTTTATGGATGTCAAATTTATCTTGATTGTAAGTTTTCAGCATGTAGTTGGCAGGACAGTCAATCAACGCAAGTTGATTTAAGAAAAATTTCTAGTTTTTTTCTTAGAATTTGCAGTCGATAACTTATCCATATAATAATCTCAATAAACATTTAAATTCATTGCAGCTATTAAAAATATATTTAAAATACATATGTACAGGCAGCTTATTGTCTGAGCCCACAGCTCTTCCATCATCGATTTTGGGGTCTGGACAGAAAACTGTTTCCCTAGGATACTAGATCTGCTCCAAGCTATGACAACACAATCTGCTATGATGTGCTTTGAAGATTGCTTCGCAATGTCACCGGCAGAGTTCGCTATTGACTATACATAGTTTGTTTAAGTAATTTCTTAGTCTACAATGTCATGTCAAGAGACCGGAAAGCATTTGTAGTCCAGTAAAAAATATACCCGTAGCTATGATTCGATTTAAGGAATTGGCGTAATTGTTGGCACCCTTTCTGCTTGTCTAATTAAAAACTTTGGCGCGCTTATCCAAAAAACAGAATGGCTTCTGGTGGTGGCTGGTGGCTGGTGACTGGTGTGTGATGCCTTGTGAAGCCGTGTGCTGTCAGAACTGTCACAAAAAAGACATTTTCCTGGCTAATTACGAATTCAAATTAAATCACAAGTAATTAGCTGAAAGTCAAAGCCAAAGTTAACAACAATGCGAAAGGTGCTCGGGTTTGTCGGTGGGTGTTCTGGAATTTGACAACATTTTATGATTTACAAACGCTATGAAATGCGTCTAAATGGTTTCTTTGTTTGTTGTTTGCTTTGCTTTGGCCTCTTCAAAAAGGGCGTTACACACGCCCACCCATCGGAGTTGTGCCAAATGAAAGACATTAAAAATGACAACAGGCAGCAGAAATGCCGGCAAAGGTAAACAAAATGACAAAACGGGCGACACATTAAAATACATTTTTAATGTTGATGTGTTTTGTATTGTGGGCGTGTGTGTGTGTGTGTGTGTGTGTGTGCAGAGTGTGTGCCAAACTGCCACGCCTACATTTGCGTGGGCTCATTCCACAATTTAGGCTCATTTATACAACATTTGTATGGACATGTCTCCGGCTACCGCCGGCTACCTCCGCAGTCCATCCCCCATTAGCTCGTACGTTAGAATTGTAATCAAAATAATTAATTTTATTGTGATTTCGCTGAATGTTAATCAACGAACTCGCAATAGAAAGCAACAGCAATTCGGGGGCGGCAATATTTTTTTTTTTTAAGGATTTCACATCTTGTTGGCTTTTGAATTATTGTTATGGCTTTCATTTTAATGGATTTTAATTTCCAGTTTTAACATATCAAGAGGCACATAAAACGAATTAACTTCCGTTCTCAGCAGTCTTTAATTACGACAATTTATATGATTAATACAAAATATGATGGGTTTTAAGATTTTTATTCAATGTATTATGTAGTTGGATATCGAGCGCAGTATCGATACCTGTTATTAACATTAGTAATCGCAATGTTGATATTTTACATATTTTCAACAAAAATCTATAATGGATTGTTTTGTGGACGATTTTAATAATTCCACTGATTTTTTATTTGCATATCTTATTAGTTTTTTTAGCACTAATAATAATAACATAATTCACTACATATCGAATATATCGAATAAATAATCGAATCTTTAACTAGATGGATTTATTATTTAAATACTTTTAGCAAGGATATGAAACAGTGTTAGTTTTGATATTTTTTTAAATCTTTAAAACTTTCCACTTATTTATTATTACTCATTTTGAATCGTTGGTATGCTCTGGAAGTATTTGACTTGATTTCGATAGTTGTCAAATTCACACACAATTAGTGCTCTGAATATTAAGTTTTGCTGAAATTTATAAAAAAAAAGTAGAAAAATGAGTGAATTTTGTGGTGACAAAAGACCTTACTTCCAAAGTCCTTGTCACCGCAATTGTGTCCCGAGTCTACTGAACGAATTGGGTGAGGATGGCGATAAACTTGCCGCCCACTTGGGCATCTCCAACATGCAGGACATGGTTACCCGCCTGAAAAGAGGTCTGATGGTGGTGCAATCGCCCGATGGTTCCAAGGTGAGCAGGATGAGTTGAACTGGTCTGTGCCTCGCGTCCTTTTTAATTGTTTTCACTATTTTTCTTACAGTTACTGGAATGATGAATATATGCTCCCTCCCGACAACTAGACTCAGGAGCTCCCTTTCAATTCACAATTAAGGCTAAACATCTGCTTTTAATTACGATAAGCATGCAACATGCATGTCAAAAAGAGGGGAGGGGAAATGTTGTCTCACAAATCAACGGCAACATTAATTTTCATGTAATCACAAGCGCCGCAGCTGTTGCACAAACTGCAGCCTTTAATTGCTATAAAAAGTCTGCGGCATTTACCATATGTCAACAGCAAAATATGATATATCTTTAAACTGAATCGAGTACTTGCAGAGGCATAGCGCCAACCATGTGAACTCTCTCCAATTGTGGAATGCTAACAATGAGGAAGATAAACAATCTGCTCAAATGCCGCAACTGGGCATATTTTGGTCTGTGCTTTTTGCAAATTTTTTCATTTTTTGAAGGTCTGTATCTCATCCAATTCTATACACTGATCCAAGCTACCTTTAGTATTACGTTATTACGTTACTATGTTATTACGTTACTAGTTACGACGTTTAAAAATTTGTTGGCTGATGTGCTTCTTTAATCGGATTCCTCGGAATTTTGCAATAAACATTGGACCATTTACCATTTTATTATCCCCAGATTTAATATATGCATAATTTAATTTTTTCTCTTTAAATTGAAATTTAATTACTCACTTTTAAATGAATGTAATATAATTTTATCTTTAATATAAATTTGTATTTTAAAATAATTTTAATGAATTGTGAACTGTACTCAGTCCACATTAAATAAATAAATAATAACATAAATTATATTCCCCTACGTTGCAAACATCTTTAACGAACTCGTTATTTTGCACTTATTGGAATTGTTCTTGTGACATTTAATTCTATAGCAAAGAAGTGTAAACAAAATAATCAGTTTTCAACTGATACCAGTTATAAATTAAGCGTTTCTAGAAAGATTATTTGCTCCAGTTTTTCAGTGTCAAAGCTATTTCCAGAAAAGGTACATTGCATAGTGCTCCTATCTGGTGACTTCATGTTCTGCTGCTGTTGCTGTTGTATGAACCAATTTGTTCATTGGCATGTGGCAGTTCTGTTCGTTCCACACTCACTTAGTGCTTGTTCTTTTTGCCATAAGCTGTGCATAACTTAAGGCGCAACAGGAAATGAATGAACACGCCCCACCGACTGGCAGAACAAGGGAAACCAAACGAAACCAAACCAAACCAAACGAAACAATATGAAACGAAGCGCAAGCGGGAAAAATGTTGCCATGGCACAGTTTTTCCATCTACTTAGCACCCATTCCATCTAACGCTTTAGTGTGGGAGAGAGAGAGTGAGCTATAGTGATAGAGGGTGGGTGCCACTGAATAATGGGGGGCAGGGCAGGGCAGGGCAGGGCGGTGGTGGTGGTGGTGTATGCCCCATATCCAGAAACACAAATTGCTCCTGTAATATCAATTTAAAGCAACGCTCCAAAATTACGCCTTAAGTTATGCAAATGTTCTGTGTTGCGGCTGCCAAACAGCTGAAAACATGACAAAAAAACAAAAAAAAAACAACAAGGATTTGAAACATAAAATACAATTTTTAGCTCGGCTGCCATTTGATTTTTATCCTTTTATTACTTTTATGCATGTTTGTATTTCCATTTAATTTGCAAATCAATTTTAATTAACTGCAGAATGACAAGAACTTGAACTTGTAGCTGACAAAAACTTTCTGCACATCAAATTAATTTTGAAATACATAAATCAAAAAGTACAAAAAAAAAAAAAATTAAATAACTTAGAGATAACTGATAAAATACCTGAGCAAGTGAAGCGTCTAAGATGAGTTCAAACACACAAAACACACAGCCGCCCAGCATAACTTTCTTTCTGCAGAAATAACTTTCTTAATATTTTGTATATATATATATATATATATATATGAAAGTGTGTACATTTACATACATACGGCCTTTGCCAGCTTTCGCCTGTTGTCTTCTCATATTCATCTTTATCTGTATCTTTTGCTGTGCTTCCTGTGCCATATTTCCTTTGAACTTTATCTTTGTTGTTTGCCGTTTGTTATTGCTATTTTCATATATAGCACAACAAACATTTTCAACTTTTTCCGCTCAAGTTTATGCAAAGCATTTCAAGTCCGACCACCACCACCACCACCAGACACCACACCCCTCCCCCGTAGCTCCTACAACACATCCAAAGTTTACCCTGAAAATAAGAAGCAAAAAAAAAAACCCAAAATGAGAGCGCCAAAACTTTTTGTTACCTTTAAACAAATTGTCCCTTTTTGTGGGCTTCGTGTGTGTGTGCCGCTGTGTGTGTTTGGGTGTTTGGGTGTGTGTCTTTCGACATCAGCAACAACAACAAACGAAACTCAACAAAAACAACTAGAAAATCGCATTACAAAAACCCGGCTAAGCAGGATATGCGCACTTTCAGCTTGTGTTGGTTTTACTCTGTGCTAGTGTATGTGTGTGTCTGTGTGTGTGTGTGTGTGAGTGGAATTATTCTTGCCATATTTCCGTTGATGTTTCTACTCAAAACTTAGCCAAGTTTTCTTTGTCCCTATTTTGTTTTATTTAGGAATTTTTAAGTTTTTTTTCTGCCTGGGGACCAAATTTTCTAAGCAGTTGACGTTAATGTGTTGAACTTATCAGATACTCTATTTGAGGGAAGGAGTACATTTATTTATACCTACCGATAACTTATATTAAATTACAGTCCAAAAATATTTATATTTGATTATCTGAATATTTCAGAGCTTCTACTATAATAATCTTGTAAAACAAACTAAAAAATCAAATTTAATACAAATGTTTTTTTATTGGGTTTCCGCAATGTTTGCAATAAGTCTTCGACCATTTTACATTTTAATATCCCCATATTTAATATCAAATTTTCATTGAATTTAATTACTCCTTTTAATTTAGCATACAATTGATTTTTTGTACACCACAAGATCTACTTTGTTTATTTTAATTCATTGTTATCGATGTGCTACATATCTTTAAATATTTGGAGTACATCAAGTTTATTGGCATAAAATATTTTTTTACTTTGCACAAGATATAAAAAAAAGACTTAATGACAATAGGAAACAAAAGTTTTAATTTGGAAAACACTTAACATTAATGCCATTTATGGTAACCAGGAGAAGGATATGTGTTAGTCGATCAGCTGTCCAAAGTAACAACATTTTCTCATTTATGTCGATGTACTTTTCACTCCAATACCACAATTGTGTTTTTAAATGAATATATCGAATGTATATTTGTACGCCTAAGAGTCAAAGTAACTTTCAAATGAGATATGTAGATAGATAGATAAAAAGATAGATAGATGAATAAAGTTATGCAACAGCTCTGCTTCAACGGCTTACACAGGTACCGGCACAGGTACGCTTTGATCAACCGATATGCCCTGATGAAATACATCAACAATTTAACAACAACACGGTTTGCCTTTGGTTTGGTAGGTTTATGTGCTTGACCGACTTTTTCCATGCATTTTTTGTTGGCTTTGGCCAAAAGCATAAAGGCAAAAGGCTCAAAGCGAAAAATCAAGTAGCCGACGTGTGTGCTCAGCTATTATTAAAAATGCAATGCTATTAATATAAAATAACACACACTGAACCAGCTCAAAGCGAGTGTGTAATAAAGACAAAAAAGCGAATGGAAAACAGAAGTGCAGAGAGAGGGAGGGAGAGAGAGACAAAAAGAGAGAAAGAGAGAGCGAGAGAAAGCGGACTACGCTTGGATTAAAACTACAATTAAATTCGCATAAAACAAAATATCCTGCGGTTCTTTTTATGTGTACGCTTGTAATATAAATCCTTTGGCTAATGGGACCCACATGCACTAACACACTCACACACACACACACACACTCACTCACACACTTTCACTCTCTCACGTTCACATGTTATTAGCATTGGTAAAAGCTGCAAGTGCCACAAGCTCGGCTAAAGCTGCTCACAGCAGGCGGTGCCTTTGTCCCGAAATGGGGGTGAACACAAAAAATATAACTCGAACAGCGAAATGAACTGAAAATGTTGCAAGGATACAAACGGACACAGTGACTGAAACAGAGACAGAGACGGAGACAGAGACAGAGGGATAAATAAAGAGGGAGAGAGTGGTTAGGAGAGGTTAAGCCGAGCAGAGTGCTCGCTTGCAGCTTCTAATGAACAAAATATGAATGCGAATAAGCAGTTGATGCAGGGCTCCTAAGCGGGGCGAGGGGGTTGCACAGGTGCCACGTAAAATGTGCATCCTTGGTGTGTGATTAAGCGTAAATCTCCTTTTCGTGTCTCTCGTATTACGAAAATGTCAGAAGCTCACTCAAATCTTACATTGCTGGTTGTGGGAGAGTCATGCGAGTAAATGCTTAAAATGAAGTGAACATTTTCTGAAATTTTAATTGTTGTCATTTTCCAAGTAAAATTCTGCATTATGAATGCCAACAGCAGAATGAACTTTGACACTTAATAATAAAGTTAGATATATTTTCATAATTTTGTTGAGTGTCATTTATGCATGAGAAGTGAGTGTGAATTACTGATGTGGAGTTGATTAGGAATTAATACATTTAGCCAGTCTTTATGACAACATTTAAAAGCAGTTTCCCCAAATAAAAAGGTATTAAAATTGTAATATCTATAATCTAGGGTATTCTGTTAAAAGATATACTATGTTCCAGTGAGTGTTTGCTTTTCTGAAGGAATGAACATGATTCTCTTGTTGGTCACAGTATTCTTAACCGAAAAGTACATTTATTTATTTATTATTATAACAACTACATTCCTAAATGGTTTACCGATCACAGTCATCAAATTCGAAAAGTTCTTTTGTCATCTGACAATGCATGCAAAATAAGCGTTGTTCAAAATAAATGCAATCGTAATTTTCAATACAAAAGGAAAAATTCCGACAACTGGTTGACAATTCATTTTAATGTGAATTTAAGTAAATAATTGAAATTTATTGCGCCTTGGCTGAAAGGCTTTGTAAACCGACTTCGGCTTAGTAAAGCTATGCGTTTATATACATACATATGTTGCATATGCAATGTTGCAAGTGCAGTGTGGTCAGGGGTCATTACAATGCAGCTCAATTAAATGATTGTCATGCGGCGAGTGATTTAAAGTCAGAAGCAATTGCATGCAATTTCAGTTGCAAGCATATTCGCAACTCGACAGCTTACATACATAGGCACACACACACACACACTCGCACACACATGTGTGTATATTCCTTCACTTCAAAGGCAAACAAAGGCTTTGGACGCTCTCTGAACCACAACGGCACAAAATGCTTCGATTCGAGCTGAGTTGTTCACATGCTACGCACAATTACCACCACAAAGGAAATTTTGGCAGTCGCTTTTCCAACTGGCTTTTCACTGCGCCCTTCCATCTGTTGTTGTTGTTTGGTTGAGTTATTTTAAATGCCTTTTGCTCTTCTATTTTTTATGTTATTTCTTTTTTGGCTAATTAAGGTCACGTGACCTGGCAGCAGAGAGTGATGCCTTTTGAGGAAGGGCGGACAGGCCTGCCCAGTCTCGTTGCGTCTTCTGTGCAGCGGTGCATGCCCATGGAAAATGTGTGTTCGCATCAAATGCAGCCCAACAGCTCTGTTATTCCCTTCCCCCCTCCGTCGACCTGTGCTACACTAAAAGAAACGCGACGCATGCCTTACGCACATTTGCGCACAGACGACGAGCGAATCCGCCCACTCGGGCAATTATCATGCGCCAAAATCAAGACCCCCCTCCCCGTCCCCATCCCTCTTGCTCTTCCAAACCAACCATAGTCATCTGCCAGCACCGCGTGCCATGTTCAAAGCAAAGTTTTTCCCTGGGAAAAAAATAAAGCAAACTTAACAGAGAAAATTACGCACACGAATTGCGCTGGACAATAAAAAAGCCGAAGCGCAAAAAAACCAACGGCAAATAAATTATGAACAGTGGGTGGCCAGCAGCTTGCGGGGTTACCGCATCTGTGTGGGAAGGTAGTGGGAGGGGGAGGGGGGGGGTGGCATTTACTTGTGCGTCTAATTTGTTGGAAAATTAGTTTGTGTATTTTGTGCGTGTAATTTCCATGCAAGTTTTTGGTTCAGACAAGGTCTGCAGTTGATTTTGATTGAAATACGCAAAAAAGGCAACTACTGACAGAGTAAGGAGGGGAGCGGGAGTGGGAGGGGAAGCTAGCTTCGAAATTATGACAATATCTTTTTTTCCCCCCCCAAGACAATTTGTGGCTATAACTGTATAGCGATGACGGCAAACGTTGCGTAATTGCAAGTATGTCATACCAAAGACTATAGATATCGATAGATCGATAGGCAGATAGGTACATAGATATAGATTATAAAAACTAAATAAAACAAATAAATAAACATATTTGTATACAAAATATGAACAAAAACGAATATTAGCTTTGAGCACGTTGAGTTAACAACAGAAAAATAATATTCAAATTATGAATAATCCCTCAAGTTTGTAGTTATCGTAGTAGAGACACAGACAGATAATCAGCTATATCACATATAAAATTGCTTTATGCGTTGAAAAATATCTGAAATTTATATATATCCAAATTATAAGCCGCCAATCGGTGCTGATAGTTTCATTAGCGAAACTGCGATTTATCAAGGCAAACAGTAAAATTTAATTTCAAATCTGTATGAGTTGATTTTGTTGATCTCAGTTCATTTGGGAAAGCTTCAACTTGTTATTGCCCAGACACGTTTCTGCTCGACTTTGATGATGTCTCAGTGTGGCACGCCCACCTGCTAGTCGCGGCGCATATGCAGTTTAATGAACGTTGAACCAACTACACCACAGCAGCATCCCTTGCCCCATCGAATGCATCATCAACGGAATCCAAGTTGGAGCTGCAGTTGGACTTGGAGTCGGCGTCAGTGTCTTGCTCGTAATCATGATGATCTTCCATGGTAAATTGCATGCACGCCTTTTTAACCCAAATATGATGTGCTCCACAGTTCACCTCTCCCCCTCCAACCATAGATCCCCTTCGTTCCGTTGATTGTCGGGCAGCGATAAGCGGTGCACCGCGTGCTTTTATTATGATGCTGGCCAGGGGGGAAGGAGCAACGAGTTGCCGCATGGATTAATGAGTCGCGATCTGGCAGCGGCCGGGAAAAACGTTTACGTGACTGAATTTTCAATTATTTTTTATTGCACTCGCTCCGGCTGAAAAGATGTTGCTGGCCGCCTTTAATTGCAGGAAGTTGCATTTTGAATGTGCAATTTATTAAGAAATTATTTATTGTCCAATGAAATTGATTTTGAAAGTCGCGTGACAAGAAGTTTGGCATTGTGTGTGGCAGGCAGTGAGGCAGCCAGGCAGCCAGGCAGGCTTTGCAGGCAGGCAACTCATGCAGCTGCCTGCTGTTTCCACATAATTAGGCGACATTGCTGCAACGATCTCGCTGCGATCTAGCTGGGAACGTGCCACATTTAAGGCCTTTCCACATGACTTCTAACACCTTATCTCCGCACACGATCTGGTGCTGCATTTGGCGAAGCTGCCGCTTCGATTTCCTGCCACACCCACATTGCGCTGCTTTTCGCTGGCAATTAATTTGATTTGATGGCCAGGCTGGCTGCTGGATTGGGCCGAGCAGGGCTGCTGAATTTCAGCTGCGGTTCTCTACCTCATTGCCTGTTTTCAAAGTGCCATCAGTTGCGAGTTGCGAGTTGCAAGTTGTGAGTTGCGAGCATCGCATCGCATCGCATCGGCATTGAGTAATTGAGTGCTTTGATCTTCTTACCCAGGGTGACGCCTGCAGCAAGCAGGGCATCCCCCTAAAAATAGGCACCTCTGTCAGGGCTGTCACTTTGAAGTGCACTCATATGCACAAATATATATGTACATATATTTTCGTATGGTTTATTAAAAACGCGTCTCCAAACTGCATCACAGCCAAGTGGCAAAAAGTTGCCTTCAAGAACTTATCATGCCATTTGTTAATCAGCCAAATTTGTGCCAAGATAATTTAAAAAAAAAAATATTTGAACATAAACTTCATATTTAAAATATACCACAAATTGAAAGATTACAACTTAAAATGGAATATGTTACTTTTCATTAAAAATAAATAATGTAAACAACTTGTTTGTTGTCCGGAAAAAAGAAAAAAAAGCTACAAAAATGTAGTTATTAGAAAATTTAACTTTTTTTTTTCTGCTGCTCTTGGGTCAGCAATTGGCAGCACCTCAAAGAGCTCGCTTCAATTGCAGACTTGCGGGCAGCGGGGGCAGGTTGCTGCTCCCGCTATCTTGGCTCATGCGGATCATTAATCAAATTAAATTGCATGTGAATTATGATGAGAATTTGTACCGGTCACTGCGTCCGCAACTAGGCAGCGGTGCGTGGCGATTGGTGGTGCGTGTGGGTGGTTGAGTGGTTGGGTGGGTGGTGCGTGTGCAGCCAGCCAAAAAGATTTCGCGACAAAGCACTCAGCTGTTGAAGTCTTGTCCAATGTGGGTGCATCTTAGTTCAGCTTCGTAACTAGACATATGTATATGAACTTGGATTTAAAATTTAAAGCTTTTAGTGTATTGGAATCATGATATCCAAAATATATTGGGGGTTTTCTAGGTTTTGAGGTTTCCTGATATCATCAATTAAATAGAACAAAGCTAAACCTTACAAAGTATTAATTTGTGTAGTCGTGTATACCTGCATCGGAAAAAAGTTCTTTAGCAGGGGTGTCACAACCCGTAAGGGACTGAACAATCACTCTAAAATCGCAATTGCTTAAACATCGCAATCGCTAAAACATCGATAGCTCTCATTGCGATATCCAAATACACCGCAATTTTAAAGAACCTAAACTTGGAGGTAATCTGCTGTTTCATATTTAATTGGAGGCAGTCAACGAGCGATCACCTGCGATAAGAGCCAGAGGTTAACAATCGCCTCTTCCATGTGGAACTCTGAACTGACAGAAACTATTAAAATTGACAGTGCATTTCTACATTAATAAATACTTCAGAATACCATATTTACATAAAACTTGGCAAAAATCCGGATGAATAATTGAATAATGAAGTAGTATCATAATATATAGAAATGTATACATATGTGTAGGCGATTCGCACAAGTGAATATTTTGTGTTCCAACTGAATTCAATGTTCGCTATTTTGCATCTTTAAATCATTTCAAAATTGAGCGTAACAATAAATTTTTTCCGCATGCGTTTTATTTATTTATGTTCAATTCAATATTTTTTCTTACATATTGAATAATTTAGCGAATGTGCATCGGTTCCTTATTGGAACGCACTCACCGGCGTGAAAATAGAATGTGTCGAACCGTTGCGCATGCGCGCCAAATTGCTAGGTGACTCCTACGATGTCGCAGGAAAATAGCATGCAGTAGATATATCCTGTTGTTCACCACCTAAACACATAACATCAAATTAGCACATATAAAATTATTTACTCAAACACACTTGCGCAAACTAGCACAAAACTATGATGGAGGGTTCGTACACTTCCTCATATTTTCAAATACCCGCTCGCGCCATCACCAATGTCACCCGCCAAGAATCATGCAAATAATTCTCCCTAACCCCACAAAAATGCAACCTTGTAACAAAAATAAATGTGGTGGTATGCGATACGTCACTATCGATACGTTTCGAAAATGCAACACGGAAATAAATATTCATACTTAATAGGAGGCAACCGATAAGCGATCACCAGCATAACTATCGATAAGAGCCAGAGCTTAGCAATCGCTTGGCCAACGTGAAAGTCTGAGCTGACAGCAACTATTAAAATTGGTAGTGCATTTCTACTTTAATAAATTCTTCAGAATACCATCTTCAAGCGGAAATCACCGAAATCTCATTCTAATTCACAACAAGATGACCGATAAAACAGTGAACACCAGTGAAATTAATAATGCATTGGAAAGTTTCAGTGAGACACAGGGTAAAATCGCTAAAATTTCCCACACGTGGGTCATCAACAATTTTACAATGGTAAAAAAAAACAATCTAATTAAATGCTTAGAATCTGGCATCTTTCCAGCCGCAGAAGATAGTAAAATAAGGTTCAACTTAAGATTTGAAGGCGAATTTGAACTGCGCTTAGAACCGGTTTTCGTAAACAACTTTAAATACATGTGTTTCGTTACCATTTCTTTGCAAAACGGAAAAGAAACCTCTGGTTGGCTTACTTTGCCTAAAAGTTTATTACTCAGTTTTCCCGACTTGGAAAATATATGTGAAGAACCGGACGAATCGCTTCGAATTCGCTGTTGTATCCGTATTATAATTGGCCCCGTGTACACAAAAACGATCCCAGTTTCCGAATGCAAATTAGTGTCGCAAATTGGCAATGTTTTCAATACAGAAGAGTTATCTGATGTCACAATTGAAACGGACGATGGCAATAAGATACCGGCCCATAAGATAATCTTATCAGGTGAGAGGTAATGAGATACTGAATGAACATTTGAAGCCAACCGATTATTTATCACACGCAGCTCGCAGCAAAGTTTTTGCAGCCATGTTTAAGCATCCATTGGAGGAGAGTCAGAAGAATTGTGTCAAAATTGGCGACTTCAAATCCGATGTTGTCATTGAGATGCTTCGTTTCATGTACACCGGATGTATACCGAAGTTGGAGGACTTGACTGAGGATCTACTGTCGGCTGCCGACAAATACGACCTCGACCGCCTGAAGGAAGCCTGCTTGAGGTCCTTCGGCAACCAGTTGTCTGTTGAAAAAGCTGCCTCGGCTTTAAAGTTGGCGGATCTTTATTCGACGAAAGGACTTAAATCACTGGCAATTCAATTTATTAAAGATAATGCTGAAAGCATTGTGAAGACACCGAGCTGGAAGAGTCTCGTTATAAATGAGAGAAATCTAATAGTGGAATCATTTTTTGAACCAGAAATTCTACTCAAATTGGATGATGTATCCAAGCCATCATCAAATTAGTGTAACAGAAAAACATATACCAAACTTACCATTGCAACTTGGGATAGTTGAGCTCGTATTGAAGGCAATTAATTAATTTATTTACGTTACTGACAACATAACATTAATCATTATCTAAACATATATTTTGATGACTTTGAGTACACAAAAATAATTGAATTAATATACAATTAATTGAATCGAACAATTTGAAGATAAAAAGTAAATTTTCTTTTTTAAGCACATTTTTGCTTGATTTTTAAATAAAATGCAAGATGTGCATAGCGGAGATGGTTCCCACTTGGAGGCGTCTATCATCGCCCGATGCAATATTGTCAGAGTATCGGTTGAGTATTGAACGGGGCGTGGCAAGGGCAGGAGCGGAGATTCTCTGTGTTAAACGACAAATTACATGTTTTACATGCAAAACACAGCAAGTGGCTGGCAGCCATGGCAACAATATCGATGAGGTGAACGCGTGTCTGGCGAGGGTTGAGGAGCTCAGTTAAAAAATAAAAAAAACCCAAGATGAGAAAAACAACTGCAGGTTGACAGAGTGCCGCCAACAAAAGACGAAGTGGGCAACAAACAGAAGGCGGGGCCGTTTAATTGAGCATAGGAAGCCAGGCAACGAGGACGCTGGCGCCACCTGTCCTTTTGGTGTGCGTATGTGCGATGTTTATGTTTATGTTTATGTGTGTGTGTGTGTGTGTGTTTGTGTGTGAGCTAAAATTGATTGCATTCATGATATAAAGTTGTTGCTGGTGCCGTTGTGTGCAATTAAATGGATGCAGTGAAAGCAGCTAACGATTGCCAAGATTCGTCGGCTACGCAAGTTTATTAAGTATCTTGAGGCATGGCGGCATGGCAGAAGTCGCAGAAAACGCCCATCAAAAGCAATTTACAATTTAGAGAGCAAACTATCGCTAGGATACAATAAAATTGAAATACGATTTATTTTGATCTCAGCATCACTTCGCCTTTTATACATTCACAACCCTAGCGCATTTCAGCAGAAATTTGAGCAAAAAAGCGGGAAGCTCCCGTCTACAGTTCACAATTAGAGATGTAAGTTTTTTTTAGATACATGCGATATTGATAGTCAATAACATCACATTTATGAATTGACAGTAACGAGTAAATTACTGTGCTAAGTAATATATTTATTAAAACTCAGCTAAAATATCGTAGACAGGAATATGTTAACAAATTCTTAAAAAAGCGTGAAGAAAATAGCAGCTTGAACAGAACGTGAACAGTAATATTGTAATTTTAATCCTAGTCTATACAACTGCCTAATATTAATTTTTAGTGGATCTAGCTGATCAATTAATAAACAAATTTGTTATATATCCATACTTTATAAGTATCCAGTGTTGTGGCTTCTTAATAGGACAAAGTGCGGGCTCTGGGTTTCAGTGCAACTGACAACGCAGTTGCGGAATCTTCACTCACGCCAATTTTGAATTCATTTCGACGCAACGCCACATGAATCGGAGCCAAACATCGCTGGCCTGGCCCCTGGCCCCTTGCCCCCTCCGGCTGTCCATTCAGAGTGAAGGCATCTCAAGACTGCAAGGCATGGAGTGTGAACAGCGGGTGCCGATTTTTTGTTTTTTTTTTTTTTTGTGTGTGTTGTCAAAACATGCCTGGGGAACTGCGAAAAGTGGAGTGTGTGGAGAGTAGGGGACGTAGGGGACGAGTACCACATGCTGGCAGTGGCCTGGGCTCATAAATTGCCGCTATCTGCGGATCTGTTGCTGTATCTGTATCTGCAGCTATGTATCTGTTATGGCTTGGGCTTTGTAAAATATGCTGCTAATTGAATTGAATTGAACTCGTGCACAGTTCGATGAGCCGCGATATTCATGTGATTCACAATGAACACGGGGGTGGAGCTGAGCGAATGGAGCCTGCCAAATGAAGTGCTTGCTTGGTGCCAAGCCCTGAATGTCAATGCCAATGCCAATTTTTAGCAAAAGCGGCAGCAAACAATGCCAAAGACCCACAGTTGACTTTGGCAAGTGCAATTCCCCTGTGAGGGCCGTCTCGCATCGTTCTCAACCAATTAAACCAGTTTCCTGTCACCGTCACTCGTTTCGCGGAAACTTTGTTTTATTTCTTGCTGCTCCCGATCATTTGATTGCATGCTGATGAAATAACAAGACCCAGATCCACTCACAGCTCGCCCTCATAATCAAGCAGACTCACAGTCAGGCGCATTTGCGCAGAAACCAATCTGAATTAAAAAAAAAAAACAAGTTGTGCTGAATATTAAATACCCTTTGCAGACAAATATACGAGGTGTGATTTATGTCTAATGATTAATTTTAAATCAACCCCACCTTCTGGTTGTCCTTTATTCTTAATAACTATTTGATACAAATTGTCTGAGAAAATTACGATACTCCTTGTAAGGGTATACGAAATGAAATAAAGAAAAGAAAACCAAAGAGAATTTAACGCAAAACGTGCGAATGTTTACTGTGAGCAAAACGACAAACGCGAGAAAAATAAAAACCGTTCCAACACTCAATTGGTTCTGGTCCCAGATCCCTGAACGAGTCTCGGCTCCTGAAGGCAGTGTGAGAAGCAGACGCTCCGACGCATAATTGGGCGGACAGCTGGACAAGCAAACTTCGACACGCTGCGAATTTGTTGGGCGTGAAAATGAGCTGCTGGTATTCAGATTATGGTTGAGCTGGTGAATCTAAATATTATGATTTAAAAATTAAAAAATAAAAAAGCAAGAAACAGAAAAATAATTTCATTTTATTTTATTTGTGGGATAACATAATTTATAATTTAACATTTTGCAATTACTGTGTAAACAAAAATCAGTCTATGGCAGAAATGATTAATTGTTGAATTGAAAAACTTAATTTTTTAAGGTTGAATAAAATTATAAACAAAATCACGATATGTGCGATATATAAATATGTATGATATGATTTATGTAATTGGTTTAGAGTCGAGCATGCGTGGGTGCGAACAGTAACGCACTATTTCTAGAGCCCTAAAGGGTTATGAATGTGTGAGACAGAAGCAGGTATATTACTACCGGATCGCGCAGAGCCTTGAATGTGTGCGAAAATATCAGCAACACTCCATCCTTGTCTTTTGTGTGCAAGCTGGCACTCGATTTTAAATTTTTTAGTATTCGGGCCTGATATGTAATCTTTCGTAAAATGGAGAGCTTTAACTGATGATCAATTTTGTAAAATGTATGGTAAAAATCTAAAAGAGGGTATCATTATCTCGACATGCTACATAGTTTGTTTGAACAGCCGTCTACCTACTGGGACATTATCCAGGAATGGATCAAGAATGTTGGATTGACTGCTTAGTGCTTACACTTAATAAAAATACGGGAATTTAATTTTTTTAAAAGTCGGTTACATTTTTATCATTTCCGAAGGATGATCTAAATTTTGATCAAGCAGCATGCGGTAACATTAGTTCCCTATTCCTGAGCTCCTAATCTCAAGCGCAATTCCAGCAACTCTATGCTGACAGTTGACACAGCTTGGAAGGAGGAGTGCAGAGTGGTCCTGGCTGCATCTACATACTGTATTTATTGCTAGTTGTTGTTGTTGTTGCTACTTTTTATTTGCAACAAAATACAAAACGCCAACGACAATGACAAGCGCAACGAGTTTGTTTTCCAGCTTGTCCCTTGTTTTATACACTTTTCGTTTTGTGTTTTCTGCTTTTATTGTGTTGGATATTTGGATGCTTTTCTCGCTGTGGTACTTGCGACGAAATTGAAAATGCATTTTTAATGATTTGTTGCTGTGCGCTGCATGTGAAAATATCACGGATGGTGCATCAATTGATGAGCTATGTGGGTTGCAGCTTCAATGCTGAGGTGAGTGACCCCAACGAAAACAGTCTGAGGAAAACATGCAACGCGACTCGACCTGATCCCCAGACTCTGACTCATCTCTGTACACGCAAGCCAAGTCTTTGATTTCCAAAAAACGATTCGCGCTCTCAGCAATCAACAAAAACAACAAAAGGTATTGGATATTTATGGCTAAAGATTAATGCCAAAGTGGGGCAAAGACAAAAACGAAAGAAAACAAAAAAAATGCGAACAATGATGATCGTTCACTGGGTGTCGAAAACAGTCACGAACCTCTTATGAAATGCACCACAAGAAATATAGTTTATCGAAAGGAAAGTAAGTTCAGACAGTTGTCTTCGAAATGCCAAAAATAAAAAGATTTTGCGACAAAAAACTAAGCTGTTGAAGTCTTATCCAACAAAAATTATAAATTTAAAGCTTTTAGTCTAATTTAATGAGGACATCCGAAGTATTTATCAGAGCTATTAAATGAAGTTGTGGTATGGTGAATTAACTGCGGTATATGCTCCTTATTTGATTGAAACCAGAGCATACATGTATGTATATCGATATATGTGAATCTGCATCAGACAAAGTTCTAAGCCAGGGTTGTCACAACCTTAAAGGGACTGAACCATCGCTTAAAAATGGCAATTGCTTAAACATCGCAATCGCTAAAGCATCGATAGCTCTTATTGCGATATCCAAATGCAACGCAATTTGAAAGAAACCAATCTTGGAGGTAATCTGCAGCTTCCACGCTCACGCCTAATTGCATAATTATAAGATACTATCAACTATATTAAAAACATTCATATTAATTTATATTAATTATATCGGAAATAAATATTCATATTTAATTGGAGGGAGTCGATAAGCGATCACCAGCATAACTATCGATAAGAGACAACAATCGCCTCGCCAACGTGCAACTCTGAGCTGACAGCAACTATTGCAATTGGAAGTGCATTTCTACTTTAATAAATATTTCAGAATAAAAAAATCTAGAATCTCATTGACACCAAGTTGACCGATAAAACAGTGAACACCATTGAAATGAATATTGCAATGGAAAGTTTCAGTGAGACACAGTGTGAAATCGCTAAAATTTCCCACACGTGGGTCATCAACAATTTTACAATGTTAAAAGGAGCCAATCTAATTGAAAACTTAAAATCTGGTACATTTGCCGCCGCAGAAGATAGTAACATAAGGTTCAACTTAATGATTAAAGAATATACAGGTCTATTCATGTCCAATGGTTTTTATGTGTACTTAGTCCCAGCTTGCCCAGCCAACATTAGATACAGGTGTTTCGTTACCATTTCTGTGCAAAATGGAAAAGAAACCTCTTTTTGGCTTACTTTGCCTGGCTATATACATACAGTAAATGTTGACAGGGAAAATATATGTAAAAAACCGGATGAATCGCTTCGAATTCGCTGTTGTATCCGTATGATAATTGGCCACGTGTGCAAATTGGTGTCGCACATTAGCAATGTTTTCAATACAGAAGAGTTATCTGATGTCACAATTGAAACGGACGATGGCAATCAGATACCGGCCCATAAGATAATCTTATCAGGTGAGAGGTAATGAGATACTGAATGTGAATTTGAAGCCAACCGATTATTTATCGCACGCAGCTCGCAGCAAAGTTTTTGCAGCCATGTTTAAGCATCCATTGGAGGAGAGTCAGAAGAATTGTGTCAAAATTGGCGACTTCAAATCCGATGTTGTCATTGAGATGCTTCGTTTCATGTACACCGGATGTATACCGAAGTTGGAAGACTTGACTGAGGATCTACTTTCGGCTGCCGACAAATACGACCTCGACCGCCTGAAGGAAGCCTGCTTGAGGTCCATCGGCAACCATTTGTCCGTTGAAAAAGCTGCCTTGTCTTTAAAGTTGGCGGATCTTTATTTGGCGGAAGGACTTAAATCACTGGCAATTCAATTTATTAAAGATAATGCTGAAAGCGTTGTGAAGACACCGAGCTGGAAGAGTCTCGTTATGAATGAGAGAAATCTAATAGTGGAATCATTTTTTGAACCAGAAATTCTACTCAAATTGGATGATGTATCCAAGCCATCATCAAATTAGTGTAACAGAAAAACATATACCAAACTTACCATTGCAACTTGGGATAGTTGAGCTCATATTGAAGGCAAAGAGCGTTAATTTACTTTACTGACAACATACCATTAATCATTATCTAAACATACATTCTGCTTACTTTGAGTACACAAAAATACTTGAATTTATTTACAATTAATTTGAATCGAAGATTCTAAAGACAAAAAGTACATTGTTTTATTTTTTAAGCGGTTTCTGTTCTATGATTGACTGGAACATGTTTTTTTTTTTTAATAAAATTTGAATAATTCCACTTGTGGATAGTTCCCAATTAGAGGCGAGTTGCATCGCTATATGCAATAAAAACACAGCAAGTGGCTGGCAGCCATAATTGATGAGGTGAGCGCGTGTCTGGCGAGCTTTGAGAAGCTCAGCATGAAACGAATTCGAACTTGGATAATATTTTGACAAACTCTTTAAATTTATTAACAACATTATTATTATATAAGAATAGCTCTAAAGCTGATTCAGTTTGGTGACAGAACAATTAATAGGAAATTGCAAAAATGTGTTGATATTTTATTTGAATTATTCAACCTTCAGTGGTATCAGATGGATTTGGTATGTTCTTAGATGACTTTTTAGTTAAAATGAAATATTTACATTTTTATTTTCAGCAAACTGATGTTGACGATAAGTGAGAGAGATAGAGAGAGAGAGAGTGAGAGTGAGAGAGAGATATAAAGAGATGTTAGTGCATACTTGATTAATTGTCCTTAGGGTATCATTCGTAAATACCACACCAAAAGCACACTTGACTTTAGGTGGAAGCAGTTGCTGCATATTGAAAATGAAATTTAATATGCCAAAATATTGCCGGACACTTGAGGCTGTCAGTGGCAGGAGCGCACACAATACAGAGACAGAGTACAGATACATCGAGTGCTATAAAATTGATGATAATGAAGTGCTGCAGCTGCAGATACATTTGACAGGACGAAAGCTTGAAACAAAATAAGCAAATGCCATTGTCAATAGATGTCTTTGAAATATCTAATGGCCACCTTGTGTGCTTCAGCAATTTTGTGAAGCATCTTGAAATGTGACAACATGTTGTTTGCAACTACACAGTAAAAGTAGTAGTATTAGTAGATACAAAAGTATCTGCAGCTATCATATCAAGTGGCAGCTGCCCATCGCCTATTATATCACACTGGATGTGGACCGTGAAAATTGCTGATGAGTTTGCAGCAGCTCCTTCGGTCTGCGGTTTTGTGTGTTTTACTAGAGCCAATGGTAATTGATTCAGACGATTTTGAAAAATAGAAAATTAAGTGGATTGCTTTGAGCATTATTAGTAGCAGTCTCGGCTGTGTTTGCTTGCATAATTGTCAACTAACTAAAATGTCTTTGATGTTGTAATTTAAATTGCCACGAAAGTCCTGAGCTGTAAGTCAAGTATAACTCACTTTTATACTTTTATTGTTTAATGCTCACTTACCTTCGAGTTGGACGTGCTGCTTAATTGCAAGATGTACACTGTCTGCCAAATTGTTAGCCAGTTAGCCAAGTCAGTTAGCCGGTTAGCTAGCTGCCAATTGGCTGCTTGACTTCCTTGGCCCCGGCCAAAGTCAATTTGTCGTTGTACTTAGTCACATACATACGGATGTACATAACCTCCCAAACAGCCAGCCAGCAGTCCACGGTTTCACATTGCACATTACGGCTCTGAATGCCAACTCGCAAATGAACCATAAATAAATAATTTGAATTACCAGCACAAGAAAAATACAACGCCCTGCGCAGAGCTCATATTGGATTTAGGCGAGGGTTGATTTGCAAATGCGAAATGTGATTTCTGCAGGATTGTGAATTATCCTCAGGTTAATCACTTCAAGGCAATCATAAAAAAAATAATTATTAAATATATTTCAAACAGAAACGGATTGTTAGTATTACTATTGTCTTAAACTGACTTACAACACAGTTGTACAGAAATTATTAGTCTATAATCGTAATAATCGTAATATAAATGTAAAGTGTAAAATTTACAAGATATGTTCTTATTGTAGTTTTTAAAATATTTGATTTTCGCTCGAGCGATTTGGCAATCTAAAACTTACTCGATAGCAGTATTTAAATTTTTGACTCTATGGGGTTTTATAAAAGAAATACTAACTACTTGGTGCATAATCTTAATCAGTCAAGGTATTTATTATTATCACACTAGTGTGCTGTGCTAAATTGGTGATGATTTCAACTTCAATATTAAAACTGATCTTACACACGACTAATACAAAATTTTTAAATCACTCATCTGAAGAACTTTCGAAAGATGCTTCACAAGAACATCTCAGGCAACCCTCAAAGCAATTCGCAGGTTGGGCTGTCAGAAAAACAGAATAAAATGAAAGAAACTATCGAAACGTGAATGGTCGACGGCAACAAATCGTTCGAAACAAAAGAAAAACAAAACTACTTTATAACATGTCTGCAGCAGAAGCAATCGCAGAGATACTCCAACAAAAGAAACTTGAAGATACTTGTAGTCGTATCCGTATTCGTATTCGTATTCGTATTCGTTTTCACATTCGCATTCGCATTTGTATTTTTATTTGTATTCGTATGCTGTTCTATGGACGGGGTGGCTGCCACCGTTCGGTGCAAGTTCATTAAATAAATTATTCATACGCATCGTGTGCCGACAAAATGGCTACTGGCGACTGGCGGTCGTCGCTTTGTTTCACTTTTTCGCACAGAGAGCGAATTTTCATTGACAGTTTGTTTTATTTGGCATGTGTCTGCACCGTTGTGCAGAATGAAAACGCATTCGGTTTAAATATTTATGGCCAAATGTCTGTGCCGCGCTGTGCTGTGCCGTGCTGTGTGCGGGCCGCGCACCGAGATGGATCGGGATGCGGCAGATACTCAACTTGACATTTGTGAAGTGTGTGCCGGCCGCTTTCACCTAACGGAGTGTCAAGTGGCGGCATCATTAGGCCATCCATATACAAAAGGAAAACCTCCGCCCCTCCGCTCCTCTCGCTCTCTGTGAAACACAGCTCATTTGCAATGCTAAATGAGAAGAGAGACCGCAAAGTGAGGTGAAAGTATGCAACACTTTCTGACACTGCAACAGTTTCGTAAATCAAAACTAATTCAATTCGAAATGCTGACTTTCAGCTCCGGGCTGATGATGATGACTACATCACAGATTACAGCATAACCACAACTGCGGGCTAAGCGGCATCTGGACACCTGGCCATCTCTGCGGCTACACAATTTAAGCTGCTAAATGGAATTTTTTATATGTTGCAGCACTCAAATGTAGATGAGTGTACTCGTACTATTCCTGGGCCATGTTAACCAATAAAAATGCATAGTAAACTATGCAAATGTCAAATGTAAATGCCAGTAACTGAGGAGTGCATGAATACTTCCACTTGTCAATGCGTTCCAAAAAGAGTTCGTCCAGCATTTTTGACAGTTGCAGCTTGTTGTCTGCCACTCCAGTCTCCAGTCTCCCATTTCCCATTTCGTGTGGCATGCAAAAGTTGTCCGACTGATTTTTATCCTTTTTTGGTTCCTTTGCGGTTGACTGCAGCTGCATGAGATTGCATTTTGAAAAGTCGGATACATGGATGCAAAGCGCAAGTTTCTAATATTTGACTAATTTGAATTGGGGCGAATTGTTTTCGCATCACTGATCAACTGCAAAATGTGAATTGTGCTTGCCCAACGGTACTGCAAGAAATGTCCTTTCTTCCCTCGCTCCTCGGTGTCCTGCTATTCTTGTTACACTGAGTTTTGTCTTCTTTGCATATACGAAAGATAGCAAGGGATTTTTTTTGGGCTTTAATATTATTAATATTCATATAATTTGCGATAATTTTTGAGATAGTTTGCGTAGCTTTTCTACAAAAATAAATCACACTGCATTATTAATTATTTTTCGATAATTTTTCATAAATATATTTTTTAATAATTTCAGAACAAAATAAATTCAACAGCAATAAAAGTTGTACAGTACAGCTTGCAAATTCCCGATAACCTTTTAAGATCCTCTCAGAAAATATTTACTTTATAAATCAAAAAGAAAAAGATAAGTTTTCAGTTCTGAGACTTTGTACTTCACTTTCGAGTTTCCTTTGCTAATTAATAGATATTTTTCTTATTATTTGTAATTGGCAAACTTAAAGTTGTTAAAATAATAATATTAAATACATGCTTTGTTTTGAAACTTTGTCAAGCCTTGTGTCGTAAGATATAGGTCCACTTTTATGCTGTTCCTTAGGGAACTGGTGAGTGGTCACTGACTGGTGCCTGTCCTGCTCGCTTTGATGTTGTTTTCCCACGCAATTCCATCACTGACACCCAGCCAAAGAGTCGAGCAGCGACAAAATGTCAACGAACTGGCAATTTTTTATAATTTGCAAGCAGCAAACGCTTCAAAATGAGAATAATTTTGAGCAACGGCAAACAAATTCATTAAAACGCACTCAAACAACAACAGCAACAACAACAGCAACAGCAACAACAAGAACAGCAACAACAACAACAGCAGCAACAACAATGTCTTAAATAGCGAGGCTGCATATGAAGAATAACGATGCCAACACACAACAATTGACATTGACAAAGAGGCGTTGTCTCTGACAACGACTGGAGGCAAGTGTGGTCGGGTCGGGGACCGTGAAGGCACGAGGGTGTTGGATTGGGGGGGAGGGGAGGGGGCGGGAGGTATGCGTCTGGGGAGTCTTCTAGACAGCGGCGTTGCCTTCTAATAAATCTGAGCGCTTTTGCGCAACACTGTGAATTTAATTAAAACTAAGCTCTTCATTTGCCGTCGTGCTGCTCAAATGGGTCAGCCGAGTGGGCGTGGCAGTGGCAGCGGCAGAGGCAGCGGCAGCTGTTTCTTCCTTTTTCACTTGTTGTTGGCCACCCAAAAACTTTTGCTTTCAGCTCTCGCATATAATTGTGGGAATTTGTAATGAGTCTGTCAAAACAGGGGGCCCTGGGTCCATATGCAAATGATTATTATCATCATCTTTGGCATTTACTTACCCATACATTTTAATATGCTTGTCGCTGCCGAAAATTAACGTCAAATAATATGTTTTCATTATGTTTTTTAAGGCGACTTCTTTCTACCGCCGCTGTCAAATTAATTTCACTTCATTTTGTTATTAATGCCCACAAAATTATGCTTCGCTTTTGGTCCAAGCTAACTTTTTCTGCTTGTTTTTAATGTCTAAAAATTACAAAATGGCCAAGACTAGATTGAGAACAAATTAAGCACAGTAAGAAAATGTTAAAAAGTTTTGCAATTAGCGTAAAGTTTCGTCAATTTTAAAAACCATCTTTTATATATAAGAGCAGTATTTCAAGAACTATCGGAAAACTTTCGGATATTCAGAATAGTTTTGAGACACAGTTTTGACCTAAATTTTAAGTTTTAATTTTAAATTTCTCTTCTCTTCTATTTTTAAATGCGTTTATTTTTTTTATTATTACATATTGAACTTATTTATTTTTTCTTTTGTTTTTGTTATATTTTATGTGAAAGATTTTTATACTATGAAACCTAAGGTATATAGTATATTGAGTCTGTGCAATGTCCGTCAAGCTGTCCGTCCGTCTGTGTGAACGCCCGTTTCTCCGACACCCTGAGAGATAGAGACGCCCCCAGGTAATCGGGATATCAGGAAGAGCCGCCTTTAGGAACTTCAGCCATAGAAATCTGAAATGCGCGTATTTTCCATAATTTGTAGGATAGAGCCACCAAATTTTGTTACAGGTAACTCCTCTAAGAGATCGATAAAAATTGGATGGCCACGCCCACTCCGCCTACTTAAGCCCATACACCAAATTTGAAAGGTATATTAAGCTTCTCCTTCTCCAAAATATTTTTCAACCACGTCCACTCCCGCCCCCAAAATATCTAAAAGCTCATATCTTCGGTTTTTTTTTTAACAGCTACAATTGCAAAACTTTTAGGATGTTTTACTTATATCTACCCCAATCTGAAAGGCAAACTTGGAGAGTATTTCTTAGTTGCACACAACTTATTGTATCATAGTATTTCGCTTTCGGTTACCTCCGACTTTAACATTCTCTCTTGTTTACTCTTGAACTGCAGAACCTATAAGAATTGAGTGCACTTGCAGACCTGCTCAGATTTTAGTGGAAAACTTTAAAGGGGGAAACTTGACAACAATATTGGAATACATTTAAGATTTAAGATAGATTAATTGTTTTAATTTCACATTGTCGTTTTTTTACTTTTTTACGGCTTTAAAATATTATTTAAATGATACTTAATGCTAATACATGATCATTAAATTAGTAGTAAGGGTTAATACGCATATAGACTATTTTTGTATTTATTCAAATAAACAAGCTGTTTTCTATAAGTTATACAATTTTATAAAGTAGTCTCTTCTTTTTTGGCAATTACAATTATGATATATAATATACAAAATAACAATGTTTTAGTCGGCAACCTTTTCTTTTATCGGCCTCTGTATAAAGATTTATAATCTATAAAATATATAGGTATAATCCGAAAAAAAGTCTTTGGCAACATATGATTTGGGATGATCAGTTCCTAGAGTGATGCTTCTAGAATTTGAATGAAATAAATAGAGTTATTATCATTTGTATTCTTATAATTTTTGAAGTTCATTCTTACTTATGTTTGAGTTGGCTCTGTTTGACTAAGTCACCCATCAGAAATGGCAGGCCGCCCATTCTGCACATGGTTATGGGGCATCGCATAAATCAGTTTTTGCCAAAACTGAGGACCATCTCGTCTGAGATATGTATTTAGTTTCAAAAAGATCTTCAGCTCAGAATCCAAGTCACTAAAGTCTTTGACATCTGGGTAAACGATTACAATCAGGCGTTTTCTTGGATCGATGGAGGTAGCCCTAATAGCCTGACGGTACTCGAAGCGCCCCCAGGATGACTGTACGAAGTTTTTGGTCATGAGTATAATTATTCTTTTAGATTCGTCAATCGATTTTAGTATGCAAGCTGGAATAGATTCACCAAATAACCAATCTCGTTCAAAGAAACATAATCGAAATCCACGGGGATCATTTTCCAATTTCTCCACGTACTCTTCAACGAGTGTCGAGTCCAAGTGTGAGTAAGCAAGAAATGCATCAAATCGCAGGACTTCCTCATTTTCGGGTTCTGGGCAGGAAATGCAACTAAGACAAAGATTTCGTTGATAAAGCCATAATACAATAGACTTTTTGAAATAAATATATGCCAATATTAGAACACAGATTCCAACAAGAGATCCAAGAATGATTATAGCGTAAGTCTTAGATGATAGACAAATATCATTTTTAAAAGCGAATTCCATCAGTTCTACATTTTCCACATAGCATTTGATACTTTCACGATCCATAATCTGATGAGGTGAGTTGATAACATACAAAATGAAAGCTTCGGTTTCGCAATTGCAAATCCATGGATTCCCCGAAAGTTGAAGTCGTAATGTATTTGACCTCGAGGAGAGAAATGCCAGCACTTCCTTGTCAAGACTTTGTATACTATTGTTCCTTATGTCCAAATAAGTTATATTGGGTGATAATTGATATGACTTTAAACTAGTTAATTTTTTATTGTTAATTAAAGACAGTTCACGTATATTAGAGTGTCCGTATGAGGTCGAGTTTGGTAATTTGGTAATGTTTGTGTTGTTCAATTGAAGTGTTGTGAATCCTATGATTGGGATCGGAATCATTGGAAATTCTTTCAGTGGATCAATTTTAACACAATTCATTATAAATCGCTTTGTTTCACGTTCCAAATAGCACCCACAGCCATTGGGACATGTCTTATTATTTATATCAACAACGAATCTACATTTGCTCTCGAAATTAATGCAAATAAATGCTTTAATTTTAGTTTTATAAATCAAGTCAAGGCCCATTTTTTGTGTGTCAACTTCATGTTCATTAGCATGTTTTGTATTAAAGTCTGCTGTGTTTTTGACGATCGGAGGATTTATAAAAGTATTAGTAATACTTAAAATTTCCAAGTGATTTTGTAAGATTTTAGAGCTGAAAGGAAATAGAAAATTAAATTACTCTTCATTCATATATATGTAGGATGAGAATCTAAATTGATACAGGATATAAGGATATATGTAGGAGTGTGTGGTGTAACGGTTTATAAATGAGAGTGCAAGTTATGCGATAAATAAAATATATGTGTCGGGCGGGAAATCTGAATTATTATTAGCAGTGGAAGTGATGAAGCAAAACTTAAGTTCATAGTTGCTATTGTGCAGTTAATATATACATATATGTATAACAAGATAGAACGTTGCAGTCGGACGCAACCGACAGCGAAATACTATTATACCCTTACATAAATTAATGTAATTCTTATAAATATAATATATTTCTTAATTTTGTATAAAATATTAAATCTAGTAGTTCGATTCAATTCAATTGTTGTTCAATTCGGTTATGTTTCATTCAATTAAATTGAATCGAACTACTAGATTTAATATTTTATACAAAATTGAGAAATTTTATAAAAAAAGAGGTGGCACAATTTGACGCGCTCGATTCAGAGTGACCAAATTGCAAGACAAGCAGCATTGCGCCAAAATTAAATTGGCATGTAGTGGCAACGCTGGAAATAATGGACTTGCGTCACAAAGTTCACTTGTGCTGGCAACTTTATTTGAATTTGATTATAAATGCATTCATAAATGCAATACATGAAAAAATAAGGATATAATGTATTTGTATAACTAACACATTTTTAAGAAAATAGCGCTTTACTATTTATTTCATTTATATTAATTATATTTATTTAATTAACTAACTTAAATTGCGGGAGATACAGGCATTTATCGTTTTTTGTGGGCGGGAGTGGGCGTGGTCCAAAATTTTTTTTACACATTTATGAAGGGGATTACTATCAATATACCTTTAAAATTTGGTGACTTAAGTTTTCAAATTGCGTGAGATATATGGGTTTATCGATTTACACCAAGAGGTGTAGCGGTTTAGGTAGGTGGAGTGGGCGTGGCCATCCAATTTTTTTATCGATCTTTGGGGGAGTTACCAGTAACATACCTGCAAAATTTTGCGACTCTAGCTTGCAAATTACGGCAGATATGCGCATTTTAAATTTCTAGGGACGAAGTTCCTGGGGGCGGCGGATGTGGGCGTGGTCCAAAAATTGGTATGCCAATCTTTGGAGGAGGTTACCAGCAAATTATCTTCCAAGTTTGGTTACTCTATGTTTAAAATTTTAGAAGATATACGGAGTTATCCATTTACAATCGGAATTGCCGATTATAGGCGCAGATGTGGGCGTGGCACCACAAATTTGTTATCGGTTCTTAAAGGCGACTACCAGTAATATACCTACCATATTTGACGTTCCCTACTCAAAAACTGCGGAAGATATAGCCATTTGAAAATTTTAGGGGCCGTGGTGATGGGGGCGTCGGAGGTGGGCGTGGCACATGCCAATCTTTCAAGGACCTCGCCAACAACCTACCAACCAAAATTGGTGACTGTAGCCATTAAATTGTAAGAGATATGTGGATTTATCGATTTGCTAAAATCAAATTTATCGATTTTCTAGCTCCCTAGTGGACGTAGGACCAAACCCAAGACACTTTAACTTTTGAGGCTACTTTCCAATATACGTTCCAAGTTTCAAGTCTCTATCTCTAAGGGTGTCGGAGGAACGCGCGTTCATACAGACGGACAGACGGACGGACGGACAGACGGACAGACGGACAGACAGCATGACGGACATTGCACAAAACCAATATACTATTATACCATTTTGGTATAATAGTATAAAAATAAATACTTAGTATTAATGGAAATATAAAATATTTACATATTATTTTAAATTAAATTAAAGCCAGTCAACTGTTTGTACTTAAAAAATACATAATTGTAAGAATTTTATTTAAATAAACACACCTCATCCACTCAATATTATGTGTCCATGTGCCATTAAATTCCAATGATTTCAAATTTGTCAAATTTCGAAAATGGTCTGAATAGAGCTTCAGAATTTTACAGTTTCGAAATACAATTGTCGATAAGTTTACCAGGTCATAAAAGCTTTCATTATGAATCTCAAACTTGATAGACTCTTCAATATCACTACCTTCCAAAGTGAAGCTTTCCAAGTTTGTTGCACCGTTCAAAAAGGGTTTATCAAGAAAAAATTTATTTTTGGTATCCTTTGGCGAAATAACTGTTATACGTAGTTTTCTTAACTGAGTCGCATTAGTGATAGTGAAATTCTCGCACACATTATAACCGATCTCAAGAATCATACGCAATATTTTTAACTGTTGAAGATTGTGCACAATCTGATTTACATCTAGGCAGTTTTCATACATAGTCCACTTTAATTCTTCCAAATAGAGAACATTTTTTGTCAGGTTATAAATATTATTAATAGCAGTTATTTTTCCGGTTTGGATTTCAATTTTGTGCACAGTCAAGTTTCCACAATTCTCGAACACATTTTTTATATTATATCTTTCTTGCTTATCACATATAGATTTTGGAATGTTATGTCCTTGTTTTTGCTTTAGGCATTTAAACATATTTACACCGTCGTTGTCCAATTCACATTTTCCAACAAACTTATTAATACCAAATTTGATATCTCTGATTAAAAAGACAAGTTTGTTGTTGGAGTAAGCACACTGGAATCTCAAGTTATCATCCACCAAAGTAAGTTTACAGTCACCAAATTCGCTGTGAAATGGACTGTCTATCTTGAAGATCAATTTAAAAACATCACTATTAATTTTACCACTTATGTATTTTAAGCCATTGCAAACTATAAATATTGCAGAGCACAATGAAATTATTTGAAGTAATTTAATCAACATTTTCCCATTTATGTGGGCAATAAACACATGTCAATGCTCCAAAAGTTAAATAAGAACTGAGCAGCTATTGGCAAGCTCGATAAGACGCAATCTCTGATTTATAGAAATTTTAGCTCCTTAGGGACTGAGCAGTTGCAGATTAAATTAATTTTTTAGGCATATTTTTATACCCTGTACCAATTAAAAATGGGTAAAAGGGTAGAATGGTTTTGTGCAATTGTATGTAATAGGCAGAGAGAAGCATCTCCGACTCCATAAAGTATATATATTCTTCGAGATCGGATAAGAAGTTATGGTGAATATATTCTCATATTGATATTATTTCTATCAGCAGCCGCAAGCCTTTTCGGTATACAAGTTAACAATAAAGTACTCGCTTCCGCCTTGATCACACAGCATACTTGAGCATGGCGTACCCAGCGGTCAGCGGCACATGGCCCACCAATATGCTGATATGAGTTTTTTATATGTGAGTCAAGCCCATCGATCAGCAACCCTTATAACACACGTTTTGTAAGTCGAGCGCCGTCTGAAATGCTTACGCTGAAATTCCCTGGATCGCCCACGACTGCGACAGCGACAGCGGAGCGACACTTCATTGCACAATATTTGTTTGGTAGTTGTGGTGCCTGAAGTGCCTACGCTGCACTTTCTCGGGTCAGACATTCTCAGCGAAGGCGAAGCGGTTCCCTTAGGTTACGAATATGTTAAGATTCATTTTTTTTACTTTAGTTCTAATTGGACTATCGAAGAGGCGGGATGCCCTTCGTATATTAAACTAATAATTAAACTCATTTTGTGTTAGCATAACTTAATACAATCTTAACTCCTCAAGTCTTAGCTAGACCAACTAGTAAGCCACTAATCGTGATCAGCTCATGCGATGCGGATAGTGAAGTCCCGCTTGACAACGTAAACGAGATAATTTACATATAAATAGGCGAGCGCGTGTATAAGAATGAGATGGCACGATATTCGACGCGAGCGTCTATATGTTTTTGTGTGTTCTTAGCCAGCCAGTTAGGATCAGGTCGGGTCAGTTCTGGCTTATAAATAACAACATGCTTTCATTTTGTTTAACTCTTCTGTGCCTGTGCTTTCTATAAGAAATGAGTGCACTTGCAGACCTGCTCACATGTGGGTGGAAAACTTGAAAAGGAGAAATTTGTTAACAATATTAGAATATATTTAACAGCTGAGTTCAGGGTATATCGTTGTCGATCTTACTCGACTACACAGCATTCTTACTTGTTTTAATTTGACATTGTCGTTTTTTGACATTTTTGACGGCCTTAAAATATTATTTAAATGATACTTACTGATAATAGATTTTCATTAGGTTAGAAGTAGGGGTTCATACGCATATAGACTATTTTTGTATTTATTCAAATAAACAAGCTGTTTTCTATAAGTTATACAATTTTATAAAGTAGTCTCTTCTTTTTTGGCAATTACAATTATGATATATAATATACAAAATAAGAATGTTTTAGTTGGCAACCTTTTCTTTTATTGGCCTCTTTTTGAAGATTTATAAACTATAAAATATATAGGCATAATCTAAATAAAATCCTTTGGCAGCATATGATTTGGATGATCAGTTCCTAGAGTGATGCTTCTAGAATTTGAATGAAATAAATAGAGTTATTATCATTTGTATTCTTATAATTTTTTAAGTTCATTCTTACTTATGTTTGAGTTGGCTCTGTTTGACTAAGTCACCCATCAGAAATGGCAGGCCGCCCGTCCTGCACATGGTTATGGGGCATCGCATAAATCAGTTTTTGCCAAAACTGAGGACAATCTCGTTTGAGATATGTATTTAGTTTCAAAAAGATCTTCAGCTCAGAATCCAAGTCACTAAAGTCTTTGATATCTGGATAAACGATTACAATCAGGCGTTTTCTTGGATCAATGGAGGTAGCCCTAATAGCCAGACGGAACTCGAAGCGCCCCCAGGTTGACTGTACGAAGTTTTTGGTCATGAGTATAATTACCCTTTTAGATTCGTCAATCGATTTTAGTATGCAAGCTGAAATGGATTCACCAATTAACCAATCTCGTTCATAGAAGCATAATCGAAATCCACGGGGATCATTTTCCAATTTCTCCACGTACTCTTCAACGAGTGTCGAGTCCAAGTGTGAGTAAGCAAGAAATGCATCAATTCGCAGGACTTTCTCATTTTCGGGTTCTGGGCAGGAAATGCAACTAAGACAAAGATTTCGTTGATAAAGCCATAATACAATAGGCTTTTTGAAATAAATATATGACAGTATTAGAACACTGATTCCAACAAGTGATCCAAGAATGATTATAGCGTAAGTCTTAGATGATAGACAAATATCATTTTTCAAAGCAAATTCAATAAGTTGTACGTTTTCCTCATTACATTTGATACTTTCACGATCCTCAATCTGATGAGATAAGTTGGTAACATACAAAATGAAAGCTTCGGTTTCGCAATTGCAAATCCATGGATTCCCCGAAAGTTGAAGTCGTAATGTATTTGATCTCGAGGAGAGAAATGCAAGCACTTCCTTGTCAAGACTTTGTATACTGTTGTTCCTTATGTCCAAATAAGTTATATTGGGTGATAACTGATTCAACTTTAAATTAGTTAATTTATTATTGTTCACAGACAGTTCACGAATATTAGAGTTTCCGTATGAGCTTGGTAATTTGGTAATGTTTGTTTTGTTCAATTGAAGTGTTGTGAATCCTGTTATTGGGATCGGAATCATTGGAAGTTCTTTTAGTGGATCAATTTTGCCACAATTCATTATAAATCGATTTGTTCCACGTTCCAAATCGCACTCACAGCCATAGGGACATGTCTTATTATTTATATCAACAACCAATCTACATTTGCTATTTGAATCAGTGCAAATAAAGGCTTTTATTTTATACTTATGAATCCAGCCAATTATAGTGTTTGATGGGTAAACGTCAATAATAGCTAGTTTTGTATAAAAGTCTGCTATGTATTCCATGAATGTATGACTTATAAAAGTATCCCTAATACTTAAATTTACCAAGTGATTTTGTAAGATTTTAGAGCTGAAAGGAAATAGAAAATTAAATTACTCTTCATTCATATATCTGTAGGATGAGAATCTAAATTGATACAGGATATAAGGATATATGTAGGAGTGTGTGGTGTAACGGTTTATATATGAGAGTGCGAGTTATGCGATAAATAAAATATATGTGTCGGGCGGGAAATCTGAATTATTATTAGCAGTGGAAATGATGAAGCAAAACTTAAGTTCATAGTTGCTATTGTGCAGTTAATATATGTATAAAAATAAATACTTAGTATTAATGGAAATATAAAATATTTACATATTATTTTAAATTAAATTAAAGCCAGTCAACTGTTTGTAGTTAAAAAATACATAATTGTAAGAATTTTATTTAAATAAACACACCTCATCCACTCAATATTATTTATCCGTGTGTATCTAATATCCAATGTTCTTAGATTTGTTAAATTGTGAAAATGCTCTGAATAGAGCTCCAGAATGTTACAGTTTATAAATTTAATTTCCGATAAATTTATGAGACCATAAAAAGTTTCATTATGAATCTCAAACTTGATAGACTCTTCAATATCACTACCTTCCAAAGTAAAGCTTTCCAAGTTTGTTGCACCGCTCAAGAAGGATTTATCGAGAATAAATTTATTTTTGGTATCCGCTGGCGAAATAACCTTTATTACTAGTATTCTTGTCTGAGTCGCATTAGTGATATTGAAATTATTGCACACATTATGACCGGTAGCAAGAGTCAGATATAAGACTTTTAAACGTTTAAGATTGTGCACAATCTTATTTACATCTACGCAGTTTGTCGACATTTTCCAACGTAATTCCTCCAAATAGAGTAAATTTTTTGTCACGTTTTTAACATTATTTATATCGCTTTCATTTTTAGTTTGGATGTCAAGTGTGTGCACAGTCAAGTTTTTACATTTCTTGAACAAATTTACTATATAATATCTTTCTTGCTTATCACATATATATTTTGGAATAATATGTCCTTGCTTTTGCTTTAGACATTTATACATATTGACACCGTCGTTGTCCAATTTACATTTACCAACAAAATTAGTAATACCAAATTTTAACTCTCTGATTAAAATGTGATATTCTTTGTTGGAGTAAGCACACGTGAATCCAAACTTATCATCCACCAAAGTAAGTTCACAGTCACCAACTTCACTGGGAAATTGACTGTCTTTCTTGAAAATCAATTTAAAAACATCACTATTCATTCTACCACTTATGGAGTAAAAGCCATTGCAAACTATGGATATTGCAAAGAACAATGAAATTATTTGAAGTAATTTATTCAACATTTTCCCATTTATGTGCGCAATAAACACATCTGAATGCTCCAAAAGTTAAATAAGAACTGAGCAGCTATTGGAAAGCTTGTTCAGAAGAAATCTCTGATTAATGGTATTTTAGCTCCTTAGGGACTGAGCAGCTGCAGATAAAGTTCATTTGTAGGCACATTTTTATACTTTGATACCGAGTAGTATATTGGTTTTGAGCAATGTACGTCATGCGTTCAGTCAGTCTATCCGTCCGTCCGTCCGTCTGTCCTCTGACGACCCCAGCCCCCACCCATAATCGACCAAGCCGATATTTCGGAAAGTGTAAATCGACAACTCCGTATATTTTTCACAATTTAAAGTAAATAATCTTGGAAAGTAATTTGCTGGTAACCTCCTTCAAAGATTGGCATATCATTTTTTGGACCACGCCGACAACCGCCGCCCGCAGGTACTTCGTCCCTTAAAGTGAAGATATGATCTTCCATGAAAAACCGATAAGTGATCATATCTCCCGCTTCAGTTACCAAACTTGGAAGAAGGGATAGTATTTATTGCACACAAATTATGGTATCATAGTATTTCGCTGTCGGTTACGTCCGACTGCAACGTTCTCTCATGTTTTTTCTGATAATGGAATATATTCAACTGTTAAGTTGAGGAAGTCTCCTTATTGAATTCTCAATTGTTATTTTATTTTAATTTATTTATTTATTAATTTATAATTTAATGAATGCTAAGCATTTATCAATTTCCTGAACATTTGTTGCATTATTTCTGTAAAGTTTCGAAGTCATTGGCATCATTAACGCACTCGAGTATCTCTCATCTCATTGCAGTACTAAAACCCAATCAATCTGAGGCGCCAAGCTACAAACCCATTGACAGCTGCTTAATAGAGAAGTTTCAAGTCAATCAACTCCACAACTGCGACCAGAACAGAACAGAACAGAACAGAGCAGAGCAGACGGACCATAAAAACCTATCAAATGACCAGTTTGAGCTGCTTGCAGTGATTCCTAATGCAATTTTGTACTCATCAATGGCGAACTAACACAAGAGAGGGACAGCGATAGGGAGAGAGATGGCGATGGAGACTGACTGACGGGCAAGCTGAGCTCTGAATCCTGATATTCCTGCTGCTCCTGCTAATCCCTCAAGCGCATCAAACAGCAACTGCAAAATGTTGCAGCAAGTAAGTCAAAATTTTGTTCATTCTTTTCTGTTTTTCTTTTTTTTATTTTTGTATCTATTTTTTTTTTATTTTTTTTTTTGGGTATACAACTGCTGCTCGTTGGAAAGGTCAAGGGGGTATAGGGGGCGGAGTGCACTGCTCTGGCTTTTGGCCTGGTCTAAACTAAGCTCGTTGATGTGTTAATTGACCAAAATTTCGTATACACTCGCTGCGAGGCAAACTCTGACATAGACACGGACCTATATATATATAAATTTAGAAACAGATATGCAGATACACACACACACACACATCTACACACACACACACACCCACACACAGACAGCGTATCAGCTTATAGCTGTGTGCGTTGTATCTGAAACTGAAACTGTAACTGATGTTTTGTAAAGCTTAATTAGAAATTCCATTTTTGGCTTTCGGGGGCATTACACGTAACGCGTTACCAATTATCGACTCGAGAACTGTTGCATGTCTGCCAACGATTGCCGCTGCCCCTGAGGGCTACTGAAGCGCAAAGCTGCAACACACCAATTAAAAATGCCTTTTGATGATGACATGATCTCAGCACATACAAATTAAAACAAAAACAAAAAAAAAAAAACAGAAAAAAAGAGGAGTAATGGCGAAAACAGGAATCAGAGTAGCTCCAACATTTACCTGGCCTTAACGGGTTAAGCTGACTAACGGGAAACGGACGGACTGATGGACAAACGGACGGACGAACGAACGCACTAACCGAATCGACGCACGGTTGCACGTAGCTCTCTGCAGCGGAAATGCGTTTGCAAAATGGCGCCGACGTGCGTGCTAATGAACGCTCAGTTCCTGCAACTGCAACACGGACAAGCTGTATGGCAAACAAAATGCTGCACCACCCAATTCAGCCTCCATTTACAAGCTGGCCAACTGTCCTGTTCCCGTTCATAGGCACGCCATCAATGTTAATTCGCCAATACAGCCTTGATGCTGTTGCTGTTATTGTTGTTGTTGTTGTTTTTGTCTCTATTGAAAAATCACAGGCCTGAAATTGAACACATTTTGTCCATTTTGTGGTTTGTGCAACAGCAACACAGCAGAGGCAGCAGCAGCAGCAGCAGCAATAACATTTGGTATGTTGAATCAAGCAGCGGCCTTGTTTAGTATGCAAGACAGCAAAAATGTTAACGTCAATGTAAATCGCAAACGCACTGCTAAATTTACCAAGGGTGCTGGGTGGGGCAGGGTTTCGGGTTGGGGGCAGCTGAATAATCACAGTCAACTGTCAAAACTTCAGTTGCATGAGCAGCATGATGAACAGCAGCAGCTGCAGAAGAGAAGCCAAAGGAGTTAGCCAGCTGGAAGGTGGACCACATTGCCAAGAACAGAGCTGACATGCTTTGTTCAACGACTAACCGCTGAATGAAATTCAGATTTAATTATCATAAGTAGGGAGATATATTAAATATCAGATTTGAATCACTTTTTATACCTATTTGTATATATATATAACCAAGGGCGTTGCCAGCTTTTCGTGGAAAGCTTCTTTATAGAAAATATTCAAAGTTAATTTACAATTTGCTGAAATCCCTATGAAATGTAAAAAAATAAGATATAATAAATCATATATTATATATATCATATAATCATATATTACATATATATATTAAATAAAATAAATCTGCCCATCGATATGAATGTTTTATGGCCTATTATATTACTCCTCTGATCTTAGGCACTTTTGACACCAACGGTTATATATTTTTGGAATGATTGGGTTTTTCACAATCAATGCATCAAATGTTGGATAAATTTTGCAATTAATTAACTCCTAAATATTATTTTATATTTGTTAAAAATAACATATTTTAAAATTTAGTTTTAATACTTACTTCTTGTATTTAGTTGTGTTGACTGATATTAATAAAATAAAATAAGTTTGTATCCAATTTGTTGGTTGTGCGAGAGAATCGTTGCCATTTAATACTTCCCTATAATGAATAATTAGTATGAGCCCAACACATGTTATTCAGTTTAGTATCTCTGGCTCATATTTCAATTTATATAGGTGCGTATCGTGACTTCCGCTCGGATCTGTCTGAGGGTGTCTCAAGGCGTGTGCCGGCCATTTATGAGGCCAACGTTTGGCGTTCCCTTAGCAGCAACAGCTTCGAAAATTTAAATATTTGTACAGTAAAGCATGTAATGTAACGACTTGGCCGACACCTTAGTGCAACAGCGTCGCTCCAAATGGGGCGCAGCTGTCGTAAAAGCTGAGGAAGCAGCTTGTTGCAGCAACAGCAGCAGCAGCAGCAGCACCAGCATTACATTAATGCGTATTTGTGCAATTAAATAAAAATATCGTAAAAAACGGCTCGCAACTTTAACGACTGGGGGCCGAGATACACTTAACCCTCTCGATAGGTGTCAGAAATGTGCGTTGCAAATGCCTAATTAGAAATTCATAAAAAAAAACAGCTCCAAACGAAAACTGGCCGAGAACGTGACGCTGTAAAATTCTCATAAAATTATTGATAAATTCCCAAAGCTGACAGCAAACAATATACATATATATATGTACATATGTATTTATATATATATATATATGTGCGCTGGGACTATTCTAAAGTGCAGTCAGGCATGGCTTCTATTGCACAATGGGCCATAAATTTAATACACAAATTGTCAATGCACGTCTCGATAATAACCGAGAGCTGTATAAAAATGCTACGCAGGATGTCGAAATGGCGAGTTGCCTCAAATCGTTGATGATGACGACGTGGCGATGGCTTCAAGTGGCCAACGAAGCGGCGGACACGATTCGAGAGTTCCCTTTTAGCTAATTTTGTTATTTTTTTTTTGTTTTTTTGATTGTTTTGTTTTGTTTTGCTTATACATATCGAATAATAAACAACTAAAACAACTGCAACAACAACAACAGCAAATTGTTTTCATTTGCCGTTATTTTTGTATAATTTTTTTTTTCAATTGAAGTCACTTTGTTTATGAGATGTTCGTTTGCAGTCTTCAGTTGTGTTCCCTGTTGTTGTTGTTGTTGTTGTTGTTGTTGCTGCATGCCGCGTGAGGTCAGTTTCTGTGAATTGTCAAATATGTGATGTATGTGCTACTAGGAGGTCTATGAAATAACTAGGAAGTCGACAAGCAAAGTTTTTTTTTAGCGCACAACTTTGAGTGAGTTTTGAAGTAAACAAATCGAAAAGGCGGCCAACTTGGCTTATCTTTAGATATATGGCATATGAATAAATGAATGGATATGAATTGAAATTTCAATTCATCTTATAAACAACTATTTACTAGCTTAATATGTGTAAGTGGATACAGAAGTAAAATTGCCTGAAATTTTGAACTCGCCTTATTATTCGCGAAAGTATATTCTTTAATACAGAATTTTGTATATGCCTAACTTTTATTTTCTAAAATTTAGAGAAAAAATCATATTTGGATCAATTTGTGGAAGAGATTCACAGCTTCTCTTTCACCAGCTGTTGAGTTTATTTTTATATATTTTATTTAACAAAAATTTACAAATATGACCACGCTTCCCGGGCTAATATAGAACCAATTGTTAATATATGCAACCCAATAACTGACGTTTTCCATTAAAATTGATTCACTTATCAAAATACTTGAGCCAGCTAAAAACATATTTAAATTATAAAAGTGGTCGCCAGATACAACACAACAACACATTAAATACTTCGTTAAGATTCAAACATAATACTCGCTCCTCCTCTCTTAACTCTAACGCCACTACTTTAATTTTACTCATTAGTATTATCACCATAGTCGAATGAATGTTTTCTTTATGGTATTCCAGCCACTGCCTTCACTCTACATTCAATTAAGTAAGTTACTGCCCAACTATAATTCACATGACAAGGCGAAAAGCCTCGTAGTCCTCCCATCAGAAGTTAATTAATTAACTTACTCCACTCACTGGCAGCATTTGCCCGCTCGGACGCCTAAAAGTCGACATTAAAATTTAACAGCCAGTCAGCCATGGAGTTTGTGGAGCACAAAGAGACAGAGACAGAGACAGAGACAGAGACAGAGACAGAGAGAGAGAGAGAGAGAGAGAAAGGAAGAGTAGAGGTAACCAGGTAACCGAACAACACCAAACAACAATGCGACCGCAAAACATAATGTGTAATATGTAAATGCATTGTGCGGCCATTTTCTCTGTGTAAACTAAACAAATTACAAACTTATTTGCAGTCTCAAACAACACACAAAAACTAACGAAAATAACAACAATCTGTAAAGTTCAGTTAACGGGAGTGTTCGACTTACAGATATACTGATTTCATTCTTAAAGATTGGCGTAAAAATACTTGTCAATTGCCAGCTGACTCTTTCTGTAATTTTAACTCACTTTATGAATTTCATAAAATTAATAATGAATAAAAAAAACATACATTTTGAATAAAACTCTTTTCAAAAACTTTTATTTTTGAACCGATTGTATGCAACTGGTGCGTATTAGTATATTAGTTGAAATTGATTACTAAAAAAAAAAGAATCCGCTGAATAAAATTAATTTCGCTACAACATTAACTAATATATTTAAATATAAAAATATGATAATTAATAATTAATAATACTACTAAGAGCACTAGCAACTGGAAGCGTGAGCTCTAATAATTTATAATTTATAATTTATGACAGTTAATATTTATCCTATAAAAGGTTAATGCAAATGTGTTCGATTTTTCATTTCAGATAATGCTACTTAAAATACCTCAAATTCCCTATTTTCTGGATAAATGTGAACTGGGTATAAAAACCAAAGAAAAAAATTAAATTAACATCCAACACATAGACGAAGCTGAAGCGACCGCGTCAACACGCCGTCAACCGCAGCAACAACAACAATATAAAATAAAAACATCACAGCAACAACAACAATATAAAATAAAAACATCACAGCAACAACAACAATATAAAATAAAAACATCAGAGCAACAACAATGCAACTGGAAACCCTATGGATATCACCCATTCTCCTCCCCCTCGCTTAGGTGCACTTCATTTATTACATTCCATTTATGCAATTGCGCCAAAATCCATGTTTGCGGTTAATGGAAAAATTATTTATTTAAATAAATTTATTCGACACGAGCAAACTGAGCGAGATAGAAGTATTCCCGTGTGTGTGTGTGTGTGTGTGGTGTGGTGTGTGTGCTCCAACTGTAGGAGCCTGCCGCAGTTTGTGGCTTGTTCAGAGCTTTGGTCTTAGTAGCCACGGCTAAACATTATGTAGGTAATTCGAAAGACTGAAATGAACAGATATGAGATGCATTTTATTGTGGCAAGTCTGGAAGAGAAGGAATAGAGCTTAAAACAAAGATCTAGAATCAAACAGGAGAGAACGTTGCAGTCGGACGTAACCGACAGCGAAATACTATGATACCATAATTTGTGTGCAGCCAATAAATACTATCCCTTCTTCAAAGTTAGGTAACTGCAGCTCTTAAATAGCGGGAGATATGACCACTTATCGGTTTTTATGGAAGATATGAGCACTTTAAATTTCTAGGGACGAAGTACCTGGGTGCGGCGGATGATATGCCAATCTATGGTTACCAGCGAATTACTTTCTAAGATTGGTTACTCTATCTTCAAAATTGTGAAAAATATACGGATTTATCGATTTACACTTTCCGAAATATCGGCATTGTCGATTATTGGCGGGTGCTGGGGGCGTCAGAGCTTGGCGTGGTATTCGCTGATCTTTGAAAGATTTCGCCAACAACCTACCAACCAAATTTGGTGACTGTAGCCATCAAATTGTGGAAGATATGTGGCTATTATCGATTTTCGAATATCGATTTTATTTCCTAATTTGCGTTCACAGAGACGGACAGGCGGACGGACAGACCGCATGACGTACATTGCTCAAAACCAATATACTACTCGGTATCAAAGTATTAAAATGTGCCTACAAATGAACTTAATCTGCAACTGCTCAGTCCCTAAGGAGCTAAAATACCATTAATCAGAGATTTCTTCTGAACAAGCTTTCCAATAGCTGCTCAGTCCTTATTTAACTTTTGGAGTATTGACATGTGTTTATTGCCCAAATAAATGGAAAAATGTTGATTAAATTACTTCAAATAATTTCATTGTTCTTTGCAATATCCATAGTTTGCAATGGCTTAAACTACATAAGTGTTAAAATTAATAGTGATGTTTTTAAATTGATTTTCAAGAAAGACAGTCAATTTCCCAGCGAAGTTGGTGACTGTGAACTTACCTTTCTGTTTTATAACTTTGGATTCACATGTACTTACTCCTACAACGAAAACTATATTTTTTGGTTTGATAGAAATTGTGAATTGGACATCGACGGTGTAGACATGTTTAAGTGCCTTGAGCAAAAACACAGACTTAATGTTCCTAAATATATATGTAATAAAGAAGAAAGATATTATATAGAAAATGTGTTCACGAAATGTAAAAACTTGACTGTGCCCACACTTCAAATCATTACCAATCCAAAAATCGGGATTAGTAATATTAATTCCTTGGCAGCAAATGCACCCAATGTAGAGAATTTATATTGGCAAATGTTGGTAATCTGCGCAGATGTAAATGAAATTGTGCAAAATCTTATACATTTAAAACGTTTTTATATGACTATTGATACCGGTTATAATGTGTGCGAGAATTTCACTATCACTAATGCGACTCAGTTAAGAGTACTACGTTTAAAAGTTATTTCGCCAGCGGATACCAAAAATAAATTTATTCTCGATAAATCCTTCTTGAGCGGTGCAACAAACTTGGAAAGCTTTACTTTGGAAGGTAGTGATATTGAAGAGTCTATCAAGTTTGGGATTCATAATAAAAGTTTTGATGGTCTGGTAAATTTATCGGAAATTAAATTTATAAACTGTAACATTCTGGAGCTCTATTCAGAGCATTTTCATAATTTAACAAATTTGAAAACATTGGAATTTAGTGGCACATGGATAAATAATATTGAGTGGATGAGGTGTGTTTATTTAAATTTAATTCTGACAATTATGTAGTTTTTATGTACAAACAGTTTACTGGCTTTAATGTAATTTAACATAATATGTAAATATTTTATACTTCCATTAATACTTAGTATTTATTTTTATAATAATATTAACTGCGCAATAGCAACTATCAACTTCAATTTAGCTTCATCACTTCCACTCATAATAATAATTCATATATCTTATATCCTGTATCAATTTAGATTCCTGTCCTACAGATAAATGAATGAACAGTAATTTAATTTTTTTCTTTTTCCGTTCAGCTCGAAAATCTTACAAAATCACTTGGAAATCTTATATATTACTAATACTTTTGTAAATCAATCGATCATCGAATACGTACACTTTTATACAAGACTAGCAATTATTTACGTTGACAGAAAATACAAAAAAGTTGGCTGGATTTATACAAATAAAATAAAAGCCTTTATTTGCTGTGATAAAAATAGCAACTGTCGATTTGGTGTTGATATAAATAATAAGACATGTCCCTATGGCTGTGAGTGCTATTTGGAACATGAAACAAATCGATTTATGATGAATTGTGGCAACTTTGGTCATTTAAAAGAATTTCCAATGATTCCGATCCCAATAATAGGATTCACAACACTTCAGTTGAACAACACAAATATTACCAAATTACCAAACTCGTCCTCATATGGACACTCTAATATACGTGAACTGTCTTTAATTAACAATAAAAAATTAACTAATTTAAAGTTGTATCAATTATCACCCAATATAACTTATTTGGACATAAGGAACAATAGTATACAAAGTCTTGACAAGGAAGTACTTGCATTTCTCTCCTCGAGATCAAATACATTACGACTTCAACTTTCGGGGAATCCATGGATTTGCAATTGCGAAACCGAAGCTTTCATTTTGTATGTTACCAACATATCTCATCAGATTGAGGATCGTGGAAGTATCAAATGCTATGTGGAAAATGTAGAACTGATGGAATTCGCTTTTAAAAATGATATTTGTATATCATCTAAGACTTACGCTATAATCATTCTGGGATCTCTTATTGGAATCTGTGTTCTATTACTGACATATTTTTATTTCAAAAAGTCTATTGTATTATGGCTTTATCAACGAAATCTTTGTCTTAGTTGCATTTCCCGTCCAGAACCCGAAAATGAGAAAGTCCTGCGAATTGATGCATTTCTTGCTTACTCACACTTGGACTCGACACTCGTTGAAGAGTACGTGCAGAGATTGGAAAATGATCCCCGTGGATTTCGATTATGTTTCTATGAAAGAGATTGGTTAATTGGTGCATCCATTTCAGCTTGCATACTAAAATCGATTGACGAATCTAAAAGAGTAATTATACTCTTGACCAAAAACTTCGTACAGTCATCCTGGGGACGCTTCGAGTTTCGTCTGGCTATTAGGGCTACCTCCATCGATCCAAGAAAACGCCTTATTGTAATCGTTTACCCAGATGTCAAAGACTTTAGTGACTTGGATTCTGAGCTGAAGATCTTTTTGAAACTAAATACATATCTCAGACGAGATGGTCCTCAGTTTTGGCAAAAACTGGTTTATGCGATGCCCCATAACCATGTGCAGAATGGGCGGCCTGCCATTTCTGATGGGTGACTTAGTCAAACAGAGCCAACTCAAACATAAGTAAGAATGAACTTAAAAAATTATAAGAATACAAATGATAATAACTCTATTTATTTCATTAAAATTCTAGAAGCAGCACTCTAGGAACTGATCATCCAAATCATATGCTGCCAAAGGATTTTATTTAGATTATACCTATATATTTTATAGTTTATAAATCTTCAAATAGAGGCTAATAAACGAAAAGGTTGCCGACTAAAACATTCTTATTTTGTATATTATATATCATAATTGTAATTGCCAAAAAAGAAGAGACTACTTTATAAAATTGTATAACTTATAGAAAACAGCTTATAGAAAACAGAAGTTTCCTAATAATATTCCTACCCAGCTTGCTAACTAACTAACTTGCGGGGGACATGGGCGTTTATCGGTTTTGGGGACGGGCGTGTCCCAAAAATATTTTGGATTTCGATCTTAGTAATATACCTTCTAAGTTTGGTAACTGTAGCTCTTAAAGTGCGGGAGATACAGGCATTTATCGTTTTTTGTGGGCGGGAGTGGGCGTGGTGCAACATTTTTTTTCCACATTTATGAAGGGTGTTACTAGCAATATACATTTACAATTTGGTGACTTAAGTTATCAAATTGCGTGAGATAAATGGGCTTATCGACTTACACCAACAGGTGTATCGGTTTAGGTGGCTGCAGTGGGCGTGGCCATCCAATTTTTTTAAATCGATCTTTGGGGGAGTTACCAGTAACACACCTTCAAAATTTTGCGACTCTAGCTTGCAAATTACGGCAGATATGCTCACTTTAAATTTATAGGGGCGAAGTTCCTGGGGGCGGCGGTTGTGGGCGTGGTCCAAAAATTGATATGACAAACCATGGAGTAGGTTACCAGCAAGTTACCTTCCAAGTTTGGTTACTCTATCTTTAAAATTTTCGGAGATATATAGGCGCAGGTGTGGGCGTGGCACCACAAATTTGTTATCGGTTCTTAAAGGCGACTACCAGTAATATACCTACGAAATTTGACGTTCCCTACTCAAAAACTGCGGAAGATATAGCCATTTGAAAATTTTAGGGGCGGTGGTGATGGGGGCATCGGAGGTGGGCGTGGCACATGCCGATCTTTCAAGGACCTCGCCAACAACCTACCAACCAAAATTGGTGACTGTATTCATTAAATTGTAAGAGATATGTGGATTTATCGATTTGCTAAAATCGATTATCGCGGTTTTCTAGCTCCCTGGTGGACGTAGGTCCAAACCCAAGACACTTTAACTTTTGAGGGTACTTCCCAGTATACGTTCCAAGTTTCAAGTCTCTATCTCTAAGGGTGTCGGAGGAACGCGCGTTCATACGGACGGACATACGGACAGACAGCATGACGGACATTGCACAAAACCAATATACTATTATACCTTTTTGGTATAATAGTATAAAAATGCTTGTCAATAATTAAATTATGATGTAATAGTTTTGATTTGACTTTCCTTTCGTATGTTATTTTCATAAGAAATTTAAATTAAATTAGAATTCAACTGTTGAATATTTTAGATCGGTTCAAACATAGATTCTAGTCTTATAGATAATTATTTTTGATAATGCCGGTTACAAACTTTTCAACTTAATTACAGATAAGAAACATATCGAAAGAGTCCATTATTCATAGTTTCAGTCCGCATAAACGAGACTAGGCTAATGTTGAATTCTTATAGATTTAATCCTTATATAGAACAGTAGTCAAATCAAATTTAGCAGTGAATTAATATTAAGTCTGCAAACAGCCAAAGCAGACAGCTAACTGCAGATATGGAAAAAGAATCAATATTCTATGTAGGGGGGGACATATAGACAGCCAAGGCAACCCGTCAATCGCTCAGTCAGACAGACAGACCGACAGACAGACAGTCAAATAGTCGGCAACGCTGGGCCATCATTTGCCTAGAGCTGGCTGGCTGGCAGCAACAATTGATATATGTAAGCGTACGTGAGCCGCATTTTGAGACCGCGCAGTCGCCCGCCAATTGATTCGATGTAAGCGGAAGGCAGCAGGCTATGTCGAGGGGGGTTGTGGCGTGGAGGGGGGAGCAGAGGCAAGTTTCTGAAGTGCGGTCGCAAACTTTGTGAATGGCACGCGTTAAACTGAATTTATGCGAGAAAGAAACAAAAGAGAAACAGAAGAGTTACAGAGAGAGAGAGAGAGAGAGAGAGAGTGAGAGAGAGAGAGAGAGAGAGAGCGAGAGAAGAGAAACTTAATAATACTAAAGATACCCAAAGTAGACTAAGAAAAGTGTTTAGAAGTTGATACATGCCGTAAGCAAAAACAAGTTAAAGGTAAGTCGAATGAGCTCGACTACGAGATACCCTAAACGCAGCAGTTAAATATATTATTATAGTTTTGCTGCCAAAGTTCCCTTTAAAAATGAGAATACTTTTTAGACTCTTACTTGGGTGTTTCTTGAAAGATCTTAATGAGTTGTTAACAGTTTGTTGGTAATAAGTCAATGTATATTATACAATAATTAATTAATAATTAATAATTACTTCTAAATTATATAAACTCGAACTGCGCAAAGATCCTATATTCCTATACTCGAAGTCTTTAAAAATATACATAATCTATGGAATCGGAGTGGCTTCCTTCTGACTGCTGCATACCTTTACACAACTTTATTATACCCTTGTTACCAAGGTTTGATAATAACCAAGGAGAACTGTTGTTGTTCAGGAAATGGCCAAGTGTCTGCAACTATGACAAACAAAACGCTGCAGCCAACAGAATATTTATCAATTAGCAATTTATCATTTATGCAAACAAGCCAAGGAGGCCGGCAAATGCCGGTTGCTGCATGCCGCATGGCAAACAAATGCGCTCATATGTGAGTGAATGACGGGTGAGACGACGGGCAAAGGGACAGACGGACCTAGGCACAGAGGGACGGGGGCACTCTGAGTTCATTCAGTAACTCAATGAGCTCAAAACTGTTGCGCATGCGCCGCTGTCGTCGCTTTGTTTGCCTTTTCCCAAGAGCATAAACAAACACACAGTCGTCTGACCAAAAGCAGCTGGCTATGCTGATTATTATTGTGGCATTGACAGGTCCAAGAATTTACACAAAAATTCAATCAGCGCATAGGATAAATATACAAAATGATTGGTTCGCCAAGCGACAATCGAACTCAAAACAGAAAACAGAAAACAGACGACGTCAACTGGCAACCGGCAACCGGCAACTGGCGGGTTATCGTCAAGGAATATTTACACAATTCGATAAATTTATCAATGTAGCCATAGCGATTAGCTTGTCGCTGTTCACTGCACATCGTAGATGTTTAATTTTCCATATTTAGCAGTAACTGTCACTCGGCCTTTGTTTGCCAGTTGATCAGAGTGATAAAAGATAGTCAACATCTAGTCGAGTTGCCTGCTGCAGACCTAGACTCATTTCAGTACAGAAACGTAAAAAGAAACAGTATAATATTAATAAATAGGCACTCTTACTTACAATTTTAAATTTCTTTATTTAAACAAAATTAATAATCAAATTAAAGTGATCTGGTACAAATATACTTTTAAAATTAAAACTACAAATTATTTATTGATCATGTATGCAAATGAAATTTACTCATTCAATGCTAGATTTTGAACTTTTTAGACGGCTTAGGAACATTATTTCTGATGTATTTCAGATAATTGAGTTTTAAAAATACCTTTCAATAATATTCTTGTCATTAGCATCCACTAAGAACAATGTTCTGAATTATATAAAATTAAATTTAGTTCAACGGCTTATCCCTACTCAGCTAACTGATATAATCTAGTCTCGAATTCGAACATTTACCTTTGCCACGATCGGTTGCGTTGCCAAACTGTGTCACAGAGTCAAAATATTCGAAAGTAATAACCCTCGACTTGGATCTGGGCATAGTATCATAAACCAAACCGAAAGCAAACAGCCTTCCTATCCATATGCCCTATTATGTGTATATGTATGTATAAATGTTTGTATGTATGTATGTATGTTTGTATGTGCAAGCCAATCAATCAAACTAAGAGCACGATAACATCTACAACAAGTGCCCCTCAGAAATAACTCTAGATACCGACACTGAGAAAAAAAAACGCTCTTTGAAACTATAGCTCTAAACAATTTTAGCTGTAAGCAAAGTTGCATTTGAAATGGAGCTTAAGATTTAGTGTCGAGCAGAAGTAATGGATTTTAGAGTTTTAAATAATTATGTATTTAAGTATTTAATTGGAAAATAATATACTTGTTTTTATTTAGAAAAGAATTTAAATTGTAAATAACAATTAATAAGCAATAATTAACACTGATTCATTTTTATATTTTTAATATATTTATATTGTATATTATTTCTCGTTTGTCGTTTATTATATTTAATTGTTATTATTATTTATATTTTATTTCGTGAGTTTTTCATTTCGTTGCACTCTCAGTGTATTCACACACCCACCGCTCGTGGCGTGCCCCCCGGCTCTAAGATATTGAGAGATCTGAGAATTTGTATCGCAAACAAAGTGCAACCAATCATAAATCATTACGAGATCGCATGCTGCTCTCTTCTCTCTTCTGTCTGTCGCTCACCTCCGTCTCTGTCTGTTTGCTGGCGGCAAATCTCGTCGGCATTAAGCTGCTGCATAAGCTGCCTCATTATGACAAGTTGTGGCGAGTTACGCACTGCGTATCGGCAGCTCGCATCTTCTTGCCTCGTTCCTGGCACGCGTGTGAATATCTTGATTAATGCGTTGGGCCTTTATTGGAAAATCATCGAAAGCAGCTGGTGAAATAAATAAAAGCCGGACAGATCAATGCATTTAAAAACTGTGATTATTTATAACTGAAAATACAAATACCGGTTTGGGTATTTGAAATACATCTGATAAGAGCACAACAAAGTGTATCTCTTAGATAGCCATGGAAATCAACAGTTAGATGTTTGTTCCACTCGCATGCCACATGTTTCACCAGGAATGAACGGAAACGGTGAGGAAAACTCTGCTACTGTCCAACAAAGAGATAGCACCCATTTTGATGAAAACTAAAGAGAGCAGTGTATAAGAGAGAAAGATTTGCACATTTGCCTCTTGTTGCTTGCTTGTTGCAACGTGCAACATACGCTGTTTGGGCCAAAATAAAACAAGATTAATGTAAAAATATTAGAAAAATAAATAAATTACACATATATACATTATTTGAACAAATTGAAGATATGCTATGAAAAGACTAAAAATGTAAATAAATGCGTTAAATATTATATTTATAGTATTTCTAACAAATAACAATATTTTCTGACAAATAACATATTTTCTTAATAAGTAATAACGAAGTAAAAAAAGAACATCTAAAATATTAACAAACAGTAAAAGTAAATTGTTAATAAATAATATAAACACCACCCACCCCCTTTTTGTTATTTTCCGAACGCTACAAAGATATTTTCCTCACCTACACAGGTGAGTTTCACAAACAAGTCGCGCTCTTTCAATGCGCGCTCTTTCGTTCCACACAGACGAATGCTCTCTGAATGCAATCCACAGGAAGGCCGCTGTTCGGTTACATCGGCGTTGCCGATATGCAGCTCCTGAGTAAGCTTACAACATTCGTTCAATTCAATCGCTCGTCAACCTTCGTTCGGCGCGTTACAACAAGCGAAATACAGAAGGCAGCAGCAGCAGCAGCAGCGACAAGAGCAGAAGCAGCAGTAAGACAGTAATCGCAGCGAACGTTGGCGTCGACGTCGTCGGCGTTGTTGCAACAACAACAAAATTCGGTCTCGCTCGGTGCGGCAATGGTGGTTGCAACTGTGGTACCAGACTCGTTCAGTTTCAGTCTCATCCCAACGCTCGTGGCGGCAACAACAACGCTCAGCTCAACGTGCAACGTGCAGCTCGGTTTCGGTTTTCGGTTCGCGTTACGTTCTATTTGGCGTGTGAAAGATACACTTACTGATAAAAAGTATCTCGCCGCGAGCCACAACAAAATGCGGCACCTGTGCACCAACTGCCGGCGCCAGTTAAGCATGGCAAAAATTTAATATCCGTTTGATAAACGCCCCAAGGCTGTCGGCATGCAACCAAAGCAGCAGCCGCATTGCAAAAGTATCTCAGCCGAGTGCTAAACATATCAAAACAGCCCACAAGATACACCATTTGTGTGCAACAGTGCAAAAAAAAAAGAAAAAAGAAAAGATAAATAAATAATAATAATAGTAATAAATAAATAAATACAAATATTGCAACAGCTTCAACTGCATTTATTTTGCATTTCCAAAATTGTGTTAATCCGAATTCTATTTGTGAGTGTGTGAAAAAAATAAGTAAAAATACGCTTTGATGCATTTGTGTAACGCTTTTTAACTATCAAAAGTATATATATATATATATATATATCTATATATATCATTATATAAACCCTATATACAATGCTATACATATGCATACAATCTAAGGATATAAGCCAAGTACAAATCAATTGAAAACATTTGATGCGGCAAATATTTTCAAATAAGGTGAGTCGAAGAAATGAGCACATTTGAAAACAGTTAAAATGAAAACAAATGCAAACTGTAAAAAAATAATATACTTATACAATAAAAAGAACAAATGTCAGTTGAAGGCCAAACGGCAAATTAATTTGATATTCTAAAGCCCGTATTTTGAAAACTTCACATTCATCAAATAAATTTATTGTAAAAATCAATAATAAAAAAATAATCAACATAATTTTTGGCTTTTAACTTTGCTATAAATCAATCTGAAAGTGCTGATAAAAATATACAAATTTTGAATTGATGATAAAGTATTTCTGGGGCAATAAGGCACAGGGAATCATGAAAAGTAATTCAACAAATGCTTCTTAGAAAAACAAAACAATTGCGAAGGGCAATTAATTTTATATGCTTTAATTGTATATATTTGGCAACGATAAAGCAAAACGAGATTAGCTAATTGAATTAAAACAGTTGAGAAAATAAAAATGTTTCTGTTATGTTATTTTGTTGTTCAATATATCGCATTGCTGCACAACTATTTCCGGTTGTAGCAACACTTGCTACAAAAGTGTTTGTAAATTGAAAAAAAAAAGAAGCAAAACGAATAAGATTTTGAATTTCTTGTCAAGTTGCGTTGTTGGGGGTTAAAGTTCGCGCTTTTCTTGTTTTCCCATTTTCTAATTCTCAAAGCGACCCCTTTCGGCGGCGTCGCCATGTGGCATGTGGAATTTAGTGCGCACACTAAACATTAATTAAACACAAATTAAGAAAAGTCAAACTGTCAACATGCCAAGCTAATCAAAATAACCTGCTGTATCTTGTGGATACACAAACAGCAGCAGCCAAGTCATAAAAACAAAACAAATGCCACAAACCAGAAAAAAAAACACATCAGAAAACTAGAAGTGAATTTCATTTCGTGTATCTTTTTATCAGGCGTTGAAAGATCTTTGCTTAAACCATTTCTAAATGCCTGGACAACAATTTACAAGATTTTTATCGCTCATCTCGCATCTTTGGCAACTTTACAGTTTTACACAGCAATTTCATAATTTTCTCAGGTATTTGAGTCGAATTATGTTTGGCAATTTAAATGCCAAAGATCTGTAAAGATACGTTAATAACTTTGATGGCCCATTGTTTGGTAGGCAAATTAGTTTTTATTGAAACGCTGGCGTGTCTCAATTTTCATTTCAATCGCAATCTTAACCAGAATCTGATTACTATAACCATAAGTTGCAGCCACTGCGCATGCATAATTAATTTCGTGTAAAAATCATAATTACAGGCAATTAAAATTTATGTAAACAAGTTGCCAGCCGCAACCATTCTCGATTCTCGATTCCCGAGATGGGGCGCCTTTGGGGCGCAATCATCATAATAATCTTGAAAAGTTTGCTTCTTTTTCTTCTTTCTCTTGTTGTTGGTTTTCATTAATCTTCTTGTGGTCGATTCACTTTATTATCATTATGATAAAACGCAAACTTTTATCTTGTTTGTTATGTTATTACTATGTGAGTCAGTAACTTAATATTTATTTTTATCTATATATTTGGATTATGGATTTAAGTTGCTGGAAAAAGTTGGCAAAAAACTTGAAAGTATATAAAAATGTTGTGCTTTAACTTAAAATGATGTAAACAGTTGGAATTTTAGCTGCAAATGAACAAAACACTAAAATTTGCGTTAAATTTTTAACAAGAGCAATTGACCCCCATTTTTTTAAAGTATTTTCTTAGTATTTTTAAACTTAACCTTAATATATTAATTTATTTTAACTTCTGAGTGGCTGAATAAAAAAATACATAAATTAAATAAGCCAAATAAGTACAAAATTTGATATTTATTCCGATTTGTGAGTGGCACTATAAAAAATTAAATCTTTAAAATAAATACGAAATTAGTTGAAAATCTATTTTATGACAAATAGATTTTTATCTCGCTTCATTCAACTCTGCATATTAAATATTCAGTTAAATTCAAATATGTTTTCCACCGACTCCATTTAATAAAAATACATAAGTAAATAAATGAAAAAATATAAAAATAAAAAAACACTTAACAGAGAACAAATTTAAATTACAAAAGGAACAGCTCACAATAAAAATAATAAACTTTATCATTGTATGAGTGTCTAAACATTAGATAAATAATTTAAGTATATAAAAAATAAGATAAATATCAGCTTTATCTTAATTAGATTTTGTTTCAGTTTGATTTAAAGTTCATTGAATTTTTAGCTGCTGCAACTTATGTCTGCCACAACACTTGCCTCATTTAACGGCTTCTCTCTTGCGTCCAATCTGTCGTTTCCTTCATATCCTCCCACACGCACACACACACTCACACACACACACACACTCACACACTCGCACTTTTTGCTCATCAAGCATTGAGAGACTGTCGTGCAACCGCGTATGCTGCTGCCGTCGTCGCTGCCCACATATGTGTCTGTACTTGCCACCGAATGGCCCCTCGGCTGTGTTGCGGGGTCTGCTTCTTTAATTAATTAGCATCTAACTAAGAATAATGTTTCCTGCGGCCGACTGTCATAACTTGGCTGCCCGTTTATTTGTTTCGGCTCGTCGGCGCAGATACAAAGATACAGATACGCGACAGCGAAGATACATCGCACAGGTGCCACAGTTACAGCTACAATTTGTGCAGCGCCCGCTGCCTCAATCTGCCTCACACACTTGCCCCTACGGCGCTGGCAGTCGTGCATGGAAAAGAAACCGCAGGAAAACATTTTCGGGGCAGCCAAATAGCTGCCACACCCCCGCCACCGCATTCTTTGCCTTTTTTTGAGGTCGTCGCTTTTTTGTTTAGTTTTATTCTTGGTTTTATTGTATGCCTTGGTTTTTATGCTGCCTTCTGTTCCCTGTTTTCCTTCAGTGTGTTAACTTGTAAAAATGCACCAAAGAAAATTATTTGTGCTACTTGCCTCAGTCTCGGCTTCGCCGTGTACTTGTGAAAAATGTTCGAGTGTTGCGGCTCATAAAAGTAGCCACTGTATCTATGTATGTGTGTTTGTGTGTGTGTGTGTGTGTGTGTGTGTGTGTGTGTGTGCGTGTCTTGGCATGTTGTTGAGAATTTTTCATGTAATGACTTGGCGCCAGCTTTGCTCTTGTTGTTGCTTCTGCTGTTGATTTTTTTCTTTTTCTATATTGTGGCACATTTTCTTTTTGTGCTGTTGCCAGCTTAAAGGCGGCAACATGAAGTTTTCCACAGTTCTTTTTTTTTTTTTTGTGTTGCGTGTGGGACGCTTAATTAGTAAAAAGTTGCTGTTAAAGTATCCCAAATATTTCAAGCTGTCAGCAGAGCTTAGAAAATGAAATGAATGAACGAAGCAACTGCCCTTTAAATAAAATGAGATTTTATCTCAACGAAATAAGACTTAGTGCCAATAAACAATTTTCAAGAGTCTTAATTATTAAATAAGCGAATATCTTTTCCCAATAAATGAAAATAATAATCATTTAATGCCGTAAAAATATTTGTTCTCCTTCGTATCTGGAAAATAGAAATATTTATTCCCTATCTTCCTTTAACATTTTCATCATTATCAGAGCAAATTGTTTTTATTTAATCACTTTTTTAAATTCATAATTAATTGTTTTGCTCAATCAGATAAACTTATTTTGAGTTTTACACAATTGCTTTGCTTAGATTACAGCTAATAAAAAATTACGTTTCTTGTGCCTTCTGTTATCTCACTTCTACCTACTATTTAGAATACTTCGTGTATTCGATTATAACACTCAATGTTCCCAGCAGTGTCAAAACCCCTTTTTCTCACATTGAATGCAAACATGAAGATTTCCTTTTTAGCTTCCTTTACTTTTTGTTGTGCCTCTTGTCGCGACGCTATCTAAGCAGCCAGTCGACCCTTATGATATGGTTCGTCAATATTACACACACTCACACACACACTCACACACACTCACACACATACTCATACACAATGTAAATGTCTTTTGAATAGACACTGAATTCGTCACATGATTTCCTTTAGATGAGACTCGGAATGCAACTGCGACGATTTCGTTGAGCTAATTAACTTTTGGTTACAGTTCACTGGGCAAATTTGTGACCATGCCCCGAGAAGCGTACGAATGTGCCTCCAGACAGGAGACAGTAGGGGACACACACGTAGATATAAATATATATACACGTATATGTATGTGTAGACATATTAAATATGTATTTGGATGTGTTGAGACGTGGAGCGGAAATGAATCGCCGCTCATCAAATTGAGAGTTGCTTCCCGCATTCTGACTGGCCAATGCTGTTGACTGTTGACTGATCGAGGGGGCCTTTGTCTGGCCCTCTTTGTCTGGGCAAACCGAAGACTCACTCGATTTGTAAGAGGCATTCAAGCAAGTCGCAGTCTCAAAAATTAGCCAGTCAACAAAACATTTTACGCATCACAAAACAATAAAGCGTCATTAGCGCCGTTCTGCAAAGTCAACTTGGATTGGGCTCAGGGTCAGACCCAACCCACAAATCGATCAAAATGCGGGAAGACTCTTCGAGAAAGCTACATACGTGAAATGTGGCTCGGTAATTAAGTTCTAAGTTGGTCAATGCATAACTGAGCACACAATTTTAAGCAATATGCACAGCTTGGATCATTAATCAATGCTGTGCCCCTAATCCGCACCCTCGACTTGCTATATTTATGTATACATTTTTTGAAAAAGTTTTGTCATACATGCAATGTAATTTTTCACAGTCAACACATTTGTTTAGATAGCAGGCCGTTGAAACTTGTTTCATTTAGTCAGCAGTCGGCCAAAAGGAGAGACAGACCCGTCCAGTGTTAACTACTTGGAACATAGCACACGCCCCCTGGGAGTTGCCGCTATGCTGCGGCTATGCAAATGTAGCCGGGCCTGTTTCCCAAGTGTGTGTCATGATGGGCTGCCACACGCCAGGTGTCAAAAATGTTTCAATAGAAGGTTTTTGTCTCGAGGGTTGCCGCCATCAAATGGGCAACATGTTTGCGCAATTAGACCGACTCGTCGACCAGGCCGAGGGTTAAGTGCCAACTGTTCCAGAGCCCAGTTTTTCGAATGAGCAGCTGAGTTCTGGAAAAAGGGTTAAACGCTCGCTACTGTTAAAAGTAATCAGGCACAAATATCGCTCAACTCAAAAAGGATTCTAAATAAGAGCGTTTAGAGATTGATGTTCTTTTATTCTGAGATATACAATGGAATAAAAGGGGGAATTTCAATTGGGAAACAAACTATTCATTTTGTAACTGCAGTATTCAATTTTTGCTTTTTTATGTATTTTCTTAACAAAAATTAAATCTTAAATATAATAACATTAATTTTATTTTAATGAGTCTTTCATGTAGCCCACAAATAAATAGATAAAAACATTTACAATTTTTGTAGATTTTGATTATGAGATTTTTTTATATTTCGAATGAGTATTACCTCAAAGTGCTGCCGCAGAGCTCAGATAGGTTTTCAGCTGCATTACGGTACCGCAACAAAGTAGTCATTTAATGCCCATTGCCTTATAAAAACAATCAGCTAATAAAGCCTTCCTGCAGGCAGCGGCAGCAGCCCAAACAAGCGTTAAATTTTATGACCACAAAGCCCACAGCGAGTCAACGTTAACCCAACAACAACAACGGCAACACACACAACAAACACAACAAACACAACAAACGCAACAAATACAAACAACAAAAAGTTTTTAACAAGCCGCCTTTCCGGCATTTGGGTTGCCATTAAAAAGCGGTTGTCCATATGGACAACTGTGTCACAATTGCCTAGTACATGATTTCTATAATCAAATGGCCCAGGCCGCTGCATGCCACGCCCACGTGCAACATAGAATAAAACAAACTTTGGATGCATTATGAACATTAACAGCGGCAACAAATAATAATAATAAATGACATGGCTATGATTATTAGACATTTGGCTAATTTCACATCATTAGACAAATGTTGGGCTGTTATTGCGCATAGGCAACATATGCTAACACACACACACACACGCAATAGGTGTGTATGTGTGTGTTTTTGAGCTTAGGCCAAAGTTCTGCTCACCTGCCACAGACTGTGGCTGTGGCTGTTGTGCCTTCAACTTTGTTGTTGTATCTTTCAGTTACAGAGCGCGTCATAAAAATTAATCAAGCGTTGCTAATTTGTCTGGCTAACGGTACCTACAGCAGAGGGTTCCTCCTCATGCGGCCATCATTAACAAAAAAACAAAAAACAACAACAACAACAACAAGCCATGTGAAAACAATGAGTGTTAACGGTTTGAGCTTGCCAACTGATGAGCCCGCTGCGTCGCAGCTGCAATTGCATTGAGCGTTGAGTACCCCCTTCAAAAATCGATAGAGCTTGAGTCTGCTGAACCCACACACACACAACCATACACACATACACAGCAACACACACACACACCAACTGGCACACACATGTCCTTGCCACGCTCCGTTGCTCGGCCTAACGATTGTCTGCCCCTGCAACCAGGCCCTGTGCTTTTTCGGCTACCGTATGTGTGTGCTGACATTTTGTCGCTCGTCATCCGTCTGCCTGTCTGTCGCTCTGTCGCTCTGTCCGTCTGTCGCTCTGTCCGCTTTTGTGTGCCCGGCTGTCAATCAGCGCTTTGTTGTTGCAGCCACTTACTACCGCCTCATTGTCAATGTCGTCGTTGTCATCCTCATCTTCGAAAATATATTTTTCAAAATATTTTTACATACATTTTTTTAGCAGCTCCGCTTATAATTCATAAAAATTTCAACAGAGGCCCACACACGACGTCCTCCTCCTCGTCATCGTCGTCATCGTCGTCGTCGTCATCGTAGTCGCCGCATAAGCTGCTGACAAACCGCAGACAAAGCGATCCAGAGGATGCTCTCTGTTGCTGGGTTGGGGGGCTGCCGAGGTTCAACTGGGTGTGGCTCAACTGTGCCGCCTACTCCATTGACAGTTAACTGAATGCCCATGCGAGCTTATCAGCTGCGGCTTAACAAGCCGTTGAGGGATGTGCAGCCTGTAAAGTAAAGTATCCCTCAATCCCCAACCCCAGCCCCCCACAGTGAGGCGACAACACTCCATCTCATCTGCATGGGGTCCCTTTAAAACCATTCTGTACTTATCTGAATTTATTATTACCTTTTTATCTCGTCCTTGATATACCCAACATTCTACAGCTTCTGCAGCACTTATGAAATTTTCTTGTTTGTCTCTGCTTCCCGGAACACTTTTATCCTTTTTCCATTTATTTGTAAGCAGTTTTAACTGCCGCATTTATTGCTGTAATTGCTTGCTTGATTTAACTTGTATGGGTTATTTTACATCTTCAACTCTTATTGATTCTTAAAATACTTTTCTGTGTTTTTTATTTTGATTAATATTTGATATTAACGAAATAATTACATAATCGTCATTCTGGCTAAGACTTAAGCAAAGTAAGAAATCAATATATATATAATTTTTTTTTGGTTCCTTGATTCTTTTTTGGTTGTTTTAACTGTCTGCCACAATCCTTTAATGTATGTTTATTCATTTGAATTTTCCAGCGGTTGCCTAATTTTGTCATACATTCATTTTCCCCAAGTACTTCTCCGTCTTGTTACACACTTCATTCAACTTCTCCCGTTCTTTCCCAAAACCTGCTCTTCTTTCAACCCTCTTTTAAAAACTCCTGCTCATAGTTACTGTCAATATCCTAGCGGTTTCTTTTTTACCCACATCCTGTTTGCTCTGATGACATGGGACGACTGACAGTCAGCCACTTCGGAGCTTTACACTTGTATTCCTTGCATTTTGACTTGCTGCTCGCTCCCCCTTTTGGACACACATCACGTCACCACTTAGCATGCAGATATGTATGTTGTATTTATTATATAGTAGCCTAGTATTTGCTGCATTCTTTTCAAAAACTCGACTAATTTGATCCCTAGACGCTGCTTGGTTTTGTCCTCTCGGCGTTTGTCTTACGCCCCCTGCTTTGCCCTTTGCCGCTGTGATTTTCTCGGCTTGCCAGAGCGTGAAACATTTTTTGCAACCTTGCGACCCAACACACACCCACACACACACACACACACACACTTCTAGAGAGACGAACGACCCTTGAGCAGCCACACAGGCATAGAAATTCAATATTGCTCTCTCAATGTCTATGCTAATGAATGACTCGCGAAATGCTATCAGATGAGGGGGGCTTTGGGGGAAGGGCTCTTCGGTGTTTTCTCGTCTCGCCTTTTTATTTATTTTTCCGGCTTCCTGTTGCGGGCTTCGCTTTGCTTTCGGTTCGCTTTGCCCCGCTGCCGTGGACACCTTTTTTTTATTTTGTTGTTGTTGCTCTGCTGCCTTTTTGCGGTTTGACGCAGCAACTAAAAGTATGCAACACTTTTTTCCTTCGCTTTTTCGCATGTTGCTGTTTGCATATTTAATGGCCAAGCACAGACAAAATGGCGTCGCCGATTTTGTTTTCACTTTGGTATTTTTCCTGTTTTTCGGTAGCTGCCCTCCGCCCGCCTGCGCCCCTTGCGGTTAGGCGTTGATTTGTGGGCGCGTCGTGCCGCTTTCCGTCGCATCTCGTGTCTATTTGCGGCCGGAATGTGGTCAGAGTGAATATTTGTTTATTATGTATTTTATTTCGGGTGTTGCTGATGTGACTTTAATGAACTTGCGACATGTTGAAAATCAATATGCACTGCTTCTTTAAGTGCCTTTAAGCCTGGCAAAGCTCTCCGGTTGCCTTTCAAGTGACAGACAGACAGACAGACCGAAGACAGTCGACAGTCGACAGTCAAGAGTCAACAAACGAGCCGAGACTTGCTGCCTGTCACAATAATAGAAGAATATATTCTGCCTTTGAGTGGAGCTGGCAGTTCCTTGTTTGCTGCGACAGTAACTGGCAAAAATATGTATGTATGCAGCAAAAAAAAAGTTGTCAACTGTCGTTGTGTGGCAGCTATGCAAATTTTTTTATTTTATTGTTTTTGTTGTTGCTACTCTGCTGCTTGCCAGACAGTTTAACTTTAAGCCAGGCTACCTGCCTTGCACACACAAACACACACTTTACTCTTTCATTAGTTGGCTTACCAACTTCAATCCCCTCCTGCATTATTAGGCCATCAAAAGTGTTGGCCATCAAATGTGACAATAGTCAACGAAATCACACACAGTAACTGATGGCTGGGCTGCATTTTGTTGTTTTTCTATTTCTCTTGTATTTTCCAGCTGCAACAGCTAAAGAATTGAGTTCTATTTGAATTGCTTGCCAATTGAATCTAGTTAGACCAGAAATTTAATTAGTTGAATACAGAGTTTATCAAAATCAAATCAAATAAGCTTAAACATTTGCATCCGGCAAGGTACAAATTTTTCGGATTCGATAAACATTTTCATTCCACCACAACTCTAAACACATCAAAGTTTAATTTAAATTTGGATTTTAATGGAATTTTATTTGAAGTCTGCCGTTTGTTTTTTTTTTCAGTGTATTTCCCTTTCCGCTTGGTCTTCAACAAAGTCGTTGCAGTTTCCTTGCTGTCTGCGTTGTCATTTGATTTGATTACAGCTGGGGAAACTCGAGTCGTCTCCTATGCAAGAGTTGTCGCTGTCGTTGTCGTTGTAACTGCAACTGTCTGCTTGCTTGATGGATTATATGACGTTGCAGTCTGTGTCTGGCTGCGGCACATAACCCGCATGTTGGCTTTAAGCAAACCAGCAGCAGCAGCAGCAGCAGGGCTGCCACCCAACAAACAACCACTGCCACATCAGCTGCAATCGCAGCCAATTTGTCTAGTTGCAGCTACTACTATTTTCAAGCTCCAGTTCCAGTTCCAGTTCTAGTTCCAACTACACCCCATTTAAATGCTCAAGAGTCGCTCGCCTGATTAGCGCCGCTGAATTGACAGAAATTGTCAGTAGCAGGTCTACAGTTCTGATCCAAGAACCCAACTTCGCCTCCACATCAGCAAACCCTCTTTCAACACACTCCACAATTTGCGTCACTTGTTGTGTTTGTAAAAGTCGCAGAGAGATTTAACCCACCCTCCGCACTCCACTCCCCACACGACCATTCCAAGCTCCCTCGATTCCCTAATTCCCTCCAGCTCGACAACTTTTCTCTTTCGTTGTGCATTTGTTGCATTTTTCAGCTGGGTTCGCCTTGGAGGGAGGGAAGCCGTCACGTCAATTGCTTAATTGATCAATTTAATTTGACACTCATTCAAACACTCGACGCGTTCGCTGCCAGACAAGATAAATATCTTTTGCTGCCGATTTGCAGAGCAGCCAACTCGCTTTTTGTGTTTCGATTTATGCAAATTGTGTCGAGCCATGTGGCCCACTACAAACCATATATACATATGTATAAATCTATACATATATATATATATATATATGCGAATCACATTCTATATGTCAGTCGCTGTCTCTCGCTCCATTGATGTGTTCTACTTTAGAGATGTGTGTATTTGTGTGTGTTTTTTGTGTGTGGTTGTCTTTCCACGAAAACTGCGCTGCGCTTCATCAATTAATCAATTTAGTTGTTGGTATTTTTGTTGCGGGCATTTTCAGTTGTTGTTCTTCTATTTTCGAGTTAATCAGGAAGTCAGCCAAAAACACAGTTTGATGTTTAAATTTTCAGCACGCGGGTCTGCAATTTGTTTAGCTTTTAGGAGTCTCACACACACATTGATTTATTTAGTTCTACTTTACATCAATGTGTGTGTGTGTGTGTCGACATTTTAAATGAAAACACTTTTGATTGATGACCTGAGTCCAGTTAACCTAAGTTAGGGCAATGAAATTCGAGATTGCTTATACAGATTGTGAACCAAAAAGGTAATTAAGATTTCTAGCAAAACTGTCAAATATACGTGTTATAGACAGATGGGAAGATGGATAGCTTAAATTCAAATATTGCTTCAAATTGTCATTGGCCAAAGGATAAAAATACCAAAATTTAGATATAAAGACGAAAAGATTGCAACTAAGTAATTCAACGAACACCAAACCGAGATTACAGCAATTACTTTAATAAGTATTTAGAAATTTTCAGCAAGGCAGTAAGCAGTTTTTTTACTTACTGTCTATTTAAATTACTATCCAGTATTAAAACATATCAAACACATTCATAAATGTATATTTAAATTAAGGTTTAATCATGTATAAACATTTATATTAATTTTGAATTAATAGTTGCAAGTATAGGATTTTTAACAGAACTCTCTAACTTACTCAAGAAATAATATTAAACTATAGTATATAAATCTGATTAATATGTTCACCTGTACACATATTGTACTTCTAATCAAAGTTTGGGCTTATCTGTTCTCTACCTAAGGAGCGCTTTACCGTTGCGACCTTTTCCCACACTAGCAATTACCATTAGCTGGTTTCGCAAGCTATTATATCATAATCTAATCGACAGACCAACTGTGAATGCCAATGATTGCTTGGCTCTGTGGAGCTTTATAGCCGCTAACGCCTCTATCCGCTGGAGTTGCATCTAAGCATTGGGCTATAAATCTTTTATGACAACCATTAAAAATGCAGTCGTCGAGCTGAAATTGCTAGCCTGGTTCTGGCCTGGCTGGGCTGGATTGGCTGGCTGCCCGGTTGGCCGGTTGGCTAATGCCGCTTTTAGAGCCAATTGAGCGTGTAATTAACTAACTGTACATTTCAATTTATGAAATATTCGCGCGCCACAACGAAACAAAAATGCAACGAAAACAAACAGCGTTGCGAACTTGCCACGAAAGCGCCGCCAGGTGCAACCAAGTCGACTGACCAGAGGCATGAATTGCCACGCGCTCGTCGTTCCACGGCGAGTGTCGCTATTAATTCAACCTACATTGTGTGGCAGGCAGACAGTGAGGCACAAAGTCGCGGGATCGAATAGCCGGATCGTAGCTGGATCTGTGGATCGCTGCTGCTGCTGCTGCTGTTGCTGCTGCTGCTGCTGTTGCAGTTGCTGCTGCTGTTGCTGCTGCTGTGCATATGAAGCACAGCAAGTTAAAACTATGACAGGCGGCATTTTTCAAGCAACATTTTTTTTGTGCTGCTGCTGCTGCTGTTGCAGTTTCAGAATTTTCTAATTTGTTGGCCTGAATGCTGCACGTCAAAGGCCGCCGCTGGGCAAAGGCAGTGGCAGTGGCAGTGGCAGGCAGAGCAGTACCTGCGCCCTGCGACGTTGAAAGATGAGCAATTAAGCGCTGAGTTATTGACAAGAGTCAAGGGAAAAACCAACACACACACACAAACACACACACACACACAAGGGCTGAAGAGAAGATACTTCTTTTTGCTGCTGCTACTGCTGTTGCTGCTGCTGCTGCTGCAGCTGCGTCTGCGTGACAAATTGCCACATGACGTTGACTATTTTTGTTTTTTTTTTTTTTTTTTTTTTGCATTCATGTTGCACGAGTGTTGTGCTGTGTGGAGGAGTCATCGGAGCATCGGTCGATAAGGTTGCTCAGGTTGCCAGCCTGGCGCAGCGGCAGCAGAAGATGGGTACATTTGTTAGATAAACATCAGTGGAGCACTCTGTGGGCAACGGCCACTAGAAAACTGAGCACAGAAACTCTCGTTAGCTCTTGAGGATTGTGCGGAGGAATGCGGGTGGCAGGTGGACGGTGGTGGCTAGTGACTAGTGGGCTTGCAAATATGTGTTGGGTAAGGTTGCAGAGAGAACTTGGCTGTGGCAAGAAGTTCTTAAATACTTTAAGCGCAATACACTCCTGCTAAATGTATGAATTCAGTAAAAGAGAAGCTTCTGCTGGAATTCTGATTCCTTGCTAGTAATTTGTATGCCCAGTTTTGGCGTGTTTTACAGATCTATGCCTAAGCTGATTCTTTCTGAATTATGAACTATTATTATTATGAAATACAAGCTACTACCTAAAACAACAAAGAGTGATTAAGTTCAAATGCGCTTAAGGAAACCCAATAAACCATTTGTTCTCTACCTACTTAAAATGAGAGCCCAGACTCTACTCTGAGGTGGGTCTCACTGCACTCCAGCGGTAGCTGCACAAATCTCCTTGTCATGTCACTTGATGAAAATAGAAGTCACTTTAGAATGCCAACAGTTGAGGCTTAGATCTAACTAACTCGTAACTTCAGCTTTGGCTGTCTGAATGCTCGAATGTTCGATCTGAGCTGAATTAGAAAGCACGTTTGGTTATCGCATCACTTGGCTTTAACTGTGAATGAATCTGAAACTCAATTGATGCCAAAAAAGCCAAAACAGCCAACACATCAGCAACAACAAATGCGTTGCACTCTGTCGTCGTCGTCGTCGTCGTCTTCGTCGTCTTCGTCTTCGTCATCATTATTCGACTCGACTTCGACTTTTCCTTCGACTTGAATGAATGCAAAGTGAATGTGCGTGACGATGACGCGGAGGATGCGGACTAGCCTAGAGTATAGCAGAGGGGTACAAGGTGGGCGGAGAGTAGTCGTGAATGCGGATGAGTCGGTGTGTGTGTGTGCTAGCACCTAACCCCCTCCACTCCCCACCACTCCCCACCTCTTCCATCTCTCTGACTTGATGTGGTTGCCTGAATGACTTTGTGCTTTTCATTTAACATTATTTTGCAACAATTTAGCTTCAGTCAGAGTCTTGGCCAGGGGGGGGGGGGGGCAGACATTGGAGCCATATAGAAAGCGGCCAGAGCAAACATGCTGACTGTCTAGCCCCAATGACTAACCTCTTCTTCACTGCCCGGCACAAGCCAGTTTCCGCTTTAATTTAACGCTGGCTTACAGCTGAGCAAGAAGCAGCCGCCGCATCATTGTAGAGCTCCCAAACACGTCAGCTGGCGCAGCAATTTAAAGCAGAAGCTGCACTGGCTGCCAGCAAACCCCCAAGTAGACCACCCAACCACCCCCCCGGCTAAGCAAAAATCCAAGTCAGCCCACTTTATGACATGCTTGGAGAAGGCCCGGATGCCCGAAGAAATTTATTTAGTTTATGCAAAGCGTGCGGCGAAAATAAAAAACAAAAAGGGAAAAAGGTAGCACAAAAGCCGTCGGCCAGGACATGGGCGGTGAAGGGGCGGGAACATGGTCGGAGTCTAACACTAGCAGTGGCAGTAGCAGTGGCAGTAGCAGTAGCAGTAGCAGCAGGACCTGCAAAAAGGACATCCTAGGCGCAATGAGCGCCATCTGCTGCCGCTGTTTGTGTTTAGTTTGCAAATTTCTTTTGATGTCTTTTAATTTTAATGAGTTGCGATGTGGGCCGAGGCGGCGACTACCCTAAGCAAAACTAATTAAAAGAGAAAGCGGCACAATGACTTCCCTGTGTGTATCTATGAGATGAGCAGTGTATGAAGAGCCTCACAGCTGGACAAATTTCACATAGCGCCTGAGGCTGAAGTGGATGAATGAATGGAAAATATGTCGATAAGCTCAACTCTTGAAATACATTTAAGATGACAATAAAAACAGCCGTTCCGTTTTGAAAGCTTTGTAGAAGAAGGAGAAAACAATGATAGATATCTGATATTATCCGATTAAACTGAATATTCTTTCTAAACTCTTCAAAATAATATTAAAGTTGCTCCAAATAAATTAAATGTTTCGGTTTAAAACAACTGCTTTATATATGTCTGTATAAATCTTTATTTTCAACAAGTCAAAAAACCTGTTAAAAAAATCGAAGACATTTTTTCATTAATATATAGATATATATATATTTTTAATAAAATATTAATGAAAACTTCTAATTACGTATTTCTTCTTTTACAGATTCCACTGCCCGGCCAATTACAATCAGAGTCAAGTTTTTTAACCAAAAATGACGCACAAGTTATCAGCAAAAAAAGAGAATAGAATAACAACTGCAACAACAACAACAACTGCAACAACTGCAACAACAACAACTGCAACAACAACAACTACAAACAAAAATTCCAGCTACAAAATGTTCTCCCGCCAGTGCCTTTCCAGCTCCCCACGCTCTAGCAACCCCCGCTCATCATCCACAACATCAGCTTTGATAAGAAACCACCGTCGAGTTCGGCACTTGGCCAGACCGACTAGAAACTTGAACAACTGGAACTGGAACTGGAACCTTCGCCTCTTGGCATTGATCACTGCCAGCGGCTGTTTAATGCTCAGTACGCCAGCGATTGCTGCTTTCGATATTGGTGAGTGGATGAACAACTCATTTTTGCTTTACTCGACTTGTTTCTCGTCAGATAAATGAACTGTGGGTCAGCAAGTCCAAAGGTGCGCAGCATTCATCAATGTGCCTTTGTCTCAGCTAAAGTCGTTGCCAAAAAAAATAAAAAAAAGAAGAAAAAATTACTATATGTTTACTTTGATTCGATACCCAGTTGAAGTGGTGCGGGGTATGTTTGTATTCTTTATTGACATTGAAAACACATTTTTATGTGGCTCATCATTCTGGGAGCACCGACAGGCGGCACAGTTGGTGGCTGCTGGAGAGTCGCCACGGGGCGTCCACTGCTGCACTTGAGATCTGACATCGCAATCTTTAGCTTGGACATAGGCGGCTCTCTCTCTCTCTCTCTCTCTCTCTTTCTGTCTATCTCTCCCTGTCAGCCTGCCTCATTAATTGGCATATGGACATTTTTATGCTGCTTCTAAAGTTTGGCGCAGAAATTGTCCATGGAATTACAGTAGTAGTTATGGCAACGCGGCTTTAATGAAGCCATACTAAAGAGGTAGAAGTAGCCATGGTAGCTAGAATCGGAGTCGGCTTAGGATTATAGCCACTTTAAATGGCCCTGGCATGTCAGCGGCTCATAAATTTCAATGCTGATATGAGGACAGACCGCTGGGGACATTGTGAAGGCTGCCCGATGAAAGGCACAAAAGCCAAGCGGCATGGGAAGACTTTCAAAGGAAAGCTTTGAACACTGGCTTATGGCTTATACAAAGCATACAATTATATAATTATACAATTACACAATTTGTATATTAGAAAACACATAATACATTTGTAGGAATTAGGCTTTGCTTATGATTCCACAAATTTGAATGCGAACCATGAATCTGTAGATTTTCAATATACGCAATAGCTTTGGAAATGGTTCAATTATGATTATTATTTATGAATTATTATTTTCCCATAAGCATTAGAGATTTCGTAAATTATATATTTAATAATGAGCCAAGGCTATCACATATAATTCTTCTTGAATTTATTTAAGAACGAGTTCATTAAACTCCTCTGAAAAATATATAATTAACTAGAAAAGTTATATAATAAATATGTTAAATATTTACAGAATAATTTGATCAAAACTATTTAGACTTTTACATATAAATCCATCTATATAAATGCGATATCTTCTCTGAAGAAAAGTAAAACAAAAACTGTTCCATTTATTCTGTAGTTTTTCCATTCCAAGTTTGCGATAAGTTTTCTAGCTTGTCTTATTTAAACATTTTCTTAGCCTCGACCACAACTTTTCCTGCAAACTTTTGCTGTTATATGAAGCATCCTGCCAGTTTGCCAGTCTGCCAGTCTGCCAGTCAACCTTTGTTTTCAATAAATCAAATCTGAGCCACAATATTTATAGTTAATCAAGCAAGCCAAATACATAAATACGAATTTATAAACATGTTGCCTCTGGATGGCAGTGGATACAAAACTGCCTGCTGACTTGTCTGCCTTCAATATTTGCACTTGCCCCCTCCTCAGCTACACTGCTCGAAAAGTGCACACACACACACACACAGACACACACACATAGGCAAATAAGCAGAGGAAGTGCCTTAGCAGGAGCATCAGTTCTTGTTGTTATTGTTGTTGTTGTGCTAGACACATCGAGTGAGTTGAGTTAGCAAAACATGCAACAATTTTCCAAATGAATGCATTTGCAATATGCAGTCGTTGGCAATGGCTTCTGACCCGGCCTGGCCCTCGCCCTCGCCCTTGCCTTTAGCTTTGGCTTTGGTTCTGGATCTGGCCCAGCCTCAGTTACAGTCACAGTTTCACTTCCCATTAGCATTGCCAGCTATCAAATCCAATCAAGTGCGAATGCAAAGAGCGCTTCGACCAGGTTTCCAATGTGTGTGTGTTTGTTGCTTGTCTGTTTATTTATAAACTTCTAAACGAATGCACGCACCTTGGGCCAGCGAAGGAGGCACTGCAACACTCGAACTGGCAAGCTGGCAAGCTGGGAAGCTGGGAAGCTGGTCCATGCTGTGCCTGCGCAACAAAAGTCATGTCAAATCAGTGTTGATTCTGGCGAAAATGTCAGCAGGCAGTCAGACAGCCAAACAGCCAAACAGACAGCTGTTGGCGGCGGGGGCCCCAAAGCTCTCATATCAAAAGCCAACCAACCAACTCCCGAGCATATGGAGTTTGTGCCAACAAAATGCAATCGGTTGGCAATAAATTAACTAAAGTAGTTGACGTTCTGCCCGGCTTGGTTTGACTTTGGCAATGATTAAGTGTTTACCTTATTTAAAAGCAGATAGTAGTCGTGTCTGCTCACTTCCATCGGCTAAGTGATAGGCCTACCTCCACGGACTACAGTCGGCCCCATTGCTGGGCGTGTCAGACCACACTCAAACACCCCAACCCAAACCCAACCCCAACCCCAATCCAAACTCTCACATCGAATGTCAAAAAAGTCAAATTGACGCTTGAGTTATTTTGATAGATTTGATGGGCGTTGCTCTGACGTTGTCGAGATCTGAGAGCTGGGAATTCTAAATTTAGTGCAGCTGGTCTCTATGCAATATGCAAGGCACTATCCATCATTAATTAACGTTATATTATTTTTGTGGCCTAAGGCAATTTTTAAAATTGTGATATTTTCATTTATTTTACAGCTACGTGCAATGTGCCCCTCGGCATGGAATCTGGCACAATTACAGATGCTCAAATCACAGCTAGCTCAGCCCATGACACGGGATTTGTTGGGCCACAACACGCAAGGTGAGTTCATAAATAATGAAATATCAGTTTTTGTTAATGAAATATTTCTTCAAATATATTTATAACCGACAGTCTCTTGCAATATTCAAAATGCTTAAATTTCTCAACTAACAGCTGAATCTGAAATAAAAGTATAAAATATACATTTATTAAATCATTTCATTAATAACTTAAATATTCTATACTAACAATGGAAAACAACCAAACTATTTACAACAAATTCAGTTTTTTACTGCCCCATTCCGACGATGGGGTCATAACAGAAAGATCGCTTAACCCAAAGCTGCTCCAGCCTCTGGAACTGCTGATCTTCCCCTTATCATTGATGTTGCTGCGTGTTCGTTTAATTGCTAATTTTATAGACAACTTCATTAGTGCGATAAGAAAGTTTATTGAATCAAAATCGTAGCGACTAAAAGAAATTTAAAATAAATAAAAACCCCAAACAATTTATGTTATGACACAAACAGTTGTGCCATCAAATATACAAAAAAAAAAGAAATAAATAAAATGAAAGAAAATCCAATTTCCAACAAATAAAAAGTTTTTGCATATCAGTTGAAAATATTTTGGTGTTCAGCTAGCGCCCTTTAAGAGATACGGACTCTGGTTGACTAAGGTAGATTTGGAATCTGTTCATGAATATGCAAGGAGCTCGCTGGGGCAATCGTTTAATGGGCCTGGCAGAGATAGCTCCATAGTCGGCAGCCCTTTTTCCATACTAATTAAATGCAATTTCAAACCGCAAACCGGTTCACGAGGCGGTTCAACCAAAGGGCAAACCAGAAGCATGGAAACTAAACTTAGGCAAACCAAACTGATTGCATTTGCCCCGACCGGGAAGCAACTGGCTAGACAAGTTCAGTTGAGTATTTCTTGTTTTTTTTTAGGTTTTGTTTACATTTTATTGACGCATTTTTCGTTTGAATTAAAGTTTTATGAGTCCGAGTGCGAGTGTGAGGCAATGCGGGTCAGCAGAATGGGGCGGAAGTTTTGCAATTGCCTCGAATGATTGATGACACCATCATCAGGCGCTGTATATTGCCATATAATTACTAGAAGATATCGGAGTGTAACTCACAGACAACTAGTCAACCAGCCAGCAACCCACCCACTCTGGCAATATAAAGTAAAGCACTCATTCAAACCATAAACATGTCAATTACCACGTGAGTTACGGCGAAATCAATGCAAACATCGGCTCGGCTCTATATATACATATATATACCATATAATCACAACAGATTCCACTCGTTTTCTGTAATAATTTGCTGTCTGCGTTTATAGACATGCACTTAAAAAACACTCAAGTGCAGGGCTGACTGCCAGAGACACACAAACAAACGAAGAGACAGACAGACAGACATACGGACAGACAGACAGACAGACTTACCACAAAGGCATCATTAACATTAACCCTTTATGGCGGCACTAAAGTAAAACCACAAAACGATGCGTGATGAGCACGTTGAGATAAACAAAAAATACATGAAAAAAAAAGAGAAAAACAAAAAAAATATATATATATATATATATGTAGATGTACATTTTTTTTGTGCTTTCTTGATGTTTTGTTTTTATTTTTCGTTCAAGGCAGATTAACTGGAATTTTTTAACTAAAGAGCTAAAGAGCCAAAGTTGAACTCACAAAAAGCTAAAGACAATGTCTCGCATACTGGATTCAGATTCGGATTTGGTATCTGCATTTCAAATGCGGGCTCTCAACTGCTGCTGGTCTCTTGACGGACTGTTTGACTGAGTGACTGAATGACTGACTCACCTGGTCGTAGTCTTCTTGTACTGCTTAGTTAGTAGCTTGTGGTGGGCAAAGTGGATTCGGATTGACAGGCGATGTGGCGTTGCCAGTGCTAAGTGACTCAAGACTTAATGGCAACTGAAATGGATTAGCGGAGGAGACTTTTATTAGAGTTGAGTACAGCATTTAGTAAATGCTTTAGGGATCTTCGTAGTTACTTTGATTTATTATTTAACAGGCAGCTAAGCGATTTGAAAAAGTATTTAATCGATATACTTTAGTACATAGATTCGAACAAAGCTGCTTGGGTTGAGTCTAAAAAAATGATCGAGTTAGAAGTGGTAGAAAAATAGTTCCTTATGCAGATAGTTTCTTAGACTGAATAATAATAATATTAAACCCATTAATTCGCAAATTCTTAAAAATATATATTAATTAGTATTTTTAAGATACAGTCAAAATGAAAATGACTAAAGAACTACTTTTCAACTGGAATAGCTTTAGTGACTGAGGACTTAAATCACTAAAAGCTATAGATGGGAAAGGTTGAGACAAAATTCAATCGCAATGCGCCTTCAGCCTTTCACCTTTTACTAACTGAAGTTGACTCAACCCAATGACTGCCACACACAGCGAAACAAACTCTTCAAACTAGCTGCAACTTTCTTTTGTCTTTTCCTTCATCCCATCCACCCACTGAGTCCAATCAAGCGGACTGCAATTTGCTTAACTGAAGTTCCCGAGCTAAGCAGCAAAGTTCAAAAGTGCAGGCAGCATTATAATTTGTGGCTGCCGTCTACTCAGGGCTAACCGGGCAGCTAACTAGCCCAAAACTCGAACCGAACTTTAAGTAATTCATTACAAGAAACATGCACTTCAAAGAAACCACGCGCATTTGCCTACCGGACAGAGTTAAAGATCTCAGATCTGAGATCTCTGATTTCAATCCTAGGCCCAGAGGGTCAACAGGATGCGAACATAAGCGCTGATGTTGACGTTGACGCTGTCCATGTTGACTCGTCTGGAGCTATTGAATTACAAAGATTAGTTTAATGACAGTTGGCGCTGTTTGATTTTCATTACCTCGCCCAGCGTCCAACTGCCCGTCAGGCCATTAAATTTACAACCTCTTACATATTAAAAACAGCAGAAAGGGGAAGAAAAAAGCCAAAGAAAAAAAGCTAAAGAAAAAATACTCTTGCCATTCGGCAGGCGGCGCTTGATTAGAAGCCTGTCCAGTTGACTCCACTCGGAGTCCACCAGAGTCCGGTGCCCGGCAGCGAGCAGTTAGTCAGTCCATCAGCCGCTTAAAATGAGCAGCCGACGACGGCGCAGATTGTTAACTTTGGCAATAACAATAATTAAAGTCAAGTTGAAATGCACATAACGGCGGACATTAGCATTTTAAATGATGCTTATACGTATTTCACTCTACGATTTTCTCCTTCGCAGCTCGCAGCTCGGAGCTCGGTGCTCTCCGTGCTCCGCCTTCAATGCCCTTAGGTTATTTGCTTTTTGAGCTACTGCGGATGAAGGCGGCTGAGAAAGAAATCTAAGCAATTTTATGATGATTAAATTGACCTTTTTTGCCAAGCTGTGGAAGCGCTTTTCTTTCCTTTTTTTTAATAAGCCACTACTACTTTGATCTGTGCACTTGAAAGTAATTGCAGTTGGTAATGATTATTACTGGGAATAGCAACAGGAAGCGTAGCAAACCACACAGCTTCCGGCGTGAATTCGAGGCATGAAAACCCAAACATCTGGGCGATGTGAAGCAAAAATTTTTAATATTTAAGAATTTCACAAATTGACTAAGAAGTAAGAATGTACCAACCTGAGATTTGTTTAAAGTAATGGCAAACATTTAAAAGGACCTCTCAATTTGCCGCAACACCAAATTGATGCCAAACCACTCAATTGATGCGGAAGAGGTTACTAATTGCACTTTTGCAGTGCACATAAGAAATAAATAACAAATCGCACAAATGCATGAAACGCATGTCGACCACTAAATAAATATTGCAATCAAATTCAATAACCTGCTGGCTGCCACTGCCACAGGTTAAGACTCCGATTCAGGCAGCAGCAGCTGCTGCCAAAGACACAGCCCCAGACTGCAAAGACAGCAAAGACAGCCACGATAGCAAATGAAGCAATTTGCAAAGGAGCAGCCAAACGATAACAGCAACAAAAAGAATAACAACAACTGGCTGTGGCAGCAACCAGCAACCAGCAACCTGGCATAGGCCTCAGTCTAGGCCTAGTCACAGCCGATGAATAATGGGCAAACATTAAGGCCCCCAAAATGCAATCAAGCATGTAAAACTTAATTGAAATATAAACCGAAAAACGTATTTGTAGTGGTTAACATATCAATATTAGCGAAAGCCAGAAATTGATTAAAGTAGCAGGGGGGCGAGAAGGCACAGGACACCACACAACCGCACACACACACTCACAGACATATACGCAGGAAACTTGCTGTCTGTTCAGGCGTCTGTGTCTAACTTAAATTAATCCTTAATTACATAGACAACATCCTGCTGAGTCGAAAACCGCAACAGCTTAACGAACGAGACGAGCTGCCAGACAAACGTAGTCCGGCCAAATCACCCCATACCCCCACTGCCAGCCCCACCCTCCATTTTAGGCCACAAATGTCAGTGGCTAAGACTGTAGCTGAGTGGTGCCTGGAGGCTGAGACTCCGACTCGGTCTCAGACTACTGATGCTGCGGCTCCGACGCCGTGTGGTGCCGCAACGCTTAATGTCAATTAATTTATAAAAAAAAAAAGATCTGCGCAACTGGTTATTCGCGCAGGCTTCCGTTTGTGGTGGCTAATTAATAAAGTTGTCGTTCTTCTTGCGTTGCAGACTGAAAACCGATAATAATGGCGGTGCGTGGTGCCCCAAGCACATGGTGTCCAATGCCTTGAAGGAGTACCTGCAGGTGGATTTGCTGCAGACGCATGTCATAACCGCCATACGCACCCAGGGCCGCTTCGGCAAGGGTCAGGGTCAGGAGTACACCGAGGCCTATGTGCTTGAATATTGGCGACCGGGCTTCGACAAATGGCAACGCTGGAAGAACATTCAGGGCAAGGAGGTAAGCACACTTCAATTAGTTAACACAAATCACGGGAACTAAGCTGACTTCCACACAGATTCTGCCCGGCAACATCAACACTTATAGCGAGGTAGAGAACGCCATGCAACCGATTATATTTGCCTCAAAGATACGCATTTATCCATATGGTCAATACGATCGGACCGTCTGCCTGCGCGCCGAGATTGTCGGCTGCCCCTGGGAAGGTAAGTTTCCTGTCTCTCTCTTTCTCTCTCTCTCTCTCTGTCTCTATGTCCACAGGCGCAATTTAAACGAGTGCGATAAAAACTCGACATGAGCAATGATAGCGCGGAAAGGCTAACAAAGTTTTAGTGTCAGCGTTAATTTATCATCGGTCGAGGAGTGCCAAGTGCCTCAGCCGGAACCTGAACCCAAACCCAAACCCAACCCTGGCCACTGGCTCTGTGTGTGTTTATTAGACAGGCCAAAGCAGCTTAAGTGTGTAGTTAGCTTGTGGACAGACAGACAGCCATGGAGTGCATTAGCATAGCTTTGGCTAGAATGAAGATGCGGCATGCAACTAGAATGTCCACGATAGCTCTGCTTACTTGGCTGATCTCAGATATAAGCGAGAGTCGCTTAACCACTTGGACAACTGGGAATGTTGATGCAGATTTTTCTTTTGCGAAAGTTTTTAATTCTTGCTGCACTTGAAAAAACTAACTATGTTTAGTAATATATATAATGTAGATACTTTGTGGCAAGCCTTTTCCAAATTTCTCAGCTGAAAATATTATTATTTTTACTTCTTTGGATATGTCGCATTTTTATTATAAATTCAATTGCAGCCATGTTTGCTTAGCTTAAAATTCCATAATGATTCGCAAATTAACGCTTTTATACTGATTACATAATAACTGCTGACTTTTCGCCATATAAATGCGCCCACTTTTCCGCCCAGTCTGCTTGCAACCCCATCGCTGTTATTTGGAGGCAAAAACATGATATTAGTTAAACCGCATAATCCAATCATGGCAACGACTGCGCCTATGTTCTGTAGACCTTCTGCCAGTTGTGTTGTTTTGGCCAACAACACATGTGCCACCACGCAATGTGAGCATTGTTGTTGTTGTTGTAGTTGGCGTTGTTGTTGTTGTTGTTGGCGTTGTTCTCTTCGGTTGAAACATGCGAAATGTACTTGAAAAAAATGTATCGCGTGCAGACATTAGTTGTTAGTTTGCGAAACCAAATCGAAATCCAGACTGGCTGAGAAAACTATGTAGACGACAACCAGCAACAGTAAACAACCAACGCATTGTTGTTGTTGTTGTTGTTGGTGTTGTTGTTCTTGTTGTTGTTGTTGTTGTCGTCTGGACAGCCTTTGTCGTTGCTTGCACGCAATTGTCAAGTAGTGGCAACTAAGTACAACAACTTTAACTAGTCTGGACAAACAAATTTTTCTATAATTTTTCCAGGTAGCAGCGATAACAGCAAACGTGAACCAAGCCTAATGACAATTTGTTTGAGCAGCGTCAGAGTTGGAGTTGAAGCCACACTTGGTTTTGGAGTTGGAGTTGGAGTTGGCTCCTTTGGGAGTCGGAATTCGAAATTATTCCGTAAATTAACGCAATGTGTGGTGGGCTGGGGGCCCTGATAACTGGCGCCATTTGTGTTGAATGGCAGTTTAGGGGGGTTGGTCAAAAACTATGTACACGCCCTTTATTAGTTCCTCGGGGTGGCTGAGACATGCAAGCTGACCGACGACGCCCCCCAAATAAAGGCGGGGGGGAGGCGCCACGTCAGTTGATTTGCCATGAGGCATTTAGATGTACACAGCGCATTTCATATGCAAATTAAACTAGATAAGCTGGCATGGGACTTTGGGTGTACGGTTTATGGTTTGAGGTCTAGACAAGTGCCAGACGGACAAGCCGACAGACAGAAATACAGTCGGAAACAGTCAGATAGAGTCAGATACAGTCAGATAGTCAAACGTAGAGAAATCAATAAAGCAGCAAAGTAAATGCGACTTGATTTTATGGCAGACATTAATCTCATCGATATTTAGACTGGAATCATAATTGTTTATAAATTGTGACCATAAATTCTCACTGCCACTGTCCAAAGTCAGAGCAACCTTAAATGCAAATCAATGGCACACCTACGAGAAGCAGACCGCACCCAGTTTTGTGGCATTTGTGCTCTCTGGAAGCGCCGTCGCAATCATAAACAAATAGGGCTTAATCGTGGAGGGGAATTGGGGGGAATGGGGAAGGGAGGCGTTCTGTGTGCGGTCACGTCATGGGCTGCAGATTATCTTCGGGGCAAGTGACACACTCTGATTTCACATCGAGCTAAACACAAATTAGTTTCGATTTAACAAACAGCTTAGCTTAGCCCTTGGAATTTGAAACCACAACTGATCTGGGATTGGGGCTTTTGTGCATATGCTAAAGTGCATTTTATAAATGCAAAACAACTGATTAGCGCTGAGCTACAGATTTACAAGGTACTGTGAATAATTTATGAGTGTTTAGGGTGCATTAAAAAACAGCTTTGCTCAAGGTATGATTTATATTGTTTAACAACTATGGAAACTGAAAGTTAAGCTTCATGTAGGTGCTGAGAGCAAAAGCTGTACTTAAAGTTGTAATATAGATGAATGTAGATGCTTAAATAAAATAAAGGTGATTCACCTTTTGGGGAACTTTCGAAACGTGGTAACAATAGATCTAAAATAAACATAAACTGCATTTCATGTGCTACACATACTTAGCCGTATTTAAGTTAGCCATCTTAAAGCTTACCTAGACATGTTTATATCATATGTGATGAGTCGGCATTGCAATTGTTAATCTGCTCTAATTTATTTGGCTGACAAAATTCGCAAATATGCAAAGGCATCGAATTAAACTCAATCTGGATATGTGCAAGATTGCGATACGCAGACAATATGAATAAATTTTGGGTTGTCTTTGCCTTAACTGTGCCTGTTTAACTGTATACTATAACTCAGAAGCTGAATGACTAGTTTAGCCACAAGTTGGCTGCCATTCGGGCCACTAAGTATCTATTTATTCAATTCAACTGCTGCTCAATTTGACTCATCAGCAAAGTTCGCAGACGTCGCGACGTCGTCTTCTGCGTCCCATGAATGTTTTTGTGAATCTTTGCGTGACGAGGAGCAGCGAGATGGAAGCAAATTACATTTTCCCTCTTTTTTATACACACATACGTATCTGGTAGTTGTCTTGGACTACAAACACTTGCCATATAACATTTATTTATGAGCTTGCTTTTTTTTTCTTTCTTTTTTTTTGCTGCACGCACTGCGAGGATTTTGTTGTGTTGTTTTGTTATTTTTTGGCAGAATTCATTTTGTCTCTCGTGCTCGACACGCAAATAAAAATCGCATGTGAGCACGCGAATAACAAGGCTTAAGTGGAAGATCCTCCCACCCCCCTCCGGATACCCCTGGCTCCACTATTTAAGGGGGTTACGTGTGGGCATTGCGTGAAAGAAGTCGCGACGCAATTGTAAAACGCGCTGCCGCAAATGTCTTTGCAGTTAATTAAATATTGCATATGTATGTATATGTATATATGTACATACATACATGTATGTATGTGAATGTATATCGTGTACTCGAATAATGAAGGCTTATCTCTCCGTCTGTTGTTTCGTGTTCAAGTGGTCGAGAAAAGGACTCTGTCCTAATTCCTATAATTAAGTGTGGTGTTTTTTTTGGCATGACTACCCTCACATTATAAATAAATTAAATAATAATTAATATTTGTAGCTGGTTGTTGCCACCCTTAACACTGCACCACCTCTCCATATGTGATATTCGTTTAGCTGTGCCCCTAATTATCTATGCACAACGCGTTGCGTTCGATTTAGGTCCGATTTTCGATATTCATGGGCTGTGCCGTAATTATGTGTAATTATGTGATTTTTTGTAATTATTGGAAAATGCCTTTGACTGCTTTGTGTATCTATTTCTGTGTCCTGCTCGCCACGTGCCCCCCGATTGTGTAAATAGAAACGTTAGTAAATTAGTCCTCCCCCCTGCCAGTTTGAGCTTTGTGTGTAATTATTTGGAGTGCCCTGGCAACCCGATGGTTGCCGTTGCTGTTGTTGGTTTTCGATCCAAATGTAATTGTTTTGTGGGTGGACTCACTTAACTGGAGCTGTTGTTATAGCTGTGTAGCTATAGTTGTGGTAATTAGCGTCAGGTGTTGTTTGCCTTTAACCAAAATACAACCAACATTTACTTGAGTCGGTCCTTTAATGCCTAACAGTCCGCACAGCAACAATCCCTCAACAATCATCAAAACACTTTATAAACTCGACCACAAAAGCATGACTCAGACTCAGTTGTTGTTGCGGTTTGTCTCCCACTGTGACTTTGACATTGAAAAACTACAGCAGTTGCCGAAAATACAACCCAAAACAACACCCAACTCCAACCCCAACCCACCCCATCCGAATACTAAAACTAAACTAAACTCTAAACTCACGACTCTCGAGTTCCCCTTTTTTGTGTGTCAGACACTTTGCTAAAAATAACCACAGAAACCAAATGGCAGACAAAAGACAAAAGTGGCCGCAAAACGAAATTATGTTTCAAGTAACTCAATATCCTGCACCCCTCCCCACCAAACGTGGACACCCTGCCCCAACATTTTGGTAATGTTGTTCCCAGCTTAGCACAGGGGAAAAACTTTAAATTTAACATACAAAAATACAAATTCCAAACTCGCTTTTTGTCTCCGACTCGTTTGTCTGCGTCACGTGACACGAAACGTGACGTGACGTGACGTGATACCAAATGGAGGCAATGTAAAGCAAGTAGCAAATATATATATATATATATATATATATATGTGTGTGTACATGTATGTGTATTTATATGCATACATATGTATGTGTGGGCGGCTCGTGTTACTCTTGTATGAAAATGGAGGATTTTGTGGGTTTTGGGTTTTAGTTCCTCGAATTGTGTCGCTTTGTTTAAAATTTCAATTTTCGTTGTTTTTATTGCAGAGGGCATTGTTTCGTACAGCATACCGAAGGGGGTGCAACGCGGCATGGAAGTGGATTTGTCGGACAAGACCTATGATGGCAACGAGCAGGGAGATCGCTATGTGGACGGCTTGGGTCAATTGGTCGATGGCCAGAAGGGCAAGGACAACTTCCGCACGGATATTCACGGATTTGGCAAAGGTAAGAGCTAAAATATCAACGAATTTTTGTTTAGATACCAGAAATATATTTATTCATGTAGAAAGCAGAAGCAACACACATATTTCACTTAGAGCCACCTCGCTCATTAGAAAGTTAACCCTTTTCCACATTTATCCGTGGAAGAAAATTACAACTTATTGCTGCAAAAAGTTTTCAGCTTTTAAAGGTTTGCTGCTGTTGGCAAAGTTTCCCCATATATTTAGCCCAAAAATTAAACACAAAAACATAGCTGCTGAAACTGCTCCGCGCAGATTTATTGCAATAGAGAAAAACCTGATTAACATCAAATAATTACAAAAGTTCACCGACAGAAAAAGCATAAGGAAAAGTCCAAAATGGGGTGACCAAACTGAAAGCTTACTTCATTGAACAAATCGGATGGGGCGGGGGCGGTGGGGGTGGCCACGGCCAGTAAAACTTTTGGCTTGCAAATAATTTGCCTCACAACACAATAAACAAAATAAATAATAATAACTTCGGACTATTTGCTGGCGTCGCAATAAACTTGGCCGGATACAAAAACCTAGTGCAGAACGCACCAAACATACCAATCCGTACCACTCCGCGCACACTGTGAACCACTCCACTCGGCTCGAATGTAAACATTATGCATATTTGATGATTTATGGCAACACTGGCATTCATTTCCGAGCCGGCGGCCGTTTCAAAAGTTCACAACTAGCAAACTGCGAAATTCGCAAGTCTATTTTTTTTTCCATTTTATTTTCTTGATTCTATTTTTCCCTTTTTGGCATTTCGCTGGCGCTCTGGCAAATGGCCAATAATCGAAATTATTGAAAACTTTGCGCTGTGCGAATTTAAGTAGAAAAGTTCCAGCAGACAATTAGACATGCAGTTGGCGACAGACACACATAAAAGCAATCGCATTGCAGCGATTCCAGTCGAAAAGTTTTAGCGCATAATTTTTCACAAATCACCTCCCCTCTAGAATGGCCATCTTCTTTATGATTATTATGTCCTGGCATTTGGCTTCTTTGCCATCGATATTGGAGTATGCCCCTTCCCCCATCCCAACGCTCCCTGCTTTTCAAGTCTATTGATTTTCGCTTGTGCAGCTGAAAATTGTATAATTTCTAGTTAGAGCCATATCAAAACATTTTACCATAGTTGGTAACATTTAATATTGCATGACTTGTGCACAGCTACTTAAATGTTTCCTGGCTTCCTAAGTCGAGCACGTAACCCCCTAGACCCTATCCACTAACCAAACATATACTTCCAACTCCACACAGCCATCTCGGGCAGCTGCCCACCTCATCCAAGGCAAATTAGGGCCATGCAAACACAAAAACAGTGGAAAGAAATGGCTTAAATGTCGCATTGGCCATAATTTCTAGTTATGAGCAGCCATCCAACCCCCACACAGCCCCCGTGTCCGTGCCGTGAGCATTTGTTTGCTTTTGGGCTACAAAACTTCACCCCAAAGTGCCATTGACTTGGGTGGGAGGCTTAAATAGCTTTACATGTCACTTTGGAGCATATGTGCCGCCGGGTTGGCCTATTGATTTTCCTTTTGCCTTTTTTGGGTAGAAAAAAAATGCCGCTACATTTTATTGTATATATTTCATTTGGATGGACTTTTCATATACATTTCCATTTCCATTTTTTCTTTTTCTGTCAGGCTACGAATGGATTGGCTGGAGAAATGATACGCCCGGTCTGCTGAGCAAACCCGTTGAAATTGTTTTCGAATTCGATACGGTTCGCAACTTCAGCGCCATCGTTTTGCACACAAACAACATGTATACCAAGGATGTGCAGGTGAGTGTAAGCCCTAGATGACTTACGAATTATTTTTAGGGAATATTTGAAGAATTCTGAGAGTTTCGAAAAGTTTACGTAAAGAAAACAATATTCAATATATCTATATTCAACTAGTTCTGAAGAACTTCAATTACTTTAATTTACTAAATATCTTTACGCGTTTCTTACAATTTCCTTCTCTATTTGATTTCTTAGGTTTTCGTTCATGCGAAAGTGTTCTTTAGCATTGGTGGACGCTACTTCTCTGGGGAACCAGTGCAGTTCTCGTATATGCCCGATACAATAATGGATCATGCTCGAGATGTTACGATTAAGCTGCATCATCGTGTTGGCAAATATCTGAAAATCAATTTGTACTTTGCCGTCAAATGGATTATGCTATCCGAGATCAGTTTTATATCCGGTAAGTACGTGACTCAACGGGCAGGAAAACAAAATTGAATGAACAAAATTTGCTGCGCAAATTGCCCGAAAAATGCATTGGGCATACTAAAAACTGCACACGCGACAACAAATGCATTTTTCAGCTTCATTTCACTTTCAAGTGTGCCACAGCAGCTTCAGCTACAACTGCAACTGCAACAACAGCAACAATAATGCATTACACTTAGTTAGGGGATAAAACATTTTTCCAACATTTGGCTAACAACAATGGGATGCGATGGAGGAGAGACAGACGAAACGAGACAGGCGAGATAAGCGGCCCAAAAGGGAAAATCTCTTTAGTACTTAGTTTTCCTTTTTTATTCAGTTTCCTTTGTAAATTTCACGTAGGCAGCTCGTGTGGGTTGGCAGAGGGGCTAAAGTCAATAAAATACCCAAAGCCCAGAAAGAAGGGTCTCTTTCCGAGTCTCTGGTCTGGCATGCAAAAGTAAACAAGTTGAGCGGACTTAGGGGTAGCTGCCCCTGCAACCCCCTAGCTGGGCAATGCATGGGATGCCAGGCATGCATTACATTTTTCCAACAGCATTTCCTATGAATGCTGAGCGTGTCCCAGTCCTGATTAAATTGTACGCAGCGCAAAGGTATGGCACAGATTGGGACAATATACAATGCTCAGGGGTGTGGCACGAATTGCTCATGAGGCTACAATGCTGTTAACATCAGCAGGATCGGTCACTGAACCGGAGATCATTTATATTCATTGATTCGTTGAGAGGGGGTTGCGGGCTGTGAATGAAAATCTGTGCGCGGTAGGTGTGAAAATGACTAGGGGATAAAACTGCCAGTCTGCCAACTGAATTTGATTGATGAGTCAAATAGAGCGTGCCGCATGAATAGGGGATTTCCACACAGATGGCATAGGGAATTAAATACGAAATGGGATGTGGAGGACGGTGTCCGTTGTAGGCTTAATGGATTTATGAAGGAAGTCGATTATAAATCCAAAGCAACTGCGATTTTATAGTTCAATAATATGACTTGAAGATCGACAGTTTTGGATTCAATGAAAAGACAGGAAGAAAGCTGTAAGGAAGGAAACTAAACAAAGCTTCTTGAACACAATGAAAATACATATATAAATTTATCATGCCATAATAACTACAACGCTCGCATCTTGAAGAATCATAATGAAACGACACTACAGTTATTGTGATGTTCATGAGAGAGTGAAAGAAAATTGTAAAGACTTGAAAATATTAAACAATGAAAATTAATAAGAATAATTCTTGAGAAAAATAACGATTAAAATAAATACATACAAATAGGTAGTAATTTTTACTAGACTGGCAGCTACCCCGTGTATACACTTGCAATGATGTACACCATTCATCGTATACATCCAAATTGTATTTAAGCATAAGATTTATTTAAGTATTTTAAAACATTCATTCCAAGTGCGAAAGATCTGCAACTTAATATGAATAAATCTGATCGGTAAATTTAATTTGTATTTCGAGCCTATTGAGAAGATCTTGTCATACATCATAAGTATATTCAAGCACTGCTGTCAGAAACAACAGAACTGCCGAACAACTTATGAAATTTCTGAAAATCATCACAGTTCCTTACAAGTAAAAAGAACATACTCAGTGTCCCTTGATGAAGACTTTAAACTGAAAAGTAGAAAGGAATGCCGCACTCAAGATCGGAGCAGTGGATCAGCATTTTGCTTTCAAGTGAGCTACCGAGCATTACAAAGCACATTTCAATAATGGGAACTGCTGCCATTTGGGTTGAGCCCAGGCATGACATCCATCCATCCAACTGAGCCAAGGATATTCAGGCAGGAAACCACCAGAGAGCGAAGGCTGAACTGAGGTCGGTTTGGCTCGGTTGCACCACATGCTGCGCTTCCCTGGCAGCAATTACACGACGAGTAACAAACACCACGACGCATTTGTCACGCACAGGGAAGCTGAGGGGAGCCCAAAGGGGCAGCAGCAGCAGAGGCAGCAGCAGCAGCAACATCAACTAGCAACCAGCTGTTTTCTGGTTTTTATTTTTATATTTTACCACTTTTTTGTGTTAAGGCTGACTTTTTTGTGCACCAAATGAGTGGTGGGGGCGCGTAAAGGGCTCAAAAAACTAGGGTAAGGGTAAACAAAAGAAACGCACGTACAAAAGTTGGAGGCAGCATCTCTCAAGTATGTGTGCGTATATTTTTATCAGGCACTGTAGAGATTTAACCCCAATTTGTGAGATTTGCTTGCGGTGATTGGTGCTGCTGCTGTTGCTGTTGCTGCTGTTGTTGTTGCTGCTGCTGCTGTTGCTGTTGTTGTCGTGCTTTATGGAGTTGTATTTAAAGGTTTCTAAAAATACAAAGGCGAAAAACAATGAGAGCATAGAGAAGACCCTGGGGACAAACACTCACGAAACGCACACAAAGAGAATTAGTTATAAAGGGCATGCGACAACAAAAACAAAAAGCAGAAACAAAAAATACAAACATGGGAAAGGATATGCGGCATATTTGCCATTACTTTTATGCCACACACACCCCGTTCCCTAGATTCCTATCCCAGTGTGTGATAAATGTGGCTCGAAATATTTTAATTATTTTAAACGTTTTATGACGACCACAGAGTGGCAGGCAGATCTCAGAGTTCTGAGTACAGTGAGATGCAAGATATGCCTTTATAAGTACGAAGCGAGTAAGAAGAAAACAATAACAACAACAACAATAAAGGACAATGACAATGTCGAAACAAAAGGCAGCCAAGCACAAAATTCAGAGGCATGCCTCTCTACGCCTTCCTTACTCGGTGTTGTCCTCAGCGCTGCTTGCTGCTTGCTGCCTGCTGCTGTCCAAGAAGGCGACATAACTCAAAACAACAGCCTTCCCAGCAACAACAACTTCACACAGTAATTACGCCATTTACTGTCTGGAGAAATGGGGTCACCCACTCGAGGAAGCATTTTTCGGCTGGCCGAGGGGCATTTTGGGGGCGGGGAATTGTGGGTGGGTCGGTGTGTGTTCTGCGCAAAAAAAAAAACCAGCCCACACCAGTGGCAGCAACATTTTTGCTTTTGCTTTTGTTTCGCAATGCCCTCAAGATGTTTTAGCGGAGATAAATGACAACACTTTGCAGCGTTGAGCCATATGCGCGGGGCATGTTGTAGTCGGAGACATAAGCCGGGGGCATTAGAGATCAAAGTGAGCGTCTGATGAGCAGGTGTTGTGGTAAAGCGCGCCTTTGGGCCTTGACAGATCTGAGCCAATAAGTAGCATGGGCCTGGGAATAAGGTCAGCATGGAAATCGTTAGATATATTATTGTGAACCCAGCTAAGGGTGGAAATGAAATGATAACAATCGTAATATCTAACAGTTAAGAAGCAAGCTAAATGTAAAACATGCTAAGCCATGGACATAAGGAGGTCAGTTGCATTATAAGCCCTGTTGTAACTCGAGATTGAGGGTTGCTACAATACTACTGTTACCAGCTATAATAAGAACACGATGGGAGAAAGCTAAAAGCATAGTGAAACCTGAACTAAAATCTACAAAAACCATTGTAACACATAATATATGGCACAGGCTATTATAAGAATTACTGAGAATATACATATAAGGTCTCGCCATATGCGCTGGATTGTTAAAAACAAACCCATGCATATTCATAAGATAGTTGGAAGAAGTCAAACATCTGTATAAATTTAGTAATGCCGTAAAAACCCTAATGGGTGACAGGAAACGAACACGTTTGGAGGTCTAAAAGGTCTGGAGAAAGAAAAGCGTGGCGAAAGTAAAACACTTCAAAGTGGAACGAAAGGTGTAAAGAAAAGTAAAACGAAGGCAAAAGAAAGAAAAACTAAAAAGAAGTAGAAGAAAACTAATCGTGGAAGCGCAGCTGTGTGCAATGTTCAATTCGAAAGCGGCAACTTTTGAAGCTGGAATTCAGTTGATGTTGTCCACAAATGATTCGCTCTTTCAGTCTAACATTGCTTGTTTCTCTCTGTCGCTCTTGCAGTGCCGGCGATGGGAAATTTCACAGACGAACAGGAGCAGCGAAATAATGCGCCTGGCATCGCGCAGGATACACGGGAATATCCTTTGCAGAGCAACGACTATCAGCACAATCATAATAAAAACAAAATGAATGGCGGCATGGCTGGCGGCGCTGGTGGCGGTGCCAGCAACGGTGGCGCCACCGATGCCACCGGCAACAACAACAATTTCAACAACGGACCGCAGTGTAAGTACAGTCAACGTGCAGTTAAATTCAATTAGCACTTTTTCCACCTTTTCCTTTCTTTTTTTTGTTGGAATGCTAATTATTTAGTTGAACAATATTTACTTTTAATTTCATTCGATTGGCCAATTGCGAAAATCGTTTATTTTCCTCTACTTTTTTTTGGGTTTTGCTCTGCATTTTGTGTGTTAATTGAAATGGGCTTTTTTGTTTATTGTCGCTCTTTGCAGTAATTGCGCCACGGCCCATCGATCAGGAGCCGAGCGAGGCGAACTTCATTGGCGTTGTCATTGTTGTTCTAACAACGATAATTATTCTACTGGTGGCCATCATCCTGTTCATCGTGTCACGCACGAAGCGGGCACGCGGCAGCAACGTGCTCGATGCATTCCAATACAGCTTCAATCCCAACACTCTGGGTGGCAATGTCGACAAGCATCGCCCCAATGGCAATAGCATTAAGGTGAGAATACCAAGGGTGTAACACACACTCACACACACACACAAACACTATGTGTATGTGTGATTTATATATATATATATATATAAAAGCTGGACAAATTCCTGCTTCGAATTTCACATAATTGTTCAATGTAGCATGGAGCTGGCACGTTCTCAACGTGTGCTCTCTCAGCCGTGCCACACTTGACCAGACGCCATGCGGCATTTATTTTATTTAATAGAACTTTTCAACGGCTTCCTATATATGGCCAGTACTAGCCAGGGATGTCTGGTAAATGCCTAATGTCAGCCCCCCTTAACGTACCCCTCGATTTGTGGGTGCTAAGCTTAAGTGCCGTTTGTGCAACACTTTAAAGTCGAGGGTGTGCGTAGGGCATTAAAAGCAACTGCTTTAAGGCAATTGCCTTCAAGTTAAAAGAAAACGCCAAGTGGCAACTGCCAACTGGCTAATGGCAAATGGCATTACAATGCAAAATGTACGAGCAGTTGAAATGGGCTCATATGAAAAGTGCCAAAGCAGTTGAGAAAAGTGGGAATCAAAATAGTTGTTAAATTAGACATGATTGCTTAATACAACTTAAAGTAACTAATAATTAAAGTACTGCAACTCCTTGGTAATTTTACTAATGTAGCATTATATCATTGAACTTGGTTTAATATATATTTGTTAATAGAGGAGACAACAATTCTATTAGTCATCTCAGGCACGGACAGGCAAAGTGCTACGCCAAATTCCTATTCATCATCATAAAAAGAATCTTTTGCCAGAATTTAATGAATTAAGGCTTATTCATCAGATTAATAATACGGGAAAGTAATAATGAGCTTTCTTAAAGCACTGCTCAACACAATTAAATATACATTAGAAATTGAACAACAGCTCAGCTGAATGAAATAGGTGCGAAGCAAGCAGAGAACACAAACTCTGATATATGTGTATATTGATTGGCCTGACTTGACACAACTATATATTAAACACTGTGCATTTTCACATTTTCTCCCCTGCCCTCTGCTCTACACACATTTCAGGCCAGCGTCGACGACAGCGATTCCATTGGCAAGAACAGCCTTTACCACGAGCCCTTCAATGTGAACATGTACACGAGCGGCGTGAACGGCTACGCAGCGGTTAATGATTTACAATGTAATATGACGCCAGACTATACAGGTGTGTATGCCAAAAGAGGCCATTACCCAGTGCCTAGAACACACAGTATCCAATACTCAGGCCCCCTCCCCTACCCAACCAACACTAACCAAACTCCAATTCCCTTGGCTCGCCCATATCCGCTGCGAGCCATAAAATATGGCGCCGCCAGCAACTAATGCAAATAAATTTTTGCGGCGATTGCCACAAACACACACAGACACACACACACACACATAATACATATACACAGACACACTCGCACACCTTTGCAACCTTTAGCATTTGCCTGACTAAGCGAAATCCTTTTGCGTCTTTTTTGCTTGCCCCCCTCGATGTCGACACACAGATGTGCCAGAAGGTGGCTATGCGGTTCCCCACATGCAGGACTACATGCCGGCAACGAAAATGGCCAACGCAGTCGGTGGTTATGTGAATGTGCGACGCACGCCGCCGCCACCGCTGAGCAGTATATTCCCCAGACCACCCACAGTGCCACCGCCACCCATGGAGAAATATTATGCGACCACCGCCATATTTAAGCCCATCAAGGGCGGCGGCGGCAGCTCGACGAGCGGCGGTGGCAGCAACACCAATACGGTGAGCAGCGGCGGCGGCAAGAGTAGCCACAGCACTCAGGATCAACTAAATGGCATCTACGACGATGGCATGGGCACCATGAACACCCAGTCGACGGCACCCATGATCAATCCATATACCAGTGGCAACAGTGCTGCTGCTGCTGCGGCGGCTGCTGATTTTCAGCGTGCCAGAACTTATAATTTCCGCAGCTATCCCGATAATCTCTAGTTCGAAGCCTCGCTCAAGTTGGCAGCAGCAGCGGACGCTGGCGGCGATCTGCCCCATGGCAAACGCAGCAGCGGCAGCAGCGCAGCCTCCACAACGATGCCGAAGAAGCCGCAGCATCTGAGCATCGCGGGCGCCAGCAGCGGCAACACCAAACCAAAATATAGCTTGACGCTGCACAACAACAAGTATGCCACAAACAATGGCAAGCAGCATGCCACAGCGGTGCGCGACAATCATCATCATTATCAGCAGCAGCGGCAGCATCTCAAAGCGTTGCGGCTTACACGTGACGTGGCCAACACGGACACAGGCGCCATTGACTATAAGCGACCGGTGCTAACGGGTCTTTCGCCCACCGACGATGTGGGCGTTCATCTGAGCTGCAGAGGCGTGGCTCTCAAGTCTGCTGCGGCTGCCAACAGTGAAGCTTCGACTAGTGCGACGACAACAAATGCAACCAAATTGACTACCGAAAATGGAAATGTTAACGCAACGGCAAATGCAAATCCGTTGGCGAACAGTGTTATGAGAACACAAAACAATAGGCTGTGGTATCATTGATGAAAACCCCATATTAAATGGATTTGAGGTGAGTCACATAAATCTTTATCTTAAATTAAGTATTACGCATTCAAAAAACTTACAGCTTAAAACAATTATTAATTCATACATCGAGCATTTTTCTGAAGCTTCACCCGAATTTATAATTTTTGAAATAAATATGAACAGATTTCATACAGACAATACTCGATATATAAATTAATCGTAGTTTGGGTTTTATTTTGAAATACAGAGGTTTAAGAATATCTATTTATCGGGGAAAATCCATCTATATATCCATTTATGTGTAACTGACTTAAATATTTAACAATCGTTTTTCCACACATTTTTCTCTGCTCATTCACAGCTCTAAAACTCTACTCGGACATACATGAACTAGAAAATAGAAAATGAAATGAAAATATTAAGTACTCGTAATCGAACGTAGTCGTAAAATTGTGTTAGTACCCGCCCCCTCCCTTATATGGAGAGCACAACGCGTCGAACAATTAAACCCACTGAGCAAATGGAAAAGTTAAATTAGCAAAGTCGAATATCTAAGCAAAATGTAGCGTCGAATATATGCCAACGAAATGATAATGATAATGATAATGATAATTATATAACATATAGAATACAATCTGTAAATACATATATATGAATAGTATATATTGCACGGTGTGCAAAAGGTAGTGAAAAATGCATATGATAGTAAACCGAGCTGAATTTTTAAAAAAATTTCGAAATAAAATAAAACGCGTAAAAAAGGGCACTAGTTTCTCATAGATCAAATGCAATCGAACAGAACATAAAGAAAATAAAAGAAGAAAAAAGATTTAAAAAAAAAAAACAAAAACAAAAAACGAATTTAAGGTCTAGCATTTAGCGACACTTATTGTTTATAAAACGAGACGAACAGAAACGAAGGAAAAAATACTATTAAATGAAGAGATAAAGTAACTAGCATATAATAGAGTTCAACTGATTTTTAGTACCTTTCCGAAACAAACAAAAAAAAAAAAAAAGAAAAAAATAAGAAGAAATACTGCAAAACTTGCTGTAAATGCCTGTACAACCCTAGCCCTATATACTATATGACCCCACTATTTGAGCCCCACTGTACATTTCTGTGTATACATTTAGAGAGGTATCCGTGAGATACGTAGATTGTTTGCTTACCGAGCAGATAAATGATGATGCCGCGTCAAAAATTATGTAGAGAGACGTTGATGATGATAAAATTGTAACGGAATTTAACGGACCAAGAGAGCGTGCAGAGCGTCGTCGCCTAAAACCAATTAAAATGAAGTTTTCATCAATGATTTGTGATTCAAAATATATATTCAACTACTTACGAATATTCAGTTTCTTAATGCTAATTATAATTTATGCAAACGTTTTACCCAAAAAACAAAAAACAAATGACTCTGACTATAAAAAGTACTATGAAGAAAACAAATATATATAAATATATATATATATATATATATAAATCAACTATATACGAGTATATTTAATGTATAATTAATAAATAATCATGTATATGTTCCTTTTTAGTTTAATGCGCATACGATTTATTACAACAAACAAGTACTAAAAGTTAGAACATCATATTGTAGTAGCTTCGTAGTAGTTAAAAATAAAGCAGCAAGTAATACAAAAGCAAAAAATAAATAAAATACAAGTGTAAACACCGCATTTTATAAAATATCAGCTAAATAAGCGCGTTAAAAACAATATTTCAATATTATAAATAATACACACACAATACAGAGACACAAACACCAGACACACAGCGTGCAGCAAAAAAGTAGTGAAAATAGTAAAAATAAAAGAATCGAAAAAAAAACAACAAAGAGACATACACATAAAGTATTTAAAATGTTTGTGCAACACTTTCGAGAAGATTTTTATTAATAACAACAGCGTTAAGAGAAACGAGCTAAACATTAAGCAAAACATTTTTAGAAGCATATTTAAAAACGTTAATTACAATTATAAGCTGTCGAGAAGCGAAAGGTATAAATATACTTAACAGTACATATATAGAATTCTTAACTTTCTGCACAGTTCTGACTTTTCCAAGTTTCCAATTGCACAACACGTTCTCCAATACTGGCCACCAACAACAACACTCACACACTGTCCAACACTCACACTTACCGAAACACTTTCCGCTCTGCAACATTGGAGACACTATCGAAACGAATCGAAACGAAATGAAATGAAAATCACGAACCTACCTACAAGACTTGTATAAATTATAATAATAATAATAAACGGAAATTGAATAATTAGCAATTAAGTTTAAATTACATTTTGTAAAAATTAATAAACCAGGCGTAAGTGTACACTGTAAAAAAAAAAAACAAATTATATACTACTTGTAATGTTTTTTTGTAAATTATTGCAAAGTTACACAGACGAATTACTAATTTGCTGTTGCTTCGCATTTCATTTCTAGACTAGTTTAATTTCTAAATTAATTTAAATGCATTTATTACAAGTATGTGTAAATTTCAAGGCAAAAATATAGTATTAAATTATTTAAACAACAACACAAAACGCATTTGTTCTTTTCTCCCATTTAATTTTGCAACAGCAGCATTAAAATTCAATGGAATTGAAAACAATGCCAACAATTGAGACTCATTGGCTAGGATAAATGAAAGTAAACCCGTATAAGCATAATGCTAACCGAATTAATAATTAAAATTATTTAATTATTTGTGGCACACAAAGCAAACACAAAAAAAAAAAAAACAATTAAAAATTGACAATAAATCATGTAAATTAAAAACACAACTAAAAACAGCAGCTTCGAAAAAAATACAGAACAAAAACCAAATAAATAAACAAATAAATAACAATTCTGTGGCATCGATTTGTGGCAGACATTTATAGGCACATATTTTGCCGCTTTCGATCGACCATTTTCGAAAACCTCACGGGAATACCCCTTCTAGACCATTCTTAATGGGTAAATGGAAAAATACTGATTTGTAGCATTGCTCTTTTAGCGAAATTATATTTATTTCAACTTCTCTAAGGAGTCGCTGCGAATCGAGTCCTTATTGAAATGCTGTCTTGATTTAAAGGCGTTCAATAAACACAAATTTATTAAGATAAACAAAATCTCACTCGCCTTGTAAGTGGCCTGCGGGTTTGATCCTCCATAACATAAGGCAGGCTAATCCAGTTGTTTCTCTGGAGACCTGCTGCAGGGGCGCATAACTGGAGCTGTTTACTTTTGCCCGGAAGACTGGCATTAATCAGGGCACTTTACAGTGCCTGGGATCAATGACCGCCATGGGCAACTGACATCTGTTTTAATTCACGCATATTTCGCATACCCCAATTGATTCCGAACGATGGAAAATCGACAGCAGTGACCACAAATCGCAGCTCTCGAGCGAGGGTGGCCGGCGTGAGGGTCGTCTGGCTGGCTGGCTGATGGGCTGGGGGGCTGGGAGGGAAAATCCGCACATGTCGCATTCGGAACGTTTAAATCAAACATAATAAAATAATAACATCGATGGCAGCGCTCCCAGCCACTTGGCGTTTGCTGTTTGCTGCTGTCTCTTAATTGACACTTTCGATTGTTGCACTGCATAAATGACGTCGACTGGCCATCAATTCATCAATTCACTGATTGGTGCCTGTTGGGCCTTCACCTGTCCGTCAAGCGTACGTTGAAAATTAGTTTAAAAAAAAATGAATTACGGACATCAAGAAAAATAACCCGCAAAATGGACAAATGATTTTTTCCACTTTTTTATATTGTGCTTTTACTATTTATTTTATTTTTTTGGGGAGCTGCGTGAACAGTTCCCTCCATTCATTGAATTGTCATTGGGCTTTTCAGTGGAGTGTTAAACGATTTTATTCTATTTATTATACCCTCAACCAATTGAAATGGGTTAAAGGAGTATAATGGTTTTGTGGAAATGAGTGTAACAGGGAGAAGGTAGCATCTTCGATCCTATAAAGTATATATTCTCCATCAAGATAAGTAGCATAGTCGCTATGAGAGCTACCGAAAATGGAATTTGGATTTTTCGTAAACACTGCGCAGATCAAGTTTGGTGCATTTGATGGAACTTGCGCTTAATTTCTTGTACTCTTCAGTGTCTGTCCCTGCCATAAGAAAAAAATGCAGACCAAATAACAGCTAGCAAAATATTTGTAACAGGGTATATCGTATTCGAGCTCAGTCGACTACAACATTCTTACTTGTTTTTCTTTTCACTTTTAGGTTTTGCGTTGTTCACTTTACAACACTTCAATTTGTGACGCTCGTCGTTTGTCCATTTTTTTTTGCGTTGTTGGCCGAAATGACTTTATTTATCGCATAATGTGCGTTGGCCATCGAAAAAGGGTTAAATTGTGTAGAGTTGAGTTGACAACTGGATGCGACACGCATTCAATACATGTGACATTGTGTCGCAATAAAAACGCGTGAAATAATCATAATTATGTGGAATATGGCGAAAATGCTGGCCAAACTCAAAATAAGGGTCTCAGTCTGTGACAAATGCGCTTGAAGTACTAGGCTGAAAGTGAAAAGCTATGTGACAAATCAGTTTTAGTTGACTTCATGCACAAATTATCTGTGAATCGTCTATTAATTGATTCATCACATTTCAAGCCAGACAGCTTAGATTGACCTGTATATATTAGAGTTGTTTTGTCAAGGAAATAAGATTATTATTATATTTTTATAATTATTTGGCTTAAAAAAGTGCTGTCTAAATTAGTGTGAGGCATTTTAATATTAAAATAAATAAAATATTGGAGCATTATAAACATTTTAATGGAAATCAATTGTTAACATTTTTAAGCAATCTTTTGTCTCCCAACGTATGCACTGAATAAGCAATGTTCTTTAAAAAAAAGGTATTACATGGTTTACTCTAGATAATTCCAGTTAATACGCATATATACCGCAGCCGTTGTTATCCCATTGAAATCATATCCCACTCCATCGAAGAACACCAGCTCGGCTGCCATCCATTCAAGCTGTTGTGTTCAGAGCATCAGCTGCTGCTTATGGTATATCAGGGTATCATGATGGCCATCCTATTAACTAGATACAGCGGCTCCCTACTAAGCCGCCTGGACAAATACTTTAATGCTGCAGCGCAAAGTCTACGACGTAAAAATGCAGAAATATGTTTTTTATATGTCTTGCGAGCCACTCCAGCAACTGTGCAAATAAGTAAAAAGTAATCCTAATTACAATTGCTAGTTATAAATAAACATGGGCAAGCTGAGCAAGGCGGGCGCACAACAAAGCCCGGCTCGGCCTGTGTGCCGAGAATGATGACGACGTCATTGTAATAATGAAAATCCCCAAACAAGCCATAAAAGGGATAAACGAAACGAAACGTAATGGAATGAATGAATGAATGTATGAATGAATGAATGAATGAAATTTTCGGCAAGCTGCGAATGTGACAGAGTAACAGATTTGCACACAGAGAGCAAGAGGCACTGGAGTGGGACGGACAAGGACCATCAGTTCAGGACCTGTGTAGATTTTTTAGTGGATGATTTTCGCAATTGTTTGTTTGTTTTTCCGCTTACGGATTTTAATAAAGCAAATCGCTTAAATAGCTCAGACAGCGTGCAGCACACAACTCATAATTACAAATGTCAGCGAAATGAAAATGTATTAAATCCCTTAAATCGCATAGGGAACACAGCACACCCCAAATTGCAGCCGAAAACCGATTTAAGAAAAAAAAATGCACCTTTTCCGAACCCTTTTTGACTTTTCCATTTAAGTCGAACTGGAATCAACAATGGAACAGCGTTGTTCAAACAATAGCTTTGAATATACCCTGTACCTGGGCAACACTACCACCAGTACCACCACCACTGCCACAACCACATCATCATCATTATCCAGTGTTGTCAATTGCTCTATTGGAGCCTTATATAGTTGCCTGAAGTTGCTTATCAAGCGTTAAATTGCAGCAATTTGACAGTTTATCGTTGAGTCATCGTCGCATGGCCATTGTCAAAGACAATGACAAAGGCTCCCAGCCATACTATTTGCAAAGCGCAAACCCCGTTCCGTTCCAAGTTGCAACCAACCACCCCCTCCCCATCTGCCCCCTCAAGTTGCCCCATAAGCAAAGTACGAGTAAAATGTCAAATTGTCGCCGTTGCAACTAATGCAATTCATGTGTTGACTGTTCCATAGTCAACATCTCGCTCAGTAACCCCCCTTTCTCTCTCTCACTCTCTCTCCTACTCTCTCCCTCTCTCTCTTTCTCTTTGCCTGTTTGCATTTGCTTGTGTTTGTCAGGTCCTGGCGAATTTTCTCTCTGTCAATTTGCATGTTACCTTTCATTTATATAGGCATTGAATTACTCCTTCCCCTCGCTCTCTCCCTTCCAGTCACTCTCTCTCTCTCTCTCTCAGTCTCTATCTCTCGGTGACCAACTATTAGTTTGTGTGTGTGTGTGTCCTTATCAAATGCAGCTTCCTGCCGCACGTCCTTGCTGGCTTCCTTTGTCTGTCTGTGTTTGTATTTGTGTATTTGTTTATCTAACTATCAAAGTGCTGCGTGCTGCTTGCATAGCTCGAGATTCGAGTGTGTTAATTGCTGGTCTGTCAAGCCCATCCTTCCCTTCTTGCCACTCGTTCCCCCTCTTCACCTTTTAACAGCTTATCTGCTCTGCACTACCTTATCCTGCATCTCTTGTGCGTTGCAGTTTTAGTCTCCTTATTTATTATTTAAGCCCACATCTAGGATAAATGCGCAAAAATCATTTTAATACTGCCAGTCACAGTACCCAGTTCTGATTTTGTAGTTTCTATTTTTGGCTCTAGACTTATTTGCAAGTATTCTAAGTAAGTCAAGGGATTACAGTTGATTTTGCCAGAGGTTTAATTTGAAACAATTTACAGGTTAGTTATCGTCTCATTTCAGCCATGTCCACAAATTCCTTATGTGTGAAGCTGCTCTAAATAAAGTAATTACTTTACTTAATAACCATTTAGATTTATTTAAATAAATTGCGTAATTAAACTTATTTTCAAAGAAACCATATCGATTATTTTGTGTATCTGGCTCAACTGTGAACAAGTTTAACGTTTGCGTTTGTTTATTAAAATGAATGACTTTATATTTTAAAGGAAGAAGGAATTTCAATTTGATAAGATTGATTACAAAGAAAAATGTGTATAGCTTTAATGACTGCACATAAAAGCTAATTTTCACACAGTTTTCTTATTTGTTACGAGTTTGGTATTTGGTAATGATTGGAGCCTAGTTACAAAACAGTAGAGTCCACTTAACGCCAACTAATTGAATCTGTGTCTAATGCCTGTTTATGGTCCAAACAAGTTAAAGCGCTGAGATATAGAAACAGAGCGTCCCCGGGAAGGAGTGTGGAGGAGTGAGGATTGCTTGATGTGCCACATTATAAACTGCAACCTAAGACTTGGCAATAATTTGATAATTTAATTACACTTAACCTCGTTGAACCGACCCGAGCATAATTTATGCAACTGCTAATATGTGTGAGTGTGTGTGTGTGTGTATATGTGAATATGTATGTGTGTGTGTGTGTTGTTGGTGTCGCTGGCGACATTCTGCTTGTAGAGACGCTTGCATAAATAAGTTCAACATAGGAGCCAAGTCGACGCCATCTCCAGCCCCCAGCTCCGATATGTGCGGCATCCACATAATTGTCGGCCATGTATCTTACAAATGCAAATTAGATGCAAATGTTAATAATCTGCGTGAATGAATTTTAATGAGCAGCCCAAGTGTTTTGGCGACTTGTTCCTGTCGCAGTCGCAGTCGCTGTCGACGTTGACGTCGGCGACGGCGTCGCCACTAGAAAGTGTCAGACATGCATCAAGGATTGGCCCTGACCAGTCTCAGATTGTTGTTTCTCCTGTTGTTGTCAGTTAAACATTTTTCCAGCGAATGCCAGCTGGAAACGTGCCTCATAAATGCTGCACAGGTCGAGCTAACCCTTGCAGCTAGTTACGCAGTCAATTTGAAGTTGGGCATTTTATGGCGCGACTAGCCTTATGCCTCCATACACTGAAAACAATTAGAGAGGCAATTCATTTGTTTGCCATATTTTTTAATAAGCTATAAATTATAGTATAAAACATTAAGTTAACTTATATGGAAATGCAACAGAAGCTCATATTTTATATTCAGAAGCTTTTCAAAAAAGTGTAAGCCATGTAAAGATTTTTTAAATATTTAAATAAAAAAAACTCATACCGCTTAGTATTTAAAATGTACTGCTAAAAAATTCCAAACAAATGTAATTTTTAAATGATAATAATAATTAGATTAAAATTTAGTTTATAAAAATGAAAAATGATTCTTTTGCCACATTCAATCTTTTTGAAGTTAATTACTTACAAGCAAAAAAGAGAGAAGTTTATACTGTGTAACGAAATTTGTTGCAGTGTAGCAGCTGCTGTTTCGTAGCCAGACATCAAGTGGCTGCGGCTAATTAACGCCGCTGTAAAGACGCCTGCAAGTGCGTCGGCTCCGACACGTGCTCCTTTCCTGTATCCGACTATCAAAATTATGTTTTCTGACACTTTTTGGTGTCCAAATTTAGATGGCAGTCTGCTGGCAGGGCGAACTCGTCGTCTGCATCATTTCCTTTTCATTGCGTTTTGCTGGCGCAATGCCGAGGACGAGGAAGTCCAAAAATGAAAACAGATGTTGAAAATCAGTTGCACATTAAGTGCTGTTCATGTGGAAACTTAATTGTTGCCACAGTCGAGAGTCCCTCGATCTGTCATTTTGCTACTCGGTTTGATTTGCGGCAAGTGCCGCACAGCTCTTGCCTTAAGTTTAGGGGTTGTCGCTTCACTGTTTCATTTATGTGTTTAATATTTGCCAATAATTTTAGACTTATATATTTTTTGGGTTCTCTTTCATTCGTTGTTGGCAAACAAACAGTGGGTCGACCCATGGAACATATATGTATATATTTATATATATATCAATTATTTGAGTTTATTTGCCCACACTCAAGGCGACATATGTTGAAAACTCCACGTATTGGCCAAGGCAGTCAGCAGTGGTCATTTATAACGAGAAAAAGGCAATTGCCATTAGCAATAGAAATATGTGATTGCTAATGATTATTATGATAGAGACCTGATGGCAAAGTGGGACTTATGTCTTAAAATATTCAGCTAGATTACGATCCAAACTATCTTCATATTTATAGAAACAATATTTTTTAATTGTATATAATTAACAAACGTGACTGCTTTTATATAATAATAATGAAATGCTAATTAAATATTTAAATGAAGTATACATTTTTTAATATTAATTTGGATTATATACTTAACATACATAATATACATAAGTTCTACATAGATCCCTTAAGCTAAGACAAAATTTATTAAGTCAATTTGAAAATTTTGAATTAGATTAAAAATAACTTATATAAAGATAAAGGCCAGAATTTAAAATGTAATGTGTAAAATGATACTAAAATGCATTAAGAAAGAAGTTGTATTGATTAGATTAAAAAGCTGTTAACATATGGCTGACTACCTCTTTCAAATGTCGCGTAATCGAACACTCAATTAAATTACATTACTGTAATTTTTAGAATGGCAACAAAAATGCATGAATTTCAACATACGTCGCGCAGATGATGCATTTCTCAGATCGATGGGTGCAGCGGATGAGCAGCTCTGGGGTTGGGATTGCTTGCTGTGAGGATGTGTGCCATAACTGCGCAATATATCAAGCAAATACACCTGGGACTACCCAGAGACTGCACCCGGGGATGTTTGGAAGAACCAAACTATGAGCAACAAAATATACGCAGTAGAAACAACAAAACGAGGGGAAACTCCAAATGGAAATGGAAAGCGAAGCGAACGTAAATTTTATTTATATGCGATTTGATGGAAATGCGAACGAACAAATAAAAATAATGGATTGAATCAAATTTTTGGTAAAGAGTCAGTGGCTGAAGAGCTGAAACCGTAGATGGAAAAATAATACAAACAAAATATTGTAGACTCTACAGAGTATAGATGCTGGACTATGGACTGTGATGCAGTTGCATCAGCGCGAGGCACAAACAACAAATGACAACAAATGAAGAGCAAACAGAGGGAGTTGTCCGAACAACCATTTGGCAAGTGGAACGACACCCAATCCCACCCCCACCACCACCCACAAACAAATTCAACAAAGAATTGGCGCAAAAAACGACCTTGTGAAATGTGAATGTCACTTTAGTTCAACGATGCGATGTCGCTCTACTTTGCCTTAACCATTTTCGTTTTGTTGTTGTCCGAAAAAAAAAAACAAAAAAAAAACAGGAAAAACCGTGAGCATTATGGTTGTTGTTGTTGTTGTTGTTTCTACCGCCATGCTAATCCTGTAACTGAGCCCTCGAGGGTGGTCACAGTGGCCCCAGGCACGATTCAGTGACTTTCACTGTCGCCAGCGCAGCCTCGGCGCCCTTGCCTGGGATTAATTCCACACATTAGCCGGAAATTGTATATGTATGTGTATGTGTGTGTGTATATGCATGTGCCCTGCTCTGACCTGCCCCGCCCTGACCAGTTAGTTGTTCTACGAATATGTTTTTTTTTTTTGGTTTTTTATTATAATGCCTGAGAGCTAAGCCTGGAAATCTTCTCGAGCTAAGCTGACATGACCAATGGCAGCCACTTGTTAATTTCTCATACTAATTTTGTGTTCGCAGCTCTTTCGCTTTTTTAAGGGAGTTGGGGGCGTATTTCTTTTATTTCCCTATATATTGCCCCTTTCATTAATCACACTGATCGCTTTTCGAGCACGCACTATTCGCCATCATTTTTTAGGATTTGGCGCGCATGTGGAATTTCCACATTTCCCCCCTTGGGAGTGGCAAATGCGACGCTGTTTCTCTCACTTTCGTCGAGTAATTGAAATTTGTGTGAGTGTGATAAATTCAGTTGTGGTGCGCCATGTTAAGCGCATGATTAGCGCATTTTCCTCGCAAGCGAACAGCCAACAACCAACAACAACAACAACAACAATAGACTTTTCCACAACACAGTTTTGGCCACACCGCTGTCGATGTTCGTGCCTGGCCTGCCAACAATGGCTTTTAATTATTTATTGCCTAATGACCTAATGACTTTTCCATTGTCGGCCTGAGAAAGGCCAAAACTCATTGTGATTGGCATATTGCTAGATGACAGCGGAGACAACAAAACTAAACCAAAGTCACGAACATTTAAATAAGTAAGCCAGTAGGCGACTAAAGGGAAAGGGCTAGGACAACAAACGATGGAAAGGTTATATACACAACTGAACAATTAGCCTCAGCTCCAAATGGAAATCACTTTAGCCATATCACATTTGTTTATCTATTTCATATGCTGGCAAGCCCAAGGATTCATTCTTCTTAAACAAACTGAGAGAAGATAATAATTTTTATTTAAATTTCAAAATATATCAAAGTAACCAGACTGATCAAACTATGATGACATAGATGGATACAATGGGCTTAGCTGCCAAGCCAGGCAAAACATTACCTAATGAAGTATTTTTATTAAATTTTTCTTTTTCATTTCACCGAAGTTAATTAATCATTATGTGTATATATTTTGTACTTGTTTATTTCTTAAATTTGTACTTCTTATTTTAGCATATTTTAACCGCAACTCTTTCATTTGAATGCGCGCAATGTCAGGTCAGTTTTATGCATTTTACCCTTTTCGTAAACAATCTAATTACCTTGTAATCCTATTAGCACCTTCATTAAGTGCCCAGGCAGGTATGGGCTGTAATTCAGAGGGCAATAGCTCGTCCCGCTGGTCAATATACCCTCCCCAGAATCAACTCAATTTGCAAATTGTGGCCTGGCATGTGCCACACTTGAAAGTATTTTAAAACCATTTATTTCAAATGACCCACACGATGAACAAGGGACGAGGACGAGGACCTGGGCCGACAATTTTAAAACTCCAAACACGTAAAGGCAGCCAGAGGGCGCGATTGCAACCTGGCCAGCTGGTCATAAAAAATTCATTTGACTTAAAAACTTTCAGAGACAAAAAGAAAAAAAGCGAAACTGAGGCAAAACCTGAGCAGCGCTCAAAATTGATATTAAGTCAGGTGGCGCGTGTCCATTACACGCATTGCGGCTAGAAAGCGAAGTTCAGGTAGAATATATGCACACTAAATATGGACAGAAAGAGAAAGAGATATGAATAGAGAGAGAGAGAGAGGGCTCAAACTGACAGTTTTGAAGCACGCACATCTCGTGAATGGCATAAACAAAACAATGCTCGCAAAGGGAGAACTCAGTTCTCGATGGGCAACAAATTTGCTTAGCCAGCGCGGAAATTGTGGCCGGTGCTCTATTGTCTTATTGAACCCCCGGCAGAGTGGCAGAGTGGCAGTAGGAAACGGAAACGCGACCCAGCCCTACCCTCAGCCACGGTCAGCGGTCGGTGGTCGGCGGTCGGCGTTTTGTCAAAAGGCGCACGTGAACTATTAAAATCACTTAAGTGCAATTCATGTCACGTTCGCGGCAGGCAGCCCAAAACTTACAGCCGATTGATATATGTATATATGCGATATCAGTCTATGTGAGCTGTGTGTGTTTGCGAGTGTGTGCGATAAGTGAACTGACAGAATTGTTGGCCAATTCACGATAAACTTGGGAGCTCATGCAATTTACATAAATCCACTTTGTCGCTCCCCTTTTCACAATTTGTTTTTTCGTCTTGTCGCATTTGTTGGTCAAGGTCGTTTGGGGCAAAACTAAACTTGGTAATATATGTACAGTGGCTCACATAGGATTCTGCCCAGTGCCTAGCACCAATTTTAATTGCCTGCCATAAAGTAATTATGTAATATTTTTCAAAAATTCCAAAGACCCATGACAGGTACATATATTAACCACAAAAATTAATATATGATCCTAAAAAATTGAGATTTCCCCACCCACTAGGTCGGGTTATGGCAAAAAGTACCTAAATTATAGGTCACAAACTTTCTGCCCAGGTACTTTATGGACACCTGGGTGCCATAAAACCCGGATTTTTTTACCTAAAGTTGATTTTTTTCGGTATAAATAGACCAATCCTTCATAGTCAGTTTAGTTATATCCAGCAATTCGGACGCAACAAGCCAACAAGGACCATGGGCAAACTGACTACCATTGGGCAAAGGAAACTCATCCTGGAACACTTAAAAATCGGATATTCATATCGCCAAATAGCTAAAATGGTCAATCTAAACACCTCAACTGTATTCCACATCATTTGGAGTTTCGTGGACGAAAATTGGACAGAGGACAAGGGCGGAATTGCACCAAACCCGATTTTCACCGAGCAGGACGAGATAAGGATCATCAGGAAAACAAGGGGAAATCTTAAGCTATCGGCTCAAAAACTGACTCAATAGGTGCAGGATGAAATAAGGAAAAAGTTCAGTATGGGAACTGTGCTCCAAGTTCTGCGCAACCATGACTTTAAGGCCCAAGTACCACGGAAAGAGCAATTTATATAAGCAAAAAATACAGGGTATAGGATGACGTTCGCCAAAATCCACTTGGGCAAGGATTTGGAGTTCTGGAACACAGTCATATTTGAATATGAGTATAAATTAAATATTTTGGGCTCGGACGGACGGAATAATGTGTGGCGACACTCCAATACTGAGCTGAGTCCCAAAAACATAAAGGCAACAGTCAAGCACTGCGGAGGAAGTGTCCTTGGTATGGGCATCTATCTCGGCAGCCGGTGGCGGAAATTTTGTGATTTTTGGAACAACAATGGACAGGAATGTGTACTTCAATATGCTAAAAAAAAATTTACTCCAAAGTGCCGAGAAACCGGGAATCCCACGTACTTTCCGGTTCTACCAGGATAACGAACCCAAGCATAAGGACGGAATAGTACAGTCCTGGCTTAGATTGAACTGCCCCCACGTGATGATTCCAGCGGCCCAGTCTCCAGATTTAAATGTTATTGAAAATTTGTGGGCTCTGCTGGAAAATAACATCCGGGAACACAACATATCCTGCAAACAGGATCCCCCAAATGCTCTGCAGGAGGAGTGGAGCAGGATCAGTCCAGAAACTACCCGGAAGCTGGTATCTTCTATGAATAATAGGTTAAGGGAAGTTGTTAAGGCTAAAGGATATCATACTAAGTATTAACATCCTTATTCAAACTTTTATACGCCAAATATTAAACTTTTCTTAAGACTGGGCAAAATGTTTGTGACGTAAATTTTGGTTATGTTTTCAGATATTAACTAATTTTAATTAATTAATTAATATTTTAATAAGAACTAAAGTTTGTTTTTCAAATGTGATATAACATTAAACAAATTGGCATTTAAACATTTTGAATTTGTTTCCTTGTTTAAACTTTATAGCACTTTAAATTTTTTGCTAGGCACTGGGCAGAATCCTATGTGAGCCACTGTATGTCTAAGCCAGATATTAACTTTTGTCTATGAACAAAAATGCATATTTATTCGGTATCTTATAGAATACTGTATGTTAACGAAAATTAAAATTAAGTTTTTACTGCACTTGTTTTGTATTTTATTAATTACTGACCAGCGACCAAATATTTACATGCTGCTAAACTGGCATAGTTTTTTTGAATACATTTTGACGCTTGGCGAGATTTACAAACACATTTTAAATGAAAAATGTTCATGGATTCGTTTTAGATATTGCAATATGTGAATGGTCAGCACTAGTTTTGATGTAAGCTGATTATTGGCAGAGACTGTCGCTGCAATTTTGTCAAATTTAATTAAATTGTTGTTGTGAGCTCGTTTTGAATACTGCTGAATGTTTTGATTAATTTTGCAACTATTTGCGCACATCCCAAAACAATTAATGCAGAACCTTCAGAAGCGACCGGCTCTCAATTAAATGCTGTAAAGCTTAATGCCACATGCCGCAGGTCTAATGACGCGCGCCTCAAAGAGGGGCACAATTTGTTGTCCCTTCATTTACAAGGGAGCCACTTGACTGGCTAAAGAGCAACTACAGAAATCACGTTGCACTTCTTTCCTTTCGGTTGTTGGTATCTCAGCTCCACTGATTAATTACAGGCAAATAAATTTCCACATCTCCTCCTCTCTCTCATCTACACACTTTGCGTGTCATGTGTGGAAAATATCAAAATGCTTAGCACTATGTTAGCGTCATGATTTTCTTTTTTTTTTTTAAGCACCCTGTATGAGGAGTAGAAGTTATGATGAGTTAATGTTTCAAAAATTGCAGTGTCGGAATATTATTTTAAATTCAAATATCTGACTCACATCGAAAATACTAATTTTTGTATACACTTTTCTCAAAGAAAATCAAAACATAATCAAAAAAATATTGCTTTTATTACGCATTTTGCTAAGTTTAAAAACTAATATTAAATTTTAGATAAGACACTTGCAGTTTTCTCTAGCGTTTAATATTTATTTATTAAATAATGGTTTCGAATATAACAAACATATTTACCAGGTAACTCCTAGTCGAACATTCTCCACTTTATTGTGTTGTTTATTTCTTCTTTTTTTTTCTTTTTATTTTAAATTTATTTCTGCTTCTTTGCCTGTTTGGATTATTAATTACACTGACACTTTGGGCCTGCACTAATGAGCACCAAAATAGATTTTTTCCATAATTTGGCTTCAGTCTATAAGAATTTCCTGCATTCGTGATTGTGTTTCGTGGCCAAGCACCGTCCCCCCTCCTTCCGCGAGGAGAACACCTCCAGTTCCCCTCCTGCTGCTGCTGCTGCTGCACAATTTATGCAAATGCTGCTGGCTGAGCAAACATAACCTCATTTTGCATGGCTCAGCTCCAATATACGACTCTGTTCTTGCCGATGCTGCTGCTGCTGCTGGTGCTGGTGCTGATACTACCGTTGGCCATTCGCCTGTTAGCTACCTCGACGCACACGTTCATGAAAAATGATTATAAGTGGGTCACAGGATATGCAAGTGCTTCTTTTCCACGCTCAGCTCACGACAATGCCAAAGAACGGAGCAAAGTGGAGCACAGCTGCTGCCCCTGTCCGCCAGAGGGCTCTGCTGGCGGCAGGTGTTGGGACAACTCTTGAGTTATGTACACACATATATATAAATATATATATAGAGCGAACGTACTGAGCGTACTTGGGGAGGACATTTTGCAAATGTAACTGAAAGTTGGCCAAGAAAATGGTGAAAGTTTTACACGGCTTTTGTATTTAATATATGCCATCGTAGCCAGTTGCAACTTACCAGCTGCTGGTTGGCAGTTGGCAGTTGCAACTTTAATTTTTATAGCGAAGCCCAGCGGACGCGTGACATGCAACACGGCACACCATATACAAATAGGAGAGGCCAAGGACGACAGCCGCAGCAACAACAACAGCGACTAAACTCACATTTGAATTCATTTTCTTTGCCACAACTTCAACTCCAAGAACTTGCCACAGTCGAACTCGCAACGCATGAAAAACTAATCACAATGTTGCTCGTCCACTGGGAAGGCAGAAGCTGCAAACATTGACCAAGGGAAATCCAGTCAGATTGCTGCCGGCCTTTTGACCTTTCCCGGTTGTTGCACATTTCCCGAGAATGCAGCTTTTTGCTACTTCATCTTTGCGAGTCAAAAAGTTGACCAGTTTTCTCATTTGTTTATTTTTGTGAGTATGCACATATATTTATATATTTATTTCGCTTTAACCGGAATTGCATAAATAAATGTCAAATATTTACATAACATTTTGCGTATTCTGTAAGGCAACTTTCGCATCTCAAAGTTGGATGACTTTTTTGCTGTGCAATTGGTACTTGATAAAAACAATATTTAATTTAAATATTTTTAAGAGTTAAAAGCTGTTATTAATAACCACCCAACTTCATATTCCCATACATATGCGTGCATATGGAAGGGAAATGTTATTTGTTGTTTATATATAAACAAAATAATAACAAACAGAAAATCGACAATAGAAATTGAAACATTAAATTCCATGATTCTCTTTATCTTTTCCAAAAGCTGTAGCAGACCAAAAACAGAGCTCAACCTCAGAGCACTGATTACCACAAAAAGCAAGCCATGCCCCAGTCCCGAAATCCTTCCCAGCTCCAGCATGGATTCATATTTGTTGTTGCGCTTCTTTAAGCTGCCAACATTTTGCTTAGTTTGGCAAAAACACGCAGCGACCATTTTTCATATTTTCATTTATAAATTTATTATAAAGCCAACAACAGCAGCAGGAGCAGCAGCAGGAGCAGCAGCAGCAGCAGTGCGAGCAACAGCTACTCTTGGCTGGTGGATGGGCTTAATGGCTCCCCTTTCCCCTCCCCCACATCCAACTCTCACAGTTCAGCCGCTTTGGGTGCTGTCTCTGCCACAACTCTACCCACTCTGGCAGTGCTCTGGGCTGCGGTTTAGAGCAACGGCTACTTTGGCATTTATTTTAAATTATAGTTCGCAGTAATAACTAATGCTCAGAGAGCAGTTGTTGTTGTTGTTGTTGGTCGTTGCTTACTCGTTGGTTGCTGGTTACTGTTTGTTGCTGAAATTTGTTGTTGTTGTTGCTGCCATCTACAGAAATTATAGACATTTTGGTCTGGGGCTTGTGTGTAGTTTTTAGCCGTTTAATGACAGTATTTGCTGGCGATGCCAAAGTTCTATGGCAGGTTGACATGAGATTCTGTTTTCGAGGTGGGGATTTCAATTAAATTTTAGTGCAAAATGAATGTGGATTACACAGTTTCACAAGTCATCTGCATAATTATTGAAATTCTCCAAAAACCAGTTGACATTTTTCCGCCACTAATTGAAAATTCCTCAAGTCAAGTTAAAGCTGTCAAGCAGCTGGCAAGTTTCTCGCCCATTTTCTTGGCCCCACCCCCCCACAATGCCAATCGATGTTGTGTGAACGAATTTTCACCATCATGGTTATCGCCCCTTTGAGACCCTCTAATGGGTAAATACGCCCATATCCGCCCCCACACATCAGTAAATATGAATGAGTTCCAAGTTAATGAAATATTGAAATATGAAAAGACAAACTCCTCGTTCGCGTTCACTCTGCAGCAATCACATGTCCATCAAAGAAAACTTTTCGCAGAGCCTGTCAAATCGAAAAGGAAACCGAGTAAGCCGAGCAAGTGAATGCTTGGGTAAAGACCTGGAGGTACCCTATGCTTAAATATGTAGTAGCGCCAACAGACAAGTGGAGAGTGTATTACATACAATTAAATATCGATTAAATTTTCACATTTTATATAAATTTGTAGTGGCTATTATCAAATTACGATATTTAAGAAGCCAAAAGAAGAGTTTCCTATTAACAATTTTTTATTCTTTAACGAGATGCGGATAAGAAATTAAATATAAAAATAAATAAAATGATGTAATTGAGATGTAGCGAAAGGATGAATGAAGCCCTCAGCACGGAGAAGCCCCTTCGACAAAAAAGTAACCCGAAACAAACAAAAATTACAATGCTTAATTATGAAAAGTGTTTTTTTTTTCCTTCAGCTCGCCTAGGAAAACAAGTAAAAATGTGGAAACACGCGAAACGAGTTAATGAGCGAAATTATAATGTAGTTTTGCCTTGCCACGTCGTTCAACCCAAACGAAACCACCCCCAAGGGTCGGCATTTGGGTCAGAACTGGATTTTGGGGGCTGCTTTAATGGGGCTAATCAAATATTTGACATTTGTTTTGGGTGGCGCTGACGCTAAAGTGTTCTTGTCTAATGTAGAACTCATTAGAATTCACAGCTCGACCCTCGCCGGAGCTCCTCAATGCTAAGATGTGCGCTGTTATGGGGCAGTCATGTGTGCAGTGTGCAACGAAAAATTTCATTAAATTATTTACATTGCAACTGCAACTGCAACTGCAGCCCAATAACCAGCCAACAGCCGACATCAACAGCCCCATTAACAACGATGGCAACAGCAGCAGAAATGAATACAAAAAATAAAAAACATAAAAAAAAACAATACCAAGCAAAAGGATGGAGTGCTATAAGTACAATAAGTAGGATTGGGCCAGCAAGAAATCTAAATGACCTTTGCTCAAATCAGATAAATTATACTACAGTAAGAGTATTTTGAATATATTTTTCTTTATTTTATAAAGTAAGTTTTCATATTATTACTTTTTAACATTCTTTCAATAAATCAATATATCTCAGCTGAAATACTTATTTGCTTAAAGTGAAATGTGGAGGTGGCTTCGTTACAAATATATTATTAATGATACGGATTATAGGAAGATGCCATCATAGATTGTAATTTTTGCAGCCGGCTTAGGCTTAGACAACCCACATTAATGTTCCTTATAGTCCGAATCGTAGATGCTATTGGGAATTAAAGTGTAAATGCTTGCTCACAAACGGACAGGGGAAAATGAAAATGGCAAGAGCGGAAACGGAAATGTTTAATGCGGGTTTGGTAGCACTGACAACAATGCGTCGCCGCGTCCTCGCTCACCGGCTGGCTGCCTGGCTGGCTGACCAGAGCCAGAGCGGAGGCCGAGTCCGAGACCAGACCAGAACCGAGGACGAGGTCGGGACCAGCCCATGTGAGTTACGCGCTAACGAAAGCCGATAAATATTTATTTGCATGTGTGTGTTAGTGTGTGTGTGTGTATGTTTGTGTGTGTGTGAGTGTGTTCTTGTATGTGTGTTAATTAAGAATTTGCAGCAGGCTGGCAGACGATTAAATGTGTACGAAAATGTGCCGCCCCAACCACATCCCCCTCCGCTTCAACCAGTGCAATCGATGTGCTGGACACGCAGAGGAGGACCATTAGTTCCACTGGATGGGGCAAGGGTTGGTAGCGATAATCGAATGAATTAATGGAACACGCAAATGAAATAAAAATCGGCAGAGCCAGCTATTCATTTGGATAAATCTCTTTACCCGGCAACGGAAACAAATCACTTTATTCACATTGTTGCCCAATCTTCGAATGCTTTACATAATATTCATAAAGCATTTCCCGTTGATTATGGTAACAAAATATTCGCAAGAATAAGTCCAAGATCATGGCCCATATAGGATTGCTTTCTTAACTTTTTTGAATTTCTTCTACGTCACCAAACAATCAGCTTATTTATAAATAAAATAACAAACAAGACAAGACAAAAATATAAAACAAGACAATCAGTCTGGACAGTGTCTGGCTTCAAGTAGCTATTCTTTGGGCAAGGGATCGGAAGAATGTTTGATAAGTATTAGTATAGTTAATATTGCTCTGGTAAACTAATTGTATATTATTAAACATAAATATTTTTCGCTTTCGCAAGCTAAACATTGGTGTAACTATATTTCGATTATCTTTGCTAATCATTCCAAACCACGCTGGGGTTCTGGAAAAATCAGATCTTCTTAAGTGGGTAACACCAAATCAATGTTGATAAGCACTCTGCCATTGATATTTCCACTATCAAATGAGAGGGTCTGGAGCAGCTGAAACAGCAAAGAGTTGGCACCATGGACGCCACTGATAAAAAAAACCACTCCTAGCAACGCCATCATCTTGAAAATTCGACAAAGACTGAACTGAAATTTGACTAATTTGCAAGACTCATTATTAGGATTTGAATGCTGATAATAAAAGCCACTGCTTTCTCAGAGAACATTCATTAAAGGGAAACAGAATACGCGATAAGTTAGCGAACCAGATAAGATACTTATTCGTATTTACCAATATTCTAATCTAATCAATATCGTGCAACAAAGCAAAATTAACATTATTTAAGGATCACTTTTATTGCGAAATGTGAAATGCTTTGAAGGAACAATCTTAAACACTTCTCTGTCTTCCTGTATCTGTTTAAGCTACTTTCCCAGTTCTTATGATGATACTAAGCATCTATATCTATCTATCTACTAATATACATATAAGCTATAAATTGGGCTTATGAAATATTCATTTTAAATATGTAAAATATGAAAATAACAATTAATAATGACGAAGTAAGAATAACCTCTGTGAGATTATAAAATGAAAGCATTCCCTGACCCCGGTCACTACATTAACTGTTGTAGCTGATAATTTCATCATAAGCGAATTCTGTTGCGTCCGATCGTGTTATCAGTTGGGTATGCAACATGCCTTATCACAGCAAATATAAAGCGTCCCACGCTCGTTTGGCAAACCAGTGATTGCTGAATTGTGCTAAAGTCAACACCATGAAAGGTTCCACTAATCGAATTCTGCTACTGGCGCTAGTTGGTGCCGTTTTTATTAGCGGCACCCAAAGCGCCAATATACTTGGCTTATTTATGAGTTTAAGTCCATCTCATTTGATAATACAAATGTCCATGGCCAAGGTGCTGGCTGAGAATGGACACAATGTGACAGTAGTTACCGTACTCAAGCCTACAGTTACCCACAAGAATTTCAATATTGTGCAAGTGCCATTATCCGAGGAAGATCGACGCTTGATGAGTGCAACAATTGGGAAAATGGTGTCCAATGATAACAGCAACATGATCATGTCATTGTTTCGCAACATCGGTCAAATGAACTTCATGTTTGACAAGATGAAAGAGGCGATGTTGGACCAGCGAGTGAAGGACTTGTACGAGAACAAAGACAACAAGTTTGATCTGGCTATGATTGGCTTCTTCATGAACAACTATCAGATTGGCATTGCACACAAGCTGAAGGTGCCCGCGATAATAGCATCCCCAATGCCACCGAGTCAATTATTCAGCAGCATGTTGGGTAATCCTGAAATGGTCTCACTCGCTTTCAAACAGGTCATAGGTCAACCAATGACCTTCACGCAACGACTCAAAAACTATCTTGCTAGCTGGGCCTTTGGAATATTTACTTTGATTGTGGAGAGCAATAGCGCCAAATCATACAAGTGAGTAGACCCCCTCAACATTCTTGAAGTTCCTTTATCAAGTAATCTCATTCCTAACAGGGAAGTTTTTGGCGACGATCCCAATATGCCCGACTACGCAGATATTCACAAGAGAATTTCTCTGGCATTTTTTAATTCCCACGCTATCAGCGAGGGTCCCGTTAAGGCCAATGTGCCGGCCATAATCGAGGTGGGAGGAATACAGATTAAAGATACTCCCGATCCGTTGCCAAAAGAAATGGATAGTTTTATAAGCAATGCAACAGATGGCGCTATTCTCTTGTCCTTGGGCTCAAATGTACAGGGAACTCACTTAGAGTCCGACACAGTCCAAAAGATGTTTAATGTGCTGTCAAAACTGAAGCAGAGAGTTGTTTGGAAATGGGAGAACTTGGATAAGACACCTGGTAAATCTGACAACATACTCTACTCCAAATGGTTGCCACAGGACGATATTCTGGCTCATCCCAATATCAAGCTCTTTATAAATCATGCGGGAAGAGGCGGAATCACAGAGTCTACGTTTCATGGAAAGCCCATGCTTTCGCTTCCTGTGTTTGCTGATCAACCCAACAACGCTGAAAAGATGGTCAGCGATGGATTTGGTCTCAGTTTGAGTTTATTGACACTCGAGGAACAGCCATTCCACGACAGCATTATTGAGATCCTCAGTAATCCCCAGTATACCCAGAAAGTAAAAAGCTTCTCCTCCATCTACCGTGACCGACCAATGAAAGCAAAACAGAGTGTTCTCTACTGGACCGAGTACGTCCTGCGTTATAATGGAGCTCCGCATTTGCAGAGTCCCCTTCTTCATATGAATTTTGTGTCAGCCAATAATTTGGATATTTACACTCTGTTGTTAAGTATCTCATTGGTATCGCTCTACATAAGTAAAGTCGTATTGATTTTTATATACAAGAAGCTGACAGGCAAATCGCAGAAGGCCACAAAGAGCAAAACCTCTTAAATATTTTATTTTGTCATTTCATTTTGTAGTTAGTTGTTTTCATCATTTGTGTTATTATTAGATATAAATTGTTAATGTGCACTGTTAGTGGTCTTATCAGCATTTAATTTTAACTGATAATTCATTTTTCATATACAGATAGTAACTATGACGATGTCTATATTTTTCAGTCAAATGGGTTATCATTTCAATTATGCATTGAAATCTTATCTATATCTAAGCTGATAATATTAAGCTATAATAAAATATAATAAACTATTTACTTGTGCTACCAGTTTTCTTCCTGACTATGACCTATGATTTTATCATTTAATGTTGAAGCTGAAATGTGAGAATAAATAACCAACGGCATTTTTCTTGACTTTTCATTTTAACACACATATACTTTTTTACACAAAAATACCACCAGTGTTGTACCATATATAAACTTATTTCTAAAAGCTAAAAGCAAGTTGCAAGCCAACTAGTGGAAATCGAAGGTTTCGTTCCCGTTCCCGTTCCCGTTCCCGATTGCATTGCATCCATGTAACTCATGGACATGGGGTTTCGTGCTGAAATACTTTGCAACTTTATTACATAAATTCACAAAATACTTTTGCACGTCACAATGTTGTTATCTAGGTTTATATTTCGCATACACTTTCGAACACTGCCATTTGCAGAAAAAAGACAGCAAACTGAAAATTCTTGAAGCTGTGTAACGAGCGCATTGAGAACAAAATAACATTTTGCAATAAGCAAATTTCAATTGAAATAGCAAACTGAAAAGGCATGTAGACAGAGCCCAAATCCAAACACTCATCCTAACCATACCCAATCCACCACAACATGGTAGCTGGAACGTAGACAGCTTTGAATTTTTCACTTAGCTAAAAAAAAACAAGAGAAAACAGTTATCGTAGGTACGCCGAAGACTAAATACCCTTATACACAAGAGTTAGGCTGCAGAATATATCAAGAATATACATATGTATATAAATTATAAGGGATCGGAGTCGTCTGCTTCAAAGCGTTGCAAATTTGAAAACAAAAACAAAATACCCCTTAATAAGGGTATAATAATATTATAGTAAAATAAGGAAAATAACATTAAAAATATCTCAGAAATCTGTGCAATTTCTTTTTTTTGTACTTGTGTGAGCTTTTCACTATGGAAATGCCAATTAAACTGAAGTACTCCAAGGAGCTGGTTCGATTTATGTATATTTTGAAGTGAAATATTTTGCAACTAATGCTGCAATGGAAACTAAATTCTTCCATGTCCATATCGTCATAGTTTAAAATAATACATTTTAATAACTGCCTGGTGAGGAGGTCAAAAAATGCATTAGATTTATGTGAGACCACGCTATAAAAAAACCAAAGATTTCAAATATGAAATATGGAAATACCACAGCACATTTTTTTTTACATTTACCAACAAAATACTGTTAAAATATTTATAAATAAAAACACGATTTACACTTGGTTGATTATTTTCATGGCTGAAAAATAAATTTTTCAGTTACGGGGCTTAAACCTGCAATCAATTTCGATTAGGATGAAATTTTATTTGCAAATGGAAATAGCAAAAAATGTGAAATGCTAAATACTCTATTTTGGTCTGCAGACCATTCGCTTACTTAGTTTCTTAATTCTTATAGTTAGCTGCCCAAATAAACACTATTGCAAATTTCTGATTATAACAAAAAAATATACCTTTTAAACTTCATGGCTTATCCCTTGCAGTCCATGATATTTGTCATCCCGATCGAGATTAGTTTTTTTTCGAACTCAGGCAAATGTTGTCTAAATATTTATTTTGCTTTAATTTACTTAATTGCATAATGCGCCACTGCGGATCACTTCAAGCATATGAATTCATTTCAACTAATTTGATTTGCAATCCTGTTTCCAACCCCCGACAAACTAGTTTCACCAATTCTATAGACTGTTTACACAGAAACTGTTCCCATTAATGTGTCGCTGTTGGCAGTTTTGTTTAATTAAATGTGGAACAACACAATGCCGAGAAATGCTACCGATCCCGAGATCCTTTGATGAATACAAGAGAACCCAGTTCCAGTGAATACCTTTTCAAGTGCTTAAAAAACAGGATTCTCTGTTAAGTGGTATAGGCAAAAATGAAAAAAAAATTTTATGAAAACGACTGAAACTTGCCGCGTCATGGGCAATGTCAAATGAAAACATTTTACGCAGTAGTCGACGCATAATTCATAAAGCCGCAGGGGATATAACGATCCCCGTACCACACACAATTCCCAACCCATCCCGCCACCGTTCCCACTACCATTCCCATTCGCATTCCCAGTGCTACTTGCTCTTGTCCCAGGGAGCAGTTCATGATGCGTGTGATATGCGTTACCTACCCTACAACCTTAACCTCAAGTGGCAATGGCATCTGATATGTCTCAATCAGGACAAGCACAAGAGCATTCAGCCCCTCTCTTTCTCTTCCCTCCCTCTCTCTCTCTCTCACTCATTGTCCTTTCTCTAGCAATTTGCACCCCGCACGTGTCCTTTGCAATTGCAATTACTTTCGGTTCAGCATTTTAACGATGGGAAACTGCATTTGCAGTTGTTGGTCTCGAAACTTTCGCGCGCACTTTGCCCAAATTCAATTTCGATTATGCCCATGAAGGTTGCGTGGGAAAATCGCTTGCTGCGGTTTGTCTGTCCAAAATGATGCCACGAATTGAATTTTTTTCTTGTGCCAAAGATCATTTGGCTGCTGTTATTGTGGGCGTGGCGGCGGCGGCAGCCCTGAATTGCGCAATTTTAAATTACTTGCGATGGGCTCTGCGGTGAATTATGGCCATAGAGACGGCCCCATCCAACTATGGATTGGCATTGTTTGGCAAAGGCAGCTCTCCCCCTCCAGCTCTCAAGCATTGCATTTCATTTGTTTGGCTTTGTGGGAGGGAGTGTGGCGATTGTAAGTAATTCAAATTTGTTGCTGCGTAAATTGAATTGCCGCGAAAGCGCATAAACATTCCAATCAATTTGTAAGCAAATGAATTATGCATTGCAAAATTTCATGAATTCTGCATTTAGCAGAATGAGGGAAATTCATTTTATTTTCTGTGGCAACTACCACAACGCATCCTGTAACTACATATTCGAAATATGCTTAAATTTTCGCAACATTCTAATTTTACTGGGTTGCTTAATAATTCTAGAATGGTTATTTCTTATAAGTAGCATCACAATTGAAAGACAATAATTAAAACTATTTGTATGTAATTTGGTAAATAAAAGGTATATTATTTAAACAAACGTTGTATTTAATAAAGCTCTGGCAAATTTAATAACTTTGGTTGCATGTCAAATTTAAACTATATTTTTATTGATATATGTATGTCAATTCTGTAAGCAGTTTTGTTTAGTGCTACTTATTACAAAAACTGCAGTTTAAATACTGCATGGAATATTAATTTGAAATGAAAACTAAATTATTACAAATTTTGTGTCATCCTGTATACATATATACATCCCATATACATATTGTCTGATTTTGCCACAAAAATAATACTGAATGCAGCTCTTTGATGTGTTTTGAGTGATTTCACTTGGCTAAGCTGTATTTGGATAACGGACGATTTAGTAAACATTGCGGAGTATTTATTTTTATTTTGTCAACCCATTTTCCTTTGGCTATTCAAAACATTGCTGCTCCTAAAGCGGTTTAAAAACACCCTCCTTAAATAGTTAACCATAGCGTGAAATCATAAAAACTTCACATAACTGCGAGCTAAAAAGTGTTGGCCAAATAAAATCAATAATCCTTAAAAATACAATACTTTACGCATAAATAGCTTCCGTTTTTTAATATGCTGTCCATCGAAATTCAGCACCAGCAACGACAGCAAAAACGTTTGTCCAGTAAAAAAAAAGGATCAATATGAAAAAAGCGTGGGATTTGCGCGGTGCGTTTTTTGTCGAGCGAATTGTCGGTTGGACGCGACAACCAATTTGTAATCAAAGTAATTTTAATGCAAATTTTATATGTTGCTGCACGTAACTGCAGCTGGAGCCAAAGTGGGCGTTGCCACGCCCAGCAAGCTGGGCGCAGTCAGCAATACAAAAGCCGTAAATAAATACAAAAGTGACCCAACGCGAAAAGGGTCGCGAAAAACTGGTGCTTAACTGGCAACTGGCAACTGGCAACAGAGCCAACATTGCGATGCGCCACGGTTGTGTTTGTTTATTTAAATGATTTTATGACTTTTCCAAAAACCAAATGGTGACAACTTGTGGCGCTAAAAGTTGAAAGTTTTGTGGCCAAGCAAAGCGGACATAAAAACTGGCCATAAAAATGTATTCAACCAAAAAATCTGACATTAACTCAAAGCCGAAGCAAACATACACTAACTTTGTATGCAAGCGAGTCATGCCAGCAAAAATCACACACTGCTACCATTTCTAAGGAAACTGGGATGAATCGCTGCTATGAACAAGTGATAATTGGAAGTTCATTTGGTGATTACTATAAATTCTAATAATTTAACATAAGATATTAATAAAATACAAATTATTAATAATAATAATTCTGACTTTATTAAAAACTTTCTTTAACTAAAACTTATACAATTAAAGAAGATAATTCCACTCAAGTAAATTTATTTGCATTACATCAAACCACAACTCCTATCTCGTTACAAGCGCGATAGTAAAGTAAATATACCCGAAGTAGGGATTACTTAAACTAAAAAAATAAAAAGTTCCGCTCTTTAAAGTCTTTAGTCAGAACAAAACACAGACAACACCTGTGGTCTTGTGGTCTCATCAAATGTTAGGAGCAGCTACAAAAGAAGCCGTGGAAACTATAAAATAGGCATTGGAAAGAAAAAAATAAATAAAAAATAAACCCAACCTTGTCCATAATTTGAGGCAACAAATTTTCGATGCCATGGGCCGCATAAATTTTCCCACTGAGAGAACCCAAAGAAGAAAAGGTCACATTAGGCATCATTAGCCGAGAGAGAATTGCGGTTGAGGTGCGGCCACCGACTCCGGTAGTCGAGTTCCTCCGATAGGGGCCCACACACATGGCACGGTCGATTGGAAACGGCAACCGGACAGAAGTCACATGTGCGGCTAAGACAAGAAAAGAGGACGAGGGGCAAGGACAGGGCAGCCTCAGGTAGCAGGAGTGCAGTTTTTCTTGAGAAATTGCTTTGAAGTAATTATGTAATTGACTTTCGGTTTGGGACGAGGCTGCCTGTTGCCTGGGGGCGCCATCATCAGCAGTGGAAAGAGTACGGGGAAACACTATTTTCTACGGCTGTCATTTTTCAAACCATTGTCCTTTCTTAGTCCTTACGACCCTGACTTATTTTCTTCGTTGTGATGTCATCAATTGTCAGCTTCCGTTTTCATTTCTTATTTGTGGCCCAGCAATTCTCGCACTTTTCTTTTTTATTTCTAGTATATATTTATTGCTCTGTTTTCTTTGTTTTTCCTTCTCTCTTTTTCTTTACGGGTGCGTGGCATATGTCGCAAATTATGACATTTTAGCGGCACTTTGATAGACAGCCGCCAAGGAGCTGGAGCCTAGCAAATGCCAAACTTCCCAACTTCGCTCTTGTCAAGTGTCAGCTATCATAAATTTTGATGTGGGCCGCATTAGTAATTATTTAATGGTTGATTGCGTTGTGCTGATAATAATGTTCTTATAGAGCAGATGCTTTCATTGTGGCTCCTGAGCAGAGAACAAAAGAATTTCATATTATTTGTCAAGGTTGACAACCCTCTCGACCCACGCAAATGAATACAGAAATAACAATTGAAGAAGATGGGATTATGTGAAAGTGCAGGTAAAATGTATAAATTACATTATTTATGTATCATTTTCAAAATAAGACATGCAAGTTAATTATTTAGCGTAACGAGCTTATTGGAATTCTTCTAATCTTTCAAAATTCTCAAAAATAATAAAATGGAATGGAATGTTAAAGGAATATTTTTAATGTTCAGGAATATTTACCTAAAAAAAGGAAAAAAAACCCCGACATCATAAAAAATAGCAAGTGCAATTGTTATTACAATTTTAGTTTAATACTTTGTCTCTTATTTTAAAAACCGAAACAAACATTTCAATTTCAGTGAATGTGATATATTTTCTACTTCAGAATGGTACTGTCTATATTCATACAAATAATATTCAATGTTTTTCCGTTGTCTTTTTTAGCTTCCCAAGCCAATGGTTCTCACATTTGAAAACTCTAAACTCAACTTCTTTGTAAGTCGATACTTTTTGCCTGACAGCAGCAAAAAAGATTGAAATCGATTTAAAACACATTTCGGCTGCATTTGCCAGTTGCCTCAATGTGGCATTTAAATTGAAATCAAAAGCGACAAATGTCAAAAAGACAACAACTCAGAAACAAAAACGAAAAGGTGTGCGTTTGTGTTTGTGTGTGTGTGTGTGTATGTGTGTGTGTGTGTGTGTGTGTGTTTGTACTGCAAGTGGTTGTTGTTATTTTTGTTACTGCTCGAACTGTTATTTAATTATGCGCTAAGCTGTCAAGTGACATGGGTGAAACTGCAGCTCCTCGCCTCCACCCCGTTCTCGACCCTTGTGGCAGCAACTCTTGTTACATTCAAATGAGCCAAATGAGCTGGGCCCAAAAACAGTGTCCAACTCTTCCACCCACTCCCAGCTGTCGATTTACACGAAATCCGCTTGACATTGATGGCAACCAAATTGACACAGAAATTTGTATGTTGCATTCCTGGGGTTAAATACTTTAGTCAACGTTTGCTTCGATTTCTTGTCTTCTATTTTCCATCTTTCTGACAGCTTCTAATTGCGTGCCAAGCGATTTCCGCTAGCTGTCAAAATACTCAACGCAAATTTGATGACCTGCAACCAAGCAGGAGATTTGGATGTATTTCGGTGCATTGTTGGGAATGGAGGGGAAGGAACGGAGGAGCCAAGACTGCACATTTTCCAGTGAGCTAATTTTCAATTAGGCCAGCCAAAAATGAAATCAATGCAATGCCCTCAAGCGCAGTGGCTTAATTGAAAACGGCACAGGAGAAACTTTTAATGAACCAGGCAGTCAAAGAACAAGAGAACATCCGAAATAAATACATTTTCCATTAGCTTTTTGACGAATTCCATATACCCTTAAACTAGAGAGAGATCAAATATAACAGCAAATATTGATTGTGAATATATTTTAAATATATATTTTAGTAAAATGTAAATAAGTTCATTTAGATTGTGTTTAAGTGCATTCTTAAATTTTCATTATATTTTAGTTAGTTTTTCAATTGCATAATTTTTGCTTTTAAAATTCATTTCCAGAAGTGAACTTAATTGTGATCCAAGTTTAAGAGTATGTTATTTGAGCCTCGAGAATTCAACAAGAAAAAGGCTAGAAAAAGACGCGAAAATGCAAAATCTACTTCATTTGTTTGGCAACTTGTAGAAGTCGAAAGTTTTTAGTTTCGTACTTAATTTTTTTTTGGCATTGTTTAAGCAACTCGAAGTTTTAGCCAAATTTGGGTTAAGTGAAAGTGCAATTTCAGGAAACTAAGCAGGGAGCTTTTTTGTTTGTTTTTTTCCCCCGGTGTTGTTGGGGTCATTTGAGTAGCAGCGAAGTTGGTGAATTGGCGTTGAGGCAGCCATTAAAATGCCAAGTTGTTAACATGGCCACAACTAAAATGCCTAATGAACCAATAAATTTGTCTGAAACCTCCAGAGCAGTTTGGACATATGCACTTTGCATTTGGGCCATAAAAACAGTTCCAAGTAGCTACAACTCTTTGGCTGCATTTCAAGATATTCTCATTTTAATGGCGTGGCTCTAACAAATTCTGTTTTGGTTTTTAATTAAGGCGCAGCGGCAACAACAACAACAACAACAACAAATCGAACAGTCAGTCTGCATGCAACAACGGCATTCACAGTCAGTTCCATTGATCTTTTGTTTGTGCCTCGAGTTTTTTACGATGGCATCTGCCTAGATTTGTGGCTGCTGTTGATATATGATGGAGGGTTTGGCCGTTAACATTTTAAGAATATTGTTGCCCCTCAGCTATTGGATGCTTGTGTTACGGGCTATTGAAGAGCTTATTTGTATATTTAAGTTATAAAAGTAAATATATTCAAGTTTTTATTATGGTTCTCAAATTCGAACAAGTGCACATGAGATGTAATACCCATTCGATGTAGAACTCCATCCAAAAACAATTCCTACTCTTATTTTTAGTCGTTGAAATTCGAATTCTTTCTTTTTTCTAATATCCGAAAATATTTTATTCAACTGTTTCATCATGCATTTATTATTTGTTTAAATTGTATTTTATATTATTCCGCATTTCAACTGCATTCTTTTTTGCTTTGCTGCAAATCATCCATTACAACAACAACATTGATACACTAAAACGATGTGCCTTATGTCATGCCACGCCACTTGCAGTCCTGTTGTTTTGTATTGCAGCTGCATTTTCATCTTGGTTGCGCCACATGCAAAACAAAAATCAAAAGTCAGGCATGGCAAGTTACGTGATGGATGCATTTCTCGTGCAGTTGGCGCCGCCGGGCAGCATTTGCCAAATGAATGAATGCATGCAACAAAGAACAGTGGGAAGCCTCCGGGACTGCACAGCGGCACCCGAACCAGAGAGGAGCTGAAAATTGCCAGGAAATTTCGAAGAAAACCTGTCGGAAAACAAATGTCCAAAGTACCGCTCTGACTTTTTATCGCAGACTATCTCTCTTTGTGGCTCTGTCAATGGCGTAATTGATTTTGGCGATAATTGATTTGATTGTGAAACGAGAGAAACGCTGATTTTTCAGTGTGCCCTCATAAACGTGCCACATCAGCATCAAAAAGGGGACAAGCCCAAGCCCAGGAAACTTGCAACCAGACCCTTTTGGATGGCATCGGTAGCCGGGTTTATGGACTCTACGCCCCCCAAGCACAGAGTTATTGCAGCGAGTGAAAATGAAAAGTCAACCAGCAAATTGGGTCAGCGTCATGAAACTTGACACACAAAAGGGAAAAGGATGCACAGCAGAAGGCAGTCCACGGGGACGCCAACTGCGAGGCAGGCAACTTTTACAGCTTGCCAATTTTTTCCATGTTGCCAAGTTGCAACTTGCAAGTCGCATCAATGACAGCAAATGCAGAACCTGTTCTCTCCCATTCACACTATCTAGCTCTTTCTCTATATCTATCTCTATCTCTCTCTCTCTCTCTGTCTGTCTTACTCACTGTCTCCTTTTTGCTCGCTGCTCTGTAATTGTTTTAAATTAATTTCTCAAATGGGAAACTTTTAATTGTTATCGAAACGAGAATTCAATGCACATTGCAGCAGATAGCACAAAAGCCGTTGGGGAGCCAACTATGAGAAAGTGCCCCGCCAGCTAATTGAAAACTTTAACATTCAAAATGAATGGAATGATTGTAGTAAAAAGTCATAATTAGAAATCGTTGCATAAACTTTCAATCTAGTTGTAATTAGAAATAATTAAAGCGTTGATTTCAAAATAATTCATTAGAGTAATACACATTTCACTATTATAATTTGAATTTGTAAATATAAAATGTTGTAATAATCTCTCATCACGGAAATGTTTTTCTGTAACTTTTTAACTAAAAATAGAATTTGTCGTTATCTTATGTCAAGCTTTAATTTCCACTCGACTGGCCAGAAACTTCGACAATTCCGCACTTAAAACTTTCAACACTGTTGCATCTTCCTGTCAACTTGTGTGCCACATTTCCAAGGCGATTCTATGCTATGCAAACTTCAAAACTTCTGTCATGACCATAAGATTCGTTTCGATTACAAATCGACAAACGTGACTGGCATTTTGACTAGAAGCAGAGCTCTTCTGTGCCAGCTGCCCGAACAGACGCACTTCATCCACAGCCACGAACAAAAAAAAAAAGCATTAAAAAAATGCTGTGTTCGCATTTTGGATTTGCATTTCAATTTCAATTTCGCGCGCGGAGAGTTTTTTAAATCAAGTGACCCGCGGTGCTTCATCAGATTCACCAGATTTTCGGGCTGCTTTCACGTTCTGCAAATGATTTTCAATTGAGTGCGACTTTAGTTTTAGCAATAGTATTTTGCCCCCTCCCTTTGTATTTAAGTTAATTTAATGTTGCTAGTCACATTAACTAAGAAGGTTTACGTATTGTTAATGTTTTAAAAGTGTCAGGAATTAATTACCTACTTATATTATATATCATTTTTATACCATGATACCGAAGGTCTAATAGTATATTGGGTTTGTGCAATGTCCATCATGCTGTCTGTCCATCTGTCCGTCTGTATGAAACCAAGTCACCAATTTTGGTTGGTAAGTAGTTAGCGATGTCCTTCAAAGATGTCGTTACTGGTAGTGGCTTTAAAGAACCGATAACAAATTTGTGTTGCCACGCCCACACGTGCGCCCATAATAGACAATGCCGATATTTCGGAAAGTGTAAATCGATAAGTCTCCCATAATTTTAGCGATAGAGTTGCCAAACTTGGAAGGAAACTTGCTGGCAACCTCCTTCAAGGATAGGCATATAATTTGTTGGATCCTCAACCGCCGCCCCCCGGAGCTTCGGCATTAGAAATCTGAAATGCGCATATATTCCATAATTTGTAAGCTAGAGTCACCATTTTCTGACTATATTTTTGACTTATGTTCCGACCCAAAATCACCTTTTCAACTTTAAATGTACGATTGATCTAGAGACCAAACCATGAATAAAACGCAATTGCTTTTGAAAATGCGTTGAGTTTTGACGAAGTTATGAGATTTCGAAGGTTCAACCTATGCCGAAATGCCGATATGCCGATTTTCGGACTATATTTTTGACTTATGTTCCGACCCAAAATCACCTTTTCAACTTTAAATGTACGATTGATCTAGAGACCAAACCATGAATAAAACGCCATTGCTTTTGAAAATGCGTTGAGTTTTGACGAAGTTATGACATTTTGAAGGTTCAACCTATGCCGAAATGCCGATATGCCGATTTTCGGACTATATTTTTGACTTATGTTCCGACCCAAAATCACCTTTTCAACTTTAAATGTACGATTGATCTAGAGGCCAAACTATGATTAAAACGCCCTTGCTTTTGAAAATGCGTTGAGTTTTGACGAAGTTATGACATTTTGAAGGTTCGACCTATGCCGAAATGCCGATATGCCGATTTTCGGACTATATTTTTGACTTATGTTCCGACCCAAAATCACCTTTTCAACTTTAAATGTACGATTGATCTAGAGGCCAAACCATGAATAAAACGCCATTGCTTTTGAAAATGCGTTGAGTTTTGACGAAGTTATGACATTTTGAAGGTTCGACCTATGCCGAAATGCCGATATGCCGATTTTCGGACTATATTTTTGACTTATGTTCCGACCCAAAATCACCTTTTCAACTTTAAATGTACGATTGATCTAGAGGCCAAACCATGAATAAAACGCCATTGCTTTTGAAAATGCGTTGAGTTTTGACGAAGTTATGACATTTTGAAGGTTCGACCTATGCCGAAATGCCGATATGCCGATTTTCGGACTATATTTTTGACTTACGTTCCGACCCAAAATCACCTTTTCAACTTTAAATGTACGATTGATCTAGAGGCCAAACCATAAATAAAACGCCATTGCTTTGGAAAATGCGTTGAGTTTTGACGAAGTTATGACATTTCGAAGGTTCAACCTATGCCGAAATGCCGATATGCCGATTTTCGGACTATAATTTTGACTTATGTTCCGACCCAAAATCACCTTTTCAACTTTAAATGTACGATTGATCTAGAGGCCAAACCATGAATAAAACGCCATTTCTTTTGAAAATGCGTTGAGTTTTGACGAAGTTATGACATTTTGAAGGTTCGACCTATGCCGAAATGCCGATATGCCGATTTTCGGACTATATTTTTGACTTATGTTCCGACCCAAAATCACCTTGTTTGCGACACTTCCTAAATGTACGATTGATCTAGAGGCCAAACCATGAATAAAACGCCATTGCTTTTGAAAATGCGTTGAGTTTTGACGAAGTTATGACATTTTGAAGGTTCGACCTATGCCGAAATGCCGATATGCCGATTTTCGGACTATATTTTTGACTTATGTTCCGACCCAAAATCACCTTTTCAACTTTAAATGTACGATTGATCTAGAGGCCAAACCATGAATAAAACGCCATTGCTTTTGAAAATGCGTTGAGTTTTGACGAAGTTATGACATTTTGAAGGTTCAACCTATGCCGAAATGCCGATATGCCGATTTTCGGACTATATTTTTGACTTATGTTCCGACCCAAAATCACCTTTTCAACTTTAAATGTACGATTGATCTAGAGGCCAAACCATGAATAAAACGCCATTGCTTTTGAAAATGCGTTGAGTTTTGACGAAGTTATGACATTTCGAAGGTTCGACCTATGCCGAAATGGCGATATGCCGCCAAAATCACGGTTTCAACTTTAAATGTACGATTGATCTAGAGGCCAAACCATAACTAAAACGCCCTTTCTTTTGAAAATGCGTTGAGTTTTGACGAAGTTATGACATTTCGAAGGTTCAACCAATGCCGAAATGCCGATATGCCGATTTTCGGACTATAATTTTGACTTATGTTCCGACCCAAAATCACCGTTTCAACTTTAAATGTACGATTGATCTAGAGGCCAAACCATGAACTAAAACGCCCTTGCTTTTGAAAATGCGTTGAGTTTTGACGAAGTTATTACATTTTGAAGGTTCAACCTTTGCCGAAATGCCGATATGCCGATTTTCGGACTATATTTTTGACTTATGTTCCGACCCAAAATCACGGTTTCAACTTTAAATGTATGATTGATCTAGAGACCAAACTATAGACTAAAACGCCCTTTCTTTTGAAAATGCGTTGAGTTTTGACGAAGTTATGACATTTCGAAGGTTCAACCAATGCCGAAATGCCGATATGCCGATTTTCGGACTTATAATTTTGACTCCGCCCAAATCACGCAACTATGATGATTGATCTAGAGGCCAAACTATAGCTAAAACGCCCTTTCTTTTGAAAATGCGTTGAGTTTTGACGAAGTTATGACATTTCGAAGGTTCAACCTATGCCGAAATGCCGATATGCCGATTTTCGGACTATAATTTTGACTTATGTTCCGACCCAAAATCACCGTTTCAACTTTAAATGTACGATTGATCTAGAGGCCAAACCATGAACTAAAACGCCCTTTCTTTTGAAAATGCGTTGAGTTTTGACGAAGTTATGACATTTCGAAAGTTCAACCTCTGCCGAAATGCCGATATGCCGATTTTCGGACTATAATTTTGACGTATGTTCCGACCCAAAATCACCGTTTCAACTTTAAATGTATGATTGATCTAGAGACCAAACTATAACTAAAACGCCCTTTCTTTTGAAAATGCGTTGAGTTTTGACGAAGTTATGACATTTCGAAGGTTCAACCTATGCCGAAATACCGATATGCACGATTTTCTGAATGCGGGACTATATTTTTGACTTATGTTCCGACCCAAAATCACCTTTTCAACTTGAAATGTACGATTGAAAGATATTTAGCAGTAACTCCCCTAAGAGATCGATGAAAAATTGGATGGCCACGACCACGATATAGTTTAAATTTTGATTGAATCCATGAATACATTCAGAAAACTACCACTTATCCCAAATATTCAACAGACTCAGAGGGGCTTTTCAGCTCTTTTCGTTTTTTGTCGTTGCACACCTTTTAATTGCCAACAATTGTTCTAAACTGTCCACTTTTCGCCTGTTTCTCAAGTGGTAACTCCGCTCCCCTTCTCTTCATTATCGTTAAGTCCACTTTTCAGCTTATTAACTTCCATGGCGCTTCCCGTTTGCACTCAATTAAAATTGGCATAGAATTGTGAGCTTTACATTTCGCGTGATTCTCTTTGAAATGTTGACAGCTTTGCAGCAACTGCTTCTCTCGCTTTTCCCATCTCATTCCCTATTTCATCTGCTGCTTCTACCTATTTCTATTCGCCTTCGTCTTTTCATCTGTTCATCTGTTATACAATTTGTGCTCATTCATCGCTCGGGGCTTGAGCCTAAAAATGGCTTCCTCTTTTTAGGGGCCCAACACAAGAACTTTTAGCTAATTTTATGGAATTGTTTGGGCAGAAGGCAGTGCACGGTTGGATAAGGGGTAGAAGCGTGAGGGGTTTGGTAAATTCAGGGGATTTGAAATGAGACTGGGACTTAGGACTGGGCACAAAAACGGGACAGGCAGCAGCTGCAGCTGCAACTTTTACACATTCTATGCAATTTGGCGTGGCTCACATTTCATCCTCGCTGCACCGCAATCCCACACAAAACCCACCCAATCCACAAACACTCGCTCCACCTCCTCCTCCGCCTACCCCTCTCGCTGCGCGCTCCTTCGGCCAGTGCCTGCCACTATTCGCTTTTCATTCATATTTAAAGCGCAGAGCGAGCCCCGTTTCCCATTCAGTGCCGCTTTTCAAAACGTAAATTTCTAATTTTATTTGCCCAGGCACTGTACAAAGCATCCTGGCGTGCGCTTATTATCCTGTGCGTGTGCTGTCCATCCTCCCTCCACCTACACACCTCCACCCTCTCCACACTCCCACTCATCGTATCCCTCGCCTGCTGCCCAGCTGAGCATTGTTTTGTCCTGCTGCTGGGCATTGCTTTTAATGCCTATTAAGCCTAGCAATTAGTGAAGTATTGGTTTTTGAATGGGTGTAGTGGTGGCGGGGAACGGACTTGTAGTTTGATTTATAGTCGAAAATTATTGGGAAAAAACTGTAAGATCTTTGAATAATCCTAAAAACAATGTTAGTTAAACAAAAAATAGTAATATTTATATATAGCAATATTTATAAAGTAAAAAATTATACATTTTATATTTATTCAAGCATATAACATAGAAAAGTTGTCTGAAAAATAGGAATATTCGGTTCTTAGAGAAAAACTAAGAGAAAAAACATAATAATAATATTGTAAAAAATAATGACGAGCAATGCGATCTATATTAGAAAGAGAGGGAGAAAGAAAAATATTAAAAAAAGAAAGACAGCGACAGACAACAAAGGCCGAAAGAAATAGTAATATTAAGAAAATCATGTAAATTCTACTTAAATTCATGAAATATGCAGGTGAATTGAAGCATTGCCCTAAAATGTTATTGTCCTACTCTGAATAATTTTTGAAGCCACTCGAGGACGGATGGAGGCCAAGTACAGTTGAAACCAAAAAGGGAAATCCAGTTGCTGCCGTGTTGTTGTTGAATTTTTGGCATTTCGCATGCAACAGAGGACACAAGAGTACCACCCAAAGCACGATGTGTTTCTCGACACTGGGTGCAGTCGAGCCTTACTTTGGCAGGGCAGTGGCACTGCAACATAGCGACCGCAGTTGGGGCAGAGGTAGAGGCTGTGGCACAGAGTCACGCACGCTGCTTATTAAGTTTGTTTATTTTTTGATTAAGCGAATTTACGGGGCACAGTGAAGCCCGGCTAGCCGGATAGCAGCAGCTGTAGCCACGTGCACGCGACCTACCAAAACGGACTGTAAAGTAATTCAAAATAAAAAAAAAAGAAGAAAATCGAGCTGCACGCTTTAAAAATGATTTTTGGCAATTAGCAAGGCAGCCGACCAAGCGACTGGCGAAAGAAAAAATATTTTTCCTGCTTCCTCGGTTCGAAGGACACGCGCGTGGTTTATTATCCTGGGCTGGCTGCAACCTGAGGGATTCGTGTATACAAAAATATATTTCAGCATTGCATATTTCTTGCCCAACGCCCCCTCCCCCCTCCCTCGGTCAACTGTTTGCCGCGTGCTGGTGCGTGCGTCCACGCCCACGTCGCACCAGCAACGCCCACTTACCACCCGAGCTGCATAATAATGTTATGAAATTAAATATTTGCTTTAGGGTATAAAATTTCATAATTTAATTAATTTTTTTTTTTCACATCAGCTCTGCGTCGCGACGTCTTGGAAAAATATTGAATTTTACGCTTGCTGTTTGATAAATGATTACCATGACTGCAACTTTGGGGTTGGGTTTGGTGTATCCAGGCTTCAATCTGCCGGGGGAAGGTGTGCCAAAGCTTATATTATAGCAAGTGTGCCACCTTACGGGGTGAAAACAAGGCAAGCGTGTGGCAGCAGCTGCAAGAGGTCTAGGCTTATCAAAAAGCAGCTTTAAATACACTAATAATTTTGATTTTAAAATGAGAAGCACGTATTTGTAGAGGTTTGCAGCTATATTTTGTACTTTACACACATGTAATATATATATATGTATATATATATATATAAATACTAAGGTATATATTGAACACCATCGGACTACATCTTCTTATTTAACGTAACGTATTTACAATTTAATATTTTAAATTATATTTAGTTAAATGTTTCTTATATATAAAAGAGGATGTTTAGTGATTTGGCAAAAATTGAATTTAAATTGTATTATTTATCAATAAATGCAGCATAAATCGCCATAAATAAATAACACAATAAGTAATATACATTGGTTACAGATTGTTAATCTGAGTTCCCCAGCTGGCTGATTAACTTGTCAGCTACTTATGTAAGATGGCGGCATCTCGGAAAACCTTTTCTTAAAGTGTTAAAGTGGATCTGTAACAGATCCCAGATGCATGAAAGCCTGTCACTATCTGACATTATCTTGACAAGCAATAACAATGAGTGCATTCTCTCCATTCGAGACAGTTGTCTGCCGTAATCTGTTAAAGGTCTTACTTGCAGGCTAATCCGCCTTTACGGCTGTGTTCAGCTTTAGGGATTTTGTAATTCCAGTTTCTGGGGCATCAACTTAAACACTTTCAGTTAATCTGTTTAGAGACAGTTCGACGTATGCATTTGCCGAAAAACCGAGGCATGTCTGATTTAACAGCTAAATGCAAATCACTTGCAATTAACACCCATCCTACAGTGAAGCCAATTAGGACTCGGAATTAGGAATCGGATTCGGATTCGGAGCTGGGTACAGGAGGACGCACCTTTTGGCTGCTGCAAATGTAAGCCATGCAAATCCTATAAAGAAACCAATGTCGACTGCGACTGCAGCCAATTTCCGTTTGATGTTGCAAAATGTGTCAACTTTGGCAGGATTACAAAACGCACACACATACATACAACACATTCATAGAAGGTGCCCCTTTATTAGTTATGCCAGCTGCCAGTTGATACCTTTGGCAGCCAGTGTGTGTCTGCCTCCGCCTCCCCCTCCCCATCCCCGGCCCTAATTGCCTTGCCAGCGAGCTGGAAATTTTTCAACGCATATGCCAATTTTGTTGTCAAGTTTTATGTTTGCAACTTGTCGATTCTTTGGCTCGGAACTTCGATTGGGCCGCCTCCCAATAACTGCCACCAACATTCGCTGCATTTGGCGCGAAGGTCTCTCAAAGGGCTAATTGCAATTTGATTGTGGGAACTGCTTGCAGTTGGTGCTTTAATTTCCAACATTTTTTAAAAGTTGGACGTGAATTGTACACAAAAAGAGGCGGGATTGAATTGTAGTAATTAGAAGCAGCTTTAGACAGTAATTGAATCATTGAGGACGGCAATTGCAAGTCACAACACTTCACGTGCTACATTTATAAAGCAATTAATATGTCAGCCATTCAAAACAAAAAAAAAAAAAAAATGATGTATTTAAAACACAAAAAGTGAATTACAGCATTTTTATTTTATTTATTGTGTCTTTTCGTCGTCACATTGCATTCACCTGCATTCGGTTTACTTTGTTAACTGCAATGAATCCCGGTAAAATTGAATGGCATAAACTAAAATATGCATTACGTGTAAAATGGAATGACATACAAATACAATGAAAATTGGACATGGAACGGTGTTACTTAATGCATTTTCCATGTCACCAGTTGTATGCCATGACCCTCCCCATCCCCCACTAGCTACACCGACTCCAGTTCACGGCTCCACCATATTTAACCCATCGCACAATTAAAATCAAGAAATTACATTGATTTATTTGGCTTTGTTCGGGTTGGCCGAGTGTTGTAAATTTTCTTAATGCTACATAAATGTTTAAGCAGATGCATTAATAAATAGTTGCCTATTTATATATGAATGTATGTACATATATGTTTTTAAGATGCTTAGTTGCTATGCTTACCATATTTTTCCCAAGCATAATCTGACTATTTGAATTGATTTATGAACTTAACACTTTGCCAGCCTCACACAATGGAAACAGACCACAAATAAATTATTGAAACAAGCTGGTTTTGTTGTTGTTTGTAGCTTATAAAGCGCTTTTTAGTGTCTTAATTTGTGTGTTGAGTTGTTGGAGCTTGTTGATTGAAGTGTTGATAAAATAGCCAATAAGCCAATATACAATGGATAAGAAATCATCGGCCCTTCATTAGGTTAGTCTCTAATCGGCTTAGAGCTGTTATAAAAAACCAATCGTTTGATTAATAGCTAAATATGTATTTTGTGAAGAGAGAGCTTTTAATTATTCTATTTTCCCACATTGTAATCAGCTCTCCATGAATAGTATATTTATCATTCGATGTAAACATATGCGACGGGTCAGGTGTGCAAATAATGATTATCAAATAAAGTAATGGAAAAAATTCTATTTACTGTTTACTGATCTTGACTTTATGTTTAGTTAAATTCATGCGGACAACATTTCATTTGCAATCTACTTTAATTTTCATTATCAGTGGCAGTAATATTCAGATGTTTTGCCATCGTGCTTTTCCGGTATGCCATTCTCAAAATTTATGACACACGCCACCAATTTGAGTGTGTTGCACACAGCAACAAGAGCAACGGCAACAACATCAAATTTGTTGTTATCGCGTGGCTGCAGTGGCAACAACAACAACAACAATAACAACAACAACAACAACTGCAACATCGAACGCTTCCTCCCCTTATCGCTGCCTGCAACGATATCTGAGGATTGCGGGGTGGCGACTAGACACTGAGCATTATTAAAAGGTAAATATTGCCCCATTGCAAACAATAAAAAACCAAATCCAACAAATGTTCGACAACTGAACAGTTTTTATGCGCTTTTTTCATAGTTTTTTGTTTTTTTGCAGACGACGATTTTTGGATTTCTGTGAGATTTACGAGACAGTTGAGGGGCAGCACATAAATTCCAGTGAACCGTAACACACACACACACACACACACACACCAGATTGCTGCTGCTGTTGTTGTTGTTGTTGGAGCTGTGGCATTCTCAAGTGCATTTAATTAGAGCGTCGTTTTTCCTATGCCTTTGCTAGGAGAGAGCACAGCATTTCTGTTGTTGTTGTTGTTGTTGTTGTTCATGTTTCTTTGTTTGGCATATTTTCCATGTCTCCAATTAAAATGAATGCGTTCATTGATCCGCCTTCGGTCCGGGGACGAAGCCCGGGTCCCAGTGTTTGCTGCTGTTGTTGCTTATCAGGCACTATAAATCTTGATACGCTGTCATGTTCTGTCTAATTAGCAATATGTCAATAAACTTAATTTAATTTTTTTTTTTTTTTTTGGTTTGCCTCGCTTCTGTGTGGCATGCGAGTTCCTGGGTGGGTGGAGCGGGTGTGGCGACACCCGCAAGGGGGTCTGGGGAGGAGAAATACTTTAAATTTTACTCGTCGCTTTTGTTGCTGTTGCGGTTGCATTTATTGAATAGTTGCATTCGCTGTGGCATTCACGTGGAATTTAATCTGGTATTTTCTGTACACGTTGGACATTTTGGTCGAGCTATTTGTTTTCGACTTTTGTCTTATTTGATTTCATTATTTATATTTTTTTTTATGTGGATAAACAACTCAGTTTGAATGAGTTCTGTATGGCAGATGTATGGTTATAGAAAAGAGGGTATGGAACAAGGACAAACAAATAAAACTATTTGGAGGGAATGCATAAGCTCCTGTGAGCATATAACAAATTGTTAAAAGGTATGACTATTTTGGAATTGATGCACATCAAAATTGTTTAATAAAAAAACAATTGTGAGAGTATTATCGTTATCATTGACTCTACTAATAAATAAATATAAAGATATTAATGTGTATATAATAAATATAAAATTCATTAATATGTTTGAAAATTCACACTGCATTAAATTCAATAAAGGAACATTTAAGCATTTATGTGATTTATTGATAATTTAGTAATTTCAACATTAATTATCACATAAATTGATTAATATTTTTAAAACTGCAAACTACCATTTTATTTGAACTATTTGAAATAGTTAACTACAATATCATTTGAGTCATATAAAGTGTAATAATAACTAATTTCTAAATAAATTCCAAGTGCATTTCTAAACTTGCAAAGACTCCCGTCACAATCAGACAGTTTGCAACTGAAAATCTATCTGATTATTTAATACCTGTGATCAACTTGTGTGTTAAAGTGCACACTTAACTACACACACACACACACACACAAATTGCACATTATGTCAACTACACACATTACACCCTCCGAGTCTGTTGTGTGGCTGAAATGAAAATCCGAAAAACTCTGAATGCCATCAAAATGCATCATCAAATTGCGGCAGTTTGCACCTTTTATACAATTTCCTTTAATCAATTATGTGTAACGGCAGCTACAACAACAACAGCAACAACAACAACAACAGCAGCAACAACAATATCAAAATCGACAGCAACTGCCTGCAATAATAATAGCAAATTCGACAAATTTACGACTCGAAATGCGCGTCGGCTGTCAACATGTTGAAAATAAATTACAAAACATTATTAGCATAGCCAGGAGGGATGATCGATGGGCGGTGTCATTTGGGGGCGTGGTCAGAGCCATGTCCAAATCAAATAAATTATCAAAAACAATTTCGATTTCCCAAATTACGAACGCTGCCAAGCTGTGAAATGCCCTAGAAAAATTATCACTAAAGCCAGCAAATCTATTCAAAATCTGAAACTTTCTTGCAGTGTAAAAACACATGTTTTAAATAATCATAATTGGAAAAATAACATTTTTTGTTACTCAAGTGTATGTAAAAATCAAGTGTAGTAACACGATTACACAAGAATTCCAAAGAAAATGTGATTTTAAATATGCCATGTATACAAATTGAACAGGGTATACGATTGACCACACAAATTGTAAAATACAGACAGAGCAGGATAACTGCGGGATAGAGACAACGAGAGAAAGAGAGAGAGAGAAAGAGAGAGAGAGAGAGAGAGAGCAAGAAGATGTGATAGAGAGACGGAGTGTCATGTAATGAAATTTATTGTTTAGTTTTGGGATTTTGGCGATTTTGGTTACGAGTTAGGAGATGGATCATTGTTTGACCTGGAGACCTCGCTTCCGTTAACATGCACACATACACTCATATATGTATATGTATATACATAAGCACGCATAGGTACTAAGGTACTTACATACATATATTTAATTAAAGTCAATGTGGATGCATTAAAAGAGCCATGTTTAATCATTGTTTGATAATTTGTCAAGCCTCAAAGAATCGGTCGACCGTAAATGAAAATGAAAATTAATTGATAAACGCTGATAAATACGTTTAATTGGCAACCAAAAATCACATTAATTGCATTACACACAGCACACACACACACACACACAAACACAAGCACACATACAGCAAAAGGCAAAAAACTGCGCAGCTAATGGTCAACCAGAGCCACAGGGGGCAGAAGCAGGAGCCAGGAGGAGGTGGCACAACCAGCAGTACCAGCAAAACCATCACACAATAACAGCGACGGCAACCACCAGTCAACAGCAGGCAGCGGACAGTTCTCAGTTCCAAACACACACACACACACACACACACACAGATATACAGGTATCCTTCATATTGTACACAATTAGTGACACAGCGAGACCCAAGTGGACAATTCCTGGCTACGGGGCACACTCGCTGCAGATGGCGAATATTTGCCTCAGGTTGTTGTCCATCTGTGTGTGTGTGTGTGTGTCTGGGTGTGTGTGTGTGTGAGGTTTTAGTGCACAAATTGAATACATATCTTTTGGCCAGCTCTCTCACTCACAACATTTTCGTCAGTGCTGTTTTGTCTTGTTGTCAACAATATGCGAAATTAAAGCCGGCAACTCTCGACGCCCGGTCTCATTGTCCTGTTGTGTGGTATCCTGCACGTAGTTTGCCGGTGCCCTCGATTGGCAAACATCTGCGCAAATCGAATTAATGTTCACGCATGATTTGCAGCGCAATCTTTCAGTGGGTGGATTCAACGGATGCTACTCCTGCTTCCACTGCTGCTTAGTAACGCCAGCGGAGTGTAGAAAAATTAATTAAGCAGCTTGTTATGAGATGAAAAACAAGGCTTAAGTAGGTAAGATACAAATGAAGCTGATGACTAAACACGATACGGGAAAGATTGGTGTTTGAAGAGGCAATATGCTTCGAGATCCCAAGCAACTCTGAAGTGTGTCAACAACAATTCCGAAAAGTACTTACAATGGAATATGGGTTTCAGTTTCTGCATCACTTTAGATATACAGGGAGTAAATACGTATCTCAATGTTTTTCGTAAATCAGTTATTAGTTATGCAGAAACTGTAAATTCGTTTAAAACTGGAAAAAATTTTTCTAAAAGATCATCATCTTTAATTTTGGTACCTGTCTTCTAATGTTTTTCTTAACTACCACAAAATGCTGACCCGGAAGAGCTTCACATGTTATTGATCTCATTCCTATCGACAGCTGCTTAAATATTTAAATGCAAACAATAACAAGAAAGTGAACAAATCAATTGTTTAAAATGTCTTCTTTAATCGTTTGCTAATAATATTTGGCAAAAACAATTCGCAAGCAGCTGCACAAACTTGACAAGTCTTTCGAAATCTAGTCAGCATCTGAGCAGCTATAAAAGCTCATCGGACTTTCCTAAAGTTAATTATTCCATTATTGAAATCACACGAACTATCAGAGATGAGAGCCAAGAACATTACTCTGAGCTGGGCTTTTGTGGCAATACTTATTGCTTCCCTGCCCAAAGGAGAGGCAGTCACTTGTGAGGAGGAACCCGACAACGTAGATTGCGTCGATTGTACCGATGAACTCAATGCTGATGATCCTGAATGTTTAGATGATGGTGAGGAGGAGACGACAACAATGGCACCAACCGATGGTGTAGAAACCACAACCAGACGTCGCTGTCATCGAAGACCTTGTCCCGGAAGACGTCCTGGCTGGAGGCCGGGACGCAGGCCAAGAAGACCAACGACGATCCTGGGAAGAATTATTCAAAAGAAAATGAATATACTAGGCTGAAGGAGATTGGCATAAATGTATTGACTTACGATTTTAAGAATATATTAATTTAAAACCTAATGAACCAATTGCAAACATTACATTTTTGTTGTGAAATTATAGATATATGAAATTCTTCAGCTCTTATTGTAAAAATTGCTGACTAAGACGATTATTAATAAATTCTGCATTTTACTTGTAAGAAGGGAAAAGGCAAATATGAAATTAACATAATGCACAAATTACATAATGGTTTAATGATTCATTCTCAAGACTTTACCGAAATGTATTCAAATTAATTATTGAATAAGTAAGTATAGGTGTAAATGTATTCTAGGAATCCTAATAATGCTAGGATCAGAGAATATCAGTTTTAAATATATATTTACTACTTTACGGATCTCAAAGCTGCAGAGAATAAGGCATAGTGAATTTTGCCTCCTAAATTGAGATACTTGTCAACTGTGACAATTATCAAAAATTTTTATTAATTTTTTTTTTATATTTTATTTTATAATAATTCGGGAACAGTTGTAAAAGTTAAAATAGATAATTAATTCCGTTTCAAGCTTAAAGATAATTATCAAATAGAGCTGAGTTTTTTAAATTTACAAAAAAATTTAACTATTAATAGTTTAACCACTTTTAATCACATTTCGTTTGGCCTTGAATTACTCGAATTGACGCAAACTGCTTAAATGTTTAAATACAAAGAAGAAAATAAAGAAATGTCAATAAAGCTATTGCTTAAAATATCTCAATTAAGAGTCAAATATTAATATTTGTGAAAAATAGTGAACAAAACAACAAACAGCTGTGTAAACTTGACAAGTGCGTAGTATTGTTGCCGGCAACTGAGCTGCTGAAAATTAGGCATTCTCTTATTTAAACAAACCGATCTTTCAAAGATCAGATCATCATCATGAGTGATGCTTTTTTGGCAAAACACATTGATTACCTGTGGATGCAGTCACCTTTGCAGTCCTGATGCTATCTGTTATCCTGATCCAACTGCCAGCAATTAGTGAAGTGTTACACGCCCTGATCCATATTATATTTGCTATGCAGCGACGGATACTTATATTATTTTCTAGTGCAGCTGCCAATCCTTTGCTGGAATCCTCTTTCCGCCTACTGTTTGCCGCCACTAGATATATTCACTTACCCCTTCCGTGCACATCTGCGTTTAATGCACTTTTGTCTAGCCGCACGCGGCAGTTGAGTTTTCTAGGCTGCGTAGCCAAGCAAAGGAGGAGGACGCATAGGAGACTGTTGCCTCCTAGATTGAGTCAGTTATCAATGGCGCCAACTGCTGCCAGCCTGATCCTAACTGGCAAGCTCACTAATTTTAAGCACCAAACAGCAACCACACACCAATCCCGCAATTCCCGCCACCCGTCTCCTCCCACTCCCCCTCTCCACAATCAGCTCTATCGAAATGCCATTTTCCATTGCGTGTGGCGTCTGCCAAAGTCAGTGGTTGTCCTGGCTTTTCAAAGTCATTGCCAATATGTCGAGCTGCTGCTCCTGCTGCTGCTTCTGTTGCTGCCAGTAAATTGCTGATAATTAATATTTTATGCACACGTCTGCGTTGATTTCTATCTTTATTGTTGTTTGTCTGCCACCGTCTCCATCGAACTGCTCCTGCTGCTGCTCCTGTATCCTGGCAATGGCTTTAGCTTTGGCTTTGCTTCATTTTTTTTGTTTCTTTTTTTTAGTTGCCGCCATTGTTTGCCCAATGCCAACGCCTTTCAATGGCTTTTCATTTGGAAAATGTCTGCACGATGTGCGGCTGCGGTTCATTACACTTTCTGTTTAGCCCCCAACTCTGTGTGGGTTATTAAAAGTCTATTAAAAATTTACGTTCAATGGGTTTCCTTTTTTTTCCTTTTTATTTAGCGCTATAGAGTCTATCAGCTGGCCCCATATATTTGTCATAAATTAAGTGGAAAATGGAGCCACACTTATTATTCCGCATTGTGTTTACGGTTTACAGATTTCGCATTATTTTTTATCACACCCGACAATTTGTTTGCCTTTGGGCTTGGGCGAGGGCCACCGAATGTTTGCCAGCTTTTTAAGTTGCCACCATTCGGGGCATGCCTTATCTGCATTTTGTGGGACTACGCTTCAAGCCGGAAATACTTATGTGCGAGTGGCAAGTACGACTAGTATCTCTCTTTTGCGTAGTTTCGATTTTCGAATTTCCAATTTGAATTTTTATGTCACTCCATTTAAGCAGTCGCTCACCTCAGCTGTCATTAGGCAGGTGTTTGCCCTCTGGCTGACATTTGTGCTCTGACTCTAAACATTTCCCAGTCTTCTATCTTGTATTGCAATGCACTTTTCATTTTCTTTGACTTTTTCTTGTCAATGTGGGATAAGTGTCATGAGTCTCGGTGAGTGCTGCATGATTGGCAGCTGTAGGTTTGTTGCACTGCTTAAACTAAAATAATCTGAATACTGAAAAACAGTTCAATAATTCCTTTTGGCTTATAGCAACAAAAAACAGCTGTTTATATTTTTTTTAAATTTTCTATCTGTTTAAGTGAGCTGATTGCTGGGAAAGTTAAATTCATGTTTCTATGTGCTTTTGTAATAAATTTATTTCAGACTGTCGTGAATATTGTTTGTGGGGGTACAGCATATGTTCAAACTATTTATTCCCTTTATTCTTTTAGATTTATTTTCACTATTGATTTCTTGTTAATTTCTGTTAAGTATATTGATTTGTATGGTAATCATATGTTCGTACATCATCACAAAGTTTGTATAATTCTTATTATTATCTTATGCGCCATAAGATTTGTATGTAAAATACCGCTGAATAGAATTTATGTTAAATTCTGAGAGCACTCTAAAATATTAGAATGCTTTGAAAGACAGAGTCAAAACATGTATGTTTAAAACACAAGATCTCTGCTTGAATGTTCCACTAGGAGATTCTCTTAGTCCACAGCTGCTGCATTTGGCTGTCGTGCAACATTTTGTTACTGCCTTGTGTTTATTCCCTTTGGGGAAATCAAACATTATTCCCTGACTACATTCAATGCTTGGCAGCACCCTCCGCTACCTCTCCGCCTCGGAAAATGTCGTTTAATTGCGCTCGACTCCAGACACGCACAGAGAACAGCAACTAATGGAGCTGGAGGGAAGGGGGAGTACAACAGCATTGCATGCGTTAAGACAATTTTCCTAGGAAAAATCCAGCAGTCAAATGCTTAAATAGTTCACTTGAATACGCCTCATGTCTTCGTCTAGTTACTTATTGATGGCCTCGTGTTGTTGCGGACTCGCAACGCGGCTCGAATTCAAATGGTTGCTTTAAATTTTAATAACAAATATATATTTTTTGTTTCTTTAGGGAGCTGACAAAACAAAGACATAGTTTCATATTTCATGAGTTCCCTACCTCCCCCGCTCTCTCTCTCTCTCTCTCTCTTCCTCTTGATTATCAGAATGAAACCCACAAGCCGTTTTTAATTGTTTTACTACATTTTACATTAGTTGACAAATTGAACAATGACTCGGATAGCAAGAGGGGTACGCTGCGTGTGAAAATTAATGTTAATTGGCGTTTTATTGATTCTTCGGGCCATTTGTGCGATAGGTTCGGGAACGTTGCCATATGCTGAGTCAGAGTCAGAGTTGTTCCATGGAAAACCCACTTGATGGCGACGCTACTGTCGGCAAATGTGAAATATAGCACCCGAACTAACAAAAGAGGCCAAGCGGCAACCCACTTGAGATCATGAATTTTTAATGCTACAACACCCGAGTGGTGGTCCTAACAGGCTGGCAGGCATTTAGTCCTGTCCGTGGCACACAGCCAAGCAAGCCGCACAGCGATAATAATGACAATGATTAGTGTTAAATGCGCTGCGTGCGCCATTTTCCTGAAAAAGAAAAATATGTTTTCTTAATAGTTTTCAAGGGGCCCACAGTGTGCCACAGGCGCCAATGTCCTTTCTCTGTTTTTGTCAACGCTGCATAATTAGACGACTGCCTCCACTGTCTCTCTCCCACTCTCTCTTTCTCTCTATCTCTCTCTCCACCCCCTGTGTGTTTAATGTGCTGTCGACATTTTGTGTTATTTATTTTAGGCCACGCACTGCGGTAAATTGCTGTACATTCTCCTTCACAGCACTGATATGCACGGGCAGCACAAGGACAATAGAAAGTTGCCCACTCGAAAGGATCTGAAATGGTCATGGGTCCGCTTATCAGCTGTGTTTGTTTAGCAACATGTGCGCTGAAGTTGATTAAATATGACACTAATGTCTGCCGAGGTTCTGAAAATAGTCATATGTATGTAGATATAGCCAGATAACGGAGTTATTATTTTCCCCTTTTCCCCCGGCGGGTTGAACGATAAGTCGACTATGAGTTTTGTGTGGTGCCTGTAGCGTTAGTCTAATTGCTTTCTTTCGTTCTTTTTGGGTATTTGGTTTTTTCCAATTTTATTACAATCTCATTCTTACTACAGTAGGTTCTGTATCTTTTTAATAGATACTCTTTAAAAAAAAAAAAAACAGCTAATAAATAAGTTTAGTCCCATCAAAATATTGTAATTAAAAAAAATATATATATATTTATTAGTCATACAAAATCGAGCGAATAAACAGATTACTTATATAGAAATATTCATATTTTTCTGGAATCATCTTCGGTAAGTTTGTTCTTGGTTTCTCACAGCTTCACAAGAAATTATATCGAGGTAAGTTCTCTTTTGTTGTACTTCCCCTTTGATTTACCAATGTTTTTGTTATCTCTGCTGGACTTTTGTTAAAATGCTTCTGCTTTTGACTTTGCTATCGTTTAGCAATCGACTTGTGCTGTAGAAATTAAACATTGTTCTATTTGGCCACGACTGCTTATCAATTGGCAGGCGCTTAAGCTGATTGTTGTGTGCGACTATTGGAAGATATGTCCACTTCATTAAGTTGGCCACAACAGTGGGCCAGGCACTTCAAAAGCCTCAACCCTTTCATATCGCCGGCCACTTTCCTGCTTCCACTTCCACTTTATTGTGAGATACCCGCACCTTGACAACAAAAGACCGCTTTGAAGATGAATAAGATGGTCAACAGTCCAATCAGCGGAACCCTTGACAAAAACCCAGCACATAACGGGTTGGGGGTCGAGTGTAAGGGTTAGGGTAAAGTCTTCCATCATCGCAATGTTTTTCGGACAGTTAAGAAAACCCGTTTTCATAACAATCGAAGAGCTGTTTTCTTTTTAGCCGCTCGCTTTTCCCTACAACTCGTCAGCATCAACCCTCACCTCAACCGCGCCGTGTCTGTATGTGTGTGTGTGCCCCTTTTTCATTTCCATTTTCTCCTTTGTCCATTCTCCTATCTGCTTTTTGTAGCTGTCTGTCGTCCTCGATCGGCCTCCAGTGCAATTTTCAATCATGCAATTTTTTGTCCAGCATTTGCAGCTGAGCCTTCGTCTCCACCATTGTACTCGTGCCACATGTGTGTGTGCGTGTCTGCGTGTGTCTTGCCCTTGTCCTGTGGTTCCATTTGCTCGTCTGTGTGTGCGTGTGTCGGTAGCTGTCATTCATGCCATGGTCCCGTCTGAAGGCTTTTCATTAAAAATCGTTTAATCCACGCTATCATTTCCCGGTGCCTTTCTCTCATTTTTCTTTTTTTATCGTCCTCATCCTGCTGCTACTGCTGATGCTGCTGCTTGGTTTCGTGCTTATCCCAGCCCTGTCTGTTTGCCAATTGCTCATTGATGCAAACGTCATTTGATTGTCGTCATTGTTGCATTGACAACGACGCAGGCGACGTCATCAGCAGTTGCAAGGGGAGAGGCAGTACGAGATGCTGCACCAGAATCATCAGCAACATCAGCAGCTCGGCATGCCAGTCAACCGGATGTTGGCTCTTCAATTTGTTTTTCATGTTTCATATCCTGTCACGCACCCCTCCCCCAACATTCACCTCGACATGTGTTCTGCGGTTGTGTGCATGGCACTCTTGAAAGTTTTTTAACGCTCGGTAATTATTGGATTTGCCACGGTCCGCCTAATTATGGCGCAGCACGTGGGTGCCACAAATGTGGCAAGGAGACGTACGTGGGGTGGCAAGAGAAAGTGTGCAAACGTTGTCCTTGTATTAGCGCATCGTTGAACTGTGAAAATAATGGCCTCGACCCGACTACGCATTGCAGTCGAGCTTATATAAACTGAGGCGACACGCGGCCACTTGAGTAAGTTTCTCGAAGGAGTCCATACAGAGAGTGAGAGATGGTGGAAAGTTTGCTCTTTGGGGCTTAACGAAATTGTGTGCGATTTAAGTGGAAGGAATCTCAAGGAATGTCAATGGTTACTTTCTGGGAAAATGGTGAAAATTGCAAAGATGTGAGCAGGAGGCGGAAATCAAAAGGATTTTGTGAGAGCCTTAAAGTAATGTTGTAAATGTCTGACCTGAGTTGGAAACTAGGTTTTGGGCTAAAGATCTTTACATGAAATAAAACAAAATATACACATTCTGATTGTATTAGAGTATTTAGTATTAGAATTCGAATGTTATTGTAATTATGAATATCTTTAATAACCTCATTATTTAATGAAAGTAAATTTTATTGTTGCAACTCGTCACACAGTCATTTTCGACTTGAGACAAGACTTGCAAGCTCAAAGAGGCATCAAATTCAATAAAACCCAATACCGACAACATTCTAAACTTATGAATACCAACTATTATAAATAAACTTTGTTTGGTTTAAGTTATAAGTGCCAATTAGTGTCGTAGTGTCTTGTCCCATATTTTTTCCTTGTTGTCTACCTTCCGCCTGATACAGCATTCCGTAAAGGACATGCTGAACTCTTCTCTTATCCTGCGCAAGCATCATTAAAAATAACCCAAAAACAACAACAACGAAAATAACACAAAAACGATGCTTCATCATAGATGATATTAACTTTTCGCTCTGGACCAGCACAGGCACCCCACCAATTAAAGTCATTACCCGGCTATCATGTTGATAGTTCTGCTCGCTGTTGCCGCCAAGTGAAACTCTAAGCTCCGGCAAAATCCCATATATCAGTTGTGTGTATGCGTGTGTGCTGTGTGTGTGTCGTCGGTGTTAGACCAACTCTAAGCTGCCACAAAAACTTTGAAAAGCCCCGCCCGCGCTTTAAAGGTGCCACCCGTCCAAAAATACGAGCCCCCCAAACGTTTAGCATACAATTAGCCCAAAAGGCAACGCACTGGAAGCCAGGCAAAAACTTCACTGAAAATTATTAAAATTTCTCAGGTTGGGTCGTTGCTCCAAAAAGGGTTGACCATATGGAAATTAGCATATGATACCCTCGGCTGCGGGTTGAGCCTGATCCTGGCTCCTGCTCAGCTCAACCCACCCAGAGTAAAGTACACACTTTCAGCTTTAAGTCGCTGCAAATTCGTGTCTAGTCATGTGGCACGAACTTTAGTGTGGAAAAAGAGAAAAAATAGCAGTCGACGAGTTATGATTTTCCATTTTACACACTGAGTGTTCATTTTTTGCTGTTTGCGTATTTTTTTTTTTTTCGTTGAGTCTATTTTCCTGGCTGCTGTTCTTACATTTTTCTCAGCGTAAATTTTCCACCTTTTACACATTTTACTTCCATTTGATTAGATCGGCTTTTTAGGGCGACACGTGCTACGCTTGCAGGAGGCAAGCAGCGGCAACAACGCCTCACATCCTGTTTTGTTTTCTCAATTCCGCCTCCTGAATTGTGCCGGGCATACACTATCCTAAAGGGACTTTAACTATGTTGTGGCATTCGTTTCACAAGTCTTGATTCCTCTGTAGAACTTAGGGGCTATAAAAATTTACTTTCTATTATTTTACTAGATAAATAATATGTATATAAAATATCAACATTTAATGTACATTATAGACTTAAGTTTAAGTATTAATTAAGTTTATTTATAGCTTTACTTAAACGGGATAGCTTTAGTTAAATAGGATATCTGTAATTTCTTACATTAACTTAAATTGACTTGAAGATTGCTAATTTATATTTGCGTAAGTAAGTTTTTGTATTTTTTTTTTATAGGAAAGAGCATTTAGTATTCGGCACGTTGCTTCAAGTTTTGTTTTTGTAAATTTTGTGCTTTATAGAAATTTGCACGCTCATCGCTTGAGAGTTTTTAGGCTTATCAGACAGGCAGCAACTTTGTCATAATCAACATCAAACAGGCCCTGCCACAGCCTGGTTCTCAGCTCCAGCCACTCGGTGGAAACTCTCTGTTGGCATCGTGAGCAGCAGCTATTATTATCCGGTGTCCGCAGAGTCGGGCCTCAGTTCACGGCTCAGGCAGGGCACTTCTAATCAATGTACTTAAAATCGACGTGATGTTTGGCTGAGGGAAAAGGATGTCATCAGCAGGCGAATGCGATGCAGCTGCGGCTTGTTGTGTGTTGATTAAAATTTGCTTGTCATTTCGATAAGGTACGACTTTTTAGTGCCGAATCCGGGCTGGCAGTTCAATAACCCATCCCCGGTTGCTGTGCTCTATCAGTTTCCAGAGCGGCTGCATCTCAAATGGGGGGCTGGAAGTGCTCATCGTTTCGGGTTTTTTATGTCATGTTTGACTGCTTTTAGTAATTCTTCTTTTTTTTTACTTCCCCCATAAAATCACTTGTAGGGAACCACAAAGCTTTAATTTGGCATTTGCTTTTCATGCCTTTTCATTTTTTGACACCTTTAACGGGCTCTGCTCAACAAAGAAGCACAAATTAAAAAAAATAAAATAATATCGAGGACGAAACTCGTCATTAGACAAAACTTTGTGGGTGGGATATATTTAATTTGCAGATTATAATGCTGGGAAAACCATTTTTCGTATTAATGTAATCAAGCCCAAAGAACAAATTGTTTATTGAATTTTCATAAAGTTAAAAATATTAATTTGTTATAAAATAAAGTTATGAAATAAAGTTATAAAATAAAGTAAAGTAGTAAAAGCTTACGTTATTTAGTACAGACATAAATTGCCCGAATTCGATAAAAATAAAATGATGTCGCAAGCAGATTATTATTATTATTAAGTTAAGTTTATTAATTAATTTGAAAAAATTTAATTAATTTTATAAAACTGACAAAATTCAAATACATTGTTATGAAATTCATCTTAACGTGAAACCTTCTTGTTATTTAATAAAGTTTGTTACTACGTGATATATAGGTCCACTGTTGGACAGTTTTTACAATTTAAGTTCTTTATGAAAGTGTTCTAAAGACTGACCGATAAAATAGATTCATCATGTTGATCGATATTATATATACATTTAGAATAAAGGCAGTTTATTGCAAACAATAACTATTATGTTTCCAATAGTCTCAGTTATCGCGTAATATGGCAACAATTTTTTTTAATGCGAACACTTGTGCAATTTTTGCCAAAATTTCCACCTTTTTCAGAAAGTTTGCACATCTGTTTTCCGCGGTTATTTGTCAAATATTCATATTTGTTAGTCGTTTTGAAAGACGTCATAGAATATGTATAATGCTTGAAGTTCTGTTGTTTGTGTTTAAAAAGTTAATAAAATATTTAAATTGGCTATATTTTCAATTTGGATTTAAACATGGCACAAATTATATATGTAAGTTATTACATTCAAAAGTGGTTCGAAAACACGAAATTGAATTAATATTTCAATAAAATGCAATAATAAATATATAAATTTATGGTACAATAATTAAAATAAAGAATCAAGTATTGAAATTCGTTTAGGCAATAAAGGTAAATAGTGATGATATATTATTTTAATATTATTTCGACGTTGAAGTACTAACGAGCAGTACATTCAAGTGGCCCAACGATACCAAGCTCGGGCTTGTTAACGCGCGGACCCAGGCGAAAGCAGCCCCCCCCAACACAACCGACCGAGATGATAAGGTGATATGTAAATACATATTTTTCGATTATAGATATAAATATATATAAATCGATCTGCTGATTCGAAATAAGTGTATAATTTTATAATAACAGAAGAAAAACGCAACTTTTTAATATTCTCATTTATTTAGTCACGTAACATCATTGACGTGTTTACCAGCGACCTCTTCTGCCGCCACGCCTACCACCAAATCCACCACGTCTACCGAATCCACGACGTCCACCAAAACCACCACGTCTACCGAATCCTCCACGTCTACCGAATCCACCACGCCTACCAAATCCACCACGTCTACCAAATCCGCCACGTCTACCGAAACGACCACGTCCAAAACGTCCACCATGCCATCCGCGTCCGCGTCCGCAGCCTCTCCTTCTGGTGGTAGAGTCTAAGGCCTCCTCTGTGGTGACCTCCTCTGTGGTAGCCTCATCTGTGGTAGCTTCCTCTGTGGTTGTCGCTGCCACTGTGGTTGCACATTCAGCATTACCTAAATTGGCTGCTAAGGTACAGTCAATGCAAGCCGGATCGGTTGGAGCGTCGGCACAGGTGACTGCTTCTCCCGATGGAAGAAAGGCAACAAGAAGTGCCAGCAGAGCACAGCTCAAAAATACGTTTTGGGACCTCATCTTAGCTGAAGTGTTACCAAATTGCAATTGATTGCCCAATTCAAAGCTCTTTTATAGTGTCTGAGACTCTATCAAAATTTATATTTTTGATGGAATGTTTACACAGCTTTTAGCTGCGCTTATTTGTCACATATTGTTATTTGTTAGCGATTTTGAAAGATGGTATAAAATGTTATTCTGAATAACTTTTAACGATGATGACGTTTCCATCTAATCTTATGCATTGAATTAAAATAGGATATTTTAAGAAAGTACATTGCATACTTATACTGGGATTATTTCGGTTGGAAATTTGATCCAAAATACAAAATTAAATTGGTAGAAGTAAGGAATAATTACTTTTATAACGATGGAGAGAAAGTGGGAAGATATATCGAGACAGTTTTGGCTTATCAACACAACAGAATCAATTTCACCATTTAGGAAATAAGGGCGAATTGTTAATAAGGAGCAGTCAATCGGTGTATCAAGGCGGTATACCCCAGTGTCCCTATCACTGGGACAAAAAAGGACAAAAATCAAGAAACTCTTCTGTACAGATTTCAATCTACTCTGGTGAATCGGACATTCAGGAGATTGAATGTACAAGAGAAGTGAAAAGTATATTGGTCGTATAAGGGTCATCATTTGTTTAATTCACTTTCTTTATTCAGTCTATCAAGTGACATCCCATCCCATAACAACATGAGGAGAGATAAGATAAAATGACCTGGCCTTAGAGCAATTTAAATGGAGCAAATTCAATTTACACCATGACATAAAATAAAGTTAGTCTGCAGTAATCATTATGGGTCATTATATGTTAGGCACAATAACTGAAGAGAGGTCATTAATAATGTAAGTTAAAAAGTACTGGACCCAGGTGGCTGTCCTGGGGATCCACAGAATAGACTATGATAGGTTTAGAAAGTAATTTAAGATACTCAGAAATCCAGGTAAGTAGGCTAGTAGGAAAACTATAAGGCTTAGTTTTTGAAGCAGGAAACAATGATTAAAGGCCCTACTGAATTCTGTATAACCGAATTAGTTAGCGTTTTATCCTAAAATACTTTGATCATAAGATATGTAAATTTAGGGTGGTTCATGGTGCATTTGGTACATTTCACATAACCATTCTGAATCTAATAGATTTACATAAGTGCTGTAGTTAGGGACAACTTGGATATACCCTTCTTATTTTGCAAATGTATAATACATATTCAGACAATTTTTTAATATTCCCATTTATTTAGTCATTATTATTCTTAGAAGTGACAAAGAAGTTTTCTAAAAGCGACCTCCTCTGCCTCCGCGACGTCCACCACGTCCACCGGGTCCACCGCGTCCACTGCGTCCACCGCGTCCACCGGATCCACCGCGTCCACCGCGTCCACCACGTCCACCGGATCCACCGCGTCCACCGCGTCCACCGCGTCCACCGCGTCCACCGCGTCCACCACGTCCACCACGACCACCACGTCCACCGCGACCACCACGTCTACCGCGACCACCACGTCCACCACGTCCACCGTGTCCACCGCATCCTCTCCTTCTGGTGGTAGACTCTGTGTCACTTGCCACTGAGGTAGACTCCTCTGAGGTATCATCGTCTGTGGTATCATCCTCTGTGGTATCCTCATCTGTTGTAGCTTCTGTGGTTGTCGCTGCCACTGAGGTTGCGCATTCAGCATTACCTAAATTGGCTGCTAAGGTACAGTCAATGCAATCCGGATCGGTTGGAGCGTCGGCGCAGGTGACTGCTTCTCCCGATGGAAGAAAGGCAACAAGAAGTGCCAGCAGAGCACAGCTCAAAAATACGTTTTGGGTTCTCATGTTAGCTGAAGTGTTACCAAATTGGGAATGATTATCTTGTCCAATTCAAAGCGCTTTTATAGCATCTGAAATTTGGCCAACAGCTATTTTAGCTGTTTTATTTATAGATACATTTACACAGCTGTTAGCTGCGCGTATTTGTCAAATATTGCTAATTGTTTGATTTTGTGAAAGACATCATAGAATTTGAAGCTGTGACGTTTGTATTTGAAGCTTTGACGTTATTCCTTAATCGTACGCAACTTATTCCAATGGAAGGTTTTAAAAAAATACATTATTTTTATTGAAGTTTTCAACAGAATAATAATCTTATAAAAACGATGTTAAAATGTTTAAATAATTATTAAAATTAATAAAAATAAATAAAATGTTTAATAATTGAGATAACAAGCACAAAGTTTAATTTGTATTATTATGAAGTACAAATAGTTAAAGGATTTATTAGTTGCATTGTAAGTAAAGAAAGTAAAGAAATTGTTATAAAAACTTAAGTGCATATATTTAATTATTAATTATAATATCAGAGCAATGTTTCCTTATTCCTTAAATACCTGTTCGATTGACTTTTCAAGGAGATATGTGACATTCTGTTTTCCTGGCAAACATTTCCGTCTTTTGCAATCAACATTCCGTAGAATTCATTTCAATTTGCAACACCAACTTTTGATATGATTTTTAACGTGTCGTGATTTTTTCTTTATTTTTCGTCTTCTTAAAATATTTATATATATTTATATATGTGTATATATATTTTTATTTTTTTAAGCTCATAATTTTTTTTTTTTTTGCATATTTGAGTCTCGTCAAACGTTTAGCATATTCTCTTTGTTCAGCTTCTGATTTTGCTTTAGCTTCTGCTGCGCATTTTATGGCGTGCCGTGTCCTTTCGTCCTTTCGTCCTGTCTTTTTGGTGGTTGTTGCTTCCATTGCTCTTGTTGTTATTGTTGTTGCTGCTGTGCTCATTTTAACTACAAACAGCACAGACAATCACAGTCGCAGGATAATACCAACAGCAAGTACAACAATAACAGCAACAACAGCAACAACAACAAAAACAACAACAACAACAACAGCATCGCTGCCAGCTTTGTTCCATTAACAAAAACAACAACAGACAGCAGAAGCTTCACATAATTCCATGTAGACTTTGGGCTAAAATGGTCTGAGGCATGACGCTTGAATACCGGTGAACAGCGGGTAGAGGGGTGTAGAGGGGGCTTCCAGTCTGGTTTATAATGTGCGCCGCTTCACTACGCTTATTATTTGTAGAATACTTATTGGGTGGGTGGCTTTTTAAATATGCATAAAGAAAAGCATAGCACACATCTCGGCGCAGTCTCGCCTGGCAGTCGCATATTGCGGCGTAGGAGAGGAGACGTGGGTTGGGTTCGGGCACCGAAGGTGGCACGCATATTTGTCTGGGGCTTTGCATTATGCGATACGATGTCTTCCTCCGGTGGCTGCTTTTTTTACGTTCTCTTTTCTTTGCCGCTTTAACCTGGCGGCGTCTTTTCTCTTGCCGCTTTATTTAGCTTATTAAAATTTCACTTCACTTCATTTTTTCTTGTTTTGAAATTTATTTCGCATGCAGAGGAGCCATATTCCACTAATTATGTCAATTTTTGTAGACTTTGAACTTTGATTGCATTTTTGGACTGCCTCTTGACTGATTTCTGACAAATGATTTGTCCATTTCCTCAATTGGTCGTTGATTGTGAGCGAATCACATTTAATGGTCAAATTTGAGAACAAAGCAAGACCATTTATTAAAATAATAAAATAAAAAATTAAATAATTAAATAATTATAATAACAACTATGACTATGTTTTTTAATAATATTGTTTTTATTTAAAATATAATTGTATTTTTATTTATCAGAATCTACAATCATTTCTTAATAGTAAAATGTGAAAACTGAAAATAATCATTTCCGATTATTGCCAAATTATTACATTATTTTATTCAATTTCAGTTTCAGGGCGATTTTAATTTGACAATAATTTTCTAAATTCTAGTATCATTGAACATTGAACATTACTAAGAAGTAAAATAACTACGCAAAAGACCTATTTGATTTATTCCACATCGACAACAATATAATCGGCAATTGGAAGGCCATCAAGTCCATGACCTGAACACAAACCCAATCGACGTTGTCTAATAACTTACTTATGAACCTAGTTTACTGTTCCGACTATGATTTCAATCGCGGAGCCATCAACTATAAATACATGCTAAACTTCTCAATATTGGAAACCTTTTTCTGCACTTTTGCAAACGGGCAAAAAAATTAGAAGACTGCTAATAAAATAGAGAACCGACTGCGGAATACTCTGATAATAGAGTAGTACAAACTGATCTGATTGGTAAAGAACCTTGTTGTGGAGGTATGGGATGGGCTTGGAGCTACCATAGAAAAATCATTATTGTGTCTTTCATAGCTCTAAGATTGCTTTTGGTAGCTGTGAAATTGTCAAGCCAATCTTAGGAGGAGGTTCCTAGAAGTCTACTTTTTAAATTTGGTCATTCGAACAAAAAAAGACGGACAACATGACAAACATTTCACAAATCCAATATACCTCATTATAACTTCGGAATCAGAGTATAAAATCAAAAATGAAGTAGTAAAGCAAACGGCAGCCGCTTCCGCTGGCCGCCATAACACCGGAAAGAACTGCACACAGACATACATACATATGTGTATATATATGCATATAGCAGGAGACAAATGCCATTTACAATTGTGTACATAAAGCCGCTTAAGCAGCACTCTGTGCGCCTCCCACACTCCGCCCCCTCGACATGTAATTTGTTTTTATGTCTGCCCATATACGTGTGATAACGGGACGAGGTAAGTTTTTTTTCCCATACTTTTTTTTATTACTTTCGGCTCTTCTTTTTGTGCAGCCAACTTCGATTAACATTGGCAGCACTCAACGGGAGACTCTGCTGCATAGGGACAGGGTGTGCGCGGGAGCTGGGAGAGGGTGATTGGATGTCCAACCCACAGCAACAAATAACACAAGTCGCAACGTGGTCTGGTGAGTGGCGAATGGCGAATGCCGAATGGCCCTGGCCGTGAATTTTATATAACATTTTCGACGTGGCCTCCTGTCGCCTCCAAAGTGAAAAATATCCTTGCCACGTTGTGTTGCATTTCAAATTGTTCGCCAAAAAGCATTGAACGCATTGAACTTTATGCCCGGCTAGAAAGAAGCATTGCAAAAGTTTTCTTTCAAAATAAAAAATAAATAAATAAAATAAAAAACTGCGTTCCACATTTCGCATTGAGTTGAGAATTGAAAGGCGCTTAGTTTGTGTTGTTTTTTGTTGCAGCATTGCTGGATATACAAAAAAGAAATTTTAGTTTTAAATTTAATATTTGCTTAATTTTTTGAAGATTGCTAATGCGAGAGACATTTTTGAGAGCTAAATATTTTTTAAAATTGATTACGTCAAGTGCATAATTATGATATTATTTTTATGACTCATCTACAGTCTGAAAAATTAAAAGTTGCTTTAGCAATGGGAAAGTGTCAAATTGTTTGCACAGCTTGGCAAAGAATTTACATTAATAATGAGTATTTGTTCTATGTGTGTACACAAGTATGCTGTCTACATATGTATTTACAAAACATTCAAATGATTTTCTTTCGCAAATATGTTCATAATTAAACTGGTCTTCAAGTTTAATATTTTATACTATATTTTAAGCACAAATGTGTTAAGCATATTGCAGGGATTTTGATTTTGATAGAGATGAATAAAGTTTTGACCAATTTATCATTGATTGCTATTTAGTAAGCAATATGATTTTTTAATTTATATCTTATAAAAATATATAACAACAAATCGGAAGAATTAAATATTAATATAGACCACATGTATAATTTAAGTGAAGAGTTATTTAATATAAGAATCTGTATTTAAAAACTCAATAAAAATGTTTCTAATAATTGTAAATTGCCATTTTCAATAATCATTAATTTTGAAATATTTCTAATTACTGCAACACTACACAACATGCAACCAAAAATGTTATTCCGAAACTCTGATATGGAAAATTAGGTCAATGGTTTTTTCAATGCATTCGCTTAATTATTTATTCGCTACGAAGGCAAATTCAAATGTTTTTTTAAGTTGGAATCATTGAATCCCTAAGCAGATCCAAGTGAATTTCATTAATCAGAAGGGGTGGCTGCCCAAAGAACTTTTCGTAGCCAACCGTGGAAAAACTTAAAACCATTCGGAAAGGAAACTTGAGTTCGCATCACTTTCACCAAACGGGTGTCTGTTTGATTTGATTTGATGGTCACATTGCGTGACAGTAATTACAAAATAAATGCAAACATCACAGAAGACACAGCAGACACAGCAGACACAGCCAAGGAAAGGGATGTGGTGCGGTTTGGAGGGGGTTGGAAATTTGGGACTGGATATGAAGCTGGGGTGTGCGTGATGCATGTGTTTGTCTGTGTGTATCTGTTTGGGTGGCTTTGTGTATCTTTGTTGTAATTCGAGTAGTTGTTTGATGCATGCAGCTCTTGATGGATTGGCGTACAGTTGCAGCCACGTAACTAGGTGGGGGAGGGGGTGGAGGCTTTGTTGTCTTTGCCACTGTATTTTATTACATGTGTAAGTTGCGCTTAAGTCTTTCCAAGTGTCTTGTGACAAATTTGACAACAGCTGAGACCAATTGCTCAAAGCTCTAGCCGCACACACACACACCCACACACACTTTGACGAGAGGCATGCATCGTTTCATCTATCAATCAAGCGATGGAAAGGCAATCATAAAACTGCCATTAAGCCACAGACACAGACAGCCAAAACTCTATCATAAATCTTGGCTGTAATCTTAAAAAAGAAAACAGTTACCCCCAACAGCCACCAATTGTCCTCGTCTGCTGCATGTTTATACTATTAACATATTGTTTACTTTACCCGAAATCCAAACACATTTCCCTTTATCTGCATGTGCAGCAGCAGCTGCAACCTTCGCCCTCCTCCGTGCAACCCACCCATTCCATTAGCTTTGCAATTTATCAAATATTTTTCGCTAGCGGAAACGGAAGCTTCCGGAAGCTGCATAAAGCTACGTGTCATAATGGAGCTCTCTCTGGTTGGAAGGTTCAACTAATGGCGCTAATAACGCACCATCAAATATTAATAATAATGGGGCGAAAAAAGCACTTCCGATTAACCAATGTCCACCAGGTCGCCCCACAAATCGAAGTGCTTTTGACAGACACACATACAAAGAACTCAACTCAGCGATGCCTGCCCCTTGCCAATCGCTACCCCTTCCCTTGCTCCGTGTCCACGTCCATCAGACGCCACTCGGAGGCAAAGTTTTCACTCGAAACGCATTGAACTTGAGTGTGTGTATGTGTGTGTGGTGTGTGAAGTGTGAAGTGTGTGTGCCGGACATTTTGATTAGCTTAATGCCTGGACATACTCCGGAAGTGGCAGCACAGCAACTGAAAAGAAAATAGAAAGAAACTGTGTGATTTTCACTTGCACATATCCTATAGCATTTAGCTTCATAAAAATAATAAAAGCTATGGAAAAACTGTTTTTATTTGCGGGGAAATCAAAAATGGAAAATATTCTAAACGTTTTAGAATTGTCTCTCTAAAGTTATATTATTTATTTTCTTGCATAAGTTAAAAATAAATAATGGTGAGTACTTCTACGAAACTTTAAATTTAAATTTTTATTTATTTACAGTATTCTTAAAAATCTGTGCTGCTTTTGCTCCACACTAAATAAAATATGTAATTAAGTTTAAGTAATCAAATTTTAAACAAAGTGTATTAGAAAAATGGATTGCCGCATAACAAAAAATTAATTCCCTTTAAAGAGTTTTCTGAAGGCAGCTTTTGTAATTTAATGCAATCAAATGATAATTTAATTAGTGATATTAAATAGAATTTCATGATGCAGTTATTCAATAATTTGTAGGGTATTTAAGAGGGGCATTGATGCAGTGGCAGGATACCCGAATTACAAATCGCACAGTTCGACTTCCGAAAGGTGCTCGAATCGCAGTTGGGGCAGGCACAATTGCTGCTCTGCAATAGGGCGACAGGTGCCAGGCGCTGCTCCTGGCGAGACAGCTCGCAAGCCCCTTGCCCCACCCTCTTCAATAATTTGGCAAAAAACAACAATAAATATGGCACACACACCAGCACACACACACACACACACACACACACACACACACACACACAGTGTTGTGCCACATCTCACAGACAGAGCCGGGTTGTGCAGCAAATTGCTTAGCATACTTTACGGCTTCAATTGGCAATTGGCAGCCTTTGAATTTCGTTTGCCCCACCCCCCCACCCCCCTTCCCCCTTTCCAACCTTTCTGCTCGACATGCCAGGCGCTTGACATGGCAGTGGGTGTGGCTGCGGACTGAAGTGGTTACCTCAGCCATCAGCCGTAAGCTTGGTGCCTACCTGGCAGCTGACAACTTGGCAAGCGTTTTTATTGTTGTTGTTGTTGTTTTTGTTGTTGTTGTTGGCTGTTGGGTTTTCCAACTCCTTAACTTTTTTTTCTTGTATTTTTTGAGCGCAACTTGCATGTTGCGGGTGTTCGGACTTAAATCGAACTACTCCGCGAGACATGAATATAAAGTTATGGTAACAGAATAATAGCATATTCAAAGTAACGTTTTTTATATTTTTTATCAGCATCAAGACCCGTTACTCGTTTTCCAATTATAAAAGCTAGTAAATTCAAATTTAGAAGACAAAATTTGCTACATTATACACAGATTCATTTTGTCGCAATAAATTGAATTCCATAAAAAATCACAATTTTAATTCTATATACATATGTTTAATCGGATATGTGTTCAACTTATCATATCTAGGGGTGTCTGCGAATCGAGCTTTCTCGACTACAGTATTCTTGTTTGCTTATTATATAAAATAGCTAACAATATAAACTGATTGTAATAACAAAAAGCGATTAAAATTGAATCAGAGTTGCACATCTGTGCAGATCTAGACAGCTACTTCTTGATTGCCCCTCGGTTCACATGTACATGTGACTGACTGTCTGCAGGCTGTGTGGCAGCTGCCGTTTAACTTCCGTCTACAAACTCTTTCTCTTTCGCACACACTCAACACATATGGGAACAGAAATTTCACACGCTGCGTCAGTTTTGATTGAAATATTGACAGCAATTTTTGCATAGTTTGGCTTAGCAGGTCGAACCACCCGCACCACCACCAGCACGAGCACCACCAGCTGAGCTAACTGAGCTGCAACCGAATGTGGCTCATGTGCAATGTGGTGAAAACTTGAACAGTTGTAGCGAGGGACCCACTCAATCGAGCCTGAAAACAGCTTATGACAGCTTGCCTTATTATAACTGTCAGGGTTGTCAGGTTATTAGAAACCTTTCACGTAACCCCACCCCCGCCCTGTGCTCAAAGAGCGTGTGGCAGGCGTAGGAGCCAGCGTCTAATATCTTCATTAGGCTGCCTGCCACGAGAGCCGTGCAACGTGGTGCACGACTTTAAGCGCTTTTCTATTTGTTTGGTTCTTTTTTGTGTCTTGTTGCTTTTTTCCACTTTTTATTTCTTTTTCTACTTTGTGTTTTTCAGGCCTCTGACAGGGCGACAGCTCAGGTGTAAAATAGTTTGCCACGTCAGTTGGCAGCGTTGTATTTTGTTTTCCCTTATTTCTTTTATTTTGCTCGGTTCGGTTTTGGTTCTTATTGATTTTCCAACACTTTTCGCCCGGCGCGTTTCTTCATAAATGTCAGAAAACACTTTGATGTCATGACTTTAAGGCTGTCAACCCACACAAACACACATGCAGATAGATGGGCAGATATGAGCTCTTTAGAATTTAATTCCCCTTTTCCATATTTCCTTTTCGTTTTTCTTTTTTCGTAGGTCACATGTGGCACTTTGATGTGGTTGTGTCTGCGGCACATTTTTGTCAAGTCATCGCTGTTGAGCCCTAGATCTTTCGGTCTGTTGTAGGTGTTGCTGCCAGTATCTTGGGATTTGGTGCTTTTTACAAATCATTTCGACTAATTGTTTTGGGACGCAAAAAAACACAAGAAAGTGGTAAAAACCAGACATTTGAAAATCCTTGAACCAAGGGTCAGCCAACGCAGATTGTGGCAAGGTCATTTGCCCTCCGCTGCAACATCAGCATTTGCTTGTCTATTTTTACCTCAGTTCCAATCATTGCTTTCTCATCAGACTGTGCCTTAGACAAGCAGACCCAAAAAATAAATAATACAAACCTAAATTTAATCAACATTATCGACTAAATCACTTTTGCAAATATCTAATTTCAAATTCAAAAATTGGAAAAAGGAAAATGGGAAAACTGTTTTTGTCGAGATTTTAGCGAAGTTTTATTTAATTTAAAAATAGGTGGAATAATTAAACTTTGAAAATTAAATACATAATTAATGCAGTACCAACAAAAATGAGTTGAATAAGTAAACTGTAAAAAGTATACACAAAGATTGCAACATTTTTCTCTAAAATATTTGACTTATTTTCGATTGTTAACTTTTGCAAAAGTAAACTTCTTAAGCAAACATACACAAATATGTAAAATGAGTTTTAAAGTTTAAACAAAGCATAAGTTAAAATAAGCTGAACTTCTTTTGCAATCATTAAAAGTAAATATAGATGAAAATTTTAAATGATTTATGCCTTAACGCAAATTATTGACAATAATAAAAGTATTAAACTTTTACTGTTTACTTTTTATTTTAATACGGTTTCTCAAGTTAAGTTTATTCAGTGCAGCTCAAACAATTTGCGTTGGATTACAAAAATAAGAATTTGAAAGAAATCTTTTCATTATTGAGAACTTTACAGACTAATCCTTGGGCCTTTGACATATAATAACAGTACCTTATCAGTCTGAGATTGTGCTGAAAACTCATCGAAAGTTTTCCCATTGAGCAATTGAGCAAACACAAATCAAGCAGAATGCCAAAAAAAGGCATTTCTTTTTTTTTTTTTAATGATAATATTCCGTTGTTATTATTGAGTCAACACACTGATATGCACTTTTTGTTGTTGTTTTTGTTATTGTTATTGTGTGTTTCTGTGTGCATTGAAAGCAATTGGAAACATTTTGTGTGTGTGTCTTTGAATTTTGAGTTGCTAAGCTTTTGGCGCTGCAACTTTTGACAGCATTTGATTGAATGTTTGGCAACGTCGACGTCGCAGGGGATTACCACAATGTGTTATCTCTTGACGGGGGGGTTGCACCCAGTCCGACCCCCTCACTTGGCCCTAATTGCTGCCACATACGCAGAGAGTGGGGCAGGTGAAAAAAGTTACTCAATGTTCGCTTTGGAATTTTGTTCCCTGCTCAACAGCACTTTACTCGAGAAGTGCGTAGATATTTTAATTTTTGTAATATTTCCGACATTTTTACGATCATATTTTGAAGTAATTCGGAAAAAAGCGCAGAACTCGACTTCGTGGCTCGAATCTTATTCCAGTGTTAACTAATGAATAAATAACAATACATCTTATTTCATAAAAACATAATAGAATAACAATTTTCATCATTTCATAAATAAATAACATATTTTGTTACTTATTACTATTAATGGTAATCAAAAGGTGTATTTTGCTATCATATAATTAAAAATGTTTTTATAAATAATATAACTAAGCTTTATAAAAAAAAGTAAATCTTATAATGCATAATATTATTATAACTAACATATTTCTTGGTATGGTACAAAGTACAAATATTATAAATACAAACACAGATATTTAAAAGAGATAAAAATACAAATAAAACTTAATAAAATAAATTAGTTTTTAATATTGAAAATGCAAAAAATATTATGTACATTATAAATTATAATCAAAATTAGTATTTTGACTACCAAATAAAAAATAAATAATAAATGAATGAAAACTTCGGAGCAACATGAGGTAATACAATTTAAATATTATAAAAAGCAAATTTATTTCAATTATTTAATGCAGAGCAAACGTGTTCAAGCACCTCCCTCCTCCCGCATCGTACGACGAATAAGAAGTTTGTGTGCTGCGTTAAATGCTTATCAACAGGCAGCTGCTGGCAGCTGTTCGGAGCACACGCTCTTTATCAAATGCTCTCTTGCGTTCCACACGCCACGTTCCGTTTGCTACAATTGTCTGTCTTATACGCAACAATTTGGCAATGAAACACGACAGCAAAGCACAGCAAGAGCGAGAAGAGAAACAACTGCAAAGAGAACAAACATACCGCTCTTTTACACTATTCAAAGTAAATACAAATGTAACGTTAAGTTTTGTTTTTGTTTTTTTTTTTATGTAGGCGCCAAATGTAATCAATAATATTAAATATTTAATATGGCAGGTAGAAAAATGGACAACATGTGAAAATGAAACAATAACTTTTGCAGCTCCGTGTTATTACTTTTAAATATTCATATTTATTTAAAAATAATAAATTAAAATTTTTAGTAATACTTTGTATGCATTTCAAAAATAAATAAGTTTAAAGGAAAAATTACCTGTGCACCTGCACTATTCAATGCCACCACACTCACATGCGAATGCGTTCCACATGCAACAACTTTGTCGCTCTTTGCCTGCCCTCACTCGCTCACGCTCTCTCACTCTCTCTTGATTTCAGACTCTCTCTCTCTCTCTCTCGGTGGCGGGCTTCGTTGAGTTGCGCGCTGCTGCTTAACGAACCGAACGGTAAAAGAGTCGAATACAGGTGCAAGGCAACGAGTCCCCCGCTCGCTTCGGCTCCACATACACACACACACACACACACACACTGTTACATGACAATACTTGAAACCGCTCTTCAGCAGCTCCTCTTTCGCTCTTTGCTGCTCTCTCTCTCTCTCTCTCACTCATCCACTCACAGACTCTCTCTCTCTCTCTCGCTGAGCAGGAAACGTCGCAAGGAAATGGCAAAATGTTCTACGTCCATTCGTTTTCGCATGTGTGCGAGCAGCTGTAACTGTATGCTGTATGTGTGCGTGTGTGTGTGTATGTGTGTGCCTGTGGATGACATTGCGGCAATCGTTGGGGCAGCGCCAGTTGTCGGCTAACGGTAGTCGTTGCGAAACTTTTGCTGGAGTAACGTGTCGCGCAATTGAAATTGGCGGCGTTTTCATCGTCCAGCTGCGCCTCTACTGGCTTCAATTCACGTACTCGCGACTTTTTCATCTGTGTGTGTGTCCGTGTGTGTGTGTTGGTGTGGGGGAGTGTGTGTGTGGGTGTGTGGGACTGCCAATTAGTGTGTGTTACATTTGTGCAACAGTCGACTCGTGTGCGTGTGCGCGTTTGCCTCTGTGTCTGTGTGTGTGTGTGTGTGTGTGCCCCATGCTGCATGTGTGTGCGTGGGGCGCCGCAGCCGCCGCCGACAGAGCAACACAAATTTATTAAAATTTCATGAGAAATGTATTTCACAAAAAAAAAAATACTGCCACATCAAAATACAGCATGTGAATAAATATATATATATATAGATATATGTATATACATATATATATACATAGAGTGCCCAGTCAGAATCGGCAGAATTAATTGAAGTAACCTTTTGCTAGGTAAGCTTAACCCGCACAATAAAATATAATAATACTTTTAACGAGCTTTTAATTCAGTTTACACACTTTTGGGTTTAACTTATTTTTATTTCTTCCCCCCACTTGTGGCGATTGCTTGTTTGCTGGCAAAAACTTTATCTAAATTCAATTTTTACTTGGACCCTTGAATTTTTACCGCCACCCCGTGAAATAAACTGAGAGAACCGACAACGCACGCTTATCGCCAATAAACTGAATTAGATAAGTTGAACGATTTCTAATGTCAATTTAATTATGTGAAAATAAAACGTTGCTGGAAACTATTCCCAACTGCTCCTATTTTATTTGTATTTATTTTGTTTGTGGATTGACAATTTCAAGTCTCTCCCTGGGAAGCGTTGGGACTGGATTAAAAAGTGAAATGAGTTCTGTACAGATATAGGGGATATTCCTGTTAATAGTTTTGCATTATCCTTGTGAGGTGCTCGTATTTAGGCACGACAAACAACTTTCATAATAAGCAAGTTCAATTACAATATACTATATTATATTTATAAAATTTGGGCATATCAAATATCATATCAATCATATATTGAATCAGAATAATCAATATTGAGGTTCTCAAATTCCCGCTTCAGGAAATATAAATAGTAATAAGAACAATAAGCAAATATGCCTCTATATTATTATAATTGAGTTATTGTAATTCTAAACGTCCATAATAAAAATAAAAATAATTAAAATTTCAATGAATTTTAAATTAATTAAAAGTGTTTCACTAATTTTTTATCGATTATAAAATAATAAATAAAATATGAAAACCAAAATAATTTCAATAATAATAAATACCGCTTGATGATCAATAAATTAGTATTGTTTCACTCGATGACAGTCGATGAGAAAACTATTCAAGATTATTTGTTATTAGTTATGGACTGTGGCTAATCCGAATAGCTTTCGACTGCATTTTTGAACTCTATTTAAATGAGCTCCATTCAGTGGTTACTTCATCTGTTGATCGCTTCCTCAGTTTTCAACCTTCGGATAATGCTAATTGGCAGCTTAAAAGCATTGACAAATTTGAGTCGTCGAAATCGAGTTGACCATAAAATACACAGTACGCAACTGTTGACCCAACCAAATGAGCGTGAAATTTCTAAAGAAAAAAAATTGCTTATGAATATTAAAGAGACAAGTTGGCGCAAAATACCAGCTAACAGCTAAGCGGCTAGCGTGGGAATAGACGGGAGTAAGACAACTAATGGCAAGGTCAGCCAAGGGGCAAGTGACAAGCGACTTGCGGCATGCGACACGCCCAAAACTCACGTGAAGTGCAAATGCATTTGGTTTTAATTAAAATGAGCAAAAGTGACTTTCCAAATGGTCAAGAGATAAAACTGCAATAACTATAAAGAGCAGTTTAAAACGGAATTGACGTTCGACTAGGGCTGGGATGGGACATTGTGGATGGGGGTTGTTTTCACACAGGGCTTGTACTCAAGTTGGGGACGCACACGCGCCAATTTGTTAAGCGGGTCACGTACCAACCCAGACCAACCCTCCCACCCCAAAAACCCCCACCCCATTAGCCAGCCCAAGTGCCGCACGAGCCTCTTCCGTTCGCCTGTGTGTGGGTGTGTGTGGGTGTGGGTGTGTGTGTGTGTCTGTGTGTCTGTCATCAACACGAAAATAAAAATCGAAAATTAAACTCACTGAAATTGGCAACAACATTTTGTTACTGCTCATCCCTTCGGGCCGCAAATCGATTTCAATAAAGTTCAACTTTGATGACGACTTTAAAATCTTACCAAATGACGCAACAAATTAAATGTCAATAATTCCAAATAATTACCAAGAGAAAAATAAAAAATAAAAGAACGTTTAGCAACAAATCCCAAGGTTAAATCAATTTGAATGAATTTTTATTGCTTTTTAATCTAATTAAATTGCCATAAAAACACAAAATAAGTCGAAAAACTGTTACGAGAATTAAATGTATAAAACTAAATCAATAAAAAGTCATTTACGCACTTTAAAGTCAGCCGTAAACCATTCGATAAGAGAAACACAAACAAATTGACTACAAAGTAGTCCAGGGTCAAGGCGATGAAGAGGGCATGGTTAGCTGAGGATGGTGGAGTGTGATGGGGAGGGGGAGTGCTATGGGGAGGGAGCTGTGACTTTGTTGTAGTCAATTGGTTAATGAGTGCGTGCATCGAACACGAAAGGGTTGCCACATCCCTGGGATCGTTGCAATAATGACCTGCATTTTGCATGTGAGCAGCGGGCTGCTGGAATGGGAGTGTCACAGAGGATGGGGTAGGATGGTATGGGCTAAGATGGGAGTAACTGTTGGAAAAGAGTTAAACATACAAAGAACAGATTTGTGGATACATTTTAATTATCATGTAGTAACTGTAATTCATCAATGTACAAAAACTCTTCTTTAATTTATTTGTATTTATTTGTTTAAAATATTTAATTCATTTTTATATAACACACGACGCCTTGACGAATCCATCGCTATCATTTTCAGATAGAGGGCATCCGTTGCACCATATTGCTGGAACAATCGAGCGTTCCTCTTGATGTTGCACAGAAAGTGTTCTGCTCCAGTTCGCTGGCACTGAGTGCCAGTTGACTGATTGCAGTTGGAGAGAATTCCACGAGTTACCTTGTCGCAAAACAATTAAATAGCGAAAAGCTAAATCTGGTTTTCACTAGATAACGATATGCAAACAGTAAATGTTTGCGCGACTCTCAGCTTCCCTGCTTCCCAATAATCGAGACACATTTTCATCGTGTTTATCATCATCACTTTATAACTAAATAACAAATATTACTATTTCTACTTTTATAATCAAACGCTTACAGCTTGATGGCCATAATGCGCAAGTGGGTATGTGGAGCAGCTGGTTTGAACACTACTTTGCCACTGTCATCCTTATAGTCCGCATAGGCCTGCTCATAGATGCACTCCATGCCCAATGCCTTCTTCTGGCGGGCCGAGTAGAAGCTGGTGCAGTAGGCCGCCATTAGGGGAAATCCCTTTGTGCGACCCACCTCCATGAGGGCGGCAGCTAGACGTGAGCCAAGCCCCTTGCCACGCATCGAGGCATCCACATTTGTTATGTGTGAGTAGAGAAGTTTGGAGATGCCGTAACGCTCGAAGAGATTTACTTTGATTTCGACCTTGGATATGAAGACCTCAATGAGTCCACAGATGTTCGGTTCCATTGCTGCAGCATTCTCGCGATTCTTCTCCAAACTGCTGGGGAATTGTGCACCCGCAAGAACCAAGCCGACAATACGCCCAGTCTTCTCCTCAGTGGCCAATAAGCAGGTGCCCTGCTCAATCATAGAGATGTGGTACTCAACGTTCTTTTCATAGCATTTTTGCACATCCTCTCCAGAAGCGGCGCCGAGTGGCTCTACTTTATAATAATTGACCCCCATGAAGATCCTCACTTGCGCGTAGTCCGGCACTGTCATGACGCGAATAAGGATGCCATCTTTTGAGCACAGCTCCGTTGCCATGTTGCGAATTCGGTATTCAACGCTGAAATATAGTTGAATTCAACCCATCACCACTATTTATAAGTACTGTCTTATTAACTTAGTTCCTCTTATCGCTACACGGAAGTCGATTTCAATAAAGTTCGACTTTCGAAATTAAATGTCAATAATTTCAAATAATTACCAAAAAAAAACAAGATAGAACGTTGCAGTCGGCCGTAACCGACAGCGAAATACTATTATACCTTAATTTGTGTACAGTTAAGAAATACTTGAATTGCGGGGGATATGGGCGTTTATCGGTTTTTGGGGGCGGGAGTGGGCATGGCCCAAAAAATTATGGAGTTCGATCTTAGTAATATACCATCTAAGTTTGGTAACTGTAGCTCTTAAATTGCGGGAGATACAGGTATTTATCGTTTTTTGTGTGCGGGAGTGGGCGTGGTCCAAATTGTTTTTCCATATTTATGAAGGGTGTTACTAGCAATATACCTTTAAAATTTGGTAACTTAAGTTTTCAAATTGCGTGAAATATATGGGGTTATCGATTTACACCAACAGGTGTATCGGTTTAGGTAGGTGGAGTGGGCGTGGCCATGCAATTTTTTTATCGATCTTTGAGGGAGTTACCAGTAACATACCTTCAAAATTTTGCGATTCTAGCTTGCAAATTACGCATTTTAAATTTATAGGGACGAAGGTCCTGGCAGCGGCGGTTGTGGGCGTGGTCCAAAAATTGATATGCCAATCCTTGGAGGAGGTAACCAGCAAATTACTTTCCAAGTTTGGTTACTCTATCTTTAAAATTTTCGGAGATATACGGAGTTATCGATTTACACTTTCCGCAATATCGCAATTGTTGATTATGGGCGTGGGGATGGGGGCGTCGGAGGTGAGTGTGGCACATGCTGATCTTTGAAGGACCCTGCCAACAACCTACCAACCAAAATTGGTGACTCTATTCATTAAATTGCGAGAGATATGTGGCTTTATCAATTAACGAAAATCGAATTTAGCGGTTTTCTAGCTCGCTAGTGGTCGTAGGACCAAATCCTTGACACTTGAACTTTTAAGGGTACTTTCCAGTATACCTTCCAAGTTTCAAATCTCTTTCTCTAAGGGTGTCGGAGAAACGCGCGTTCATACAGACGGACAGACGGACGGACAGCATGACGGACATTGAACAAAACCAATATACTTTTATACCAAAAAGGTATATATGAACAAAAAAAAAAATAAATTGGCAACAAAATGCAAAATTTAATAACCAATTAATTCGGCTGTGTAGCTTTAATTTGAATGAATTTGTATAATTTGTATAAATTGCCATAAAAACACAAAATACGTCAAAAACCTGTTACGAGAATTAAATGCATAAAACTAAATCAATAAAAAGTCATTTTTGCACTTTAAAGTCAGCCGTAAACCATTCGATAAGAGAAACACAAACAAATTGACTACAAAGTTGTCCTGGGTCAAGGCGATGAAGAGGGCATGGTTAGCTGAGGATGGGGATGGGGATGGGGAGGGGGAGGGTGCTGTGACTTTGTTGTAGTCAATTGGTTAATGAGTGCGTGAATCGAACACGAAAGGGTTGCCACAGACCTGGGGGTGCAGCAATATGGGATCGTTGCAATGATGACCTGCATTTTGCATGTGAGCAGTGGGTTGCTTAAATGGGAGTGTCCCAGGGAAAAGAGTTAAATATACAACAAAAAAAAAACATTGAACTCTAATCTGAATTAATGGTATGTTGTGGAAGACATTTTAATCATCATGTATTAACTGTAATTCATTAATGTACAAAAACTCTTCTTTAATTTATTTGTATTTATTTGTTTAAAATATTTAATTTTAATATAATACAAGTACGGACACTAGTACACTATATTTGAATTAATTATAATCAATTTACTAAAGCAAAACAATGATGTAATTAATTAATACAACGGCTAAAAATTGAAAGCGATTCATATAACAAAAAATATGAAATTAATTTGCATTCAATTTAAACATGCAGATTTACATTACTTTTTATGTATGCATATTATTTATATAAATACAAATGTAGAGATTATCTATTATCTATTTCATCTTATCTTTTCTGTTTTAAAAAAACAGGGTTAGCAAGTCGAAGATTTTTGCCAATTAATAACAGGAAATAAGTTAACGATAGCAACAAACATATCGATGATTATCAACATTGTTGTCTCACTATCTTTCAGACAATGGCGATAAGAATTATATACATATATATATAATTATATATTACAAGGTCTGCAAACTCAATAACTCAATAACAACTACCACAAATAAAAGAGTTTGGAATCTCGAAGATTAAATACAATTTAGTAGTCATATTACAATCACTTAACTATATAACATAAAATGTTATCTACAATAAATAGTGTAGCAGGCCACCACTAACACACATCGGTATTAGGCCATCGCTAGTACTGTAAGCTATAATGTTAAGCTCATTTAACATATGTATGTTAAAGGAGAAACCAAAGAGACATGTAAAGAATGACGAGCTCGACCAAGAGAGTCTGTCGCTGGTCACTGTTATAAGTAGACGTATAACTAAATAAAGGATTACAATAAAATAACATTTTTCAATGGGTTCAATATTATTAACATAATTATATTTTCTGCCTCAGTCTTAAATAAGCAAAAGTTTAAAAATGTTGACTACCCAAGAAGTGAACGTTCGAGTAATTTTATTGAAAAGAGTATAATTTTTAAAATGTATTTCAAGATTATACACATGCCAGTCCTGTCTACAACTTAATCGTCATAACAGCGGTTTCTGTATGTGGTGCTGGCGGTTGAATCATCACATTTCCATCCTCATCTTTATAATCCTTATAGCTCCTAGACCGCACACACTCCATGCCGAGAGTCTCCATAACTCGCTTCGAGTAGAGGCTGGTGCAGGTGGTTACCAGCAGGGGAAGTCCCTTGGCACGACCCACGTCCATCAGGGCAGTAACCAGCCGGCGTCCCAGTCCTTGGCGACGCACAGTGGCATCCACTGCTAAAAAACTCAAATGCAGAGCATCTGCTACTCCGTATAGTTCAAAGAATCGAGCATTACGTTCAATGTCGGTCAGAAAGTAGTGAATATGTTCGATTAGAAGTTGCGGCTTATGCTCATTGACATCGCTCCAATCCTTCTCCAGATCGCTTGGGTGTATTACTCCAGCAAATGCCACGCCCACAAAGCGACCGCCATCAATGGCAACCAATGAAGTGCCCTGTGCAATGAGCGACAATCGGTATTCCCTCCGCTTGTCATCATCATAGTCAATTTGATGATCGCCCGGGGTCTGCATTAGTGGCTCATGTCCGTAGAAATGGTCCCGCATAAAGATAGTGGCCTCTTCGATATCATCCAGTTCCAATTGCCGCACAATCGTCGTCATGTTGCACGTGTAGCCGACTAACTAAGTCTACTTGCTGAACGTCCAGCGAGCTTTTGAGTGAGCTTATCGCCTAAAGCTTTTGAGATTGTGGCAAATGCGGCATCGTTTACACACTGTAAACACTTCGGATGACAAAATAGAGATACTGAGATATTTTTTCATTATTATTACAATCAAATTGTATGGACAAATTTAGTCTGCTTTAATTGAAGTACGCTTAGATTAGATATTCACTAAAACATTGCTAAATACAACAATTTGAAATGAACATTTTATTTTTCAATTAAAAATTAAAATAAAGATGGCAGTTTCATAATTTTTTTTTGCTACAGCAAATTACTATTAAAAATATTTATATATATTTCTTATTAAATTAATTAAATGAAAATGTTTTTCTGTGTACGATCCGCAAAACGTAAGCGATAAAGCAATTTAACTGATAAGACAACAAACCGTTATAGATCCCACGCTGTAAACATATTTTTAGCGATAAGACAAGAAAAGACTATAGAAATATTAACTCAAACAAATTAAATTAAAAATTGCTAAAATTAAAAAAAAAAATCTTATAAGGAATCGGATTATATACGGACATCTCTTCCAATTTTACATACAAATACGAAGCATAATTATATGAATTTTAACTTGATTCTTACTTACTAGGCAGACAAACAAAACTGTTGTAAAAAACTGTTATCAGATAGAATTGATTGTAAAAAGCGAGCTGCAATTTATTTATATAAATATGAAAACCCTGGGAAACTTGTACATCTGAATTTTGGTCATTATTTTTTCGAATTTGATAGAGTTTCCATTTAAGTCGTCAACAATTTCAACGCCATAACACTAGCTTTTGTGTGAGGTGCCGGTGGCTTGAACACCACATTGCCATCCTCATCCTTGAAGGCAGCATACTCCTCCGAGTGCACGCACTCCATGCCCAGAGATGCCATCAGTCGGGTTGAGTAGAGACCAGTGCAGGTTGCCACCAGCAAAGGGAATCTCTTGGCCCGACCCACATCGATCAGAGCACTTACCAGACGGCGGCCTAGACCTTGACGACGCCTTGACGAATCCACTGCTATCATTTTCAGATAGAGGGCATCCGTTGCACCATATTGCTGGAACACTCGAGCGTTCGTCTTGATGTTGCACAGAAAGTATTCGATATGCTCCATTGGCTGCGTGCGCCGCTTCTCGCTCAATTCAAGCCAATTCTGCTCCAGTTCGCTGGCACTGAGCACTCCAGCATAGACCACGCCCACAATGCGATCATCGTTGCTCTGATCGATAGCAATCAGCGAACAACCCTGCCGAATAACCGATTCGTGATACTCTCTCCTCTTCGGATCGGGTGGCGCTTTCGGCACCTGGATGCCGGGTGTCTGCAACAGGGGTTCATGATTGCCAAAATGCTCGGCTAGAAAGAGTCTTGCGTCATCGATGTGACTCGGTTGCATTTCACACACGATCGTCGTCATGTTGCGAGCTCCAGCTGTTGACTGAGTTCAGTTGGAGAGAATTCCACGAGTTACCTTGTCGCAAAACAATGGAATAGCGAACTACAAAATCCGGTTTTCACTAGATAACGATATGCAAACAGTAAATGTTTCAATATAATCGGTATTGCGCAACTCTCACCTTCCCTGCTGCCTACTCCACTGCCTCCACTGGATTCATCAAATTAATTTATTTACCAGTTATACTTTTAAATCTGCGGATTATACCTCATTTCAATATTACTAAAAAACTTATTGACTAGATGAATTTGTGTTGGGTTGTCGATTGTGCGGCAAAGCAAAGTATTTATCAAAAAAATATTCATTAGTGGGCTTTATAGTTTTTAATGGGTAATATTTAGTTAACATCATCAATAATTCAACAATTAATTTAAATTAATAATACGTAAAAGTGGAACAAATTAATTTTATTTGCACTTTGATTTGCGCTTTGATTATATCGTATATATGTAATTACACATATTATTAAAATACTCATTCATTAGTAATTTGATTTTTTGATATATTTGCTAATTAAGTGAACGAAAATTCGTTTAAATCAGTCACAAAGTCTTGACATAAATTGGCATTTCATATGGTATTTTACCATTTTTGTATATTTCACTATTTCCTTGATGAACACCAATCAATGGTCGAGCCTTTATGGGATTAATTTAACAATAACTGTCTCTATTTCTTGGTAAATAATCCAGACACATTTTCATCGTGTTTATCATCATCACTTTAGAACTAAATAACAAATATTACTATTTCCACTTTTATAATCAAACGCTTACAGCTTGATGGCCATAATGCGCAAGTGGGTGTGTGGAGCAGCTGGTTTGAACACTACTTTGCCACTGTCATCCTTATAGTCCGCATAGGCCTGCTCATAGATGCACTCCATGCCCAATGCCTCCTTCTGGCGGGCCGAGTAGAAGCTGGTGCAGTAGGCCGCCATCAGGGGAAATCCCTTTGTGCGACCCACCTCCATGAGGGCTGTAGCTAGACGTGAGCCCAGCCCCTTGCCACGCATCGAGGCATCCACAGTGGTTATATATGAGTATAGAAGTTTGGAGATGCCGTAACGCTCAAAGAGATTTACTTTGATTTCGACTTTGGATACGAACACCTCAATGAGTCCACAGATGTTCGGTTCCATTGCTGCAGCATTCTCGCGATTCTTCTCCAAACAGCTGGGGAATTGTGCACCCGCAAGAACCAAGCCGACAATATGCCCTGTCTTCTCCTCAGTGGCCAATAAGCAGGTGCCCTGCTCAATCAAAGAGATGTGGTACTCATCGTACTTCTTCTCATAAATTTTTTGCACATCCTCTCCAGAGGCGTCGCAGAGTGGGTCTCCGCTATAAAAATTGCCACCCATGAAGATCTTCACTTGCGCGTAGTCCGGCACTGTCATGACGCGAATAAGTATGCCATTTTTTGAGCACAGCTCCGTTGCCATGTTGAGAATTCGGTATTCAACGCTGAAATATAGTTGTATTCAACCCAGCACCACTATTTATATGTGCTGCCTTATCTAACAGTTCCTCTTATCGCTACATTTACTGTTCTTTATCAAATAGTCTGATAACTTCACCTTAAGCAATTCCTAAGTGTTTTCACCACATTGAAAGTGAATTAGATAAGTGCATGTCTACGGAGGTGATCTTCCAAAATAGCTATAACATTCTCAGATTATAGAGATATAGAATTATACAGCCAAATATCCTGACCATAATTATAAAATCAATATGTAAAATCAACTCAAATAATATAATAGAACTAAAAGCGAATTCACATAAATTCTGTATCTGTCTAAAAGTACGAAAACAATCCAAGCAGTTGATTTTTATAACCAGAGCCCAATAAATGTGTGTTCATGGGGTTATTATGGTTTTGTACAAGTGTGAATCAGGCTAAAGCAAAAAACTATAACCATGATAAGTGTATATTTTCTAAAGCTTTATTTATTTATCGAGAAATGCTCCGTTTCGCAAGTGTAGATATATAACGTTTTTTTCTATAGCTATAAAAGCCCCAATTTTAAATTTATAGCTTTCCAATTTTTATAAAATATTCGTTGATATAATATTATTCAATAGTAAATATTTAATAAAGCTCCAAAAAATTATCCCATATCGAACTTATCATCCACACCAATCGATTTAACGTATATAACATTTATGTTCAGGGTATCTCCTAGTCGAGCACACCCGACTAGATCATTCTTACTTTTTATGACAGAAGCTTATCAAGCAATCAGCGAACAACCCTGCCGAATAACCGATTCGTGATACTCTCTCCACTTCGGATCGGGTGGCGCTTTCGGCACCTGGATGCCGGGTGTCTGCAACAGGGGTTCATGATTGCCAAAATGCTCGGCTAGAAAGAGTCTTGCGTCATCGATGTGACTCGGTTGCATTTCACACACGATCGTCGTCATGTTGCGAGCTCCAGCTGTTGACTGAGTTCAGTTGGAGAGAATTCCACGAGTTACCTTGTCGCAAAACAATGGAATAGCGAACTACAAAATCCGGTTTTCACTAGATAACGATATGCAAACAGTAAATGTTTCAATATAATCGGTATTGCGCAACTCTCACCTTCCCTGCTGCCTACTCCACTGCCTCCACTGGATTCATCAAATTAATTTATTTACCAGTTATACTTTTAAATCTGCGGATTATACCTCATTTCAATATTACTAAAAAATTCTTGACTAGATGAATTTGAATTTTTTCTTCATGTATTTAGTTAAAGCTTTTTTTCAGTGCAAAGCAAAGTATTTATCAAAAAAATATTCATTAGTGGGCTTTATAGTTTTTAATGGGTAAAATTTAGTTAACATCATCAATAATTCAACAATTAATTTAAATTAATAATACGTAAAAGTGGAACAAATTAATTTTATTTGCACTTTGATTTGCGCTTTGATTATATCGTATATATGTAATTACACATATTATTAAAATACTCATTCATTAGTAATTTGATTTTTTGATATATTTGCTAATTAAGTGAACGAAAATTCGTTTAAATCAGTCACAAAGTCTTGACATAAATATGCATTTCATATGGTATTTTACAATTTTTGTATATTTCACTATTTCCTTGATGAACACCAATCAATGGTCGAGCCTTTATGGGATTAATTTAACAATAACTGTCTCTATTTGTTGGTAATTAATCCAGACACATTTTCATCGTGTTTATCATCATCACTTTAGAACTAAATAACAAATATTACTATTTCCACTTTTATAATCAAACGCTTACAGCTTGATGGCCATAATGCGCAAGTGGGTGTGTGGAGCAGCTGGTTTGAACACTACTTTGCCACTGTCATCCTTATAGTCCGCATAGGCCTGCTCATAGATGCACTCCATGCCCAATGCCTCCTTCTGGCGGGCCGAGTAGAAGCTGGTGCAGTAGGCCGCCATCAGGGGAAATCCCTTGATGCGACCCACCTCCATGAGGGCTGTAGCTAGACGTGAGCCCAGCCCCTTGCCACGCATCGAGGCATCCACATTTGTTATGTGTGAGTAGAGAAGTTTGGAGATGCCGTAACGCTCAAAAAGATTTACTTTGATTTCGACTTTGGATGTAAACACCGCAATGAGTCCCCAGGTGTTCGGTTCCATTGCTGCAGCATCCTCGCGATGCTTCTCCAAACAGCTGGGGAATTGTGCACCCGCAAGAACCAAGCCGACAATACGTCCAGTCTTCTCCTCAGTGGCCAATAAGCAGGTGCCCTGCTCAATCATAGAGATGTGGTACTCATCGTTCTCCTTTTCATAGCATTTTTGCACATCCTCTCCAGAGGCGACGCAGAGTGGCTCCCCGTTAAAAAAATTGCCAGCCATGAAGATCTTCACTTGTGCGTAGTCTGGCACTGTCATGACGCGAATAAGTATGCCATCTTTTGAGCACAGCTCCGTTGCCATGTTGAGAATTCGGTATTCAACGCTGAAATATAGTTGTACTCAATCCAGCACCACTATTTATATGTGCTGCCTTATCTCTTAGTTCCTCTTATCGTTACACCTTATGTACTTTATCATACTTGCTTTGGAAATTTGCTTGCTTTCTTCCTGTCCTGATTATCAGTACTTTATAAAATTGCCAATTGAAATAACGTGCCCCTTAATTACTTTAATAAGTTACATTGATGCAATGTTTTCAGCCGTTTTTGCCAAGTCATAAGCTTATCAATAAAAATATGAATGTGCGTTCTTAAGTATCAATGTTTCCGCAATTATTTATTTAAGTTGTCCTATCAGGCGTGATAGTATATAGTCAGATATCTTCACCTTAAGCAACTCTTAAGTGTTTTCCTCACATTGAAAGTGCATTAGATAAGTGCATGTCTACGGAGGTGATCTTCTAAAATAACTTTAACATTCTCAGATTAAAGAGATATAGAATTATACAGCCAAATATCTTGACCATAAATATAAAGTCAATCTGTAATTAAAATTCAAATAATATAATAAAACTGCAACTAAAATTCATGAAATTTAACTAGAAGTGTTAGAGAAACCTCATTAATTCGAATCTATTCTCGCATTTTAATTCTCGGCTATAAATAGCAAACTTATCTCACCTTTGCTGCAAGCCAATAAATGATAGTAAATCTTGACAACATTGTATTCTTTTGTTTGGTCGACATTTGAAAATAGATAACCATTTTAAAAGCAAATGCACATAAATTCTATATCTGTCGAAAAGTACGAAAACAATCCAAGCAGTTGAATTTTATAATCAGAGACCAATAAAAGTGTGTAAAAAGGGTATTATAGTTTTGTGCAATAGTATGAAACAGGCAAATGGAATAAACCATAACCATTAAAAGTGTTTATTTTCCAAAGCTATATTTATTTTATCGATAACTTTTTTTTATAGCTATAAAAATCCCAATTTTAAATGTTTAGCTTTCCAATTGTTATATTATATTCGTTGATTTATTATTAATCAATATATATTATGTATATAACAGTTATTTTCAAGGTATCTCCCTGTCGAGCTCTCTCTACTAGAGCATTCTTACTTATCAATCGAGAGAAATCATATGACAATAGTATATCTAAGATTTTACTGCTCATCACAAACTTCACTAGAAAATATTATAAAATAATTATATCTGTGAGGCTATTTCTTTCCACCTACGTCTGCAGACAAGAAGTAAAAATGAAAAGCGCTTTAAGCAGCGAAACAGTTAACCAAAAATTGAGCACTGTTAAGTGTTGAGTGTGGGGGTTGTCTCTTGGCCGGAATGCTAGCAAATTCCCAAACTGGTCAAAAACCAACATAATTTACATGTCTGCTGGATAAGTTCGACGCAGAAGATGGTCGTTAAGCAAGGGGGGAGGGGTAGACTGAGTCTGGACCAGTCTGGGCAGCTTAAACAGTCTGTTGGCCATGTTATGCCAGACTAGTTACATTTGCTGTTGTTGTTGTTGCTGTTGCTTTTGCTGTTTGTCGTAGTTGTTTGCTGTGGTTGCTTGTTGGTGTTGCAGCAACGCGTAGCATTGAAGTCAGGTGCTTTAAGATCGAGTCTCTTCAATTTGCTGGTCGCAAGTTTATCAAAGTTCATCAAAAATAAACCATTCGTTTTATTAATGCTGTGAGATTCGCAATCCGCTGATTGAAATAAATTATGTGTGCGGGTTTTAAATTAATTTTTATTAGCTGCTGCCGCCGTTGATGCCACAGTTTGTTTGGCATCCGACAAAGCCGCAGGCATGAACAGGTGCTGTTGCCCACTCCGGCCACGCCCAGTTGCGGAGCATTGTTGCATACTTTTAGGTGGCATACACAAGGCTACATTTTTGCACAAATATTTGCAAAACTGAATTTTTGATTTATGCCCCGCGCAACGTGACCCAAATTTTTCTGGTTACTAACTAATTAAAAGCGAAAAGTTGACAACATTCTCCAGTTAAAATTTCTATAAACGAGAAAATTAATTTTTGTGTGTTTTTTTTTATATTATTTTTCACTCGATGCTTTTATGGTTCTATGATTTATGGCGCATGTTTGCCGTAAAAGTTATGACCGCAGCAGAAATTAATGAAAATTCAATCAAAGTTCGCGCCACTCAACACAGGCGTGTGTATCGCGAGCGGGTCAGAGGCGGCTGGGGCATGCAAAACTCAACACTTGCAACATATGCCCAGCTGTGCCACAGCGGCCTCGAAAGCCCTCCACATGTGTGATTGTCTTGCTGACCTTAATGAAGATTAATTTAAAACAAGAGCTACCCGGTGCTATGCTCTGCCCCCAGCAGCTTCATCGTGTTCTCTCTAAAAAAAAATAAAGAAAAGAAAACTATAGGAAAATAACTCTGCTCGTGATAACACACTAACAAAGACAAGGGCAACTTACGATACGAGCCGAGAGACAGAATGTCTCTGATGGAGATGACAACAATGCTTTGTGTGCTGGGCGCACAGAATCAAAGAAACAATTTAATAAAATTCAGTTTTCTAGTGCGACATAGAAATGACAATAGACCACGTACAATGTGAGATATATATATATATATATATAAATATAAAGTCATGATGAACACTGAATGCACTATTTAAAATAAGTCAAAAGATACTTATTAATGTAAATGAAAAAAAAACTACTTGATACAGTTTTAGAAAAATTCACAATCAGTCAAAATATTTAACGAACTATGAAATCTGTGAACTTTCGTACATTATAAATAATTAAGTTGGAGGTTCAGAATTACAAGATCAATACTCTAAGGCAATAACTTCAAGAGCTGATTGGATTCAAGAAATAAAAAACTAACATAAAGTGAAGAGCAACACAAATATACAGTTTCAGCTAATGGAATCCTACAGTCAGCTTTGAACTTTACCCAGTGAAACTAAATATAAAATTTGAATAATTTAACAAAATCATCGAACAACTGCTACTTGTGCCACTTGATTTCGATGATATCGTGGGTAATTAATTTATTAAACCATTTCACTATGCGACGCAGGCCGGGAACACCTCGGGGGGTGCTCGGGTCAGCAAGATGCCAGTTTCGAAATCTTTTACTGGCCCCTTTGTTTACAAGATCATATATATACATAAGTGGGGGGTCCCGCTCAATTCAGCTTCATTAATTAGTAAAGAAAACCCGAAGAAACCTTTGGAAATACCAGGCGGAGTGGCTGTTGTTCGGCCTACACAATGTGTAGCGCATTATTATAATTTCAGCTGCCTACTGACTAACTAAATTCAATTCAATTCAATTCGTTTATCTGATTTTCTTTCAAGTGGTCGGACGGTTCCGCTTCGCTCTTCTAAATTTTATTTTCTCTATTTTTTGTTGTTGTTGAATATTTATATATATACTACATATGTTTTGTACGCTTGATAATCATCATGGTTGAGTCGTCACAGCGATTTATCAGAATATTTTCAACAGCGAACAACTACAGCATATAGCTTTCGTGTGCCAATTTGGATAAATTAATAATATTGATAATTATATTTAGATAAAAGCAGTTACACTTCGAATACCAATATTACAAATATTACTCTTGCCGGATTTATGAAAAGTTCAAGTTAATAACGTGAATACGAGCAGCTTTCAGCTTTCTGTTGAGTGTGGTGCAGGTGGTTTGAACACCACTTGGCCACTGTCAAATTAATTAAAAATGGGCGTTCACTATCTTAATTATATTCAATTCCTGCAAAGAAATTCCATATTTTCTGACATACATTTTAAACATTCATTTGAAATACTTATGTAAATACAATCATGTGAGCAGTTAATTAGTTTAGGCCATAATGTTTTCTTTAGGCCATTAATAGAAGATTGAGTTACTGCAATATTTATACGTATATTGAGCAGTAAATATAATTTTTGACAGCTGAAGTAAATTTAAGTTGTTTATTTAAAATAGAAGATGTAGTCAAACTATATTCATTTTTAAGTCGATACGCAAACAATCCACATAAAAATCTATATCTACGTGTTGTTCTTTTTGTTTCAAACATTTTTATGTGCTACAAGAGGCACGACAAGAGCAGCAGAGACTATAAAAAGAGCTGCAGGGCCCCAACTCAACTTGCGTATAAATTTGTAAATCGATTTTGAAAACTAACAAAACAACTTGCCAAAATAAAAAAAAAAAAAAAATAAATAAAAAGGAAACGGACTAAAGGCAAAACCAAAACGTTATTAATAAACAAAAATGATTTATGTGTCTGCAGTGGTCGACAATGGAGGCTGAGAACTCGCCAAACTCTGGGAACTCTGGGAACTCTGGCAACTAGCCGGGCTGCAAACAGCGTCTGCTCTGTGCTCTGTGGTCAGTAACACAACTGTAGCAGTTATTGGCCCGGCCACCATCCGCCAGTTGGCCCGTTGTTATCTCGGGCCGTTAATCTAATCAATTGAGCTGACTTCAACCCAAACAGCACCCTCATAAACAGTGCTGAGCGGCGCCTGCGCAACAGGTATAAGACAATAGAGTGAGAGAGAGAGAGACAGAGAAAGAGAGAGAGAGAGATGGAGAATTGAAGGTCTTTCTCAGCACTTGTCTGTAAGGGCATGGATCTGGATCTGGGTCTGTGGATTGGCAAATCTTGAGGCAACGTTCAGGGCGTGTGCATGACAAATGTTCTTTGATTTATTGACAGTTTCAAGTGGACGCAGTCGGCGTTCGCCTCAACGTTTGTCAACATGGCTAGTTGGTCACGTTCTTGGGTCGGTACTTCATAGACCTGACGACCCAGGCACAGGCACAGGCCCGGGCACAGTCACGCCACCTGCTGTGCGAACGCTGCAAACATTTAAAAATAGCACACAAAATATTCTAGGGCACATCAAAGTATAAAATGCGCCAAACATTGTTCAATATTTTAAATTTTTTTTTTTTATTTTTTTTTTTTTTGGCTTTTCGCCTGTAACCGGAGCAGCCTACAAAGCGCGGAAACCACCCAACATACGTCAACCCAGAATACATTGCTTCCGCAGTTGAGTGCCGATTCCATGTATTTTTTATGCCCTAAAATTGGGTATTGTCCTGATGTGTTGTATAACGATCTGTATATATTTAAAATTGCATACATTTTTTAAATTTATGACTTCAATAGCTTGGCGAGTCGATATAGCCGTGTCTCTAAATGTCATCATTGCTACAGATAGTTTTTTTTCAGAGCTGTTTATATTTATCATATCCGCTTTAGGAAATATCGCTAATGTCATTTCCCCTTTTTTGCTTTCAGTTATTTAGCATTTTCAGGGTATATAATATTCGGTTTGCCAAAAAGTGCTGTGCAGTCATGTTTCTTGATTTCTTTTTTTTTTTGTATTTTCCTCCAAATTTTTGTTGCAGGTGTCGCCTGCATGCACACTTGACATAATATTGTTGCCAGTTGGCGGCACATTTCATTTCATTTTGGAATTTATTGTGCGCCCTCGGTGATTTCTATATAATTTTATTGCCGTTTGTGTGGGCGCCCATTCGGTTATGGTTTCTTTATACTCGAATTCAAACCGGGGTATTTTTTCTAATTTATGGTAATGGTATTGCGAAATGAAGGAGTTGAACTATGCATGTAAGATTAATGCCTCCTAAATAGCAAATAATGTTGACAATAGTGGGAGGTAATTGAGATCATAATATACAAATAAAAATAAATATACTTAATTATATGTATTGACTTACTATTATAACTAGCAATACTTAATGGTTGTAAAACTTTGTGATAACTGTTTGCGCTTAGATTGAGAACACCAGATCTGTCATAAAGATGTTTTCTTCTTTTTTTATGGTAGAAAGTTTGATTGATTTCGCTTGGGCTTGGGATCTTTATATATATAGCTCAATTAAAAGGAATTTTTATAGGTCATTCTGATTTTTGTTTTTTTAGTTTTTTATGAGCCCAGCTATCGTAAATGGTAGAGCAAACTCTATAAAGTTGGCGAAATAGTTTTCATATCTCAAACTGTAACATTCAGCACTCAATCAACAATCTATTCAGCGCATCAGTCAAGCAAACAGTGGATCGGGGCGAAATCACGGCCAAAACGCTGGGACAACAATAAAGCGAAAGCACTAAACAAAGTCAACATAACCTCAATTCGCCTTTAATGGCACAAACTTGGCAAGCTAAATACAATATAATATGGCGACGTGCAAACTTGGCCAGACAGAGATAGACAGTGTGTGTGTGTGAGAGAGAGAGAGGGAGACAGTGGGACAGACACAAAATGGGTGGAAATGGAAAGAAACTAATCAAGCTGAAGCTACAATAAGGACGTAAAACAACAAAAGCATGAACATAACAAATAGCAAAATAGAAAATTATGATGGAAAATTATGAGTTAAGATAGCGATGTTGTCGACGCTAACGTGAACGAAACTCATTTGTAATACGAAAGAGGCAACAACAACAACAACGGGTCAGTTGTGGTCATTATTGCTGGAAAATGTTGTGCTCCCATATTAATAATAAATAAATTAACGTATTTATTCAGCATTCTTTGTGTCCCCGAGTGACAAACACGAAGTCATTGAAAATAGGAGAAATTAAACGGGCACGCAAAATACTAATTTTTCATCGGACAGACAGTGGTTCATCGTCAAGATTGTGTTCACTATTAGTAAGATAACAACCGGTTGACTTTCGACTTATCAGACATTACTGCGATGAAAAACTGAATATTTTATAAAACAGCTTTTCATTTTGAAGAAAACACAGTCTAATAGTAAATTTATTACATATTAGTCGCCATTTTATAAGTATATAATATAATATATGATATAATATAATAATATAAACTATGACCAATAAATTCTAAATATTTAACAATTATTGTGTTCTTGAAACTAAGAACATTATCCAAAAAGTGAATATATTTATTTTGAGAAATTTAATTATTCTCATTTTATTTTATTTACTTTCTATTGTTTTCTATTTATTGATGTCCTTTTGATGAACTTTGTGACCATATTTACAATAGTAAGAATAAATGAATATTTACCTTGATAATATTCAATTCAAAAGGTAATTTAAAATGTAAAATTTTTTCTTTTATTTAAACATTTATTTTGTTTGCTATTTGCATTCACATTGTTTCTTGTTAATAAATTGATCAAAATACTTTTGTATGAAATGCTTTTATAACTAAATTATTTAATTTATTACGGTAAACCGCAGTGCAAAATCAATATTTATAAACAAACAGCAAATTGAAGTCAAAGTATATTCTGTTTTAGGTCATGGACTTGCAAAGCGATTAATTTGAATAATTTCGAACAGGTAAATCCCATTCTCTAAACTTTTTGTTAACTTTGAACTTGTGCTGATCTCAGCGAGTGACAAAACGAAAAAATGAGTCTCATTTTTATGCATATCCGGAACGAGAATCTGTGCCCCAACCCCGATGCGAACTCCAGCTCCAACCCCAGCTCGAAACCGAATCCGAATCCGAACCCATTGCCTTCCCGGACCACCGCCAGTGGCAGAAATGGGATTTTCAAACATATCGCATATACAAAATGCAAACATGTCTGGCAAACACAAATCCCATAAATGTTTCGAGGTCCCCCAACCCAACCCCTACCCCATGAGAGCCGTGGGATGCGTGGAGTAGTGATAAAAACTTGCAAAAAATATTTTCATATGTGAAAATGTGTAAAGTGTAAAAGTTTCTACCGTTTGCAGAGCGCTGTTCGCCTTTTTGTTATTTCCTATTTCCACATTGTGTTTGGGTTCTGTGTATTTCTGTTTGGACTGTCTGACTGTCTGTGCATTTGTTTGTTTGACTGTCCGCCTGTCTGTATGTCTGTCTATCTGTCTGTCGCTGTGTGAGCATCAGGTGCTGTGGCAAAAGAAATTACAACAAATCCATTTGTGAAATTGCAAACCGAGACAAACCACGACGACGACGACGACGAAGACCATCTCGGTTGATGATGACGCCTCCAACAGTAGCGCTTATCCGGTTGCCTTTGATGCTCCTCTCTGCTCCTCCCAGCTTCTCTCCGCTCCTCTCTGCTCCTCTTTCTCATTTCTTTTACTCGCATAGTAGAGCAGACTGCTCTTTTGCGCTGGCACTGGCACTGACAGCACTTGGAGGAGCACTTTAAGAGCGGTAGACGATGTGTCCCGTCGGTGCTAACCAATTACATGGCTGGCCAGTGCCCCAGTCTAGGGGCTCCTCCTGTCATTATGCACTCAAAATCAAGATGGAAGGCGGCACTCGCTGCCTGCCTGTCATTTGCCTCGGCAAACATTCATCTTACTAAAGTTGGCCAGTCAGCAGGCCAACGACATTGCCTCCTAAAAATATCCACCCCACCCAGCCCACTTTAGCTGCTGTAGCTCGAAGAGCTCCTTGCCACCGTCGAGACATTCATCAATTTGTTAAGCGAAGCCGAGCAAAAAAGCGAAATTGAAACGAACATTTTTCGTGCTGTTGCTGCAGCTTGCATATAAATTTGCAAAAATAAGTGCAGCTCCGGTGCTACAGCTCCAGGCTGGCAGCTACTACCAGCACTTAGCTACCAGCTCCCAGCTCCCAGCACCAGGACAGCAAACTACACACGTCAAATTTCAAACAAGTTCGGCCGCCGCAGGACATGCAACAAACGGCAGCAGGCAGCACCAAACGACCGTGTCCGTATCCCAGTGCTCGGGCTGCATAAAAACTCTGCCACCGGAGTTTCAACACCAGTGATGCCAATTTCGCTAGCTTCCTTGAGTGTCAGTTGGAAAACGGGGTACACTTTAAAATTGTGGGAGTTTTAGCTGTTGATTTTGTGCTCCAAAAATATGCTCACCACGAAATATTTTAGTTCACTATTTATGAAAATTTAAATGCATTAATTCAATAATCAAAAAATGCATATTCTTGGGCATAGGGTGTCTTGCAGTCGTTGATAATTTTTAAGTAAATAGATATCTAAAGCATCGAATTGCTCACAGATTCCATTCTACCTGTTTTTATTTGGGTGTTACTTACTTCTAAAACTAGCTATTTTGATTCTAAAAAGTAGGCAACACTGTTGGAGACTCACAGACAGTTGGTTTGTGGCCAGAGGGCAGCAGGTGGGATGTCAGCGTTTTTTCTCCTCTTTGTTGTTGCAAGCGCTTTCTGCTCGTCTCCTAGTTTACGGGAGTGGAGAGACGTGCAGAGAGGAGCAGAGCAACAATGAAATAGGCAACGTCTGAGATAAAGGAATGCATCCACTTTTTCCACTTACTTCCACCATCTGCTATCACAAAACGGGATGGTCTGTGGCTAAAATAAGCCTCGGCTTTAACGCTCTTTCCCAAAGTCTGCAAAGTTTTGTGAAAAACGGCCGAGCAAATGTGCAAATATATGTGTTTAATGTTATGTCGAAGGTAAGAGTGGAAATACTTAAAAAAAAAATATAAAAAACAAAATAAAAGCAAAACATGCCAATTTCTGATATTTATTTTCTGTTAATATTTAAAGTAACTATTAAAACTGTATGGAAAGAAATGAATTTTGTGAAAACTATGCGCAACAATTTATAAAGCTCACATCGTTTTGGCTCTGCAAGTTTTGAGCCCGAAACAATAAATGCAGCTGCAGCTGGAATAGGAAAACTTTGGGTCTCTCCAGACCTCAAAGCAGAACTTGCCCAGTCATTGGCTACCTGCTGCCGTGTTGTTACCAAATTGAGTAGGAGAGATTACAGAATAGAGAGAGAGAGAGAGAGAGAGAGAGAGAGAGAGGGAGAGAAAGTGAAGAAGCACACGTTAGTTTGGGGAATTGCAAATAAATATTTCAACTGCAGTTGCAGATTATTTTACTGCTCTGCAACTGCGAATGCGAATTCACCAAATGTGGAAGCAACAAAAATAGCAAAAATCCACCCAACAAAAAATATATATACATACATATATATGCATATAAAATGGAACACGAGGAGCGGAGCAAACAATGCCAAAACTGCTGAGACAAGGAGAAACAGTGAAGCACAGAAATGGAGAAACAACTTAGCTTAGATTTCTCCGGGGAACTATGATAAAGTGCGCACCATGGCAAATGGCATAATGAAGACAAATAGAAGGAGAGTTTCTGGTTTTGTTTGCTGGGCATGGCTTAACTTGGCTTTTGCCTTAAATGATTTCAATTTATTTGCCTTCGATTCGCAACTGTGGTCAACTTGTACATTCATGTTCACTTTCGATTCTGATTGTAGTTCTTCAAGTAGATGCCGGCAATTGCCTCCTGGAAGCGCCTGCGTCGCTTGTCCTGCATCAGAAATGTGAGCAAATTTTTGGTGCTCAGGCCTCGGCTGGCCTGTCGCTCCAGCAAGGCCAGCTCATCATCGGATGCAATGCCTTCATATGGATACTCCTCGCCGTCAAATGGAGCCTGTGCCGGCTTGGCGATTTCTACTGCTGCTGGTGCTTGTTCTCCTGCTTCCTCCGACTCATCGATTGGCGCATTGATCACATTGAAATCGTTATTCAGAATGCCGCCCTGCAGTAATTCAATAATGGGTAACAGATTGCTACGATAGGCCAAGCCTCGGGCGGATCCGGAGCTATTTGCTGGAGCACCTTGGAAGCTCAGATTCTGTGCATTGTTGGGGTTAACAATGACGATCGATCCGCCGCTACCGTTCAGATAATCACTTAGTCCGGGAATCTGAAAAGGTGGAAAAGGTGGGCGTGGCTGCTGCGGATAGGGATAGTAGTTAGGCCAGTAGGGAGGATTTTGTTGCTGTCTGTCATTATTTTGGTTGGGTGTCACAATAATAATGGGCTGCTGCTGTTGGTCACTCCCACGTCTATTCCAGTTAAGAAGGCGTGGCTGAAGTGCTCTCAGTACTGTGTGAATGTGAAGGAAAGATAATAATTATATATATGCAAAGTTCAAATGGAAATCAAGTTATAAAGTCATATCTAAAATTTATCAAAATAATTTGATCATATTTACAACTAAAAGAGTGAACTAAGTCATAAAATTTTAGTTTAATAAGTTACTTAAAAAAAAAACTTTTTTTTTATTTTTTGATTTATTGCCAAGTTCCTTTTACTTACCCGCTAGGCTTTCCGGTGAGCTGATTTTAGCCGCAGAGCTAAAGGCCACATAGGCAGTGAAGAAGAGAAAGAGTGGGATACAATTCTTGAACATCTTGGAAACTTGAGTGGATGAAGACTGTGCTCCAAGTGTCGATCACCAGTGGCTTATATAGTAGCACCCGCAACTGTAACTAGCCTAATTCTGACTGCTTTCGCTTAGTTCACGGCTTAAGTGGCATTTCGCTGAAATTTCGCTCAGGTGTCAAGTGCTAATTTAATAGATGATCTATTGAGTGGGGTTGCTTGTTAATGTTATCGGCTCGTAAATCAATTTCAAAGCATTGCTGTTGCCTGTTCTGCCCAGTTCTCTGTTTATTGCAATCGTAAAATGTTTCGAAACTGGATTGTCTCAATATAGTTTTGTTCGCTTGGCGCAATTTTCTTTTAGCCAAATGTGTGTTTATGTTTTGCATTTGCTGTAGCCGCTTTCATGATCGATTTAGCGTTAAGTTGATAGTCCCCAGCAGACTACTTTTAGACGGCTGTCTGCCACGGGCCAATGGCGGGCGCTAATTTGTTTACTTTACGACCAGATCAGATATTTAAGGCCTGCACTTCTGGGTCGCATGGATAATTTGCAGGCCTGCCAAAGGCCATTGCCCTCAGCTGTGAGTTTTGTACATTGAACTTGAGAAATTCTGCCAAGCTTATCAAAGCTGCTCCATAAAATACTAATGTGAAAGCGGCCGATTTAATGGGTAGTAAAAAGGGCAGTAGATAATCGAATAAATAAAATAAAAGTTGTTTGACGAAGAAGAGCAACTATTACTTAAGGTGGGTGGGAATCTCTCAACATTGTTTGTGTTTAAAATAAAACTAGCACGAGCAGATATCTTTTCGTATTTTCTAAGAAATTCTCGTGAAATCTTTACTTCTTCATTTTGGAAACATTTCAAATTTGTTACTAGCAGTAAAGTGAATTCATTTAAGTCTCCACTTGCAGTTTGTAATTATTGTTGTTGAATAAAATCGTTTATTTAAAATATTTCCCAAATTCCTTCCTGTACTTCAATCTTTAACAATTGTATTTTCAATTGGCAAGCCCATCATTAGTTGGCCAATCATGGCATGTTCCTCCGATGCGTCCCATATCAATTTCCTTGTACGTTATCCCTACAATAAATCCATTTCCTTTCTTACGGCTGAGTAAATACCAACTTATGTGCTGCCAACATACAAAAGCCTGCCAAACTAAAAAGTAAATGGCAAACAGCAAATAATATCAAACAATATCCGTTGGCATATACAAGTAATAAAAGTGAAAGTCGCAAAAATCGTAGCTGCTTCTGCTGCTGCTGCTGTTATCCTTTGCAATCAGAAACCAGAGGCAACAATAAATCCTAGATACACAACAAGAAGTACAGCAGTCACATGAGGTAAATATTATTTAAAAAACCGAAACACGTAGGCAACACAAAGTACAAATCGCACTCAATCAAAATCACCTCGAGACCAGACCACACCAGCGAAAGCTTAAAAGATGAAATACACATGAAGTAAAAAAAGGGAAGGAAAAAAAACTGAAGGATTGGGTGAAAAAGGAGATTTTAGCTGGATGGGGTTTCCATCTCTTTTGCTGTCTGCCGTAAGCAAAAATAAATAACAAGTGAGCAGAAAATAGATAGCAACAATTGGGGCAAAGACAAATTCAACATTGAAACTGCCATGTACGAGGATTTAACAGATTTAAATTCTATTTGGCAAACGCAACAAGGATTCTAGTGGGAGCATATCCGCCTTTGGGTGGCCCGCACGGGACACTCCTCGAGGGCTGTCATTTAATGTTGACCAAAGGTTTTCTCGTTTTGTTTTGGTAGTTCCGAGAGTGTGTGGCCTAAAAAGCTTGCCTCGTCATGTGGCAAAGTTGTAGCTTTGTTGAGCTGCTGTTGCTGCTGCTCCTACTGCTGCTTCATAGTGGCCCAGCCACTTAGCCCATATTAAGAGGCGTCTCCTTGTAGCAGGCCATGTGCAAATATTTATCGATTGGCATGACAATCCAATTCGTTATGCTTAAATCTACGGGCGCAATGTGACCAAGCTGCCCCTTTTGAGGTGTCAGGCCGTAGAAAGAGAAAAAGGCGAAGCAATTTCCCATTTTGCGATATTAAATGAAAAATCAGCACATGCACAGCACCTGAGTGTCCAACCATCCGTCCCCTGTCCAAGCCCCCTCTCTTTTTTTCCATGTATGCTTGTGTGCCAGCATTTTTACGCAAATTGGCAGTTAAGACAGATTGGCCAACGAATGAACAAGTGGGTGTTCTCGGGAACCTCAGCTCAACTGGACTCCCAGCAACTGCAACAATAGCAGCAACAGCAGCAGCAGCAACTTGGCTAACAAGTGTTTTTGCGGTAGAGTCAGGTAGTAACTGTGCTTTCGGTCTGGGTCTTAATTAAAGCTGTTGTGGCTGCATTCAGCACCGAACGTGTTAATCTGCTGAAAAGTGTAGGCGGTCACAGCAGGTCTTCTATCTGGACAATTCTGGTCCAGGTGAGATAACACTATAAAGTGCTATAGACTGCTGGCCAACTAGTTTAACTGGGGCTTAAGCATTATATACAACTTCTAAATACTAACTTTAATAAAAATTATAGATTGGAATATAAAAACAATAAATTATTTTATTCACAGTCATCCTATGGTAGAGCCAAATATAAATTAGAGAGCTATTTAAGAGAGTAGCTTGTGAGGATTGATGGAATGATTAGATAAAAAAAGCTTGAGAGAATGCCATTGATCAGTGGACTCCGATTATAGTGGTATGTTTTAATATCTTTTCCAATAGCAGGTTTGACACATTTGGTTGCCCGTGCAGCTGCTGCTTGAGTGACATTTTCTGCTTCTAGAAAAAGGCATTTCCAGCTATTTCCGGCGGGTTACGTATGTGCGTCTCTGCGTCTGTGTTTTGTGTCGCGTTGCCATTAGGCATCCGCCACTGGGCAGCAGCAGGACGCCGCTGGCCGAGAGCCTCCAAGCACCAACAACAACAACAACAAAAGCGGCAGCTCTCAGCTGCCACTCAGCACAAATTTTCGGCAGCATGCTTTTCCGGTTCGGCAACGCAGCAGCAGCGGCAGCAGCAGCAGCAGCAGCGCGGCCAGTGAGTCTTGCTGGTTGCTCCTCCGTTGTGCTTCCTGTGCCTCAAGACCCATCAGCCACCAACGACAACAACATACACCTCCCCCAAACCCACCCCTCCCCCCCCCCCCCCATTCAGCCTCTCAGGCTTACTCTAGTTCAATAAGGATTTCCGTTTCAATTCGTGCGCTGCGCCATTGTTGCTTGCAACATCGCTGTGGCAGTTGGCAGTTGGCGTCGCAGTTGCTGCCTTTTGCTGGCGTTGTCCATTTTCGTTTATCGAATTTTTCACTTTGACGACCTTTGGGCAGAGTCTGAACTTTTCACACTTTTAGCAACAATTTCGTTGGCGTTCTCGCCCCATTTCTGCCTTTTATTGTTTATTTATTTATTTATTTATTTTTGTGCTGATTTCATGCGTTTGCCTTGCGACTTTTCGGCTGCTTTTTGTGCTTGATTTGCTTTCCAATTTTCAATGTGTCACTTTATGAGCGGGTCCATTAATCAAAAAAACCAAAAACAAAAATATAAAGAAAAGGCAACCTGAAAAGAGCGTCAAGAAATTATTGCTTAAATAAGCGTGTTTCGGTTTTTTTTTTTTTTTTTCTGGAATACGGAGCCCTTGTGAAATGAAGCGACCACAGAATTGTTCTGAGTTGGCAATTCTGAAAAGTTTTTCACCCCTACCACTTGCGTTTTTTTTTATTGATTTTGTTTTCATGCGTCATTTGGCTGGCAGCGTTTTGCATGCAACACACAAATTGCCACGCCTCAGCGGAGGAAGTAACGAAGATGGCGCCGGGGACAGTCTTGAGTGCATAATTTATAGAAATCTACATTTAAAGAACAACAAATCAATTACTCAAGAGGCTGGAAAAACAACGCTATCAAAGACTGGCTCAACATTTGGGTGTGTGTGTGTGAGGGAGTGTGTGTGGGAGTGTGTGAGGGAGTGTGTGGGCGGGTAACTGTGACAAAGTCAGAGAAATTTCAGAATGAAACGAAGATCTTCAAGTGATGCTCTTCTCCATGTTTAAAATATATTCTAACTCAAATCAGTCAATCACCCATTATTTGTATTTGTTACTATTAAAATCATAAAATTAATGATCTAAAATTAATATTTTATTCGCCTCTACTTATGACTTTCTAGTAAAGTCATTAGTTTAATATCCCTTAATTTGTGTTCATTGCTTTGCAGTTTCACTTTGTAAACCTATTAAACCTATAAACCTATAAAATCATTACAAGCACAATTATTGCGACCATTAATCTTAATATGGTATCTTTTCGTGGCATGACAAGCCCATCCAGGAAACAGAGCTACCCAATCTGCAGGGAGCACACTTAACTTCGTTTCGCAGCCACTTTCTTAGTCGCAATCTTCAAAGACAAATACAACATTCACATTCACAATAGCATCTGGCAAGTGGAAATAAAAAACCAAGAAATTTTTAAGCACATCTCGTACAACAAGTCGTATGCGGAATGGGCAAAAAGAAAGACCAAGACTAACACCAACAACCCAAAGACAACGACAAAGACAACGACAAAGACAAAGACATCGTCGCATTTCTTTTGCAAGTGTCAAGTGTCAACGCCAAAATGATTAGGTAGGCGTTTCCAACAACAACAATAACAGCAAAGAGCAACAGAAACAACAAACAACAACAGCAACAACAGCAACAACAACTAGTACTCTTGGCTGGCTTTGTAGGCGTGTTTCTTGTGTTTCTTGTGCGACTCTGCCCCGAAAAGCTATTAAACAGCCTCGCCAAGCGGCAAGCAGTCAAGGGGCAGCCAGGCAGGCGGAACAGGGATAGCAAAGGCAGTGCTCCAATCCCCCTACATCACCGTTTTTACACTGTCAACGCCAGCTGCGGCCCGACATCAAAAATTCCCTAGTTTGCAGTTCGCAGTTCCCAGGTCGCAACTTTAGCTGCAGCTGCAGCTGCAAGTTGCAACTTCAACTTCCATTTAGTGTTTTAGTTTATAGTCCTGTTTTGATTTCGAAACATTATGACGACTGTTAAAGTTATAACTACACGGCAAACTCATTCAACTTGAAATTGAAATAATTTTTAGTCTTCTCTCTCTCTTTCTCTCTCTATCTCTCTCTCTCGCTCTCTCTGTGTGTATGTTGCATATTCTGCGTGGCTCTTTGTGCTTTTTATGTCTTCATCATTCATATTTATGCGTTCCTTTTTTAATTTCGCTGAGCACTTGGCTCTTCCAACTAGTCTAGCGACTCCACCTACTCCATAAGGTGTCCATAGACTCGGCCCCAGACCGTCGGTACCTTCCCTGCCCCCATTGCGTGTGGGGGGCGTGTATTACTGCCCCCTGGCCCCACTCGCCGACTCGAGTCATTTTGACAGCTCTTCGGTGTGTGGTGTGTGGCTGTCAGTCAGTCAGTCAGTCGTCCGGCGAATCGTTCACATTTATGACTGTTAGGGCCAAAGGTTTTTGCGTTTTATGCGCTGAAATTGTTGTGCAAAAAGCAAAAGATGTGGCACCAGAATAGTAATACCAGCCCAGGTTGTTAAACCTAAGCACATCGAGCTAGCATCTGAACGGGAAAATGTTTCTAAGGGAACTTCAACTTTTTTCTGAGCATACGATAGTTAAAACAAATAACTGGTATTTGTACTTTTCTTAATATTTTCGTAATTGTTATGATTGAATAACCGCAACTCGCATTTAAAGGTACACCAATTGAATAAAATTAATCGAAGAGTGAACAACTTTTTGTAGAAGCAATTTTTATAATACACAAAGTTATATGGTCATTCTGTCTAGCTCAACATTTTAAACAATTAAGATATGTATTTTAATAATTTAAGAGGCTTTACCAACTTAAGCCAGTTGCGTAAAAGTTAAAATTGAATCCAGAAGTGCTCCGTCTATTGACTGTGGAGCTTAGTTTGGCCACATCGAGTTATGTAAACTAATATCTGACAATTTATGAGGTTAGCCTACTCACATTTCCCTTGACCAATCAGCTGAATACACTGTACACCGCCGACAAGCTGAAACCGCCCAATCACTTAAGCATTCCCCTGTACACATTTCAGACTGTATTTTTTTTGCAGGTCTGGTTTGGCGCATATCTCACGCCTAATCATCAACTGCAATTTCAACGGGTCGACCAACCCACAACCTACGCAAAGAGCACAGGCACTTCACACTCCCAGGCACACAGGGCGATTATTATATACCGGGCCCAGCGATGTTGAGGATGTTGTATGATGGTGCTTCAGCTTCGCCATTTACATGGCTATAAAATTTAATCCGGGCAGAGGGGCAAACGGAAAACTTTCGCTGGCGAAGCGAAAATTCCCAGAGCCATAATTTTTCACAAAACGTCTCTGACGCCGCATAATTGCAGCGTAATTTTTGCGCATTTAATTTCAACGTCTGGCCCTCTCTGGAGCCCTCCGAACCTTAACCTTAGCCAAGAAGTGCCAACATGCTGCACACTGCCGGCCATCGGAGGCTCGGGGGAGTGTGAAATGTGACCGGTAGACAGAAGCAGCAGCAGAAGCAGAAGCAGCCAAAAGCGTTGACTTGTTTACCATATTCGCATGTGGCAAATTTTTCCCTTTTCTATTTCTCCAACATGTTATTTTTTACTTCCCAAAACGACCTCGGCGACGTAGGCGACTTGTGCGACTTTTGTATTTAATTAACAAAAAACACAGTGCAACAATTTTGCACTTTATTTGACCATGAAATGCTTTGTTTACCACTTTCTGGAGGTTTCTAGTTGCTCTGACAAACAAAATAAACACCCTGCAATAAATAACAATGTTTAAAATTGCTTAAATGTTTTAAACATAATATCTATTTACAATTTTATAGAATACAAAAGCTGCCAGTTCTGTTTAATATAAACAACAATATTATTAATAAGCCAAAAGACTTTTGGCAGAGTCTACAATATTCGGCGCATTTTTGCTGATTTTATTTCTAGTTGTTCCCTTTTAATTTTCATGTGGCAAAAGTTGCGTCCATTATACAAAAATATTTTCTCTCGTTCCCCTCGTCGTCGTCACTTTGCAGCGTTTCAATGATAAAGTGTTTTTTGTGTCGCTGCCGCCGTCGCCTGCTACGGAAAATATATTAAAGAAAATGTTAAAAATGGCTAAAATGGGTTTTCTATTGTTCTGTGGCCGTTCGCTGCCTGCAATTTTTAGCTGCAGTAAAAAAAATGGCTGGCAAAAAATTGTTTATTACATTTTTAGCTTTGCACCGAGGTGCACGGTAGGAAATTTATGCCCGACATTGAATGGTATCCAAGCCAGGGCCGCAGAGGAGTGGGTCGGTGGCGGTGGTGGCAGGGCCGGGCCAAGGGCAGCTGGTAGCCCTGACGCGGCGTCTTGGCTAAACAAATATTTTTTTTTTGTCGGTGGCATTGAACTTTGCTGGGATGTCATTTCAGCTGGTTAGGAAATGAAAAGAATGCGTGCCTTGAATCCATTCAAAATGCGACTTGCACAAGGTGATTGCAGTTGAAGTGTTAGACTAGGAAGAGTTTCTGAGAAAATATCCGGTATTTAAGTGACTTATTTAAGAATTCATTTCCATATGTCAGAGGTAAAGATCTAGGTTAGGTTTAAGACTAAAAGCTTCACTTAAAGTGTGCAATTGTGTATACTTACAGAGTGAGTTCCAGCTCAACCTAAAATTGTGTGTATTATTAACATAATTATAGTAGTATTGCTTAATATAAAAATTACTGTGTGATGGCAATTCCCTTTTTAGTTCTTATTTATCTGGCCATAAGCATATTTAAATATGTGATTTAATTATTTCTTGCATATTTATTATTTCAATTAAAACCCAGCAAGTAACTAAATCTACAACTCCGTATGACTAATATAACATCGCAACTTTATCTTGTCCACAAGTTACCCATATTACTTAATCTCTCTCTGTCTCTCTCTCTCTCTCTCTCTCTCTCTCACTCTTCCCTCTTGCGACGTTAGTCCCGCCTGAGTTCCCACATAAAATATCCATAACATTAACCACAATTACTATGAAATTGTATATCCAGTGAAATTGCAGAGAGCGACAAAAAAAATTGCCATTGCTTGTGTTGGTTTATTTTTTGAATGGCTGTTGGAGATATGGTTGTAGTGCTGTTGTTGCCGCCCACAAAGTCCGAAATTAAAAAATGGTTAAAAAATATTTTTCTATTAATTTTCCAAGCTGTCCTTTTTTTTGCGCTGGCGTTGGCGTCGTCAACATGTGTTGCATTTGGCAATTAAATACCAGGCAACAACACGCAACACCAAAACCAAAAAGAAAGCAAAATGCTCCAACAGCAACCTACAGCAACAACATCCACATCCACAACAACAACAACAACAACAACAACTTAGATTGCATCGGGGGTCTGCTGCTTTTGCTGTTGCCTGTTGCCTGTTGCCCGTTGGTAGCGTAATAATTTTTGGCGCAGAGTTTCGCATCTTGAAGTGCAAATAAAATGCCTCGTTTTAGTGACTCAGTCGGCGGCAGTCGGACCGGCAACTTGGAGAGTGCGAAAATAATATGACCAGGCCGTAGGCAACGGTACCTCCACCATCACCAGCCAAAAGGGGGAAGAGCCAGACAGAACGAGCCGAACGCAGAATGGGGTGCCCAGGCATAGAAAGCTAAATGAATGACATGCCAGGGCGTCTGCAATGTCTGTCTGCCATGGGCAAAGATGGCAAAGGAGACTGGGGAACAGACAACTGGCAACTGGGAGCTGGGAACTGGAGAACTGGAGAACTGGAGAACTGGGCAACTTGCGGTTCGACGCCAGCCAGAAAACGTCTGCGGCGCTGGCTTCAATTAATTTTCGACTTGGTTATTGTTTGCGGGTGTTAATGGTTCGCGTTATCAGAGCAGCAGGAGGAGTGGGAGCAGCAGCCTGATACTGATGTTGCAGCAGTGGCACTGCAGTTGCCTTAGGCTGTGGGTTATGTGGCAGCGGCTACTGTTGACACTCCACATTGCCAAATGTCTAACCGAATTGTGCAACTGAATACTGTATAGTGTTTGGGTAGCTGTTGCCACCAGTTGTTTTTATCAAGGTAAGATAAGGATAACAGTTGAAAAGCATAAAGTTACATTTAAATAGATGTCAGCGAACACATCTGATTTAAATCTCGTATGCCACAAGTTTAGGTCATTCACAATTAAACGATATCTCATCACAATATCAACCAAGTCAAGCAATTCTTATTTTTTCCCATCAACACTTTCCGATGCAATCTCCACTCAACTGGCTACCAAGATACGCGTCTCGACCTCTGAGATGATCTGTATGTGTGTGTGTGTGTGTGAGTGTTAGTCTGACCCAATGTCCGCCTCCAATGCCTCCGTTCGTGGTTCGTGTCAGTCGAAGAGCGACGTCGCTTTTCACGCATCTGTTTTTTGCTTTCGTCACATAAAAAAATTTGCATTTGACGGCAGCTACCGAAGAAACGGTGCCAGTGCCTGTGGCAGTGGCAGTGGCAGGGCCAGTGGCAACCCACAGCTAAGCAACAGTCCGACTGTAGTTGAGTTCGATGGGAGAGTGGGGACTAAGCGAAGCGACCAGCTGCTGGTTTCATTGCAATTGCAACTACGACGAACATGGAGCACATTAAAAGGCCGAACCATGGCCATAAAAACTATGCGACTCGCTGTGTTGCTAAAATTTTATTTCTTTTATTTGGGACTGTGCCGCCGACAACAGAAAAACAACAACAACAACAGCAACAGCAACAACAACAATGAGTGCGACAACAACAAGGCACATTTGCAACTTTGCTGCCACTTCCACTGTCAAGTTGGCGTAAAATTTTTCATTTCGCATATGAAAGGAAGTGTGGGCGCCAGTTTGGGCCTCCCTACCTACCCCTCCCCCCCTTCACTCTCCCTCCCTCTCGACATGTTCCCCTCTCTCTCTCTCTCTCACTCTCACCATAACCAAAACAGATCCCAGGCCACAGCCGCAAAACGGCTTCAACGTTTGTCGTTTAGTTTTTTTTTTCTTTCTTTATTTGACTTTTTTTTGCATTTTGCACTTTGGTTTTCTTTTTGCATTTTATTAATTGCTTGAGTGAATTCGCGTCGGCTTTTCCCCCAGCCTGCTAAGTTTTCTTTGTGTTTTCTCGCTTTTGATCTTTTTTGAGACACTTAAGCATATACATACATATGTATGTATGTATGTATGTATATATACTTTGAAAATGGCGCACATGGAAACTATCTTGATAGAAATTAAAAAGGGCTTTAAATACAAAGATTGAACTAATGTGACTAGTTCACAGATTTTACTTTGCTTAATTGACAGACGTATTTTTAAAGTATTCATGAACTTACACAATTTAATTGGCTTAAAGATAGGTACAGTTTTCAGCAATTTAAAAATGCATTAAACACTCAAATCGAATATGCAGATTTAAACAAATGTTGGTCTACATTTTAATGGATTTTGCATACAAATTTAATATGCACAGATTTACTCAATTTGTTTAAATTAAATTTACCTTGTTTAATGATTTGCATTGGTTTTGATTTGACCAACTTTCACTGGCTGACACAAAATAACTATTACAGTGTTTGCCATAAGTTTTACTATTTAATGTAGTTTAATATTTTTAAACTTCAATTTCAATGATTTAAAGCCAGGCATGGCAATCTTCGTAGTTGTTCTTGTCATGTCGCATTTCCGACGGCCTAAAGGGCAAATATCAGACTGAGGCCGAACTCCCCCCCTCCCCGCCACGCCCCCAGTCTTGTCTGGGCCAGCATTTTCGTACAGTTTTTCGCGCTGTTTATATTTTTGTATTTTGACACGTTTTGGCATGTCGCTTAGCTATGTGCAAGGGTTGTGGAGGGGGAGAGGGCTTGGGTTAGGAACTGTATGTCTGGCATTTTACATAAATTTTGCCTGCTGCGCGCTGAGAAAATCGTGTCGAGGAACTGCGCAACGTTGCCAGCAACTGCCACATGACGTGCTGTCATGTGACACAAACGCGACAGTTTGCAAGGTCACGTCACATTAATTTGCTGACAATGATGTATTTAGTGGGCACAAGGGAGGGGCAAACCAGTCAGTATGCATAACTGACTGACTGCCTGCCTGCCTGCCTGCCTGCCTGTCAGACATTCTTAAAGCCAGTCCAATTAAGTTGCAAAATTTCAAAAATTTCACGCAAATTATGCATTATTTATCAACTGCATTTTTTCTCTTGCATTTTCTGTCTTTGCAGCATAAAATGGGCGAAATTTAAATGAAATCGCTGAATGTGTGAACACTAAATTGGAAAACGTAACAAAAGTCAAAATGCCTGCGATAAAATTACAGAAATTGAATTGCTGGCCGAGGCAACAACAACAACAACAAAAACAACAACAACAACAACAACATTTGTCTATTGATTGGCCCGGCGAAATTGAAAGGCTCGAGTACAGCTGCTGGCATTCTGCAACAAATTATTTAAAAAGTTATTGCCGCATTCAGCGTCAGGGTGTTAATAACAGTAAAACTTTATGCTGGCTGACATTGACTTTGATTTTATTGAGCAGACCCAGTGGCAGTGGCACTGTCGTCGTCTCAACAGCAGTTGGCAACCCAGCGAGCTCAGCTGTGGCAGGCGTGGCAGCACTGGAAATTGGTAAGTTAATGATGAGAGCCACTGTGGAATACCAATTACATTATCGATATTATAAAATTTGTATTTTTTTGCAAGCAGAATATTTATTTTTTTATTCATTGTTAATTGAATGCCAAATACCACAAGTTTGTTAAAATATTTTATCAATTAATCTAATATGTAATTAAAACCAAAAATATAAAATATGATAAACGAAATAAAAAAAAAATAACCTAAAAAAACAATTTGAAATAAGAATAAATTGAAATTAGAAGTTTTACCATAATTGATTTCCAGTTTTCATAAATATATTTAAATTTTCAATTATGAATTCGAATAGGACATATTTGGCATTGTTTGTTAAGTATTCTTTGCATGTGCACAGCTTTTATATACAGCATGAAACTTCCACTTTGATACACAATTTAAACGTTTTGACCAATTTCCACTCCCCCACTCTTCACCCCCTTTATCAATCCCACCGACTGCCTATTTCCATTGTAGCCCTTCTCGTTTGGCCATTGAACAAAAATACCGTCTGTTCAGTTCCCATGACATAAAATTTATGCATTTTTATTTCGATAACACACAACCACATTTGCAGACAGCAGCAGGAAAAAAATACTTGCTCCCCATATAAAAGGTACAAAAAGGTACATTATGGAAAATATTTGGTACATATATAACAAAGCCAATTGGAACTAAATTTGTTTCAATACTTAGTTCGAATACTCAAAATTTCAACAATACATAGAAATACAAAAAAATGAATCGATATATGTATATACGACATTGTCAATAATACATGATGTATATTGTGTAATGCATGAATGAGCTTTCCCAAAGTAGACTGCTTGAGAAGAGCGTCCTGGCTCCTGAGTTCGAGACCCTGAAAGCCAGCTACAAACATTACCTTTCTGACAGGGCTCCTCCCCTCGTAGGGCTACGCCGCCTACGATGCAACTGCTGAGGATAGCTGAAGTTCGAGGAGTGGCATTTAATTTACCACTGCACTAAATACGCAATGGTTGAGATGTGGGCAACTCTGAGCCAGAGTCTGCATTATTTGCATTTGCATTCGGCAATCAACATGGAAATCAATCAACCGCAAATGGGAATAGGAGCGAAACAAGACAGAAACTAAAACATGCCGACGCTCAAGTGTTTCCCAATAATGCAAACCGTAACTAATAACTGTTAAGAGGGAGCAGGACCAGGATCAGCACCCGCCATCCACCAGTCACGCACTCAACCACAACCAATTACAGAAATTTACGCAAAGCGCCAGGATGCGTCGACGACGTCGTCATTAATAAACATGAGCCTTGGCATATGCCAGGCCAAAAGGTGGTTAGAAGAGCATAGAGCATGAATATATATATTTATATATATATATATATATATGTATATGTATATGTATAGATATATATGCAGAGCCAGGTGCTGAGATGGCCGAGCAAATCGAAGCCACAGCGGTGCTTTTGATAGATGACTGCCTGCGTCTTGGTCTTGGTCTTAAACTTGGACGCTCCTCATTACCATTGCTGATTGGCTCCATCGTGGCGGTGGCTCCCAATGCTCACGTGTGTGGTCGCGTCCATCACAGCTGGCGAAGCTTCGGTTTTGTTTCTTTCCCCATGCTGCTGCTGCTGCTGCTGTTGCTGCTGCTGCTGCTGCTGTTGTTGCTACTATTGTTGTTGTCATTGTTATTGTTGCTTTCTGTGGCATTCGTCTGCTGAGCATAACAAATTATCTTGTTGTGGGCCTCTGGCTCGTTAGCGAGCAACTTGTTTGCCAAAGCCAAAGATATAACCAATTAAGGATCATCGAACTTAATATACACTTGCATATCTTGATATACATTTGGGCAGTGTTCAAAATGGATTTAAATCTTATAAATATTTTGCAAAAGATATATTTATTATTAACGAATTTGATTTGCCTAAGCTTTTATTATTTAAAATTATTACAATTATTTTAACTGGATTTTATGTATCACTTCATCAGCAGTTGTGATTTTATTGCCTAATTGTCATAGAATTTTAAGTTCTCAATTTATCAATAAAATGCCAATTTTTAAAAGCACTTACCCTTTTTGTGGGTTTAATAGATTTAAATGAAAAACACACTGAGTTATTGTTGTACGTAGTATATATTTAAGTGCTTTTAAACATGTTTTAAGACTCCAATTTTATACATTGTATTATGCTTAAGCGTTAATGCTAAGCTAAAGTAGCCAGTTGCAGAGTATAACCAGGCCAGGTCAGTAGCAGGAAATGAATGAAGCTGCATGAAAATCATGTTGTCGGTTGGTTGGTTGCTCGTTCGGATTACTTGGTCTGTTTTGCTCGATTACGGATCGGCCTGCGAGTATTTATTTAAATGCGTAAATATCTGCATGTCTGACATATTTCATTTGACCGTAGGCGCGTTGAAATGTTGCTCGAATTGCCTCGTGGCAAGCAAATAAAAAATGACAACAAAATATATACATATACACAGCATCTACATACATAAAATTATATACATACACATATGTATGTACATATGTGTACATAATGTTAAAGCGTTGCCGTTGCCTTTTTAAATGATTGTATAAATTGGCATTGAAATCGAAATTCCCCTTCGAAAAATGGCTTATGCATAAGAGCCTGTTGTAAGCAGTGAATATCAACTGCAGTCAATGATTTATTTCAATGGTTTTCCACAAGAATTTATTGACATGTGCATATTTAAATCTGGAGTACGAGAAAGTTAATGTAACGTAAATACTGTTCAGATTTTCCATGATATTTTCTGTTCATATAAAGCAATGTATTATTCTTAAATTAATATTTATATGTATTTTGTTTTTAATAATTCTTTAAATTATTTTAAATATATTCTAAATCTTACACAAGAAACAATAAATAAATATTGATAAAATTTTTGATAAAATTAATGATAAAAATACTCAATGGAATAAAATAATAATATAACAAAAAAAATATTAACTTCTGTTTAATGTATTTTGAAGACGTTTCCACTGATTACAGTTTAAAAGGAATTGTTATATTTATTTGATCACAGTTACATATATTTTTCTTAACATGCCACAGTTTCATTTCAATCATAACCCACACACGCTCAAATGTCGCACACATATGTTTAGCAGTTTGGTGTACTGAAAACCCTCTCAGGTAACTGACTGCTTTAAACTCTCAAAAGCAATTTCCGATTTAATTGCTTGGCCAGCCCCATGGCCCATTTACACAATATACACTTTTACTTTCTAGCCTCAGATGGGTGACTTACATTTTAGAGCCACCAAACTGAGCAAATCCCACACACTCCGCAGCGGAATCTCTTAAAAACCACTTTCAACACACACACACATACACACAAGTGACTTGTAGATGCCACACAAAAAACCTGATATGAATTGGTCTTAGATGTTGTCAGTTGTCGGTTGTCGGTTGTTGGTTGTCTCTTGGCATCTCTGGCAGCGATTACAACGCGACGGCCTAAAACAGTGGCCAAATGCGATAAACTAAACACCAAAGCGGCAAATGCTGAAATGCATGTAATTTGCCCCACTGGCCGCCAGCTGGCAGGCAGGTAATACAAAAATATTTATGCATGTAATGTGTGTTGCCACCGACCAGCAACCGCAACGGTGGCAATCAAAACTAAATGCAACACTAAGTCTAAACGGTGTTAAAGGGGTGCAGGCGGAGGAATGGCCAATTAAGACTGCAGGCTGAAATGCGGCACTGGCAGTAGCCAACTTGTGGCACATTTAGCGGAAGCTAAAGAGAAAATATGTCTTAAAGAAATAATGGAATTTACGAGTTTTTCAATGCGTATTTTAATGAAAATCTGCTTAGTTACCAAGCAAATAATTAACAGGTCCAAAAAAGGCTCAAATGACTCAAATTATTGTATAGTATTAATAAAAATAAAAAAAATACCAAGACTTTGTGAAAGAAAGTAATATATTTAAATTGTATTAAATTACTTAGTTTTAAATTGAGTGATATGACAATTTAATTAATATCAGTATTAACTAATTTATGACTGCTGAGAATTGAAAATGCTTTGATAAAATGTGCACAATTTACAGTTAGCAGTTTCTTCCAATCTCTTCTCGAATATTAATACAATGCTTTAGTAAGACTATCAGATTGAATCATTATCGCTTGGCAGCGTTTGTTCAGTTAATACTACTTACTGGTAATAGCCCACTTCCCACTAAAGTTAAGTGCACAGTTAAGTGACTACCGTTCGTTGTTGAAGCCTTTGGCTCTGGATACAAAAAACAAAAACATCACAGACTTTTGAGATACATTTTATTTTACGTATATAGATTTTGCGATAGAGATTTTTTGACAGCTCTCCGCAGGCCTATGGCCAGAGTTAATGTTGCTTCCAGGCTGCTGCAGACCTGCAGCTGCAGCCGATCTCTGAGCGGCGATAAGGAACACGAACAAACAACTGACAGGCATGGCTGTGAAAAAAATTAAATAACAATTAATAGCCTAGCAGCCAGTGAAGGAGACCTGGCCCAGTCACCCACAACACCAACAACAACAACAACAGCAGGGAACAGATTTTGCATGGTCAGTCAGTCACTCGATAAATTAAAAGGCCGTGCAACGGCGCTGATAACTTGGCGACGATTAGGGGATAAGCACCGCAACATGGAACATGTTTTTCTTATGGTATCAATTTTTCTTCTTCTTCTTCAATGTTATATTTCCTTTTTTTTTTTGTTTTTTTGTTTTTTTTTGTCTGCGATTTATGTGCGCTGCGATAGAGCGTAAAAGTGAATGTTCGAAATGTGGTGACATGCATTTAAGATACTTTGCTTATAAATTATGTTAATTTATGGCCATATCGCGCTTGCTCTGTACAAAATGTTTTACATATAATGTGTGAGTTTGTGTATCTATCGCTGTTTTGTTGCTGTTGTTTAATGTTGCGTGTTAAATGTTTGTCACGTCCATTTCCATTTCCACAGCTCGTTTTGTGTTGGCTTTTCTTTAATTTACAATTAATCAGCGCATTGCCTTCGAGCCCGGCCCTTTGTGTTTATGGTTGCAACTTCCGTTGCATCCGTCAGATACGTTTTTGCTTATTGAAACCCAATTAAAAAGAGTGCGTAAATTCCATTACACGAATCTCCTGCTCACTTTCAGCCCCAACGAACCATAGCCAGAAGTTTGGTGTTGCTTTTGGGGGAGCTGAAGATTGGGGCTTGGGCCAGGGAGCCGATGCTCATAATCCACGCCTTGTTGCCTGCGTTGTTCATGAGCATCGGTAGCAGATACGCGTCATTGAACGCGTTTCTCGTGCCTCTCATGAGCTGTTTGCTTGCTGTTTCCAAACTTATTGGCGCCTTTGAGCAGACTCACCGCTCACACACAAAGGGATCCACATGGGAAGATGCGCAAAGTCAACCATTAAATGCTCTATTAATTAAATGGTGATATTGGATTTTCTACATATTCTTAACTATGGCATGACTAAATTAATTGTTTAAATAATAAGTAAGCTATTGCTGTATAATTGTACACATTTAAATTTCTTTGTATCTGCAGAAAACCAAAATGAAAATATTCATAATACTGTCCCATGTTTAATTTAGAACAGCTCGAAAAGTATTTAAATGATTGTATTTTTGTTTTTAATAGCAATGCAGTTCGCAATTGCTGTTCAAGATGAATACAAGCCACAAATATATTCATTATTACCCATCTTTCTCAATTCTCACAGCTCCACACTAATAGAGTCTTTGCATATCTCATTGAGTCTATGAACCATATAGCATATTAACATCACATTTCCTATTTCTGTTGCTCTCAAGTGTATTTAAAATGTTTGCTTATAATTTGGAATGGATTACGCCTGCAGAGAGGAGATTTTACGAGCGAACCAATCTTGTAACTCCATCAGAACCGCGTAACCACTTGTGCCTTGCTTTGGTTTGCATTGAACTGTGAAATTTGTGCAATTTTCAATTTCATAAAGTTGCGCGGTGTTTGTTTGTGTTGTTTTACGCCCGGGCCCGAATGAACTTTGAATTATGATTATCGCAAAAGCACACACACACACACACAGAGAGATACACACACACACACACATGGAGCAGGAGCCAGTTTGGACGCACTGCAGCGGACTCACCCGGCTACGCACTCAAGTGCAGTTAATTAAATTTGGTTCAATTTATTTTGCGCAAAACTTTACTGTGAACAACAACAACAATAACAACAACAATAACAACAACAACAACAACAACTGTTGTTTGTGCCGTACGTTGTTTACTTTTCACTTTGTAGTTTTGCATTTTGCCGTCAGAGTTTTGCAAAATAGTTTTTCCCGTGCCGCGTCTTCAGAGGGGAGCTCGGAGTTGAGGAGCTGAGGAGTTGAGGAAGCCGCGCATCCATTCGATAAATTCTATGGCGTAAAATGCATTGTTTATGAATGTAAATAAAACGTTTCTTCATTTCCAGCGTATTGCCATTGATTTGGCATAGTTTCCACATCTTTGTAATCATCACTTTGCGCAGAGGGGAGTGGCACTTCTGCCGTCATAATTGATTACCCACACACACACACACACACACACACACACACAACTATATTGAAAAGTCTAGACAACTACGCGTACAACGATCAATCGGCGAGAAAAGCAACAGTTCTCTGCGCATAGTTTTTCCTCAACTTAGTCTCAATAATTAAAAATAATTTATGAGCAGCAATATGTCAGGGTGTAATGTAAATATTACAAACTGTTGCTGTTGTTGTTGTTGTTGTTGTTGCCCCTCTTGGTAGGCGTTGCTCAGCGACTCTCTTGAATGATTGCAACAATTTACGGGCACTGGCAAAGTTTTGCTGTCTGTAGATAATTAAGCAATTGCGTTTTGGCTAAATGAGTTTACAGTGTACTGTGCTAATGGGTTGGGTAAAAAACAACATATTTTCAAGGACCAGCGGGCACATAAGTACTTTCGGTGTTGATATGTACAAACGGAGATGAGCTTGATAAGTTTTGGAAACCATAAGAAATAATAGAGAAGGTGCTAAAGGGAATAATAATATAGTGGAAATAGAAATACTAAAAAGGATTATGACTAATCTGTTGATATATAAAGTGGCAAAAGGACGCAAGTTCATAGCTAACATATTAATTTAAATTTGGCTTGGCTTCAGTTGCTCATCAAAACTACCCAGTTTACACACCAGAAACTTCACGGACAACCCATCCATTGAGACCACTTGGAAACAGCTAGCACCAAGTGAAAGACCAAGACCTGGACTCAAAATGGGACAAAGACACGACCAAAAGCCAAGAGGCGGTGTTTACATCGTTGCAAGTAAAATGAAACTACGACAGCAAGATGTAAAAGTATCTATAACTGCAGATGGTGCGATAGGGTTGTCAAGTGGATGTGCGAGCAGCAAAGCTCACTTGGCTGGCTGCTCACCAAGTGCTTGGGGAATGGTAGTCTCCCGGTTTGACCTTTGTCTAGTTTCCTGCTCTTGGCTCAGCTGGCTTTGACTTATGGTGCTTAAGCGTTGACTGATTGCATCTAATTATTCACTGAATGATAATATTGTTGATATTTTTCTGTGTGTGCCTGGCTGGAGCAACAGCCAGCTAGTTGATGATGCTGATGACGGCGTCTCAACGACCTATTCATGACCCTTTCGCTGTCTCTTGGGGGCCGGTGTCCGCTTGAGTGGAATTTCATTTGAAGCGTCATCTGCTGCTTCTGTTGCTGTTGCTGTTGCTGTTGCTCCATTCGACAAGTGGATGAGCCCAAAATGATAATTGCGCTTTTCATGCATTCTCTCAGATTCAGATTCAGATTGATGGCAAATGGAAATTGAGTCTGCCGATTGTATCTTCTTCTTCTTGTGCTTCTACCTCCCTTTTGGGCACTTATTTGATTTTGCTTTGTTTTTGATTTAATTAATTTATGCGCTCGACTGACAGGTGAGAAACTGTGCTGCATAGCATTTTTGATTTGTTTTAATTTGATTTCTGAATTAAGCTTTTTTTCTATATCCCAAAAGCATAAAAATATGCGTATTTTGTATAATATTTCCACATATTTCATTTTAATTGGGTGCCATTTTTCAAGTGTCAGTCAGCCTGATATGGGAGGCATGTTAGCGTGGAAATTGTGGCCATGCTCGTTATGCAGCTCGCTGCAGGCCACATCGCATCGCATAATTAATTAACATACATAATTAGAGAGAGAGAGAGACAATGAGAGATAGAGAGAGAACACTATATTAATGGAGCTACTACTATTGCTCAACCACATCTAACTGATATTCAAAATTAATATAATTTTTCAGGCACCTGCAAACAGGCTTTGGGCATGGAATCCGGGGCCATTGCGGACTTTCAAATTACGGCCAGCTCAGCACATGATATGGGCAATGTTGGCCCACAACATGCCAGGTAAATTCAATAAACATAAAACCATATATTGTAATTGAAAACCATATTTAAAGGCTCCAAGGGTTGTGCGATTGTAAATGTAATCATTTTGTTATCAGGTTTCTAAGCTAATGTTGAATAATAAATTAAAATTGTAACATGTAAACCATTTATAAAAAATTTCATATATGTAATATAAAATATGTATATAAATAATAACTCCCATAATTTACGAAAATTTCGATTTCATCAAATGTGTGGAATTATTCAGAGCGAAAACTAAATATATTTATGCTAAATATCACAATTTGTATCTGTGAGTGAAACACAAAAGAGATTTCAATTACGACCGACAACAAAATGACTTTGCAACGAAGGCAATACAATATTTAATTTAGAAACCAACACGAAAATAACAGCAACAAAAAGAACAACAACAACAAACGTGTTATTTATGTAAGCTCGAAATGATAAACAAGAAACATGCATTAAAATCTGCCACATAAAAACGGTTACATTGACGTGCGGCAAGTGGATACGAGGGTTTGGGGGCGTTTGTGCTACCAAATGGCAAGTGAGGAATATTTCTGTATCCTGTGTACATGGAAATTATTATGAATTATTTTATGGCGTGTTTAAATGCCTTTATGTCATTCCTGCCAAAAACAAGGCAAACACACAAATGACATAAATTTAAATAAGCACACAAAGAAACAAACACACACACACATAAAGACATACACACTCACACACCCACGAACATACTTATGTAAATTAAGGAGAATAATGATACAACTTATGAGCGCTTTATATTATGCTGACATTTATTTGCCTGCTGTGAAGTTGGCCAAAAGCATTTACTGATTTATCTTCTTGCCACACATGACAAATTCGCGCTCGCTAAAATAAAAAGAAACTCTCGGAGTAATTATTTAGAATGTCCAAGCGCTGACCCCGAGCTCTGAGATCATGAATATATAATGCATAATGTAGTTGTGCCCGTAATAAACCCGGACCCGGACCCGCACCCGCACCACACATGAGAATAAACAATTTTATGACGCACTAAAATCATTTGCACAATGCGCAAACAAAGCAAACAACTTTGGATGGACACCAAGTAATGAAAACCCAAACAAGCCCACAAAATGTCAAATAAAATAACTTGGCAAAGTTTCCCCCTGCCGGAAAGAAAACAACCCATAAAATGGAACTTTTTAGCAGAGTCCATAGAAAACTATGCTTGCAGATCGAAAGTTTGGGTTCTCAATTTGAAATGGATGGCATTTAAATGGAAGAGTCGTTATTAATTTTTATAATACAAACATATATCATTATAATGTATATATGATAGAGTAATCGCTATGAGACAAACATAAATTATTATTTTATGTACACGTATAATTTGATAAACATCAGAATTACATTATATGAATGAAAAGAATGTATTTTTAAGTTAGGTAACACATAATTGGATGTATATGGGCATAAATGGAATAAGATAATATTAATTAGAACTTATTCATATAAAGAAGAAGTATCCCATGTCTAAAATAATAACATCATACAATCAAATTTAAAATTAAAATATTTCTTATAAGCTGGCATTATTGGCTGATATAATACAGTTTTTCAACACCCCCTTTAAGTATCCGGCAGATCATTATGAATGAGGCATGCATTGCTGCATGCTTCATAAAACAAGTTTGCCCCGCCGAATGCCACCACATAGAAATGGAGCCAAAGGTCAGTCCGTAATGGGGAGAATCCGGAGACAAACAAGGCAAAATGTAAGCAAAGCTACAAATGCGACACAACCAAAACACAACACAGCAACAACATGCATACATGAGTGAAGTAACAAAAATATTGATTATAATGTCAATGTCGTCTTGAGGGGGGGCAAGAAGAAGGCAGCTTTCAGAATTGAAGGGGGGCTGTAAAAGTGGAACAGCGGGCGAATCGGGCCGAGGGAAAGCGCATAAAAATAAAAGAAAAGCAATAAAATTATGCAAAGTCAACAGAAAAACGACCAGCGACAGGCGACAGGCGACGACGACGCTGAGAAAGTGGATAAGGATGAGAATAAGGATGAGAGTGACGGTGATGGTGCCGTGGTACGTGTTGACTACGAGCCTCCAGCTGTATCCATGAGAGATATAGAAAGGCAGATAGAGGGAGGGGTCATGGGAGGGGGGTAGCTACAGAGGGTCTACGGTGCGCTAACAAATGTTTGGTAGTAAAAATGTCACACATGGCGTTTTGCATGTGGCGCCCCCTGAAAAAGACAGAGAGAGAGGGAGAGAGAGAGATAGATAGAGGGAGAGCGGGTGGGGGAAGAAACGTAGCTGAATCCGGGAATGTGCGTGCCCAGGCCTAATGATGCCCGCTGCGGAAGAGGGACGGACGAGTCGAGGGGTAGCGGGCAGTTTTACGTTAAACATGCGCCAAAGTCATATGAATTTTTATTACAAATGAAAAGGTTGCCAAGGCAGCAAGCGAGCGAGAGAGAGAGGGAGAAAGGGAGGGAAAGAGAGAGGGAGACCCAAGAAAAACACTCAACGTATGATAAATGAAAGCGCGCTGCTTATTGAAGGGTTAAAGCAACAATGTCTAGTGCTTCTCAGAGCCAAGTTCCAAGATTTACGGCCTGCATTTGGCCCACTTAGCCGCAAGGATACAACAAGGCAACTCTTATTATTAGCGTAGCCTAGTTCCCAACACCCAAAAAAGAAAGTAATAAAAAAAAAACAGAGAGAAAACAAAAGGCGAGCACAGTGCAAATGATGCCATTGAAGCATTCTTTATGAGCCTTACGTGACCAGAAACTCTTTGCCTATTTTAAGTTGTGTAGCATTCTCAGGTGATTCGAGCTAATAAACTTTAGCTGCATAGTTTTTCACTTTGCGAGCGCGCCTCGCAAAAATGGCATTGAAGAAAATTGACTTTATTTGCCTTGCAGAGTGGTGCGAAATTTTCATTGTGTGAGTTTTTTTTCGGGCTGGGAAAATGACAATGTGAGCGCCGCGTGTCAGCAAACATGAAAAGTCCATATTCATGCGTGAATTTTGATGGATGTCGCCTAATGAAAATATGCGACGCTCACTTCCCTACCTCCCTCTCTCCCTCTCTCTCTATCTCTCTCTGTCTTTCTCGCCCACATATGTATCCTTTTTCTCTCCTTTTCACGCTCGGGAGAGCTTTGTGTCGTATGTGTTTGGCATAAATTGTTGACAGTTGAGTTATTTTCGACAGTCAGCCGTGGGACTCGGTCTCCCTCTCTCTCTCTCTCTCCCTCTCTCTTTCTCTATCGCTGTATCTGCATTGAGTCGCTCTCTCTCTCTCTTTCTTTCTGTATACGCTTGACTCACGTTTGGGTTGCCCAAATGTAGGCTGCTCATAAATTTGTTTCGTTGCTTTTGATGTTTTCGCTGTTGTGGCAGTTGCCTTGATAATTGAAGCAATTTAAGAAATGGCCTAGCAAAGCACCAATACGCTCAAATTCGCTACAAATATTGTTGCAAGTGGTTGGCATGTTGGGAAACTGTGTCAAAAATTATGAATTGTACAGTCTAACAAAAGTTATCGTGAGAATTGCAAACTAACATAAAGCCTTAAGAACTGGGTTAAAATCTACATATTAGATGCATAAAGATACTCACAAACTATACATTGTATTTAGACAACTTTAAATATGCATTTTAAACGTAGGATTATTAAAGTTCAAAAGTTTCAGTCAAAAGGCATTTTATCACATAATGTTGATTGCTCAACAAATTAATTCGTTAGCTAATTTGCTTTGTTTTTGTTTGTAGTTTACCGATGGGTCTTATTTATATTGAAATCAGATTTGTGGTAAATATCTGAGAGTCACACATTCATTCCGCTTTGGATGCTTAGATAGATTCCATGCATTTGGTCTGCTTACTATCGTTCCCTGAACTCAAAACTAGAAAAATGACTTCCGCTGTCGCTCTGTTGATTATAACCGGGCAGCATTCAAGCGGCACTGATTAATAAAGTTAAATGACTTATAAGTCCATTAAGCAAACTTCTTCATTCTTGCGTAAAGTAAAAATGCCAAAGAAATTAGCGAACCAAGGCAAGGAAAGCAAGAAAACACCACAAAAAAAACAACAACAACAACAACAAAAGCAAAAGGAAAGGAACCGAAAAACTTTTCACGTCTGCAGCTGATGGAAAGAAATACTTACACATAACATAACAAACGAGGCACCGAGAATGGGAAACAATTGCAAACATTTTCCAATACACAGCTGAACCATCGAGCTGGCAAAAACGAACAAAATAAGAAAAGTGAAAATGGAAAAAGGAAAAAAGAAAAGCATAAAGTGAACTACGTAAAATCTTATGGCAGCTTAGCATGCAATAAGCAGAAATCAATTGACCCATTTGGTTTATGTACTGGAAACGTGGGAGGGTGGGCGACCCCAACCCGACCCCAACCGACCAACAAATGTCATCACATGGCGAATGCAAAAGGCGAGTGCCTGATTCGTATTGTTTTCACATTATGTTGACAGCCTCGAATCAAAATCAACGCAGTTTCAATTGAAGCTATCCTCGCTGGGTGGCAATGGGAACCGAAAGCTGCACTTTATGTGCCCCAACGCACAAAGCCACAAAGAACAACTTTTGTGTACGAAAACTTACAACGTTTTGCAATCAATGGAAACTTCGATTTGTGGTTAAGGAGTGGCGAAGAGTGGCAAGGATCTCGACCCTCTTACGTTATGGGGTAAAGTCAAAGTCAATCTGAATGCGGCCAAATGTCAATGTCGACTCCAGATAATGTCTGAAAAGTTCTCCATCTCTAGTTGTCTGTTTATCTCTCTCTCTTTCTCTCTCTCTCTCTCTCTCTCTATCTCTCTATTCATCTCGCAGTCAAGCGTAACTATTACAAGACAGAACACGGTGCGTATGGGAAACGCTAACTGCCAATCATTTTTCATTGTTGGAAAATCTAGTTAATAAAGTGCAAAATTATTGTTTGAGTTCGTCCATAAAATGCATAGAATATAAAATGATGAAAAAAAACTGCGAAAATTTGTATTCCATTTCTCTGTGTAACTAAGAACATAAAATTATTGCATTGTTTTAGGGAAATTAAATGCTTTACAATGAATACACTCAATTTTAATTGGACTGCAGTGAAAGGGAAATATTGTTTTGGGTATATAATGCAAGAATCTGGTGTAATTATGCTGAAATGAGAATTCCAGACTTAATGTTATGCTTTCAACTTTCTGTGCAATGAAACTATTTCTCATTTACTCCATAATTACAACTGATTTGCGTCCCTCCCCTCCAGTTATTGTTCCTGTCAGTCACTTGTATATTGTAAATGAAATACTTTTGGGAACTGAACTATTTCAGTTGTACTGAGGTTTGGTTTGTTGTTAATTACGTATATCGTTATGAACACATAGATATTCCCTAGTACACATATTTGTAACGCCAAAAGCAGACGCCATTGTTAGTTACGGGCATGTACTAATGCTACATGTAATCTGGATATGTTTGCCACAAATTGGAAACAGGTTTCAGCTTGCATTCCACATTACGAACATTTTGCATTTTGGGGGAGGCGAAGCAGTTGCTCGCAGCTTCCCCGCCGCTCCGCTTCATCCCTTAATTGCTGCTTTAGACGCTGCATCTGCTTGTGTTAAAGTCAGTCTCGCTGCCACGCCACATTATGTTGCAACAGCCACAACATTGATAACATGAGTGTGCGGCGGGGGGTGGGCGGAAGAGTGCCCGACTAGGAGATACCTTCAACATAGCCCTGAGTTCATGTGTTTCTGCATTTGGTATCTGTGTGTGTTTTATCTGAACTTTCACATTACATTTCGGGCTTGTAACTATTATACCTACCTAAGAATGCTCAAGAATCATAGTTAATATATATTCAGATTCATTTTCAAATCATAAATAAATAAATTTCGTTTTCATTAATTTTGTATTTTTTAAAATTGTATACAAAATTACATTCTACAATGACTTTCGAATCTACCCGCTTTGATTGCCAGCAGGGTATAACAAGAACTGACATCCTGTGCTTTTTGGCTCCAATTCTGCTCCATTGTTGCTCACTCTTTTTGGGTTTTGTCTGCGGCTGTCGCTCACTTAATCGTTGCCTGCCTGTCCGATTGTCTGTCTGTCTATCGCTCTGTCTGCCTGTCTCTGGCATTGATTTTCTACTTTTAGGCGAACAGCACGTCAGGCGGCCGGAATAGAGGCACGGTTACGAGCACTGATTACGGCAGCCAGCTGCCAGTTTTTGGCCACTGGAGCAATTGTTGTTAACGCGTTTTCCATTTTATTGCATTAATGTTTGATTTGGTTTTGCCTCATCTACACACCCCCGCCTAATGTTGGCCCGATTGAATTGATTGCTGTGTGTATCCGTATCTTATGCTGTGTGCGTAACGGTATCCTTGTGCGTGTGTGTGTGGGTGTGTTTGTGTGTTGTTCTGTTTCTTTTTTTTTTTTTTGCTCTGCTAGTTCTGTGGCACTTGTGTGCTCTGAAATTCGATTTCATTGCCAGTTTCGTCTCTGGCTTCGTTACGCTTCAGCTGTCAGCAGTATCAAACTGGGGGCCACTTCCCTCTCTCTCTCTCTCTCTTGCTGTCCCTCTCTGTCTATCTCTCTCTCTCTCTCTTAACGTCCTTCACATGCTGCGTAATGTGTTAATGTGCTTTTTATGTTACAAATGAGTCAATTTTTATGATTTAATGTTACCCAGCGCCATTCGTCCAATTCCAATTTTGATAACGGTTTGGCATTTTTCTTCCATTGATTACCCCAAATTTGGTGGACGGGACGACCCGACGAAAAGCATAAATTTGCTTGCTTATTGAATTATTTATAACATTTTATTGAATTTCTTCATTGCCACGCATTATTTCTCGCAACTTTGGCATTGATTTGGGTTACAGGCCTCAACAATTTATAAGCTTATTGCAACTTAAAACCGTTTTCCATTTGGCCCCACTTAATTGGAGTAAAATTGCTGCAAAAAGTTAAGGCATTTCCCAGGCAACGGACATCGGTTGTGGAAATTCTTTGGCATAACGGGGGGAAAACATGTTTTATTAATTTCATTTATTAAAAATACACACCGTAGGTTATCTTCATTAGATTTTGTCAAGCTGCGTCGTCGTCCCACTTGGAATGCCGACGCTCACACACTTAGGCAAACAAATACTTGCAGCTTAGGCGTGTACCGGAAAATTCCAAGAAAATAACGACGTCAACGTAAGTGCTGCAAAATGTGTGAGTTGAGGAGCTGTTATGGCCAGGTAGAAGGTAGCAGCTCCAAAGTCGTTGTAGCTCAGGCAACACTTTAATCAAAAATATACGAAATCTATGAAAGTGTTTTTTGTATGCTAAGGTGTCTTCAATCTCTCTCTATAATTACCTTTCTATCAATTTAAATCAGGTTTTTAATAATAGTTAATATAATAGGAAAAATCTTTAGCCGATTATCGAACGTTAAATAATTTGAAGTGAATTTCTCAAACCATACAAAACAAAACAAAGTTTGACTTGAACGAGTTTTATGTTTCCACAAAATTTATTTTATTGTCAGTCAATTAGAAGCGTAGTTCATTCTAAGAACGAACTGGGTTTCTTTTACTGGAATTGGTAGCCTAGTTCATTCTGATATCGAACTGGGTTTCTTTTACCAGATTAATGACAACAAAAAAATTGTAATAACAAATTTAGGTTTCTGCCAAGTTCAACTTGTGAGTCTGCCTTTCTCCTGATCGGAGCTTACACATAAATAGCAGCAGTGGCCTAGAGGCAAGCCAAGCCATAGCCTCCAAACGTCAACACAATTAAGACGCTTTCAGGCAGCAAATTGTGTGGCACGCATGCGTAACCAGCAGTAGCAGCAACAGCAGTAGCAGCAACAGCAGCAGAAGCAGCAAGTCTGGGAGCCGCATTGACGGTGCCAGTTAAATTTAAATACACCGAGTAAATACCGTGGAACTGTTTGCTGCGGTAATTGAAAGGCAAACACGAGACGGAGCCGACAAGTGGCCAGAAGACTAGCTGAAGACTAGAAGACCAGAAGACTGCGCATGTGTAGCCGACAACAATGCGACCGAGACGACCCGGGACAACTCAATCGAGTGCGCAGGTCTGAGACCCCGAGGCTATTTGCCTATGCATAACTGTGGCACATTGTGACTTGCCTATTTGTTTAAAACGTTTTCACTCCGACAACTGCAACTGCTACTTTGAGAAAAAAGAGAAAAAAAAAACTGAAAAAAAAAAACAGTTACAGCTTCTTGTCTATTTGTATTTGATCAAGAGTGATGCTTGTTGGGTTGGGTTGGGCCTAGCTACATCTACCTACATATTTGGTCAGCTGTTGGGGTGTTCACTACATTAAATACCACGGTAAGTGTAAAGAAAGATTAGTGAAAGCCATACGAATGAGCAATAGTTGATAAAAGCCGGAAGGTTTATCAAGGTTAGGTCAATCTTTTTAAAAGTGCGAAGAGCATTGTTGGGACAGTAGCGAAGCTTGTCGGAAATTCAAGAATTATTATGACAATATTTACAGAGTGGATTAAAAATAACAAGAAAACAAAAATAATAATAGTGACATTAAGCCTAGCCATTTGACAGCTGGAGGCACCGTGTGTTACCAGATATTCAGTGGCTGAAATGCTTCCATCACTTTGGCTGTCACCTTTTTGAATATATGACAAACCATTAAGACAAAAGTCAGGCGCGACCTCAAAGGAGGTGGGTGTTACAGCTGCAGGTGGGGGAAACGGAATTGGGCATGGCACGTACCATAAAAGATGACTTTGTCACAGTTATTGCGCCCTGGCAATAATAACTCGAGAAAGCTGCAGAGGCAACAACAAACATGACTGACTGCAGCAAAAGAAAAAGTGCAGGCATAGAAAACATAAACCCGACTTGCAACTAGCGAATAAGAAAAACAGCTGCCAAAAGAAAAGTAAATGGAAAATGGAAAATGACATGCGGAGGACTTGGTGGGTTCGTTTTGCCAACAGGCCACAAAAATAAAAAATATAAAAAGCATGCAATCCAAATGCCGGCAACACTTTACAGAAGCCAAGCAGACAACAAAACAGCATTAGAAAGTGGGTGTTGTTTGGGGGGCTGCGAGGCAAATTGGAAAGAAAACTGCAAAAGAGTTTTGCATTTTGTGTGCCATTGTGTCAAGTGGAAATTGCACGGAGACGACGATGGCAAAAACCTAGAAAACTGGCAAACACGCCGGAGCGATGACAACGGAAAAGATGACAATAAAAATGGTGGCTAAGGCTTAAGCGAACTCAAAGCAACAATAACAACAGTAGTAGTAGGGGCACCAAAAGCTGCACCAACGTCAACGGTTTAAAGTTCACTGGAAAATATGAAAAGCAAAATGGCGACAGCAGCCTCAGAGACGTGCAAGCTGGCGGCCATTAGCGTTTTATGGCACAGCCCAAGAAATCGATAAAAACACGCACACATGTCCTTCCTGCTCTTGTTATTGTTGTCATTGTTGTTGTTGTTGTTGTTTTTGTTGTTTTTGTTGTCGTTCCTGTTGTCCGTTCGCATCGTGTGCAATTTGCCCTGTACAAGGGTTAACGCCAGCCTCAGTCTCAGTAACTGAGTAAGAGTTAGCCGTTTTTTTTTTTACTGTAATCATAAAAGCATAACACAAAGGCCATTATGCAATATGCCCAGCACAGGCAAAGGCCACAGGATATGACTAAAGCTGGCTCTAATGTGGGTTAGACGAGAGTCAACAAAGACAAGAGGAGAGGGATAGAGAGCGAGAGAGGAAATAACGTGTTAGCTTTAACATATGCACTTTTAAAGTCAAGCTAAGTGAACCGTGTAAAAAGGGATGCAGATTCAGTTTATTTAGTTCAGTAAACTACAAATGCATACATAAAAGTGCTTTAAGGAGCCAATTACATACTATTGAATATATCTAGATTAAATTGTACAAGGACCGTCTATCTTTGAAATCCTTATTTTTATTTCAACGTACCTTTCCTGTTATTGTTTGCCAGTTTCCACACATTAATATACATTCTTAGAATATTTTATACTTCTATTTCTTCCCTTAGCCACAAGCTTTATTAAATTATTAATATTACTAAAAATACAAATTCGTTGCTAATTCACTAATTTTAATAAATTTAAAGTCGACACTTATAGCGTTTTTGCATGAATAAATTCAAGCCCATACCCAAACAAATACTTTTCCAAATACACCAAAAATTATATAAAATTCTCACTAAAATACGAGTATATCTTGAAAATCGTTAAGAATTTAGTTCAACTTGAAAGTCAAAGGTGGTAACAAAAAATTTCTGTTTGCCTTCCACAAGTATTTCGTAATGTTTCACACTTTTATATTATGTCTCTTCTTCTAGCAACTGACATTCAGTTAAGCCTCAATGTCAATCTATTTAGGTGCCATAATTATTTGCAGACACTGTGCTTAGGTACGTGGCAACAGCCAATTAAAGACATCTGACGACCATTTTGAGGCTAAAAATTAATTTGTTAAAGGATTGCTTGGCAGTGCTGGCTTACGGCTTGCCACCACAGCAAGCGTCAAACTCTTCAAGCTTAGCCAAATATTTTGGTAAGGGTGCCAAAAAAAAAAAAGAAGATATATAAATTTAATTAAAAACTCGGCGAACTGAGGCTGCCGCTGTTGTCGCTGTCAGGCGCTAGGAGGCGCTGCTGTGTTCTGAGCGCGATAGAAACAAAAGAGCAGAAATTGTTTTTGCTATGGTGGGTTGGAGAGGGGGGAAAGGGGTTGCCTTTACAAACGTCGACGTCGACGTCTTTATGACAATCGTAAAAAATAATTTTTAGTAGCTTACAAGCCGTTGGCAGGAGCTCGGTGCCTTGGCATTTTAATTGCATCAAGTGCCATTAAAAACGTTGAAAGAAAAATTGGAAATTAAATGAAAAATAAATATGTATGTGTGGAAGAGGGAAATGCGAGTCAGAAAGAGATAAGCTGAAGAAGGGGCAACCCTTGAGCATCGCACACACACACACACACACTCACACACTCACACACACACAAGAGAATTGGAAACGTAAATATTTTGCCGTCACCTGTGTTTTTCTTACACTTCTCACAATTTGCACACATGCAATAAGATTGTGACGGAATGCTAAGAACTAAAGAGATAGGGGAAGGAAGAGAGAGGGGGGAGAAGGGGACAACACTTCTGCTGTGCTACTTATTAGGCAACCCCCAGCATTCAAACATATGTGGCTATATATACTCGAAATGGTAAGCCGCTTAAGTTTTGTCTCGGACCCCCACAAGGCAAAAGTTAAGTTGCCCAACCAAACGAGCTTCATTCAGTGCAAATCAGCTTAACTTTTTGCTCCATAAACTGTAGCATATTTTCAAGCCTTTCTTATGTGGCTGTGTGTGTGTGTGTGGGGGTATCCTTAAAGACTGGCCTCAGCCCCAACCCAGCACCGAAAACAGAAATCTAGACAACCTCATTAAAAATAGGAAAACAGCCAGCAAGCAAGCTGCAAACGGAACTTAATAAAGACTCTGCTTCATATGCATAGACCCACAAAAAAGGATAACCGTATTCAAAGGCTAAGGAAGAAAAAAAAAATGTAGCAATATACAACACATATCAGCCTAGGGGCAAATTCTTGCCAAAATAAAAAAAGGGTTGCCTTAGTCTGTTAAGGCTTGCATTGTGCTTAGCACAACAAACCAATTGGGCACCTAGGCTACAGGGTGCTTCCTCTTTGGCTAAAATATATGCAAATTCGATTCTGCATAGAGCAAAGCGCACAATAAATATGCCAAGAGGACTACAAGAGTATTGTATAGAATCATTTAAATAAATAATGGACCCGAATGTTGAGTGCATTGTAATGAAGTCAATGAACAAATTAGAAAGCTGTACCTCTATACAGGCATTAGAACATTTACGATCCTTAAGAATCCTTTAGAACATTTGCGAAACTTTGTTTTGAGAAAACTATGTGACTTAGACTTAAATACAATTGCTCTTAAATAAATTGAATTTAAATTTAAATACTTTTAGTTATAGTTTTCCTATAATACAATTTTGAGAGTATCTTACATGGCCTTAAGTCATACATGGATACATATCTTCCACAACAAAATGCAGTTTAAAATAGTCCTCCATAAAAATTAGGATTATTGAAGAAATGGAAATTTGTTTTATTTCCTTTTTGAGTCACTATTACTCTCAATTAAATTGTGCCTAAGAATTGTGCAAGAAACGTGTTTTATAATTTCTGCGAAGCTGAATTAAAAAGTTTTCCACACTTTTCAAGTATTATCAAAATTCGCTAACATATTTAGAAGGGCACCTGGTGTTTGCAGTTGCACCCACCGCAGATCCCATGAACCACAATTACATAGGAACCATATGACGCCGCCATCGAGCCACATGTCCATGCATATATTTTCATAATTATCCAAATAAATGTGTGTTAGGCCACAACACAGCACACAAGTGAAAGCGACATGAATTTATATGAAAAACATAGTACAACTTTACCAGCAACCGGGACCCAGTAGCCCATAAATGTATCTGTGAGATACTTATGCGTGTGTTTGTGTTCTTGTATCTGTTGGTTGACTCTAATTTCAGCCCCGTTCGCAGCCATTTCGTGCTGGAGAGCATAAAGTAACACAAGACCTAGTTAGACTTGCCTTGTATGTGCATTTGTGTATGTGTGTGTGTGTGTGTGTGTAAGTGTGAGTGTGTGTGTTCAAATGCAACATTATGGCCACTTAGTTGTGTTGGTTTCGTGGTTTCGTTGTGTGTGTGGCTGCAGTTATGCGATAGCTGCAGCCTTTTATGGCATATTTTAGTAGCTTTACCTAAATAAAAGTGGCGCTAGGTGCCATTTCCTGCTGCTGACCATAACGCGCCAAACTATGCAGCGGAAAGTATGCACAGGATAACACAAACACAAGCACACACACACACACACAGATACACACTACTTACTCGAAACGCCGCAAGGAATGCAACAATTTGCTGTAAAACGAAACCTCAGCTCCAACAGGAGCACCTCGAAGGCATCTAGTGAAAATATTTTGTGTGGCAACGTTACATTTTTTCGCACGGTATTTTTCGGACTCGTTTGCATTGCATACTTTTATGGAAAATAAGGTACAAAATGAGTGTACAAGTTTTTCGGGTATTGTATAGCCGTAGTCAGTATCCATAAGTATCACAAGTATCTGGCTCGTTAGTCGCAAATGAGAAGGCGTCGTCGAGAACGAAACGAAGCTAATGAAAGCCTTTAGCTGAGTGCGATGCAAAATGATGCTGTACTCAAAAACCGAGACTCTAGCATCCTTATCCAGGGCTGCATAACAAGCACAACTTTGCTGGTGGCGGTGGCGATGGTGGTGGTGGTGGGAGAGGGTGCTGCATTATTTAAGTGGAGCAGAGCACGCCTTTTAGGCCTTCAGTCAGCATTCGGGCAAACAACACTTGGTTCCACAGGCTTCTTTTGCCTATGCCCATTATTCGCCCAATTTGAATGCGCATTGAGAAAACATTTGCAGCCAAGCCTTGTCATGCAAATGATGCTAAAGTGCTATCCCAGGTGACCCATATGTTAACGGTAATAAACAGCGCTCCAGACGTGAGAGGCTGCTACCAATGACTACCGAGTGGATTATCTCCATCTGTACGAATGCGAAATACTCTTTAAATTTGCATTGAAAGCATTTAATATACAAATGCTAATTTTATTTCTTTTGGATAAATACAAATCCATATATAAATCGAATTGAGTTCTGATTTTGAGACTGCTGCTCTTTAGTATAGCTTTAATATTTAAAAAAATAAATTTAATATTTCCAAGGAAATATTCATTTAAATATATTTTATATAAGACATATATATTTCATTCTTTATTTCCTTAACTACTTTAAATAAAACATGTTTCTGAGCAAACATGACATAAATTTATTTAGCAATTTTCTCAAATGCGTAATAACATCATATTTAAATTGATTGTAGACAATTAAACAAATTTTTCTAATGGTATCCAAAATAATAGTCATGCCTTATGACAATTTCTATATATTCTTTGGCCTGTTTGCTGGCAGGCCAAGAGTAAAAGTCAACATTAAATGTCAAGCCGCAGAGTAGAGACCACATTTCATTGGATTTATGACAACGGAATTGATATTAATGTAGAAACTCGTAGCACACTTGCAAATAGGCCAACCCCTGAATCAGGAAGAGGGCAGGGAAGGATATAGCAATATGGAAGCTTGGCAGACAGTCAACTTGGTGGCTTCCTCTGCCTGTTTTGCATATGAGTTTCGTTCCCTTGGCCCACAGCCGCTGTCCCGGCGTGTTGTAAACCGCGATTAACGTAAATAGCGGAAAAAATGGCGCACAGTAGCAGCAAAAAAAAAACAAATACAACAAAAAATACATGAAGCAGATAGGCAGGCAAACAGACACACACACACACACTTGGGTGTAAAAAAAACACTGACTGGGAATGAGACCGAAACCGAAGAACTGAATGTGCCACAGAGGCAACAGCATTGGCAAAGCCACAACATAATGTAGGTCATGGCGGGGATGTGTGGGGAGTGTGAGTTTACTCCAGTGGAGATACCCTGTCTGCAAGTCCCTCCAGCAGCCAACGCTATGCGTCAGGATAAAGAGTTCATATGTTTGTATGCCACCAACCATGCGGAAAATTTGTAGCAATTTCTAGAGAACGAGGCAACTGCTGATGTTGATGTGGATGTGGATGTTGCTATTCCAGCAACGGCTTCTGCTGCAGTTAATTAGCAGTTTAAGTTTTTTTTTTATTAGATTGCAGATTAGTTGAGCTACTGACATGCTACGAGATATAATGTACAAAATAAGACTTACTTCAAATTTCATAATATGCTTTCCATGAGGACTTCAAATTACTTGAAATTCACATTTTGCTTATTAGAGGCAAGATAGTTACTTAACGGAATGTTTGATTCATACTGAATTAGAAATGCATATGATAAACAACTTGAAAAGTTTTCCTTAAATATGTCAAATGAAATGACATCTGAAGTAATCAAAGATCTTGTGTTCCTATAAATTATGTATGCTGGTGAGAAAACAATGCTTTCTTGGCAATTGTTAGCTACTCATATGTATTTTAAAACAAGAATTGTTGTTACTCGAAAATTGATATAAGTGAAAACTATAATTCAAAATAATAATAAAACTTACGATTATATCTAAATATTAATATTAAAGTAAAACAATTCTTAAAGATATTATCTAATTCAATGTGATATGAAAATGTTATCTATTTTAAATAACTTACAGCAACAACTTAAACTGGGGCAGCAACAAACAGCACATGCAAGCCACATGTTGCACAAACTAATTTCCATGAAACAAAACCATAAACATTTTCCCCAGCTGGATAACTCTCTATTTATGACTATATTATATACTCTATGGAGAACTGGACAAATTTTTTAAATGGCTTTGACTGAGTCAATAACTTGCATGATTTACTGCACTTTGCGATCCCCTCGCTATTCTAATAAAAACCAACTACGAACTAGATAAAATATGAATATGAACATATAGCGTATGCCACACACAGATTCGCACATACACATACTTACAGCACACACACTTTCTCTGTGTGTGTGTGTGTGTGTGTGTAGAAATTGTCGCAATGCAGTTGCAGTTTTTTAGTTTGGCGAAAAAGTTGGTGTTTGAGTTTTGAGTAGATTTGAGTTGAGCTGAGTTGAGATTTCCATTTTCCCAGGGCTGAAAGTTTGTACAGCAGCGCAGCATGTGACTAACGGTTTTGTTTTTCAGCTGCTTTACGTCAGTTTAAAAATCGAAAGTGAAAACTGCCAAACTGCCGCAGCTGTCGTGGATATAATTCATAAATTGAGCGCGAATATTGCCGCAAAATAATAAAAAAAAAATGTTAAAAAGTCATTCACAGCTCAAATTATGATTAAGTATGCAAATTGGCGCCTTGACACACACCAAATAATTTTATTCAAGATATATTGGCACGTAATTTAAATTAATTATAAATTGGGTAATTTAATGAATACTACAAATACATATTGAATAACCGCATGGCTACTTGGGGAGTTATTTAGTTTGTGGTATGATTTAGTGTTTTCAGTATTTTTATATGAATTAATTTTTACATTTCTTAACTGTATTTAATATGTTACTGAACATTTTCAAAACTATGACCACATTGATCCCACATTTTATTCATTTTTCATAATGGTTAAAATTCAACGAATCAATTCGAACCATGGAACCAAATTCACTTCAAAGTGGGCTGAGCACAAGGGCTTTGACAACACAGTTGTCAATCAATGTGTTTCTCAAAAAGATAGTCCTTTTTGGCTTACACACACAGTTAACAACATTTAATTACACGCATTCGATCTGCAGCTGCAAATCGACAAAAAAGTAAATCAATTTCAAATTTAATTAAGTAATTATCGCCGGGACTGTAAAAAACATGTGCGAGAGCGGAATGTCGCTTGAAAAAAATGGAAAATGGTAGTTTCACGCCAAGTGGGCGTGGTCGAGCTCTGAGTCAATCAATGCAAATTCAAATTAATTATTGATGAATATTGGTAATAATCAACGAAAAACCCTTTACTTTGAAACCAGCAAAAGTGAGAGCACTTGTTTAAAGATTAATTAACTCTTAATATTAACAGGTGCTATGGTAAAAAAAATTAAGCACACAAAATAAATATGTATTTTATATTTTTAATTGTTTGTAATGAAACAAGTTTTAAATACTTTTTTAAAGGAAATACATAATTTTAACCTCGTATTAAGTTGAAGTTTATGTTGCAGAAAGAAATATATTTTATTTAGTTAAATTTAAGATATTTATTAAGATCATATTTTTAAGTGAATAAAAATTTCCTTTCCAAAAATAAAACAAAACCTATGGAAAAATAATTTAAAAAATTCCAATTAATTCGTTTTTTAAAGCTATCATTAAAGAAATAATATTTTATATACCTAAATTAACATTAAGGAATTCTGTTCACTTGCAGACTCAAGGTGGATAACAATGGAGGTGCCTGGTGTCCCAAGCATATGGTCTCACGTGGTCTCAAGGAATATCTGCAAATTGATCTGCTGCAGGTGCATCTGGTGAGTGCCATTCGAACCCAGGGTCGGTTTGGCAAAGGTCAGGGCCAGGAATATACGGAGGCCTATGTGCTCGAATACTGGAGGCCGGGCTTCGAGAAATGGCTCCGCTGGAAGACCATACAGGGCAAAGAGGTGAGTGTGCCTCAATGGCAAGCCTTAGTCCGTGTTTCTCTTTCTCTGTGTCTCTCTTTGTCTCTCTGTGCCCACACTCGCTCCTGCACTCTCACGCTCTCTGCATTCACACATTAATCAGGAACGGGCCGGGCGGCGATAAGCATCGCAATTGCCGCTAGCCACGAACAGATACAAAATGCATCCACATCTTTAGGCTGCACAATTTACGTGCGAATTATCGCGATGTGAGCGAGAATTGCGTAGGTGTCGCTCGATTGTGGAGGCCCAGCCTGCAGCTCGTACCCGTTCCATCGATTTATTGTGTGCCGGCTAAGAAAATCAATTTGAACGCTTTTGTTTTTTCTTTCGGCCAAAGAGCTCAAATTCCCCCACCTACACGCTAGCTGCTCGCTGCCATCCAGCCGGGGCATTAATAACATTATTCTTTTTTTCTTTAATATTATTTTTGTTTTTTTTTTTTTTCATTGTATCTTGCAGATACTTCCTGGCAATATAAACACCTACAGCGAGGTGGAGAACGTGTTGCAGCCCAGCATCTTTGCGTCGAAGGTGCGCATCTATCCCTACAGTCAATACGATCGCACCGTCTGCCTGCGCGCCGAGATCGTTGGCTGTGCCTGGGAAGGTAAGTGGTCCATAGTCATAGCCATGAATTATTGAAAACATTGAGAGTCCAGCACTCGTCCCCTCACCTTCACCCTCACCTCGTACCCCAACTCCATGCTTTTTGCACTTGTTCATGCCCCGCGGCTGGCAAACAGTTAAAGTATCTTTTAGCTGCAGCAGTCAGATAGTTTAATATTCACAAGACAAATGGAAGTTTTCATACTCTTTCGAATATTTTCCACTCATTTACTTTTATCAAAGTAACTGATTTTATCGGATGTAAGCTGAATCGAAATCTGCATCATTTAAGAAATTGGATTTTGTTTTACAATCTTACAGATGATTACAAGGGATAAAATATTCATTTGTATCAGTCATTATTCGCGCTTTAAATATTATTAATAACTTTAATATAATAACATTTATTTAATTGAATACTTGTCTTCAATAATTAAATCTGTTTAAGCTAAAATTAATTTATGAAGAAGACTTTTATGGAATGATTTATGTGTTATTCTGAATATATTTATTATTTGGAGTATTAGGAGCATTACTAACTTAATCTAAGCTTTAACTGAAAAATAAAATGCATGGGATTCTTGACTTTGTGAGTGTATAAAAGTATCTGCAAACATGCAATGAAGCGTGCGACCGGTTTTGATGACTTTGTTTTGCATTTGCAAGCAATTTCAAGCAAAAAGTTAGTTATTTTCTTTTATTGTTTTATTAAAAGTCTTGTTGTGGCTCGGCTGTTAGCCAGTCGCATGCTGCATAAATGATTTACTGATCTTAGACCAAGGTAACCATTTTTATGTAAATTGATAAGATAGTATTACAATGACTAGTAACTAGGCACTGGTCAAAGCTCAAAATATGACACCACAAATAGGCTTTAATTGATCGGTTGCCTTTCACTAAATCATTAATTGAGACTATCTTGACTTTTGCAGAGGGCATTGTCGCCTACAGCATTCCGAAGGGCGTTCAACGTGGCATGGAAATCGATCTATCCGACAAGACCTATGATGGACATGAGGAGGGCGATCGTCTTGTGAATGGACTCGGCCAGCTCGTCGATGGGCATCGCGGGAAAGACCATTTTCGCATGGATCTCAATGGCTTTGGTAAAGGTATAAAATGTTTGGCTGACTCTTAAGGAGTAAAGACGGCTTAGTTCACAACGAGATTGCTCCTTAACATTTTTTATAGTAGCCCATGTCCTACTTGTCACATTAATAGCCGAGTCTAGACGGCATTAGACTTAATGCTGATTTACATGTTGGTTGCTGAACATAAATGTCAAATAAATTAGCTCCAAACTGGCTCTGCTCTGTAATGGAGCTTATCGTACTCGAATTTTTAGATGATATTCATAAATGTGGTTCAGTAGGGAAAGGACAAGACACAGACTTAGATGAGTAATTAAATCAACTTAGGTATTCAGACACGTTTAGTATTAGTTCAGTAAAAATGATAATTGACCAATATTAAACCAAACACATTTTCATTAAAAAGAGGAAGAATGTAAGAAAATGTAATTTGTGAAAAGAAGAGAACAACCAAACAACGACAACATCTAATATATTATTTAATAATGCCAAAAGTGTTATTTTCAGGATATGAATGGGTTGGTTGGCGCAATGACACATTGTTTGGTCGACCAGTGGAAATCACATTTGAATTCGAAACCGTACGCAATTTCAGTGCTGTCATTATACACACAAACAACATGTTCTCCAAGGATGTGCAAGTAAGTAAAAAATCACATTTATAGAATAAGAGACGAGAACACAACCACTCCCCAATCCCCAGTGTCGAGAAAAACCCATTACTGTCAAATGCAACCGCAAATGCACACATTTACCACACATTTTTGTTGAGCACTCAATGCTGCATGGAAGACAACGTGATACTGTCATTTGTGGACAGATAAATTGGCTCTTTAAAAATAAAATACATCAACAAACAACAACAAGCGAATTATATAAACAAAATGTGCTGCGCCTTTTGTTTGGAAATCGTAAAAAATCAACAGCCGCCGCAAGGTCCGATACGCAACCCACCTTCCCACCTTTCCACAAGTGGCACCACTCACAGTTACCCGCCAGACAAACTGGCGGCGGCAACTGAGCAAATAAATGCTAAACAGTTCCGACAACCACAACATCAACCGCAATAATAAAATAAAATTGTCAGAGACGGGGTAGCGCAAAAGAAAAAAATACAAATGATTTTTATAAACAAAACAAACACGAAATCGAACCTAAACAAACCGCATTTGATACGAACGCAACGATCTGACTCAGGTGGCACTTGAAATCTGTTGGAGGTACTTGTATCACACACACACATATATATATATATACATATATATATATATGTATATATATTTATGGTATCTATAAATATCGTATGTATATATTGGAGTCAATTTTCTTACTCCTTGTGGTCTTTATCGAAAGTAAACAATGCAAGTACACATGAATACAATCAAATAATGAATTGGGGCCGTGTTGTTTTGTTTAGCCACAGAAATGCTTAACGGGGCCTATGCATTCCCTCAAATAGTTGGCCCCCATAATCTGGCTATAAAACTGAACAGAACGCAACACATAACAGAATTTTGTTTCAAGTCCATTGACCCAAATTGTTGTGGCAATGTGTTAAATGGTAGATTAAGTTAGATATGAGCTTGTTGACTGATAAGAGCACCAAAATTGTTTCACTTTGCCACATTAAAAGGTAGCTCGGCAGCTGTGCAGCACTATCTTTAATTAGAGTCAGCATTAGTGCAACTCAATATGATTGCATTTTGTTGCAACCCAACCCGCTCGTATCATAAATATCTTGTACATTTTCTTTGCCCGACAGTCTCGAGTGTCGTACGACAGTTTAATAATTGGAATATGCGCCCTGTTTGATCTTATCAATATTAGCCATGTATATTTGTGGCAATATAACCCCCCCAATGCAGCTCGTACGCTTGTCAAATTTGTGTCAAATTAATCACGATTTTTTGTGTTTTTTTTGGTTCTGTTCAGACAGATAACTATGGTTCAACGAGTTGTCTGATATGTTGTCATAAATATGCATTTAATATGTATTTTTTATTAGTGATAAGTTGTACATGAATTTCATTTGTGGAACACATCCGAGGTACAAAAATCATTAGAGTCTATTATTAATCTGTAAATGGGTGTCAACATAAATAAATGTAAATTTTGTTTTGATTCAGTAGTTAATATGAACACAATACCCAAATGTTTCTTATACTATGATACCGAAGGTATAATAGTATATTGGAATTGTGCCCATATGCCGATTTTCGGACTGTAATTTTGACTATAATATGCCGATTTTCAGACTATAATTTTGACTTATGTTCCGACCCAAAATCACGTTTTCAACTTTAAATGTACGATTGATCTAGGGGCCAAACTATAACTAAAACGCCCTTTCTTTTGAAAATGCGTTGAGTTTTGACGAAGTTATGACATTTTGAAGGTTCGACCTATGCCGAAATGCCGATATGCCGATTTTCGGACTATATTTTTGACTTATGTTCCGACCCAAAATCACCTTTTCAACTTTAAATGTACGATTGATCTAGAGGCCAAACCATGAATAAAACGCCATTGCTTTTGAAAATGCGTTGATTTTTGACGAAGTTATGGAATTTTGAAGGATCGACCTATGCCCATTTGCCGATATGCCGATTTTCAGACTATAATTTTGACTTATGTTCCGACACAAAATCACCTTTTCAACTTTAAATGTACGATTGATCTAGAGGCCAAACCATGAATAAAACGCCCTTACTTTTGAAAATGCGTTGAGTTTTGACGAAGTTATGACATTTTGAAGGTTCAACCTATGCCCATAAGCCGATATGCCGATTTTCGGACTATAATTTTGACTTATGTTCCGACCCAAAATCACCTTTTCAACTTTAAATGTACGATTGATCTAGAGGCCAAACCATGAATAAAACGCCCTTGCTTTTGAAAATGCGTTGAGTTTTGACGAAGTTATGACATTTTGAAAGTTCGACCTATGCCCATAAGCCGATATGCCGATTTTCGGACTATAATTTTGACTTATGTTCCGACCCAAAATCACCTTTTCAACTTTAAATGTACGATTGATCTAGAGGCCAAACTATGATTAAAACGCCCTTACTTTTGAAAATGCTTTGAGTTTTGACGAAGTTATGACATTTTGAAAGTTCGACCTATGCCCATAAGCCGATATGCCGATTTTCGGACTATAATTTTGACTTATGTTCCGACCCAAAATCACCTTTTCAACTTTAAATGTACGATTGATCTAGAGGCCAAACCATGAATAAAACGCCCTTGCTTTTGAAAATGCGTTGAGTTTTGACGAAGTTATGACATTTTGAAGGTTCAACCTATGCCGAAATGCCGATATGCCGATTTTCCGACTATATTTTTGACTTATGTTCCGACCCAAAATTACGTTTTCAACTTTAAATGTACGATTGATCTAGAGGCCAAACTATAACTAAAACGGCCTTGCATTTGAAAATGCGTTGATTTTTGACGAAGTTATGGCATTTTGAAGGTTCGATATATGCCAATATGTCGATAGACCGATTTTCGGACTATAATTTTGACTTATGTTCCGACCCAAAATCACCTTTTCAACTTTAAATGTACGATTGATCTAGAGGCCACACTATAACTAAAACGGCCTTGCATTTGAAAATGCGTTGATTTTTGACGACGTTATGGCATTTTGAAGGTTCGATATATGCCAATATGTCGATATGCCGATTTTCGGACTATAATTTTGACTTATGTTCCGACACAAAATCACCTTTTCAACTTTAAATGTACGATTGATCTAGAGGCCAAACTATAACTAAAACGCCATTGCTTTTGAAAATGCGTTGATTTTTGACGAAGTTATGGCATTTTGAAGGTTCGATATATGCCAATATGTCGATTTGCCGATTTTCGGACTATAATTTTGACTTATGTTCCGACCCAAAATCACCTTTTCAACTTTAAATGTACGATTGATCTAGAGGCCAAACCATGAATAAAACGCCCTTGCTTTTGAAAATCGGTTGATTTGTGACGAAGTTATGGCATTTTGAAGGTTTGGCCTATGCCCATAAGCCGAGTTCTCTCTTGTTTTATTTATCAAGATCAATCAATGCTCTTCCCAGCAATAAAATATGATTAACAAATAATTACAGCACTAAAGTTTTTTACTAATCATGAGTTCTCCAATTTTACTCTTCAAATACTTTGTTAGAAACCATTTCAATATATAATCTCTAATCTCTTTCAAAATCTATAAGTGCTTCTAATGAGTCTTAATTTTTTCTGCTTAACTTAAAATTGATGTATCCCATTTAAGCACAAGAGTAATTTTCTAAAGCTTTTTGTCTGAAAAGAAACGGCTTTATCCATAATTACAGATCGTTTGTGTAGATAACCCGGCTTAAAGAACTTCGTACTTCTCCTCAGTTCTGCTGACGTAATTAACCACAAAGTATGCAGTCAATTGGCAGCTTCAAGCGGCACATAAAATTTCAATTACCACAAATTTTCGCGGGCTTTGATTTGTTGCCGCCATTTATACGTGAACTTAACTGGGTCTGCAGTCAACAGTCTCTGGGGTGGCAACGTCCTGGTCTACCTGCTCTGCGGCCACTTGAACGCTGCACAGTAGTGCGAAATCGTTAATTCACGAATATGTATTCCATATTTTCTGTTTTACTTCAACACCAAGCTAAAAATAAAGAAATAAAATGCATATATGTATGTATATAAATATTTAATATTTCTTTTTTCATTTGCAAAGAAACCAGCGCATACACATCAAATAAAATTGGTAATATTGAGTTGCGGCTCACGAACTTATTCCAGCAAATTACTATTTGTTACCACTGTGTATTGACCATTCGGTTTATGGTTGCCATAATTTACACAGAATCAACGACGACGTCTTCGTTGCCGTTGCCGTCTCTCATTCGCTATAAGTCTCATTTTTATGATTTTTCATTACCATTTGCTTGGCCAGCACCATTCGAAATGGCCCATAAGTCATAAAATTACTTAGAGCTGCTCTGGACCCAAACGCAAACCCAAACCAGACGCATCGCTGCCATGGGACACTCTTGGCCTGGCTGTCATCCCATAAATACTCAAAATGCCATTTGTGATGCATTGATAAGCTCAAAATTATGCTAATTGCGTTTTAATTATGACACGCGTGTGGCGGCTGCACCTTTCACCGCACCGCACCTGCACCTCAACGACAAGCCACAAAGACTCCAGCCCCAAGACCAGCTCCAAGTCAAAGTCATTATATGTCAGATGTTCGATAAGCCTCTGGAGCTTTAGTGTTGTCGGTGAGCGTCTGCTTGTTTGACTTTGTCTTTAGCATTTCTAATGAGCCACAAACTCCTTGTGTACTCTTTAAAATGCGTGCCCAGATTTATAGTTCCCGATTAAGACATTGTCGTGGGGGTCAACGTCTACGTGTGGTCCTAATAATTAGTGTGTTGGGGCTTAGTCTCCACAGATTGTTTGTCTTTACAAGTGGCTGACTTCCGTTAGCTGCAGCGACACCATGGGAAAGTTTGTTGGATAACAGTTTGACAGGTGGTTTCCGAAAAAGGACTTAGCGATTAGCTGGTGTGCAAGGATATCATTTTCCTCCAGCTGTAGCTTAGCTTTTGATTATATTAGCTCTCTTGTGTATATATAGAAATTTAAGCAGTTGTGAACTCACTTAAATTGTGTGCTAAAAATATATATATAACAGATATCTTCTTTCTATTTATACTACTCTGTATAATTTTTATTCAATTTTCTTGAAGGCAACGAATTTCGTTAGTAGATCTAGTTTATTGTTTATTAACTTTTTCCAAAAATTAAATAGTTTAGCTTTGGTTAAACAGCAGACTGTTCCCTTGTTAATATCAATGAAATCTGTTTATACATCAACTAACTAGCCCATGCTTTCGATTGATATTCATTGCATTCAGCAAAGGCATACAAAGTCCAAGTAACACCTCTTAGTGTCAGCGACAACTCATTAGCCATTCTCAGCCCAATTGGCAATGGGAAAGACAACACTTACACATCCGGCTGGCACCAAAAAGTATCCAACGGCCAAGCCAAAAGTAAATGTTGTATATACAAATAATGAAATTTACAATTGTATATATACGTATGTATATATATATATATATATATATACGTATTTTTTTCGCTTTTATCACTTCCGTGGCACGTCCATAACTGAAACTTGCTCTGTCGCTTGACCAAAACGGTCGACATGGCTAACAAATATGACAAAAACAAATACAAACAAAGTGAAGAACAAGCGCATCGTAAAGAAGAAAATAAATGTGATTACTTTAATTATTATGCCACTCACACACACACACACACACACACACACACATAAATACAAACAAAAAGAAGTCGCAGTCCAACTGTTACTCATATCTGTCTACCCACCGTTCCCTCACATCCCCCCCTCTGTGTCCATCTGTCTGTTGCAGGTGTTTGTGCACGCCAAAGTTTTCTTCAGCATTGGCGGACGCCAGTTTACCGGGGAGCCAGTTCAGTTCTCCTACATGCCCGACCAAGTGCTGGATCACGCACGCGACGTGACAATCAAATTACATCATCGCCTGGGGCGTTATCTGCAGTTGCATTTGTATTTCGCCGCCCGCTGGATGATGCTCAGCGAGATTACATTTATATCAGGTGAGAGCCAGAAAGCAAAGAAACGAAACGCCCGCTGGGCCAAAAAAAAAATATAAAAAATACAGAAATAACAAACAAAAAATATGTTGCCGTACAAATTATTTTATTAAAAATATGTAGCATGAACACGCACAACGTGCATGTTGCATGAGAGAGAGAGAGAGAGTGTGAGAGGCAAAAGGGTTAACTTGGCTGCCACCTTGCTTGTATTGGCCGCCACATGGTGCACATTGCGCCACTTGCAATAAATGCGAATGCATTCGTTGTCAACGCCATTGCCGCAGGAGCTGCGATGCGATGGAGGCGTTGTGCAACCTCGTTGTTGATGTGCCACTGTTGTTTGTAGCTTGAATTAATTTTTATGCGCTGTTCCCGTTGAGTTGTTAGTGGATTTAAAACGTTGATAGAGCGACAGGTTGCGTGAAGAGCCAGCGTAGATTGGAAGGTATGCAAATCAAATAAATTAAGCGGAAAACTAAAAATGCATGATTAATATATTTATAAGTATAGTTTTACCCGATGTATCTCAATGGATTCTTGATTAGCGTATATTAAAATAATGAAATTATGGAAAAATAAATATTATTTGTAATATATTATTTAGTATAGTAGTATAAATTACAAATTTACAGATTTTATTATTATTATTTATTAATTATTTTATTTACTTAAGTTGTACAAATGTATTTTAATAAGCTGGCAGACAAGCAATAGCGTACTGTTAATCAACAAATTTAAAAACCCAAAAATGACTAAGGCAAATGTGCAAATCTAATTTTTCATTCTCGAATTATGGCTAACCCAATTGTATTGCTCTGGCAGTACTTCATTTAACTATGCAGTTTCTGCACTCCTATGGGTCAAACCGCAAACAACAGGGGTTCTATTTACCTGGCCAACTGTTTAAATTGCATATGCTGGGAATGGGTTGGGCGGAGGGGGGGAAAAAACTCACTTAAATACTAACACGGCTTGTTTAGAGCAAGTGGTATAACATACAACGTATAACCCAAACAGTAAACATAACTTAGCCAGGCAAACTACAAAACTCAGTACGCCTGCAAACATAAAATGCAGCAGAAACAGCAACAGCAATTGCAACTGCAACGGCAACTGCATTGGCAACGGCTAAAAGCAGCTGCAGCAGCAACAACAACAACAACAAAAATACCTTTAAGCAATTGAAAATTCCACTGACACTAAAAATTCGTTGCGCATTTCATTAAAACCCCTGGCAAACGACTCGTCTCCACTCGAACTCGACTCGACTCGACTCGACTCGACTCGACTCGACTGTGTGTCGATGGTGCAAAATATATTACCAACTGGGAAGCAGGGCTATGAACCAATTTTTACTTAACTCACATCGCTGCTAAGCCAGCTGGGAGCTTTGTTTTTGTACGAGTGTGCTGTGTGTGTGTGTGTGTGTGTGTGTGTGAGTGTGTTGTGTTGTGTGAATGTTGTGTGTGTACTGTGTGCAATTGTGCATAGAGTGATACAAAGCAGGCTGACTGTGGGGGGAACCGAAACTTGGTAGCAAGTCAGCCATTGTAGCCAGCATAGGAAACGGAAACACACACACACATAGACAAATTCAAAGCAACAGATAGACAAGGACAGAGACAAAGGGCAAGAGAGAGAGAGGGAGATAGGGAGAGGTGTGCTTAAGCTTACACAGACGGCATATGCTCGACTACAACCAGAAGCAAAGCACAAGGATATTGTGAAAATTAAATGAGTTGCATTACTTTTGTGCATTTGAAATTTGCAACTCAATGAGCACACCGAGCATTGAGCCAGCCAGCCAGCCAGCCAGTGCAGCACAGTGTGGCACAGTGGAGCCAACGGTATCCAGGGAGAGAGCGAATCAATGGAAATGGTGACGGCAACATCGTGCTTTCCTGTCTCTTGCTTCCTCCTCTTACACGTTGCATAATAAAGCGCCGCACTGCTTTTTAATGCTCTACGCCGGAATAAGTATGAGAACTGTGCACTAAAGTTGGCTAAACCCAGATATAGCTACAGATAAATATAAAAACTGGAAAACCTATGACAACTTTGACTTAAGTAGTCAAGCAGTTTTTCTTACAGATTTTCATCGACAAATTTTGTTCAAAGTCAATCATTTTGTGTAAGAACTTTTGTGAATTCTAAGAAAATATAATCTTAATTTTGATAAAAGCAGATAAATTGCTTTTTTTTTAATATGCTACTTTTCTTGACACAGTTATATAATTAGCTAAAAATAAACATAATTTTTAATATATATATTCATATAAAGTTAATTGTGTAATTTAATTGTTTTGATTATAATTTAAAAGAGTTATGCATATTTAACCAAAACTTATAAATTATATATTTATGTTTCTATTTCTTATTGATAATTTTTTAAATAAATTTTGAACTTATTGAGTAAGTGTTAGTATTATTATTATTTTTGTTTTAGTTTAATACGCATACACCAAATGAATACTTATTGATTCACACTCATATTGGAAAGGGAATTTAATCATCAACTTGCCTCATTTGCGATTCTCTCTTTGCCATTGGCGTTTGCTGTGCCGCAGTTCGTCTTGCTTTCAGATTTTATTTTTTATTTTTTCCCTTTTTTTTAGCTTTCTTACAGCATTTTTTGTTTTCGATTTATTATTTTTATTTTTTTTATCCAAAGCGTACTTAAGCTTTGCAAGTGCTTTGCTTTATAAATCAATATATTTTTGCAATATATTTTTGCATGCTGCATGCCCCATACCCCAGATTCGCTTTACACACGACTATGATTTTGTTGTTTGTGCGCTTGGATTTTGATGCATTCTGTTCAGGCAGCCATTCATTCAGTCATCCAGTCAGTCAGTCAGTCAGTCAGATAGTCAGTCATTCATTCATTCATTCGCTCAGACAGTTAGTCAGTGAGTCAGTCAAGCATTCGCTGCATACAAATTCATTTCAATAACTTCGCTGCCGCTGCGCTTTAAATCCTTTTGCAATTTCCCTCGCATAATCCTTTCTAATTGAAAATCGTTTTGTATTCAAGATCTGAGAGTGCCTTTTGAGTGTGTTTAAATGTGTGTATGTCTGTTTCGGTGTATTTCACAATAGTAGTCTGTATGGTAATGCGGATAACTGTGTGTTCATGTTGATGCTTCATGAGTTGCATCAGTGTTTTTGGTGTAGTTGATTTGCAGCATTGTAGCATCCGCCTGGCCTTGAGCCATCGAGTAAATTGCAACAATGTGCATCATTTTGTATTTGGAATTCCGCTCGTAATTTGCTTAATGGTTGATGGAGTTGAAGTGCCATCCAAAGTGCATTGATATTGAAAGCATTAAATTGCCGAGTGCATAATGCAATCAATGCAACAGCACCAACAGAAACTAAGGAAGCAAACTGAGACAGCCAAACAATGCGCTGTTAATCGAGGTCACGTGCACTGCGAATGATTAAGATGAACCATTTGCGAGCTGATTTCAAAGCATACACATAGATATTTATATATATATATATATACATAAATATATAAGCAGCTGAAATCAGACGAAATTGGCAGGAAATTAAACTTCACAGCTTAATTTGTATACGAAATAAATTGAATGCTGCTCACCGTATTAAATTAAATACAACTCTAATAATTTCCAGATATCATTTATTGTTTTAACAATAAAAACGAAATTTATTATAATATCACTTAAATATATAAATATAATTAAATTAATAATCGCTGTATTATAAGAGTAGGTGCAAGTTAAAACAAATAAGAAGCTTAAAATATTTTAATAAAATAAAATACAATTGAAATCTGTTAAATGAATAACTCTATTGAAAAGCCACACAATTTAGATTCAAATTTAAAAGTGAAATTGGTGGTGACAACCTCCAAAGATCGGCAATTAAATTTACCATTATTATTTATTACATATTATCAGCTGAAATCCAGATATTCTGAGGTCGGTTAAAAATACTTACTTATTTAAATGTGAAATGAAAATATAGTTATATTAATAATTTTCTTTACGACACCTTTAACGGCTTTTCGAATACCAGGAGCATAATGAAAATTTCAGACACTCTGTTATCTGGCATTGAAACTTTTGCAAAGTAAATCCTTTACATTATCGTGTCTATATCCAATCTGTATCGGTGCCATGCACCACCACTCGAAATATCAAGTGGCGCTATTAACATTTTGTCTCTGGCAGCGGCAACAAATTAACATATTTTGGGTTTGCTGTGGTTCACAGAACATATGACGCGGCATTTTGGAGTCCGACTACCCAATTCCCAACGGTTCTATTTGCTGCGGCAGACGAACTTTGATGCAACGAGCGTCGCCCAAACCAACAACAGAATGGCAAAAATTTGTTGCCGCCGCTATTTGCATGGCAAATTCAAACACACAAAAGTAAACAACAAAAAAAACTTTTGTGCCAACAAAAAAGTTGACGCCAAAGAAAATAGACGACACGCGGCAGCAACAACAGCGGTAAAAACAGGCAGCAATGCCAAAAACAACCACATTAAGCAAACAAGTTCAAAATCAATGCCAAGAGCTGTAAAAATTTGCATTTCCCTCAACGGTTTTGTGTGAAGTTTTCAATTTTTTTCGAAAATTTTGTTTTTAAATATCAGTCGGAGTTGAACAAACGCTCGAGGCGAAAATGCATTTGGAAATTGTGCTCCGAACCAGGATAACCATCCGGGCTAACATAACAAAGTCCCCGGTCCTCGGTCCGAGGTCCGCTGGGTAAACATTTTGCCCAGTGAGACAAAGGGGGTCAGCTGATGTTATTGACGACTGTCTGGCCTGGGTTTGGTTGTCGCTGGTTGGCGGCGTATTTCAACGTTTCTGTTTATTGTCTGGCTGCGAAAGGTCAACAGCAAACAATGCACACGCTTCAACGCCTACTCTAGTGTTGTGGGCGTGACGGCACCTAAAAGTATGCAACACTAATTGCCACTCAACGGGGCGTTCTTCTCAGCGTCAACGTTGACATCCCCAACTGAAGAGCAGCTCAGCAGCTCATTTATCATAATAATCGCGATTGTGCGGGCTCCCTCTCTCTATCTATCTCTCTCTCTCTCTCTCTCTCTGTGTCTGTCTCTATTTATCTTTCAGTAGCGCACTCTCATTCTCTCCCTCTCTAATTGCTCACTGAGACCCATTAGCCTAGTTGGTTTATCAAGACGGGCAGCTGTCAGGCAACAGTTTGCCACCCTGCCCCATCCCCAGTTAGCTGCAATCTTTATGCAGCCTATTTAGCTTGCAAATGAGCAAAATTCTCAATGCATTCTAAACCACATTCTTGTCTCTTCTACTGTCTCTATCTCTGTCTCTGTTTGCAGTACCCGTTGTGGGCAATTTCACAGATGAGGAGCTGCTCAATGTGCCGCCTTCAAATGGGGCCGCTGTGCCAAACACATCGGAATATCCGCTGCAGCGCGATGAGGTGGGTCGTGCCGTCAGCAGCGGTGGCGAGAGGAGTCAACACACCACCCAAGGTAAGTGCATTGGGACAGATTATCGTTTATGTGTCGGAAATTGCTGGCTTACGACTTATCAGCCCCAATAAGTTTGAGGTAGCACAATAAGATCTTAAAATCACAGTCCAACTAAGGCAAGGCTGCCTTCTTAAGATTATATTTAAATTACCATTTCAAGAAATGCAATATACAATATTTTTGACAAATTAAAAAATTAGTATTAAAAACATTTAAAATTAGCTACAGTCGAAATTGTTTTAAATTGCTCAGATATTGTTTACTAATTGCAAAACGGCAACTGCAAAACTCTATATTAACTCTATCTGTCCATTAGCAATTGGCAAAGACAACAATAAGCCAAGCCTCGAATATATATATATATATATATATATATATATATATATTGTGGAAACCCGTTGTACATAAATATTATTCTTTTCCGTCCGCCACAGCAAAATGCAGAAAAACTGCAAAAACTTGTTCATTAAATACTTGCGCTGCAGTTTTTTCACATTACTTTTTCCAGTTGCTTGCCACAGAGTTTGACCGAGTCATTGTCTGTTATTATTATTGTTGTTGTTGTTGTTTAATATCATATCATAGAGTTATATTTTGCTCTTGCTTTTCGCAGTTATCTCGCCAAAGCCCATTGACCATCAGGAACCAGAAGCAAGTTTCGTTGGCGTCATAATCACAGTGCTTGCAACAATTATCCTGTTCCTTGTCGCTATTATACTTTTGATAATAGCTCGGAATAAGCGCGGACGCGGACGTGGCAACGTTTTGGATGCATTTCAGCATAATTTCAATCCGGATACGCTCGGCGGCGTTGATAAGCGACTGAATGGCAATGGCGTCTTGAAGGTAGGCAAATGAATGAAATACTGCCACACACACACACTCACACACACAGACACACGTGCAACAAGACACCAACACAATCAACTGACGTCTGGTTGGGCCACTAACCGGATGACATGAAAAGTGCATAAGCTGCTGTCGCACTGTGGGTTGCCAACACAGCCAGCCCAAAATGCATGTCCGAAATAAGGAAAAAAAAAACATTGTTAAAAAAAATTGAAAATTGCTGCCAACGCACAAGGGTCTTAGATGGTAGAGAATCGGCTCCATATGCAAAAATCATGATTAAAAACTGTTCTCTATTGGCTGTCAGAGCACAACATAACAAAAAAAAACTAGGCGTCAACTTTTTTTGCAGTGCATGCCACACATGTGTGTACATTTTACCTGTTTTTTTGTTTCTTTTTTTTTTTGGTTTTTCATTCTTTCACCTTTTGCCCTTAGGTGGTCACAACAATGGATGACAATGAGTCGTCCATTGACAAGAACAGTCTGTACCATGAGCCCTTCAATGTGAACATGTACACGAGCGCGGCCAGTGCTTGCTCCATGAATGACCTGCAGCGTCAGCATGTAACTCCGGACTACACAGGTGAGTTCACGCAAAGAGGAGGGGCAAGGAGTTTGCTACTGCCGCCATGTGGCATACAGCATGGCTAAGGCTTTAGCTCCAACTCCTGTTTCTGCTGTTGCTGTTGCTGCTGCTGCTGCTGCTGCTGCTGCTGGTGTCGCTTCTGATGAGTTTGATGTTTTGCGTCCTGCCTGTGACAGGACATGCAAATGTTTCTGCAACATTGTGAGCAAAAAAAGAGAAATGCGATAACGACGCAATGCTTAATTTAGCGCACAACATGAAAGTTCAGCCTGATGGACTTTGCCATCGGCACTACAGCAGCAGCAGGAGCAGGAGTATCAGCAGCAGGAGCAGCAGCAACACTATCGATCAAAAAAGAACAAAAACAACAACAAAAAAAAAAAAGAAAAATCGCGCATTGTTGGCGCCGCAGGACATCATTTTGAATTGCTTAGTCGCCGGTCGGGACCAAACTAGCGGAAAGGGTATGCCGAAAGGCTTATGAAACTTGCAACAATTTGGAGTTCAAAATCTGCACTTAAATTCACAATACTTTTTATACCCTGAACCCATTAAAAATGGGAAAAAAGGGTATAATGGTTTTGTGCAAATGTATGTAACAGGCAGAAGGAAGCATCTCCGACCCCATAAAGTATATATATTCTTGATCAGGATCAATAGCCGAGTCGATCTAGCCCTGTCCGTCTGTCTGTCCGTCTGTCCGTCTGTCCGTCTGTCCGTCTGTCCGTCTGTCCGTCTGTATGAACACGCGGATCTCAGAGACTATAAGAGCTAGAGACTTCAAATTTGGAATATAAGATCTCGTATACCAGGCGCAGATCAAGTTCGCGTTATTTTTTCGATAACTGCCTCAGTTTCTGAATTATCGATACATTTAGATTTCTGATAGCAGTAAATTGCAGATATCTCTCACAATTTAATGGATACAGTCACCAATTTTGGTTGGTAGGTTGTTGGTGAGGTCCTTGAAAAATCGGCATGTGCCACGCCCACTTCCGACGCCCCCATCACCCCCGACCCAAAAATTTTCAAATGGCTATATCTTCCGCAGTTTTTGAGTAGGGAACGTCAAATTTTGTAGTTATATTACTGATAGTTGCCTTTAAGAACCGATAACAAATTTGTGGTGCCACGCCCACACCTGCGCCTATAATCGACAATTCCGATTGTAAATCGATAACTCCGTATATCTCCGAAAACTTTAAAGATAGAGTAACCAAACTTGGAAGGTAATTTGCTGGTAACCTCCTCCGAAGATTGGCATACCAATTTTTTGACCACGCCCACATCCGCCGCCCCCAGGAACATCGTCCCTAGAAATTTAAAATGCGCATATCTGCCGTAATTTGAAAGCTAGAGTCGCAAAATTTTGCAGGTATGTTACTGGTAACTCCCCCAAAGACCGATAAAAAAATTGGATGGCCACGCCCACTCCACCTACCTAAACCGATACACCTGTTGGTGTAAATCGATAAAGCCAAATATCTCGCGCAATTTGAAAACTTAAGTCACCAAATTTTAAAGGTATATTGCTAGTAACACCCTTCATAAATGTGGAAAAAAAATTTTGGACCACGCCCACTCCCGCCCACAAAAAACGATAAATGCCTGTATCTCCCGCAATTTAAGAGCTACAGTTACCAAACTTAGAAGATATATTACTAAGATCGAAATCCAAAATATTTTGGGCCACGCCCACTCCCGCCCACAAAAAACGATAAATGCCTGTATCTCCCGCAATTCAAGAGCTACAGTTACCAAACTTAGAAGGTATATTACTAAGATCGGGCCACGCCCACTCCAGCCCCAAAAAACGATAAACATTTAAAGCTTGGTTCAGGGTATATGGTAGTCGAGCTCACTCGACTACAGCCTTCTTACTTGTTATTTCAGCAAATGAACTATAAATAAAAATGCACTTCAACTCTCCTTATGATTATAAATTAAAAAAAAATAGGATTTAATTGAGAACAACTTAAATGCAATACTCAATCTTACTTAAGGACACTCACAAAGTACATAAGTGAAGAGTAAACAAACTCAAATGTAATTTAGACAAAAGGCACTCGCTTAATCCGCTTACGAATTACTGCTTTATCTCGACCTAAAATCCGGACAAATAGCCAATAATTACTCCTAATCCTTTCAACTAGTAGTCAACGTACCTTAAGCTGCCCAGTTAAGAGCTGGAAAAATAGAGTATCACACAAAACATGTGAATTCTTTTGGGGAAGTGTACAGAATATGAAGGCAACTGTTTGAGTTACATGTGCACTGTTTAATTGCCACATGAAAATGTAGCATTCGGTTTTGGGTAACGACCTTAGCTACATAATTCGTAATGAATTCTAATGTCCTGTGTCCGCTGCCTGAAGGCGTGCTACACACTTTTTGCTGCTGTTGCGCTTATCTCGAATAGAGCCAAGCGAAGCATGCCACATAAAATCGACAACACGCAGGACAGAGCAGTCACATTGTTTGCACACATTCCTAGACCATGGTCATCATCATCATCATCATCATTATTATTATCATTATGCTCATCATAGCCACTGTCATCGTCATCATAAACGTTTATGGCACGCCTTTCATGCGCTCGAGGCATTTGCCAAAAAGTTTTCTGATGTTGCCTTTGGGTGCATTTTATAACTGGGCAGCAAATATTTGTCATCGTCCCCCCACCCACAACCCACCTGCCTGCTCCTCTTCTTTGTCTGTCCGTTGCCGTAATAATTTAATTTAGCTCAAATAAATTATAACTTCAGCCATGGAACTCCGCCATTCCTCAACCGAGTACCAATTCCCCCAAAACCCATTCCCAGCACTCGTCACAGTCTCGCGCGTACCGCACGCTTCAAATTGAGTGCTTCAAACTTCGTTGGAAAACTTGTGCTTGCCACACTCGGCCGCCAGTCCTCCTTCACACACACACACACACACACACTCAAATTAAAGTCCATTTTTGAAATCAACTGCCAATTTGCACTGCCGTAACGATCCCCTCGACAAAATCAGTGCAAGGAAATCCACATAATAACATTGCATGCAAACAAACATGGCAATAAGCCTGGCCCAAAGCACGAAACTTGTTTAAAAGCAGGTCCCAATTTACTCAGCTGCACATCACCGAGTTTGTGAATATTGTACAATCCGGCAATTAAAGTAAACTCCTATCGAAATCAATAAATTCAACTCATTGAAACTGAAACTTTAAGCATAATTTGTTTATTTTAAATTTGTATTCCTCTAAATAAAGACGGGTTTACTTTGAAATCTCTGAAATTAGTAGAAATACAATTTTTTTTTATTCAAGTAACAACAACTTATCAAGCAAAAATTATCTTTCAAACTAGTCGCACAAAGATACAAACGACATATGAATTGCCTGAAAATTAATTACAAATTGGGATTTTACTTCAGCTAAGAAAACTGAGTTTTTTTATATTTCATATATTATATACGTATATAAAAGTAGATATATATTTTGTAAAAAAAACCTAGTTTTTTATTGTATATTCGACTAGGCTCCAATTGGAATAGCGTATTTGAGATGTCTGTAATATCAAGTTGAGAATGTTAGGCCACAAAACTTCAGTGCAACATCAAAACTAAGGCACTGATTGCTCAAATACATAGATAGATATAAGGACACACACACACACACCAACACACACACACACATGCACATTTGAGGAACTTGCATACGAATTTTGCACAGTCGTCGAAAAGTTTTGTCATTAACGTTCTTTGGTTGTTTGTGTCTGTCTGTCTGTCTGTCCGTGTGTCTGTCTGCCTCAATGGCCATCTCTTTCGCACTGTCTGTTATTTTATGTTTTCCACTAGCTCTTGGCACAACGAATGCAAAAATTACAGGCACCATAGAGGCCGAAAAACAGACAGAAAACAGACAATGAGCCGCACACAAACTAAATAATGTTATTACAACAACAATAAAATTAAAACTTATCTTGCCGCCTGCGTCGAGGGCGAGTGCGAGTGCGAGCGAGACAACACAACGCCAAGTTGCAATTAATTTCATTTAATTTTTTGCCACACGCCATTTTCTCGTGCCCGGGGCTCAGTCCCCCCCCCCCCCCTCGCTCTACCAGTTTTTCCTTTCTATGTGCAACGAGAGTTGACTAAATGGGAAAAGTTTGAAGTTGAAGGCACAAAAGTCCTGGACAAGACAAATGAAAATCAGAGACAAAAGCGCCCGTTTCCCAGAGCGAGATGGCACCACATGACGGCACTGTGGACTACAGACAAATTGTTCAACGCAGAGTTGCATTTGGTTTGCACCATGTACTTTCAGTTTATGAGTGGAACCGTTCATCCACCATCCAACAAGGGGCAACAGTAGAACTGCTAAATAAATTTCTCTAGCAACACTCAACTTTCTGGCATATGTTTTGAAAATCAGTTTTACCTCATTTTACAAAAGTTTTAATGTTGGCAAAAAGTATTTTAAATATATACAGAAATTCAGAAGTTTACGTTAAAACGAATGTGATGAACAACTTTAGAAAGGGTTAAGTATTTTAAAATTTCTTTTTACAAATGACATTTCTGACTTGACATTTTTTAAGTTTTACAAAGTACCAGCATTTTGTAATGTACTTAAACAATAAATATAATATCGTTACTACTTTCGAAAGCTTATGTATTTGTTGAAATACTTAACTAATTTAAATTTAAATAACAAAAAACTTTTATTTTTCTTCATAAAATCTTTAATTTTCGAACCTTGCCAATAGTTTAGAATTCGGTTTTATTGCCCAGCTAAAATTTAGCTAAATGAATTTAAGAGAAACTTGCAATTTACAACCTGCAACGCACATCCATTTACGTCCTGTGTAGTGGAGTGTGAACCTCACTTGAATTTGCTCGTAGAATTTTGTGGCATCTTTTGTATAATTCGTTAGCCCGACAAAAGTTTTGCCTGGCACGTAAAATGGCGCTTAAAACTTTATTGTTTTGGTGAGGTGCAGTTTGGCCGTTCTGTTTTATGGTCAAAAATTAACACTCTCTGAACTCTAAAAACCATCCCCTGCATTTTGCTCCCTCTCTTTGCACAGATGTGCCGGACATTGTGTGCCAGGACTATGCGGTGCCTCACATGCAGCAGCTGCTGCCCAATGCCGCTGGCACCGCCACCGCCCGCAGCTCACTCAATGCATCCATCGTTGCGGCTCCAGTTGTTTCAGCAGCAGCAGCAGCAGCAGCATCAGCAACAGCAGCTGGGGGAGCAGGGGCACCACCACCCGTACCACCGCCACCAGAGAAATATTACGCAGCAACACCAATTTGCAGCAAAGCAGCGTCGGGACCGCCAGGCTCACAGAGCAGTGGCTCGTTGAGTTTGAGCTCCTCGAATACGGCAGCGACCACGCCCACGCCAACGGGCGGCAAACCACATCATTACAATTTGGATATGAGCGCTAATTTCGCCGACATCAACGCGGAGCAGGCCAATTGCCAAGTGCAGGAGTTTCCACGCCAGTCCCTGGTAATCGTCGAGAAGCTCGGCTCTGGTGTATTTGGTGAACTGCATTTGTGCGAAACAAATGTGCTGAAGTAAGTATCCACAAAACCACCATCGCCCCCACCCTAATCTACACTACACAACCCCACAATGTACTTAACCGAATCGTGTGTTGTGTCTGCTGCAAGCGGACCAAAAATCATTCGGAAAATGCAACTAAAATAGCTGCGTTAGGCTTACGGTATATTTTCCGGCTACACTCAAATGCCAGTAAGCTGGCCTTTTTGAAAAGCAGCGAGACTTCAATGCATTTCAACAACAGCACAGATGGAATGCCACAACAGCGGTTTAGGTCATAAAAACTGTAGCCCTGGCTTAATCTTAAAACTTTAAAAACAAGTTCTTAAATTCCATCGGAAATGTTATTTGCATTAAAAAATAATTCGACTAGAACAGTCTTAAGTGCTTATGATGAAAATATAAGAACAAAATGTGATACAGAGAAATATCCGAAGGGTTAGTCTCCAAATAAGTCGGAAAGCATAACAATTTAATCACACATAATACTTTTCTTCTATATCAATGAAAATCAAAAAAAAGGAAAAGAAATGTATCTTAAATAAGCATCGTAAATATACATTTTAATCTTTAATCAACTATAAGTTGCCAATTAGTTTTATTAAAAAACAATCAAATTCCATCGAATAGCCGCAAATCAAAAGTTTACATCAAATGAATCATCTATTTTGACATATTTTCAAATTGGTTTCTTGACTTTCAACAATGTCAGAAATAAGAGATTATCCAATTCAGCAAATATGTCGCTGACGTTGGACAAATGAAAAGAAAAATCAAAAAGTCGTATAACAACTGTTGACAATGGGAAAAACCGCAACGCTTTAATGCCACACACACATAACTGCAAATATATATAGATATATATATATATGTATATAGATAGATAGAGTACATCAAACGGTTAGATGGAAAGATATACGAATCAAAAGGCTACCCGCTGCAGGTAGTTGCATGCAGCAAGCAGGTAGCAGGTTGCTGGTTGCTGGTTTTGCAGGATATAATACCACGTCTGCGGTAACAACAACAATAGCAGCACCAACAATAATAACAACAGACGCACATGCTGGCCACAAAAAAGCTTATCAGAAATTCCATTATGAAAACTTTAACCAAAAAAGGCAGCAACAGCAGCAGCAACAGCAGCAGCAACAGCAGCAGCAACAGCAGCAGCAACAGCAGCAGCAGCAATGTCAACAACCAAAACCAAAAGCAGCAACCAGACGCAGGCGAGACAAGTTGAGAGCTGAAAACAGCCATTGTATTCGAGTGGGTGGGTTAGGCGAGGGGAGGGGAGGGGGAGAGTGATGGTGATGGTGCAAGTTACCTTTGATTTCATTTTGCCGTTTAATTAAAGCTTTTTATTGCACATTATACATATATGAGGAAGGGCGTGGCCTGACCATACATTGGCTACAATTTGTTACATTCGGCTGCCTCTGCTGCTGCCTCTGCTGCTGCTGCAGTATGTTTTCATTTTCGCAGACAGCCCGATGTGTGCGTCAAGTGAGTGTGCGTGTGTGTGTGAGTGAGTGTGTGCGTTTGATTTTCCACTTGCATGTCTATTATAATTTTCATCTGTGGTCTAGCACAATAAAGTCCATCTGTTGTCTGATAACTGTCTATCCAGCTGTCTATTAATATTTTATCAGAGTGCCACGCCCAGCACAAGTGGCAGACGGACCACCTCGTTCGATGCCGACCACTTGAAGTCTTAACCCAGGCAGACCCCCTGTGTTGTGCTTGTGTGTGTGTGTGTGTGTGTGCTTGAGTGTGTGTGTTAATTATTTTGCATACAGCTGCCCAGAACCTGCAGCCTGTGGTCATCCTTGCTTCCTTTGCTTCTAGTTTTTCTACCACTGCAGTGCAATATTACGTATACGTAATATGTTTTGTGGCTTTCTAACCGCAAATCTATTAAAGCAAGCAGGCAAATCGAATGGTAACGGAACGTATCGAAATTGCCAGGGCAACCAGGATTGACAATAGCAGTAACAGCAGTGTCAGGACACTGACCAGGACACTTTTGAGCTACAATAATTGATTTTTGCGATAGAGAGCAATTGTCATGGGCATACGTAGTTCAATTGTTATATATGTAATTTGGCACTGCTGTTCAGATAGAATAAATGGAAGCCAGGAGACCGTGAATTGTGGTCGAATGTGGAGAGTAATCTGCGGCTAACACTGGAAAACTTTAAAAAGAAAGCAGTATAAATATAATTTTTATTTATATATATAAATATATTATTTAAAATGAAGATTATAATTTACTTTTACCTTAATTTAAATTAATACCCAATCCTGAATCCCAACTTCTTAGTACCTCTCACAGAATTGGAAACTCAACATAAATCTCAATCTTAAATCTCACAGCGCCACCCTAGTTGCTGTCGCCACCCTACGTCCTGGTGCCAGTGATCATCTGAGAAAGGAGTTTCGCAGCAAGGCCAAGCAGCTTGCGCGTCTCAGCGATCCGAATGTGGCACGTTTGGTGGGCGCCTGTCTGCGGGACGAGCCCATATGCATTGTGCAGGACTATTCCAATTGTCTTGGTGACTTGAATCAATTTCTGCAGGAACATGTGGCCGAAACAAGCGGACTGATGGCCAACAAGAGTCTGAGGTAGGTGGAGGAGTGGGAGAAAGAGTGACAGAAATAACGTGTGAGAGAGAGAGAGAGAGGGGGGGAGCAGAGTTTTTCCCTTTTAGCTAAGCGCCACTCTAATGTGTTTTGTCTCTTTTCGTTTACTGGCTGCGTTTTTGCGTGCGTTTTTATCATGTTTCCTGTACCGACGCCATTTGCCGACGCTACACTTCCGGTCTCGTGTTCAATGATTACGCCGATCTACCAACGAACAACCACCGAACAACCACCAACAACATGCGCAAACGGATGTAAAAACTTCGTTAACTTTGCTGCTGCTGCTGCTGCTGCTGCTGCTATCGTCGTCGTCGTCGTCGTTGTCGTCCTTGCCACACGCGAAAACTTTTGAAATACTCATTTGACGTTGGCATCCTCCCTTGGCATCCGTTTCGTGACCGCCCAACCACCACCCCCAACCGAACACTGCTGTAGCTATGGCTGCTTAGTCTACATTGCCACACAAATTGCATCGGGCATGAAGCATTTGGAGCAAATGAATTTCGTACATCGGGATCTGGCAACAAGGTAAGTACTTGAGATAAGAACACCTTACGCCACTGGCTGTGCCCCCTCTGTTTGAATTTCTGTCGCATCATTGCAGCAAATTGAACTTTAAGTTAACATGTTGAAAGTTTCTCTCCTTATTTTTTGGCATTTTTTTTTTTTATGTGGTGCGTGCTCAGAAAGTTTTTCAACTTGCGTTAGAAAGGCAATCGAAAATAAGAAATAAAAAGGTGTCTTAAAAACTAGATGCGCCTTAATATATATATTTTTTAAATGAATTTTATGAAATTAAAAAAATATGAATACTTATTAACAAGCAAATATTCATTACATTTGAAATAATTGAATTACTCATCGTGTTATGTATGATATTAAATTCGTATCGAAAAAATATTCGTGAATTTCTTTTACACCTAAAGAAATTTGATCCCAAAGTTATATTTTCGAAATGTTATTACAATTGAGCACCTGAGAAAACTGAGCGCAAATTGGTTTATGGAACACACTTTGCATCGCCAATTTCGTCAGAATTCTCAAGTTACGTTAATGAAATTGCGTTGCCCCCACAAACGACATCAACTAAAAATATCACAAAATTACCAGCCGAATTGCCGGCACTCGTGTGCGAGTAGTGAAAACTGAGTAAAACATGCCAGGCAAGTTATAAATAAGATGGTAATTCAATATATCGAAGAGCCCGCTGTCTGCACATTTGCGCATAAAATGTAATCAATTAAAATTAATTTGCTAATGAAAATGTCAACAAGGAGAGTTGCCAGCAACAGCAACAGCAACAAACATGACAGCAACAATAACAACAAAAGCCTGGCAACACTTGACGACGTTCCTGTCGCTTATGGGCGAAATTCGTTACCTTCTCTTATTTTTTTTTTTTTGTTGCTTTTAGCTTATATAAATGAATGATAGACATTGTTGTTATAGCAGCGTCCATCGCCCCGCCGAACTGCGTCGAGCGTCGTCATAACAAATCAATAGAATTGTAAGGCATGTTACGTGGCATGCTCTGGCCATATTTCTTGAATGTCTTTTGAAATCCAATAAGAAATTTTTGCTATTTTTGGGCACGCAATTGTCAAACACAATCGTCTGTCTGCCGCCCCGCGTTCCAGCACTCAAATGACTTCCATTGCATAACAATGCAATCCAATAAAAATAATAAAAGCAAAAAAAAAATGGTAGTAGAAAGGTATACCATTTGACAGCAATTGGCCATGGCGCCCAACTCCGGGCCATAAGTTATCTCTTTCTATTTTTTTTTTTTTCCCTTAGCCATGTACAAAATTTGTTTCTCAGCGACGCCATATGAATTGCTAGCCATAAATTTGTGTACATGACAATTCGACGTATGCGCAACAAAACTACATTTGTTGCATATGCAAAGGTCCTTCTGCTATTTATAATTCTACTGTAAGCTGTACAACATATTAAGCTATAGAAATATCAGCTTAGCATTGGAGCCGGACAAGGTTGAAGTTCAGCTCTATTAAATGGGCTGTCTAGCCACAAGAATATTGTGGGTCTATTTTTGAACTGCTTATCCAAATCACAGACATGTTAACTGACCCGTTCTCAAGCAATTTGAGTTACATATAGCTTCAATTAGTGTGTCAAAGCCACCGAGCTTAAGCCTGTCAGTGTGGCATCAACTCAAGCACTTAGAGGCAAGGTTCCTTTTTTGGTTAGCTTAACATATTTGCCATAAAAATTAACTAAGATTTCAGGCTGAATTCACTTAAATAGAATTTCTGCTACATTTGCCCAGGCAAACAAAGAACCCAAGCACAAGCGCAAATACACAGATACACACATAGATACACACACACACACATACACTTGTACACTCACACACTCGAATGAATGAATGTATTCCAGGCATTGTTTGATTTGCCATTTTACCTGGCGCACAGACAACGACTAAGGAAACATCAGCAAATATTAGCTGGAAAAACCGCAAACGAACGACAAGTGATGGAAAAGCTGCCAAACGATGTTTGCACAGGGTTCTGGCAATAAGAAATAAAAGTCGTGCAGCTTCTTTAAACAATATACACATAGTAAAACTGAGAGAAATTAATTAATAATAACTATTTTTTTTTTATATTTTTACACAGCATTTTAAATGCACTTTGTTTGGTTTTAATTTAATAATATTTACTGCCCAAATTTTTATGATAGTCTGTTGAATTTGTGCAGCTGGCAAATCTTAGGTCTAAAGTACTTTTCCAAACTGCCACAACAAACCGTTTCACGCCGCTGTGTCCACTTATTAGCTAAAATTTCACAACAATTTCAACCGACTGCCCGCACAACTGTAAAGTAGTTCTGGCCACAAGCCAAATTTGCACAAATTTGCTAGACACTCCCCCCCTTCGGCCAGATCCCTCCGTTTTGGCAAAAGGAGAACTTGTCACACAGCACTGCAAGGCATACAAAATTGTTGGGGAAATGTTTTGGGAAATCGGAGGTGGGGGAAATTGTGTTGCGACGGCCACTATTAAAATTTTATACTTAACTAATGTGCTGTTGGTTGGGATTTTACTTCTGGCCGGATTCCGACGGCAAACAGCTGACGTAAACAGTGTACATAAAGAAAATACTCAGAAGTACCACAAAAGAGGAAATTCAGTAAATAAGCGCCACACAGTTGCATGGCAGCTTAGACATACAAGCTTACATGTGTTTAGTCAACAGGATGTTGAATTGTCTTTGGATTTGTGCTTTTGTAGTTAGTTTTGTTTCTGTTTCTGTTTCTGGGTTTTTGTTGGCAACGCCCAACGTAGGAAATGAGTTTATTGCTGTTGTAAATATTGCAAATTGTTTGTTTTGTTTTTGCGCCAATAAGAACAAAAAATTATTTTATTCCACCCAATCCTAAGCTATGCCAGAAACCCTAGTTGATGTCCGAAAAATTCGAAAATTCTCTCAGCTTCTGCGGTTTTGGTTTGGTCTTCCGTTGACTAGCCAGAGTAGCCATGTATCATTGATTCCACAGTTTTTTGTTGAAACAATACGGAGATTGGGCTACAAGCAGAGTTGTAAGCCGTGTTTTATAATTTAAGTGCTTGTTTTTAACCACAACTTCAGTTCGTCGTCTTTCGTCAGATTGCTCAACACCAAAAACCTAATGTGGTTAAGAAAATGAAGCAAATATGTTGAAATATTACTTATGTACGTTGAAATGCAATCCTTATGTTATATTTATGCCAGTTAAAATTACAAAAAAATTTAAAAGCCATTGCAAAGAAAGCACTCGAACTGCAAACCTTTAACCTCATACTGACCACAAATTCCTACAATATTTTCAAAAATTATTTATAGCATAAATATAGAACATGGAAATATTTGTTTTTTTGCTGACAGTTTTTAATTTTTCATTTCATATTTAAATTTATTTTAAGCTTAATTGAAATCTGTTCAGATTTATAGTAAAACCCAATTATCTTGCCCAACAAATTACTTCAAAAGTCTTTTGTAAAATTTCTTTGAGGGATTTCATAATTCCAAACCTTTTTCATCCACCCACACATAACTTTACAATAATTTCCAATCAATTGCACAATTAATTCTGAAGCATCTAGAAGTAATAAGAAGAAGGCATGGCCAAAGTCGTAAACTAAAAGTGATTTAAATGGAACGACGTTGTCGTTATGGCAACACTTTTATCAACATTTCCGGCCAACAAGGCGTGAACGCATGTGAAGGAAGTTGAGAACCACAGGACATGAAAATAAAACAAGCATCTGTTGTTGCTGGCCCGGCTTCCGCTTCTGCATCTGCATCTGCATCTGCTTCTCCTTCTGCGTCTGCAACTGCATCCTTGGCCGAAAAGAGCAATGCATTTCAATTTCGGCCTTTAAATAGTTTTGCCTACTTTCGTGCGGCAAAGCAGTTGCAGTTGCAGCTGCAACAGCAGCAGTGCCAACAACAAACAAAAAAAAACAATCTGCCCTCTTTCACTAGCTCGTTTGGTCTGCTGAAAGTTTACACTACACAAATATGCAGAACACACACACACACACAGAGACATACTCGCCTGCACACACTTATCTATATATGTATATATACATACAGACTCGTAGAGGCACCATCCATTTCCTTTCATCCCACTAGACTGCAGCATATTCTATAACGACGCATTTTTTTCCCCTTTTGCTGCTGCTACAAAACTCTTATCAGCGCCATTTCCCTTTTGGCCAAGAGTGGGCGGCATGTGGGGCGGGCGTGGCATTGCTTGCACCCAGAAATTGTTTAAAAATAGTTTGCAAGTGGTAAAGAAGATGATGAAAAAAATAGACCCGCACACACACTCACACACACACACAAACACACACACAGAAACACACTCGAATGAAAGCCCCAAGATATGAAATTTTGCGCTGAGTGTTGAGTGTAGGGCAGCCAAAGTGGGCGTGTCCCGGCTGTGTTGTCATTTATTGCTGTGCGTAGTTTTCATGTAATTTTCAAGTATTTTTTCAACAGCCAAAAACTGTGCAGAGTCTCCCACTTTCCCAAAAACTTAGCATAGGGTAGATTAGTCATGGCAAGACTGAACTGAAGAAAGGTTATTTAAAAAAACAAATCTTATTTGGCCTTGTGAGGTTTATAGACTCTAACTTAACTTCTAAGTACATTGAAATCGTGTTAACTGATTAAATATTTAATAGCTAATAAATTTTTTTTTTGTGTCATTTTTAAATAACTTTTAATTATATATTTAAAAATATGTAGTTATGCTATATGATTAATAAAGTAATTTCACTTAATTTATTATATTTTTAATTTTGTTAAAATGCTATATTTATTTTAATTATTTTAAATTCACTTTTAATTGTATACTAATATTTAAAGTTGATTTAAAATATATTTAATACATCTACAAGAGAGTATCTAATTGTCTAAATCGCTTGATCTGCAACATTGTAACTTATTTCTCATGCCTCTTGTTGGCAGCCGCAATGCAGCAAACTTTTGTCAGTCACCCACCCACACGGCGCAAGAGTGTGTGTGTGGGTATGTTGCATGCATGTGTGTGTGTGGGTGTGTGTGTGTGTGTGTGCATAACCCATCGTTGTCGTTGTGTCTGGCCCCATAGCGCACATCAGCTAAGTAAATAACATTTTTCGCACTCTTAGTCACGTTCCTAATCATTTTTATTTGGTAACTGTTTGGAAAATGTTTGCACACCAGCAGCAGCAGCAGCAGCAGTAGCAGCAGCAGCAGTAGCAGTCTACTACTTGTACAACACTCTCTCACACACACACACACACACACTACTTGTCACACACACACATACTGTGACTATACATAGAATATTTGTTGAAATGAGCTTTGGCACTAATATCGTTTATTAGCTTGGCACTTGAGTGTTTAAATGCTGAAAAATTGTTCGTGATAGTCCTTGGCAGGACAACGACGGACGTGCAACGCTTGATGGCTTGAGAGCGGAAATGGTTGATGGGATGGGGAAGTGGATGGTGAAGGGGAAGGGGGAGGGGGAGGGAAGCAGCAGTGCGCTGAACGTCCTCGCCATCGTTGAGTTTAATTTGAAATTAGTTGAACAGTTGTCGGTTTTGCGTTTTGTGCTAACCAAGCATTTTTGTGTGCGGGCCACAAAGGTTGCAGGGGCTGTTAGATTTGCTGAGAACGTTGTAATAGGTCGTGGGCTCAATTGGGCTAACGAAAAGCCACCGCAAGAGAATTGTGGCTCTCAAGTGATAGCTGAAGATGTGAGCAAGGTCAGCATTCGAAAAATGCAACAGAGAAGTTAGGAGAAATATACTAAAACTAACCGGAGCCTAACCGATCACAGCTTAAATTGAATTATAGAAAATAAGATTAAAACACTCAAAATTAATATGTGTGGTCCATAAAAAACAAAAATGTTTATCTTAATAAAATAAATTTAATTTCCCAAATATTCAACTGTTTGTAAATATAAACGCTATATTTACAACCACAAAAACGGACACATCAATCATAAAATGTGGACATTAACTGCTTTGTAGTTCAGATAGTTAAATCGATTGTTAACTTAGTGACAGCTTTTCAAAACCCACTAAAAGCTGCACCTGCATTTATTTGGCTTGCAACACACACACATATTTATTCAACAGTATACACAGATAGATTATGTGGGCGTGGCTGTTTGTGGCAATGCGATTCCCGTCACTGCTGCTGTTGCTGCTGCTGCTGCTGCTGTTTGCATATTGTTATTAATTTTCATTTTGAATGGCATGTTGACAGTCACTTTGACACTGACAGCTTTGGTAAAAAGTAGCAGCCAAGTGGCAGAGAGAGATAGAGAGGCAGCAACAGCAACAGCAGCAGCAGCAGCAGAATTGAATACGTTGATCCTGCTGGCAGAGCCGAGAGATGAGAGTTGAAAGCTGCTACGACCAGTCGGCGTCAAAAGGTTTATAATTTCAAAACAGTCAACTGATGTGGCACGTCAACAATATATAGCAGGTGTAAATCTCGCACACACACACACACACACTCATTGTTTTTGTTTACTGATGTGTGTGTGTGTGTAAGTTTGGCAAGCTTAACTTTTGGCCAACATAGAGCAGCTATTGCCGCTTGCTGTTGAACAGCTGATAAGCAAGAGTCGCCCAACAACAGTTTCAAGTCTGCAACTCGTTGAAACTGTCAGCTAATGATATTTTTATTTAAAACTCTGTTGGGGTCTTTTCAGTTTTCTGTTTGGCTAGCTAAGCTCAAGTGACGTTTCCCTGGCTCGTTACAGCCTCTCGAGCTTTCGCTTTTTGCTTTCTTAATTACACCACTCGACAAATGGCTCACAAAGTGCAGCAGTGCAGCTCAAGAAAATTGCAGACACGCAAATAGCCTCAACCCCCGAGGTGCTTCGCAACTGAACTGAATATCAGCTGCAGCTAGGGGTTAGCCAGTTAGCCAATATTCAACTTTAAAGCAGCTAATACTGCTTATAAACATAATTTCTTAGCTAAATAAACGTTTTTTTTTTCTGAATTATTGAAAGAGAGGGAATTTTTTACTACATTTGGATTACATTCTACTCGCCAAAGTCAAAGTACCCCACGACAAACAGTTTATTTTGAGCCACAGCCAAACAATGCCGCTGCTGCAGCCTTGGTGTTTCGAGTGGAACCCTTTTGGGGGCACGTTGCATGACAGAAAACCTTGGGCCAACTCGACGTATGCGCAATATTTGGACTGAACGTCAACCATATTTATTCACTTCTTAGTTTGCGTGTCGCGTTCAAACAGTGGCCAACCTTTTGAGCATGTACCTATATGAAAAACGGGCAATTAAGGTTCATAAAGTTTCAAAATAATTGTGCTTTACATTCTACAAGGAGTAAATTAATCCTTGTCACAGGAAAAAATCAAAGTATTTTTTTTGTTTTGCATATCTATAATACAAAAATATGAAAGTACATTATAAAATTGCAAATATTGCACTAATGACCAATCAAAATAATATGAAAAATAAAATCAAATATCAATTGCATTCTTTTTAATGAGCACAGCTTAACTGCAGTCCACAGACCATAAAATAAATAACTACAACTGGATTTAAGTCTTTTTGTTCCCACTACAACTGGGAGCATTTCACCTGCATGTTCTTCATTTTCAACATATTCAAATTCAACAATTTGTTGAAAATAATATATTTACATATGTATATGTATAAGTATATATATGCATATGTATGTGTGAATATGTGTGTATGAAAATATTTCGTTGGCCGTTTTGTGTTTTTGTCGTTTTGGGGTTCGGGATTCGGGATTCGGGTCCCATATCCGTTGCTGTTGTTGTTGGCCCGCATTTCGACACCTTTTTCGCACATAAATTTTAATAACACATTCCAGGGACACAGTGCACGTATGTTGCACCACCCATACGCCCACAAAATACATGATATATACGTACATACATGTATTTAAATGTATATATTTGTATATATTTTTATATACTTGCACAACACACAAAACAATTCCCAAATGTAGAGACACGTAGCTCTGAAAAACGCTGCTGTTGCTGCTGCAATTGGCAAACAAGTCAAGGTGGTAAATAGCAGTGGAGTCACGAGAAGTTGGTTAGGGGCGAGGTTTGGTTTTGGTGGGAGGGGTGTATCCAACTGGGACGACCTACATGGCGCTCATTTTGTGTCAACTGCACAACGTAAATTGCCAAAAGGGCAGTCAAGAACAACAACATTAACAAAAACGGCAACAACATGGGGCAAACAACAAGGTACACGCCCGTTGACAAGTACAAAGTGGGAGGGGGGCACACACACACACAGTAGCAATAACAGTAGCAGCAGCAGCAGTCAATAAACTATAAAATATGCAATGTTTGAATATATATATATATTTTTTTTTTCAACGAAAATATTTTATGCATGCAGGTGAATTGATTCAACGAGCTGCCAACGAATGAATGCATAAGCCAAGCTGGCATTCAGTCAGCGAAACCAACCAAATGGCAACCAACGTTGCACCCAAAGGAAATTAGCTTGACAGGAAATTCCACAACAACATTGCGACGAGGTCGCGAAACCACCAAGACCACCCACAATCCAACCCATTGCACCAGGCGCTGCCCCGCCCCGTCCCTCCACAACCACCAACCCCAACCCCACCAAAACTCTGGTTGCCGCAATGCACGTTGACATTTTCACTCATGCCGATTTTCATATTACATTTGGTTGAGCTTAAATGACAAATGTGGTTGGTAAGCCGACGTCTGGGAACTGCGTCCCCGGGTTCGGTTCCTGCTGCTGACTTCGGTTCTCGGTTTGGGTCTGGGCATGGATGGACTGCTCGACTGTGCAGATCGCTTGCCGGCTTGCATTGAAGTTGAGGCATTTTCGGTTTGCGGTATTTTTGCTGAAAGACAGCCGAACAGCCAAACGGACTGAATGACTGACTCTGACTGACTGAATAACTCTATATTTGAGTTCCACAGATTGTATGTGTGTGTGTGTGAGTGTGTTTGTGTGTGTGTGTGAGTGTGATTGACTGCATACTCCTCTGTCTGGTCGCGTTGGCTTTGTGATTGAGATGGATTGCGTTGGTGGTGGCAGAAATGCGGCGACAACGACTATCATGTTGTTGACTGCCTATCATTTTTATACTCTGTTGCCATAGTAAACAGAGTATATTGTTTTATTGAATCTTGAATCTTGCAATAAATAACAAATTGAAGTGTGTATCGATAAATTGCCAAATTTGAATTGTGGGTTGTTGTTAACCTTTGCTTTTTATGCCAGGAATCACTGCCTTTCCTGAAGAAGTTTTCTTGCCACCTTTTACAACTGGTATCAGAGCAACATGCGGTCGGTAAAGGACAATTGCAACGTTCTCACGAAAGAGAATCAAATCGATAAAAATATAAAAGAAGTTAGGGAAATGACGAGTTCGAGCATTTGCCTATTGTTTAAAACTGAATTAAGAGCTGTCAGGAGTTAACGTGTTAATGCAAAAGCAAGCAATAGTAAAAGACTGACATACCAACAATAATATTAATAATAAAATATTAAAAAATAAATGCATAGCTACACTAGGCAGGCCAACTACAAAGCAATCGGATGTCCTCCTCCACATTCCACGTCAAATGGATGAATGAAAGCCATCAATGATGGGCCAATGGTCAGTTTGATCGAGTTTCTGTCATTTATGTGTTGGCCATTAGCAGTCGAATTAATCGAAATGGCTTAGCTAATTGCCACAAAATGTTTCAATATATATGCAATTAGCAGTGAAGGTAAAAATGTACCGCAATAGATAGAAATCATTATTCAATGATGATAGAAATGAATACGAAACTCTGCTCTGCTCGTTGCAGAACTAAAGGAAATTGGACACATTTTAACCCTCTCTTCACATTATTTATATATACATATATATAAACGACACAGATTTATATTTGTACCACAATATTTGAGAAGTTATGTGATAAATGAATGAACAAAAATTAAAACATAAATGAGCAACCAGAAATCTTTAGTTATAGTTACACAATTCATATGTTTATTCTCTCAGAATGCATTTACAAATGTGGTTTAGACACGAAGTTCGACTTGGGATATTTATATTTATATGTGTATTTGAATAAACAAAAGATTGCTTTAGAAGTGATAGGTGTATACAAAACTCAGTCTTCATTGCTATTAAACTAATATTGGTTCCAATGGAGGTGTCTTAATGGGCGTTCTGTCCCACAATAAGGCCTTTTGGAGCCGAAACAACCCCTGTGCACTTGCACGGCACAACAACAGCAATGACAAACAATTACGAGGACACAGCACAACAATGAGATGACTATCGGTGCCTATAAATAAATTTGCCATAGTCAAGTCAAAGGCAATACACAAAAGGCAACAAAACTGCGAAAATATTTTGGAAATTAATGCAAAGGCGTGCATACACATATACATATATAAAATTGGAGAAAGGAAAACACGCATACGGAGTGGATGGATGGATAGATAAGGGGAGTGGGAGGAAAAGCAATAAAACCGTCAAGTTGGCAACATTGACGGCGTCGAGCGGGACGAGTCACTATAGCGCTTTACGACTGTAGACGATGTCAACAAATAGAGCAAATACTGTCACAGTTGCGGCAGGAACCAGCAGCAACAAGGACCAGCTCAGTCTGGGCCCAGCACCTGCGGCCTAAAAGTATGCAATAAAAAGGGCAGCCGCTATTTTCGTCGTCGGCATTGCGTCGTCGCCGCTTTGCATTATTCCTGCCAAAAAAGGACTTGGCTGCGTTTCCTTTGAGCAAAGCTGTATGCAATGGGTATGCTACTTTGTGGATTGCAGCTTAAAATAAAATAGTTGTATTAAAGATTTAGTTACTCCAACTACACAATTCAATTAATTAGATAAATATATACAATAAAATTAATCCTTGAACAATTGGTATTATTTATAATTTGTGAGGCATTTTTTATAAAATTAGACAAATTTATAAAATTTACTTATTATTACAGAGTATCTCCACAGCGTATATCTATTTGCATTTACAATGCTTACTTTGTTTGCAATGCGCTTTTAATTTGACCGCGTCTGTTGGCAACGACGACGACGACGCTGACGCCGACGTCGACTTTGGCGTCCTTTCCTTTGCCAACGCAGCGGCGCAGAAACTTAATTTTGCTTACTGTTGTTCTTGTTTTTGTTGTTGCTGTTGTTGTTGTTGTTGTTGTTGCTGTTGTTGTTGTTGTTGAAGTTGCGTTTTTGCATTGCCTTGCAAAGTTTGTCGAGTCGCTAAAACTTTAGCCATTTGTTGTTCTTGCAACAGTTTCCAGAACGAGGCTATTTGTTGCTTCGCTGGGCCAGACGACATCAACGTAAATGTCTCCCCAAAACCAATCATTTCCTTTAGATTCTCAGACCAACGCCGAGGACTCGTTCCTTACTATCTCTCAGCGGATGCCTTACTAGGCGAGCAACATTTTAATATACTTGTGGATGGCATTGGCTCAGTGCCATTTACAGCGACCCTTTCCTCGAGTGTCACGCAATTTTCTTACCAAAATAAATTTTATTTCGCACGGTTTTTGGTTTCCCAACGTCGTTTTTCATTTCATCGGTCGCCCTGTTTATGAACTGCTTGCCTCTAAATTGTCTTTATGCCATGGGCCAACTGCATGCCACTTAGACGTTGTCCTTTGACTCAGCCGGCTCCATGCTTAACTTTCCTTCATTTTCTTTCCCGGCTTTATTCCTGTTTTTCCTTTTTATGTTTTTTTTTTTTTTTTGCTAATATTTTCGTTTTGGCAAAATGGCATCCTTTGGGTGAGCGAACAGAGCGCCGAAAATTTTTGCTTAAATTTAGTTTTATGCTTCTTTTGGTCGTCAGACTGCATATTTAGTCGACGTATCCTGAGGGAAATTAAAATGTGCTTACCGAATAATTTGAGTCCATTTGGCTACTGTGTTTTAATGCCCTTTAATGGAAATGGAGAATGGGTATATAAGAATTTCTGCACAACAGAACTGACGTTGAGAGTGCCCTTCTAGGCCCAACTTAAATTCATAGTTATAGTCATATATGTCTATGCGTAATATATACATCGTCTTCGGACAAGCTTTGACAAAAAATGTATATTAACTTCTACAATTCTTCAAATTCTTAATATAAACATTAACATATTAACTTCTATAATTCTACAAATTCTTAATATAAACATGCAAATAGGAAAATAGTCACAAAAAACATCTCTTTTTTATCTTTAATCAAATACATAATTAATTTGTATCAGTTAGGTTAAAATTGAAAAAAACTATATATAAATACGCATCAAAGTGCTTCAAACCTTATTAATAACTTTCCCATCAATCAAACCCATGGCTAACAGGTTAAAATCCACAATTTGTTGTGTATTTTTTCCTGTTTGGCCGCCATCGTTGTCTCTATTTATGCATGAAAAAAAATATGATTTTATTGACTTTTGCAATTTTTGAAGCGTTATATTTATGAAGTGCACACACTGAGCGTGTGGCAAAGAAATTGATCAAACGAATGCCGTCTGTTTGATTCACGATGATTTGTGAGTCGTATCAATAGTAATGAAGCACTTTTAGTGAATGAAGAATCCTTCAGAGTTCATTGATTTCATTAAACACAAGCTTTGAGGAAATATGAAACAAAACATTTACAGTAAACAGAATATTTTGTAATATTTTCTAAATTTCACACAGAGTTTATTAAACTTGCAAAACTCTATAACTTATATTAATCTTCGAAAAAAAAAGTATCTTATTCATTCTTCTCCTTGTCATTTGTCAAGTTGCATTCATATTCAGGCTCATCATGTTGCTCCTTCTCAATTTGCTTGACGTTTCCATATTTATACCATATAACTGACACGATACCCATGCCAATTCCTAGCATTATTCCAATCAAACAAATCGCGGCTAGAAACACCAGATAGTGGACATCATTCAGCAAATATGCCAAGAAGTCAATAATCGGCTGAGCCACCCAGAAGCAAACGATTTCAATTGGATTTAGCATCATTTTGTTACAGTTTCGATATAGATTTAAAAATATATTGACAATTGAATTCAAATATGACTTAAGAATCGAAGATATTTCATTTTCATTTTACTCGACAATCAGTTAGCTCTGAAATTCGAAGATATTTCATTTTATTTAAAAATCTGTTCGAACAAATTCTATTTTTAACAAAAATTCTAGAAATTTGCGCATTCTCATGGAGTTTCAGGAGTATTTGGAAAAACAATTGAACATATTCAATTATCACTTACACTCCGATTATGGACTACTGATCAAGACGGCAACTTGCATTGCCTTTGGAGCACTCTGTGGCTGGTTAATGGGCATCGTAACTTGGGTGCTTTATATGATAGCCAAATGGCTGGAAATACTGCCTGTGACTAAGTACAATTATCAGGATGATGACTTCGATTTGGATGCACAAACAGATATTGGGTATAATATCCAGACCGAAAGCTCTATAACCACTTTAACAGCAAGGCAACAGCAGCAGGGGCAACATTAGAATCATCTGTCATTGATCCTTTGAGTGTTTGCGATAAAGTTCAAGACGGGAGCCATAAAAAATGCTTTAAATTGCTCTTAGACTGTCTCAAGTGGCAGGCGATTTGAAGCCGATTCTGAGGCAGAACAAGTATTTTGCAACTGACTGCCGCAAACTCATTAGCAGATTTATATATTTTATCAATGTTGCAGCGCTTTAAATTCAATTACTCATACGCCACGTAGCAACCAAGTCCAAAGCAGAAAAGCTGCTCCACTCCTGGCATGTGTTGAACATTGCTTTGAACATTGCCGCAGGCTTGCAATATTTAATAAACCATATCTTTTATTTTTTGCTTCCTCTCCGTTGTGAGCTAAATTTTATAAAATTGTGGTTTTTGTTGGTCTGCGTGTTGCCTGCTGCTGATTTTCCACAAATAGCCGGCAGCTATTTTTCCACAAATTCTATATGATATGTATATATTGGCTGTCTTTTGGCGTTTCTCCTGTGTGGGTAATGAAGGTCATGACTTGATTTTAAATTAGCCTCGAAGCTCACTTTTGCTGTATGTTTTTTCGGTGATTGGTTTTACTGATGTATCCTTAAAAGTTACAACTTATGAATTGCAAACATTAACGATGCTTTCATTGCAGGAAACTCAAAAAACAAAACTTCAATAAAATCAGGATTGATCAAGTCAATGATTATGACGTATAGGAAAGTGAATACTATTCTCAGATAATTTAATTGTTGGTATTGGGCACAATAGATCTCATAGGTCGCAGTGCAGACACCTCCAACTTATAATATAATAAATGTTTGTATTTAGTCCTCAATTAAAAATATGCTTTCTGCAAACTAAAACTAATAGAGGAGTTAAGAATTATTAATAGTTTACGTTGTTGTATTAAATAGAAATGTAAATAATGTTGGAAAAATTTATGCTTTTGTAATTACTTAAGTTCTATAAGTAGCAAGAGAACAAATAAAAGCACTAGGGATTTTAAGAAGTCGATCAAGCAAGTAACTAAAAAATTACCCCACCATAAAACGTAAAAGAAAAAAAAAATCAGGGAAACTTATGAGAGTTTTAATATAAACTCCATGATATAAATATACTTCTTATTATCCCCCAAATGTACAGTCTACATTTATACAAGTTCGCTTTTCATTCATTGCTTTACCCGCAGTTATTAGCCTACTTTCAACAATTTGGCAACGTCGTCTGTTCTATTGTTGTTTAAAGACCATTGTCTATGCTTGAGCACTTGAGAAATGCTTACAACATTTCAGAAACAGACTCAGCAACAGCACCACAGTGAAGACTCCGCGAGCGACTGGGAGCTAAGGGCCAAGAGCTGCGACTACGACAACCCTAATTCTGGAAAGCGCGATATAATTGCAAAAAAAGTTACAATGAAGTGGGCGGAGACACGGAGTGTGTGGCTGCCATATTGCGGTAAGACTGAAAGAGAATCTGAATCTGAATGAATGCCCCGACAAGGGGGTGGGTGGTTCAAAAACATTTAATCACCCAACGCAACCCACACAAGCCCGTGTAATTCATTTGACGTTGAATGCAGAGCTTAAGCCAGATGGTATTCCCCCTACCCTTCCACACGGGGGTTGCTCGCAACCCAAATGCAATCTCTCTGCCCCGTTCTCGTGTTCCTCGTCCACGGGACACAAAACAGCTGTCAGCGTAGCAAATTTTCAAAATGCAACTCCCAAAAAGCTGCTATGCACTTTAGCATCCTGGGAGAGTGGAAATGTGCTATAATTGATACATAAATAACAAGGGAGACTGAGAATACTCGACTGCAAAATACCTTTTTTTTATCCACTTCAGTTAAATATGCATAGAAATTAAATTACATTATAATATTGGATATATGTAGAATTTTGCACTAAAGAGAACTTAATCATTTTTGGAAATTATAAAATTATTTTAAACTTTCAATATTTTAATCTCAAAATTGGCTTTAAAATTTATTTATATTATTCAATAACTACTTCAGATCGAAGCTAAAGATAAACCTTTGCACATATAAAACAAAAAAGCACCCCTTGAATTGCGTTACAGGGTGTTCAAGTACCAGACAGCCAAACAATCTAAGCCTTCGCCGGATGAAGTGTGTGTCGGTTGTGGGATTCATTAAGGTTTGTCATTTCATTGAAACATGAGCATTTGAGAAGTATTTTTCATATACATATGAATACGAATGCGCCGACGTTGAAATGAGTACTGCAGTCTGTACATATAAATATATATACATAAATATATATACATATATATATAATTTATATTTTTACGATTTTTCCCGTACCGTGCGTAATGAGGCAGTCGGCTTAGACGGAATAGGACTGCGTTCGTTCGAGTGGGTGAGCCTTGTATGATTGTATATGTGTGTGTATGTGTGTGTGAGTGTGTGCGTTTGTGTGTATGTCCTTTTGTTATTGTCTAGGCAACGGCTCAGCGCCCTTTTTTATGTGCATCAACAGCGCAGCAACGTCAGAGTTGCATTTTCCGGCACTCACATTTCCATTGGGGAAATGGCATTGCCAAGTATTTTACACGGCTCGGATGCTCGTCTCACTATCTGCCTGTCTGTCTGTCTGTCTGTCTCTCTGTTCTGCCTCTAATTTTGGTACATTGAACCGTCTCTCACTTATGTTTGCTTCTGTATGCGGTTCACTTGCAATGCGACTCCTTTTGGGGTTATATTATTTGTAGTCAAACTAGGAAACTAAAGCAGGAGGGATTTTAGAAAGACCGTCCTTGAGGATTACTCTACAAAAACTTCATTTTATTTGTTACTTTTCTATACAAGATACCAAATTTTGTACATCATTAGGAGCTTCCACATATCTACTCCACTCAATATTGATTTATTCATTCGAATGATGTATTTTATATTATTCCCGGGTCGTTTCGATTAATTCACCTGCTAATGGACAGCACATAAATAACAAAAACTCAAACATACCGACCACAGGCAGAGTATCATTGTTGGCTTTCATTCATTCGCTTGCCGTCATGTGGAATACAGAGGATATCCGATTGCTTCGCAGTGGACCTGCCCAGGCAATCTATCGCCGTTTTTTTCAGTGTATTGCCTGGCTGCTCTACGGCATCGCGCGTTGTTGTCATTTTTTCAAGTTGCGCTACAACTCACAGCTAAAGCAATTGGAGCAGATAAAGTATCATCCCATCGCCTCCAAGTTTGTGGTGATTGTTAAGTTTCTAATATTCCTAAGCGATTCAGTGAATTATATTGTGCTCGGTCTTGTCCTATGGATACATATCTTTCGCGTCGAGGGCAGCACCGGACAGAACTTTATGATTAGCCTCGTCATGCAAGGCTTCATTGTGTATTCGATGCGGCGCATTGTAATATTTTTGCATTCGCAGGAGGATCGCAAATTGATAATGCATTTGGTTAACGAGATCTTTTACATTACACGAACCATTGAGAGCAAGTTTGGTATGATCTATCACTGCGAAGTGTCCCTGTTTTGCGTATACAGCGTCAAACTGTGTTTGGTATACATAATGACGGAGTCGATGTGGCACAAACCCTACTTTCTCTGGATGAACTTCTTCTATTGGGTGCTCTTAGAGTATTGCAGTCTGGCGTATTTCATCTATCAGCTGATATTGCAAAATTGGTATCGCAATTTGGCCTACTTCCTGCAACGGTTTATCGAGTATCATCAGGGTCAGACTTTAATATCTGCTCGTTACCACCGCCGGCTGTTGTCCCTCTTCAAGCTCCATTTACGGATCAATAATCTACATCAATGTATTAAGAAGAATGTCGCCTGGCTACCCTCAGCAATCTACCTGGCAATATTCACCAGTATTTTCAACATGACTTTATTAATTGAGTGCATTGTCTTTGCGACGGATGAGATTGAGAATAAGGTGTATATCATATCAGACGGTTGTCTGGGGCCTACCATGGTACCAATTATCAATGTTCTTGTAATTGGAATGTGCACGGATCGACTACGCAGCGAGGAGTTGGCTCTGCAACAGCAGATTGTACTCATAAATGTTTTGTATGTCCGCAAAGCTTATCCACATGATTATACCCTGGAAGTGCTCAACAATGAGGTGGGTTGATGCATTTAATCAATACAATAATTGTTATATATTTTCGATTGATTTTAGCACACTTCCTTGATTGTGCATCAGAAACTGGAGCCGTTGCAAAATGTAATCATTTTGGATACCACCTGTGATCGACAATTTGCTTTTAATTACTTTTTGACAGTAATTTTAACCGCACTGTCATTTATTCAATATACTGTTTCAACAGGTCGTATTTTGGATGAGTGTGTGACCCACAAATAAGACACAAATAAATATGCATATAATAAACTAACTTTTGGGGAATAGAAAAAAAATATATTAAATTTATTTTGATTAAAATATGTATTGCCTTATTTCCAAGTATGATTCTTTATGGAAGTATTTCACTTGGAGTTCAAACATTTTCAAACTGGCTTCAAACATAGTTCACATATGGTTTCCATGGTTCCCTTCACATTTCATCGACAATAACTCAATCTATTCTTCAATTTATCAGCAACTTACCCAGCTGGTAAAGTTTTCATGGATTTACACTCAATAAACGCAACAACTCGAACATTCAAAAGTCACGTACCAATTCGAAATACATACTATGATTTGCAGAGCCAAAAAGACCAAGTCGAATATTCAATTTTTGATACATTTTGCTGGTACATTTAAATTTATTTTTACAACCCTCCAGCGAACGTGTGTCGCTAACAGTGCCTATACCAGCCAGACGATAAAATAATAATCGATTTGACTTTGGTTTGAGTATTTTTATTTATTTTTTTTTTTCTTTTTCTCGCTTTGTTGGTTAAAAAGCCCACAACTCATCTGCGACCACCCCACAAAAATAAGAAGCAAAAAAATGAAGCAACTCCGGCACTTCCTGCTGGGAATCGATTTTTACACATTTCCCCAACCTGCGATGCTCCCGAAATTTATGCGAATTTGAATTTGATATGGTTAAACTGTTTGCCTAGGCAACGTCAGCCATGCAAATGCCTTGATAAGAGTACCAAAGGTGGGTGGTCGGTGGTACGTGGTGGGTGGTGGGGTTACTGGGGTACTGGGGTGGTGTTCGGTAGGCTGTCATTGTGCCTAGCTTTGTCGCTTTTTAGTGTAAAATTAATTTGCTATAATTCATCAATGGACCCAGGCAAAGGATTATTTTGCATAAAAAATTGTGGCACTTGTCGATTTTGCATAGTCGGCTTTTGGGGCACAGTAGCAGCTGTTAGACAGGGAATGGGGCAGGGTCGACCAGAGGAGGGAGGAGTCGGGGGTATTGCTATGCCATTCGGTGTGTGTAACTGACGCACTTTGTGTAATTTATGGCTGCACATTTATTTTATTGAGTTTAATGTGGGCGCAGTTGTTGCCAGCGCCTTACAAAGGTGAAAGGTTGGGGACGGCAACGGTGTGGATAAGAGCTCTGCAGGCAGGCACTCAACCAGGTTAAAGGATGGGAACTGCTGGCCCATTGGCGCTTTGTTATGCCTGACTGAGCGCACAGTGCCAGATGTATTAGGTTTGAACAGGGATGAATGGTGTAGATTCGAAGATGCCACAAAACTGATTCATAAAATTAATTAACGATTTCAAGTTATTGAAGTTATTACGTTCAAAAAAATTTCTGCACGACTAATGCTACTTTTAAAAGCATTTCATAGTTGCTATCAGTGGAAAATTAGAAAATCTAAAATATATTACTAAATTAGTTAGATCTCAATTATCTGCAAAATCGAAAAAACAATTTATAATTAATTGAAAAATAAATAAAATTTAAAAAAACAACTCTTTCATGTGTTCATATGTTTTTATACCCTTAGCCCATTAAAAATGGGTAAAAAGGGTATAATGGTTTTGTGCAAATGTATGTAACAGGCAGAAGGAAGCATCTCCGACCCTATAAAGTATATATATTCTTGATCAGGATCAACAGCCGAGTCGATATAGCCCTGTCCGTCCGTCCGTCCGTCCGGCCGTCTGTCCGTCCGTCCGTCCGTCTGTCCGTCTATATGAACACGCGGATCTCAGAGACTATAAGAGCTAGAGACTTAAAATTTGAAATATAAGTTCTCGTATACCAGGCGCAGATCAAGTTTGCTTCATTTTATCGATAACTGCCTCAGTTGCTGAATTATCGATACATTTCGATTTCCGATAGCAAATTCCACAATTCCAACAAAAATGCAGAGGCTTCTAATTTATACATAATATGCATATACATATATAGGGAAATTTGCCAAGAAAACTAGAATATATTTAACAACTGGGTTAAGGGTATATCGTAGTCGAGTTATCTCGACTACAGCATCTTACTTGTTTTTTTTGTATTTGCATAATTTTTATATAATTATATTTAATATATGATGTTTGTTTTATTATTTAATAATTTATGCAAATAAAACTTGTAGAGCCTCTAACATCAGCAAGTTTTGTTAACGCTTCAAGGTTTCTATGCATTAAAATTTCATAATGCCAATTAAATGAAATATGTTCTATTTGACGACTCCTACGCTCGATGGGCAAACAAATTAGATCGTTAGCCCCAGAAACTTTGCGAAAACACAAAAGACAAATAGAAAATGCCGCCAAGCTTTGCAAGAACTAATTAAGCATTCAAAAACGTTTTGCCATAAAGTTTAAATTGTCTGTGGACATGGGACTGGGCTACGAAAATCCAATAATAAAGCCAAAGTCGGCGACGACGCTTGACGCTCATAAATTATAGCAAATTATTAAGCAAGAGTCAAACAAGTTTGTGCCGCACGCTCCAGCAACAAAGTTGCAAGTACATTGCGTATACGCCTTGTGCTGTGCAAATGATTTATTTTTATTATTATTGGCGGTGAATTTTAAATCAAAAAGCGCACAAATGCTGCTGCCCCAAAAATTACGAGTGACTCGTCCCCGTCCCCCCGTCCAGCATCGAAAAAAGTATGCTACAGTTTTGTGTGCTGCCCCGTCGGTGGCAGCTGCTTTTGTCATTATTAATAACTGTTAATTATTCACCATTATAACTATGCTTGAGAGCACGTTCTTGTTTGAGTTGCCGTCTGGTCGTCGGACCCACACCCACAACTCTCCACTTACCCCTCTCTCGTCACATTGCTCTATGTACTTTGCCGCTCAAGTAAATTCTCTTTTCGCATTGTTTGGCATTATATTTTCTTTGCTTCTTAGTTAACGCCTGTTCGTCTTGTTTCAGTTTTACTCTGTCTCTCTCACTCTCTCTCTCTCTCTCTCTCTCTCTCTCTCTCGAAGAGCCTTCTCGCCCTCTCCTTCTATTATTCTCTATTGGCCATATTTACATATTATTAAAAAGTTTTTCAAGCTCAGACGACAACAACAACGAGAACATCGAGGAAAAAACTTTTCTATTTTGCCTTCGACAAAGTTATTGAAAATTCATGAATAATTGACATTTATTGCAGTTGGCACAAGTGATGGCCGATAATGGACGACCATACGCCCACTTTAGAGGAGGCGTGCCATTTCAAATATTCCCTCCCTTTCTCTCTCTCTCTCTCTCTCTCTCTGTGTGTGTCTGTGTGCGTTTGTGTGTGCCTCTCTCAGCCCATTTATAGACATAAATATTAAAGTAGCTTACGTACTTAATTGTAAATTATGTATTCAATTAGTTATGCCAGGCTGCCCAAACTGAGAATGCTACTCACAGATGCAGTCCTTTCAAGCGAGTGCAATGAGATTGTAGAATATTCAATCAGACTATGATTCTACTTAATTTACAGTTCGTATGCAGTTTTGCAACTATTAATTATTTATTTATTTGTGTGTAATGCCTTTTCTAAATGCTTATCATATAATAGTTTAACGTCATCATATTATAAAAAAAATTACCTCGTCTTCAGTAATACAATTAAGGAAATCATTTTAGCTGCAATTTACTTGTATTTCATGTATCTAATAATCAATATGTTTAAATTGTGTGCAATTGTGTCTATCAAATGTATGTGGCAGACAGTTGGCATGTGTCAAAAAGTCAAAACAATCAGCACACTGGTCCAAAATTAGATTGATACCAAGAAATACTGACAGCTAATTAATTACTATTTTGATCAACAACAACAACAACAAAAATACTTACCAAGTGAAAAGCTTCAGTTCTATAACATCAAAAATATGCAAAATTATTTAATACAATTTCATATGCATATAAATTAAATGAAAACGACACGCTTTTATTCATTTAATAAATATAATTCCCAACAACAAACATTTTATTTCGATAGGCAATCAAAATGACAACGACAACGTCAAGTGCTCTGACCGAATAAATTCGAAAAATCTTCCTTGAGTGTTGGATTAAATAAAACATCATCACATATCAGACAAGATGAAAAGCAATTTTATGTTTTAGTTTAAAGAACTGCTAAAAGCTATAGAAAGCTATGCACTGTGCTGTTGATGGCAATGCATTTTTGATTAAATGTGGCCCGCAGCGAGATTACGGAATAGCCGACATACCTACATATCATATGCATATGCATATACATACATATATATATATATATATATATATATATACTTTGCCCACTCAGTAGATGTACGCACTGAAAATGTGTCAGTCTCTCCTCCTGTTGTTGCATGAGTTGGCTGCTGCCTAAATATATTTTGCCATAAAATAACACCAGAGGGCGCTGTCAGTAGCATAAGCTGAGCATTTCCGTTTTTGTTTTAGTTACAACTAACCGCTCATATATACATATATGTATATACATATATAGAAGTGCGTATATATGCATAAGGTATACAGTTACATATCAAAACATTTATGCTGGAGTATGTAAACCGCATCAGAGTCGGCACTACGCAAAGCCAGGCATTTGAATTCAAATGCATTTAATTAAATCAACTAGAACCAACAGGAAAATGCAGCAGCATCAGCAAAGAACTTAGCTCAAACCAACAAATGACCTTCCATCCACACTCGGCCGCACACACACACACACACACACAGACACACACACACAGCTCAATATGAGCCTCATAACATTTAAAACTAAATTTATTTTGTGCAAATTTTTGCCAGGTTCGTTAGTTTTAATTGTGTTTAGTTTTCATTTTTAGTGCGAGTTGGCACAGTGGCACAAAATTGGCAGTGCAAATTGAAATAATTAACTGAGAACATAAAGTAATTATAATCAATTGGCTTGTGCAGCCAACAACTAACTTCAAATACATACAATTCCCACAGGTTACGATGAAGTTTTTAATTGTCTTAATACTTTGATAGTTTATTATTATTTTTGTAGTACGTATAAATGTTAATACGAATGATTAATTTTAAAGAGTTCTTTTAGGTTCCCTATCATTTATCCATTTGCAACTACTTTATTTATTATTATTTTGACACCAGTGTATTTTGCCTTTGTTTAGCTTGACAACAGTTTCTGCCGTGCTTACAATTAACTTGCCGGAAAATGTTTTTTTTTTGTGCCAAATGTTGTTGCTTTTTCTGCCACATTGACAGTTTTGGGATTGCGGTTTTTAAAAACAAGCGAAGCCATTAAATAAAACAGCTCGATCGAGAAAGCTGTCGACCTGTCTGACTGCCTGCCAGCCTGCCAGCCTGGCCCACTATCCCAAGGCCAATCGCACTGTCAATTAACAAACGGCTGAAACAGCGTACCCGCATCAGGCTGTCAAAAAGTTAAATGTGGAAAACTCGTTCGCATCATTTATATTATTATCGCTAATTGAAGACAGCATTGAAGGTAATGCCTAATGGCTTCAGATAAAAGCGCCATCTCGCAATATTGCACTTTGCAGCCTCACCCCCCATCCCGTCACCAGTTCACAATTGAAATCAAATCATGGCTGAAACGAACCAATAACAACTTAGCCAAGCAGCCAAGCCTGGCAAAGAAAAAGGGTTGAAAACAAAAACATTGTATTCAATTTTATTAACACTCGAATGCATTTTCTTTGTTCCAATTCTGTTTCCTTCTTGCCAGATTCAGCAGCTGCCATGAAATTTGGCAGTAGGTTCTAACCCAATGGGATAATGTTTTGAATTAATTTCATTTTTGTTCATATTGTGTGGTTTTTCAAAAGAAAATTCTGCACGACTTCCCTGATTTATTTGGGCCTATGCCAGACGGACGACATTTGTTTAAATTAATAGCGAAATAATTTTAAGTGGTTGGTTTGAAATGTTTTGAATACAAATTTGGTATAAAAAATATGTTTACAGACTAGATATGCTCAAGATACTTAGTATTTCGTATGAATATCAAGTTGTAGGTACAGATTCCTTATTAAAGAATCTCTCAGCAATGGTACAATTTTGTAAACTTGACAGAGATTCATATTTTAATTGGCTCCCTCAACGTGGAAAGTTAAAAAGTAAATAAATACTCTTAAAGTGAAGCTCATAACATAATAATTATCATCATACATGAACCAACAGTAGAGTATATTTAATTAATTGAAATGCCGTCTTCTTCTTCTGTAGACTACCCCCAGGGAAAAAATTGAGGCACTTAGGAGTACCCCCAACTTAAATATACATACCATCCATTAGTGGGGCAGCGAGGCATAATTGTGCCAACATTTAGCATCATTATTTTTGCGCATTATCTTTGATCTTAATAGTTTGCTTTGACAATTTACCATGGCAGCATGTTTTTACTTATGCGGCCAGCCCGCAAAGCATTTAATGTGATTAATTAATTTAAAGTCCCCAAGGAGCACGAGGCAGATATTATTATCATCATCTTTGACGTCCAATGTTATTTCAAAGGACGGCAATGGCAAAACATTTCTCTCCACTGGCTCTAATTGCCTTCTATCAAATGGAAACCTTTCGCTGACACTGACACTGACACTTGAAAAATATGATGATAAAAAATGAATAAAACAAAAGAAATGTGTATAAAAACTAACTCAAATATTTTGATGTTGAATACCGCAAGGCTCGTTTTGAAAAATGAACGCCTAATGAAGAGGTTGAGTGTTCAGCGCAAGTTGATGGTGTTTATTTATTTATCTTATTAATATTTTTTTTTTTTTTTTGCTGAGAACCCTTTGATAACTGACACCAGGTGAGCAGCGGTCGACACTTTTGATGGACAAGCCTCACCGGTACAGTCAAGACAAAAGACGTGCCGAGCTGAACCGAGCCATTTATCAAGGCGCCCTGTCGTCCGTTTTAGCTTAATAAACAATAATCAGGCTGTAATTATATGTTGGTAATGGCATAATGCGAGCCCAGACAATGCGTCAACGTCCTTGTTTGGCTTGATAATTGAAAATGTTTGTAATTTTCGCCTGGCTTTCCTTTTTGTTTGTTGTCTTGCTTTCCCTCAAAAACTTTGCACTTTTATCTGTTGCAAAACTTTTGCCGGCCTTTTTGCCTTATCCTCTTTATTATTTTTTTTTTGTTGGTTGCTGCTCATACAAAACTTTTGCGACAGTTTAGGGATTAACAGTCCCGGCAAACAAAAAAAAAAAAAAAAAAAAAAATAAAAAGTTTCAGGTCATGTCCACATTTAAGTGCTAAAAATTCGCTGGCTTATGCGGCACTTGATGAAGTTGTTGCGCGGGGAATTAAATGCCAATATTTTGGCTTAGTCTTTACTGCGGCTGTTACTAATGGATTTGTCTACAAAATATTGAAATACAATAAACCAATAGTATAGCTAAACTCGGAGTAGTACCATGCGTGAATTGGGCCAACTAAACTTTATTATTATTATTATTATTACTGCCAGCAGCCCACGCGCATAAAACTTAAGACAAACACAGCTGACGGCCAAGAGAAAGAGAGAGAGAGAGAGAGAGAGATAATAAAGAAAGATAGATGCAGACAAAGTTAGTGGGAGAGAGAGAGAGGAGATGTGGCTTGAAGGCTCTGCGGCCTATCAAGATAAATATTAGGCGCATTTTACGCCCGCTTATTATTTTTAGGCCAGGAAAGTTTAACTTTTAGCACGAAATGCTGCTTAAACTAACAAAAAGTAGCAACAAAATTTCCGCAAATCGGGAGGCTAACACACAAAGGAATGAATATCTTTACAAAACTAAGATGGCCATATACCCTTTCAGAAAATATAAAAGCAGACTTTCAATTTGAGAGCCTATACTGATTTTAAACTTAGTTGTGTTTTAAGAATTTATAAAATTCAATTTTAAAAAATACTGCATATTATAAAATTAATTAATTTGGATATTTATTTGCTTGTATGATTATTATAAATTATTGAGCTGACATTTTCTTAAACACTTCTATGAATACTAATATTTTTTATGTATTTTAAAGTATATGAAATCGCATAATTTTGCTCATCGAGATTATCAGCCTAATGACTAGCCATAATACCCCAAAACCAGGGTATGGTGGATGGTAGATGGTACAGCAATTCGGATGGAAAATGAAGTCCCTGCGCAGCTGACGTACTAATAATTTTCGGTACACGTCAGACGTAATCCCGAAGATGTTGCTTTGGCAACGACTTTGTAGTTGGGAACGATTGTCCGGGGCCAATAGGGACATTATCCGGTGTGTGGGGGGATGGGAGATGGGTAACTTTTCACTAAGATGCTTGTACTTTCAGGCGGTTCGACTGGCCGCTTGAGCAATTTAACTAAAAGCTCAATCAATCATCGCACATAGACGGGAAGCGGCTCCATGGAAATGCTTAATTTCAGCTTTAGCTGCTGCTCCTCCTTTGTCAATGTTGTCATAGAGTTTTGTTGGCCAGCGACCGTTTTTGGCTAAAGAAGAAGTTTTAAGCCGCTTTTCCAGGCGCTTTTTGAAGTTTATCTGCTCCGTTGGCAGACTGTCTTGGCCCAGAGACATCAGCTACCTGGGCAAAATGTGTGTGTTGCATGCAACATTAGGTGCCCGCTAGGTAAACATATTTGCTTAGTTGCAAAAGGGTTGATTATTAGGCAACGGAAATTGTCGAGACTAATGCGCCCAAAGGCGGCTTAACGATTAACTCTGCAACGTGACGAGGCCTTAAAGTAATTGCTTGGAAATGAGCCCAGCTTTTGATGTACATGTAGTGCAATTAAAATTGAAAGCCTTAAAGTAGGCTACATAAAAGAAACGCATAGGTAAAGGGTGTGAACGACCTTAAAATGCCCTGTCATAGTTGCAACATTTAATGTGCCAACAATCTGCAGCAGTAAATCTTATTTTAATCGGTTCACAGTAAATAAAAACAAAATAAACAATAAGAAAAATAAATATGAAAAAACTAAGCTGAAGCCATTGGGATTATGCATAATTCAGTAAAACCTTAAATTTAAAATGTATGACGATTAAGTTTTCATAAAAACATAAGACTTGTTAGGATTATAAACATTCTCTACAGTATCTTTTATAAAATATAAACGTAAAATATTAAAGAGCACCTGCATTGCTTTTACCATAACCAAAATGACCAGCTCGACCATTTCAGGGCTAGAGTTGATGTCATAAAAACTATGCTTTATAAACTCATAGCTAGAGGCTGTTGCCACTCTTATTCCCAGACAACAAGAACGACAATGATGATGATGAGCGAAATAAAAAAGAAAAGAATAAAAGAAAAAAAAAACAAGAGAATGCAGGCAGCAGTAAGAAAAACAACAACATGAATAAGAATATAATTATGTCTGCTTTCTGCAATTATTTCAATTATAAACACAAGCTGTTGCATTTGGCAGTGCGCCACAGCAGCAGCAGCAGCAGCAGCAACAAACAATGCAAAAGTTGCTGCGGGGCGAACAATGGGGTGGCGGCAACCGGGCGAAGGAAGGCGTTTGCCGCTCGCATAAAAATCTTTTTGCAGTTCGCAATGAGAGGGAGACGCTTACATAAAATGAGCACATTAGCCTAAAAGCAGGCAACATAAACTGTGCGAACTCCGCCAGCAACAGCAGCAGCAGCAGCAACAGCAACAGCAACAGCAGCAACAGCAGCAGCAGCAGCAGAAGGTGTTCGACTGAGCAAAGGAATGAAAGCCACTGGCAAAGAGTTATCTGTGGGTTAAAGTGTATTAAATACCCTTTCAAACATATACCAGATATATCACCTATTTTTCCGATCAAAATAAAGCACTTAAAGGGCAAGTTAAAAACACAAAACAAATGCAATTCGAATTGAATTCTCAACATATCTTTGATTAAGTTGTCTGAATCAACCCTTTTATGCATTTGGAATGTGTAAAGGGTATAAGCACAAAGAAAAGCACCAGTGCATGCAGCAGTTTTTTTTATGTAAGTGCAACTGCCTCTGTTGCTGTTGCTGCCGCTTGTTGCATATGCATGCCTAGGCGTAATGCGTGAAGTCTGGACAGCACAACAACAACAGCAACAACAACAACAACAGCAACAAAAACGTAATTACTATATAAACTGAACGAGCTTGACTGACTTTTGACTGTGTGTGCCTCTCAGTTGCTCCTTGTGTCTCCCAGTCGCTGTTGCAGTCTGTTTGTTTTGTTGTTGTCTCATTTTTGGCATGTGCCTGGAATTGTTTTTGGCTCACGTTTGCAAACAGCAACAAATTCAACTCGTGCTCATAATAAAACTTTTACTATGACAGTAAAATTTTAATGAAATCACTGCAAAACTACAAAACACTTGTGCTACAAAAAGCGCACCACAACCAGCAACAGGACCAGCACCGGGACCAAAGAGTACCCGCCAAGAATGTTGACTTTGCGGCCCAGAAGCTTACGAGGATGAGGGAGTTGTCTACTGTTATTATTGTCGTTGTCGTTGTTGTTGCTGTTGTTGTTGTTGCTGTTGCAGGTTGTGTGAAGTGCATCGCAGGCAATTGAAGAAAGCAAGTCGAGGGAATTTGCTGTGTTTGTTTGTCGTGGCAATTTGTAACACATTTGAAATATTTATAGGAAGTAAACATTATCTCAAATTATCTCTAAGTATAATCAGAGGAGTAAAGATACAATAAAGATACTGGCTAAAAGTAAAGATACAATTGACCCAGAAAAATACATTACTTTAAAATACAACTTTTAGAATGATTTTCTCCTAAGTCAATTCCAATATTTGCTACTAAAGTAATTTTTATACGAATACTGAAATTTTACAAGTCTTGCTTTATAGAATAAAAATAATGTAACCTAACTTTTATTGATATACAAATAATATTTCATTACCTTAACTGAACAATATTTATCAAGCTGCAACAATATTTTATTTAACCATCATTGAATGTCAGATTCACAAAATCCTAGTCTCAATTGGTGCTTTCGGTATTTAATGCCCCTTTCATATAAATCAATTGAAGATGCAGTGCTGCTTTGAGTCGCCCACCTCAAATATATAAATCAAATCACATCCATAAACCTAACCCCAACAATGACAAAAGCAATATAAAAATTGCCGCCCAAATGATAACCTCAAAAAAAAAAACAAAAAAGCCAAAAAAAAGGCAACCGCTTGAATTAATTTGCATTATTAAATCGTTCGCATAAATCGCAGAGCAGCAGCAACAAATACAGTAATGAAATAACAAAACAAAAATACAATACGATAATTAAAACATCCCCAAGGATCTTGGAACTAATTGCCGCAGCCCTTTGGCAGTCGGCAGCGAGTGTTATAAATAAATAAATGAAAACCAAACCAAGTCAAACCGAACCGAACCAAACCGAACCGAAACAAAGTCAACGCCATGCATAAATTATAAGCAAATGTGGCGATGGCGCCTTAATTTATGCTTTAAAATATTATATTAATACGCACAGCATGAAAATTGGCTCCCAGTGACAAAGTGAGACAACCAGATAGAGACAGAGAGAGAGAGAGAGAGAAAGCGACGAAATCAAGAGAGCGACAGAAACGCACTAATTCAATAATTTATGCACATTTTTTAACACATGAAGGCATTTTGGGCAACTGCAGAAATTCATGAATGCTTTTTTTTTTTGAAACTTTTAATTAAAATTAAGTAAAACCACTGCACCGCCGAGGGATTTATTTTGTAAATACCCTGTGGTATAAGGGGTATATTTTGATTTTAAATTTCAACAAATTTTTAATATTTAATCGAAATTGTTGATTTGATTGATTTGATTTAAATATTTAAATTCAGCTTATTTTTATTTACGTATTATACTGGGTAATATAATAGTTGTACGAGCTGTGCTTAATTTTGATTACAGGGTATATAAATAATATTCAATGCAATAAGCACATTAAGAGAGACACTTTTGGCATGGCGTGCGTTCCAAATTGAGCGGATTAAGTTTAATTACAATTTTTCGTTGGTGGTGGGTGGGTGGGTGGGTGGGTGGTTGGATTTCTGTCTTCACCGTTAACACATGCACGCCACACAAAAACAGGGACCTCCTTTGTCCAATGCAGTTGTAAGGGTTGTTCCTTTGTCTGGTGCATAAATGAAAAGTAAACCTTTATGCAACGCTGCGGGATGCAATGCAATGCAGACCAAAAACCCGAAACACAACCGCATCAAAAGCCAACCACCCGAAGCAACCCCCAAAAATACACACACACACACACACACACACAGTTATATATATTTATGAGTATTCCTGTGTATATAGACGAACATGTCTGTCGTGAATTCGTTGCGCACACGTGTTCCGTTGGTGGTCCATTGGTCGACTACTGCAGCTCCTGTTGCGCTCTGTGCCCATAATTGGATTTAGTTGTCGTTAAGATTGGACTGCTTATTGTTTTCGGCCAGCCGTGCATATGTCGGGTGTCATTATTGGCACCCAACGACCAAGGCGAAAAGACGAAGCCGGCAATCTTCGCCAGCTTCGAGGCAGCGGCTCGTGTGCGTGTATTTGTGGCTTTTAATAGCTGGCCTCGTGTTTGGGGTTGACGCCTCAACGACGCTTAAGGATTGAAATAACAGACCAAACATTAAGAAAACTGATTACTAGATAGACGACGTGTCAAGAGGGTTCACCGACTTCCAGTAGACTTGTAAGCTCAATTTAATTCAATGTGGAATTTTAATGTGTGTCTCTCAAGGCCATAATGAATATGAATGCTGCCAAAACTTGATTTATTGGCGCAAAATAAACGAATATTTAACATTTGTCTCTGGGGAAAACAGAAAAACACAACATGTGGAAATTTGAGCATGGAATTAAATAAATAGTTTGAACAATTGCAATTGTTGTTGTGACACAACTCAAAATTCGTTCAACCTGAATTTGATTAAACAAGAAAACAAGATTAATTGTTTGGGATTATAGGATCAAGACACACGTATAATGTTAAATGCAAATGAAACTGCAATGAATTCAAAAATGAAAACAATAAATAATTGCAAAATACATAATCAGTCTTATTGGTTTATTTATTTTATGAGAAAATACATTTCATTATACAATATAAATAGGCAACCTTAACATATTTGACACAAAATTAAAAAAAAAAAAAACAAGAAAGAACATTGCAGTCGGACGTAACCGACAGCGAAATACTATGATTCCATAATTTGTGTTCAAGAAATGCACTCTATGTTTGCCTTTCAGGCTGGGGTAGATATAAGATAGTAACATAAGTCAAAATTAAAGTCCGAAAATCGGCATAGATCGCACCTTCAAAATGCCATAACTTCGTCAAAACTCAACGCATTTTCAAAAGTAAGGGCGTTTTAATCATGGTTTGGCCTCTAGATCAATCGTACATTTAAAGGTGAAAACGTAATTTTGGGTCGGAACATAAGTCAAAATTATAGTCTGAAAATCGGTATATCGACATATGGGCATACGTCGAACCTTCAAAATGTCATAACTTCGTCAAATATCAACCGATTTTCAAAAGTAAGGGCGTTTTAATCATGGTTTGGCCTCTAGATCAATCGTACATTTAAAGTTGAAAACGTCATTTTGGGTCGGAACATAAGTCAAAATTATAGTCTGAAAATCGGTATATCGACATATGGGCATACGTCGAACCTTCAAAATGTCATAACTTCGTCAAATATCAACCGATTTTCAAAAGTAAGGGCGTTTTAATCATGGTTTGGCCTCTAGATCAATCGTACATTTAAAGTTGAAAACGTCATTTTGGGTCGGAACATAAGTCAAAATTATAGTCTGAAAATTGGTATATCGACATATGGGCATAGGTCGAACCTTCAAAATGCCATAACTTCGTCAAAAATCAACCGATTTTCAAAAGTAAGGGCGTTTTAGTCATAGTTTGGCCTCTAGATCAATCGTACATTTAAAGTTGAAAACGTAATTTTGGGTCGGAAGATAAGATAAAATTATTGTCCGAAAATCGGCATATCGGAATATGGGCATAGGTCAAACCTTCAAAATGACATAACTTCGTCAAAAATCAAAAGATTTTCAAAAGTAAGGGCGTTTTAATCATAGTTTGGCCTCTAGATTAATCGTACATTTAAAGTTGAAAACGTAATTTCGGGTCGGAACATAGGTCAAAATTATAGTCCGAAAATCGGCATATCGGCATATGGGCATAGGTCAAACCTTCAAAATGACATAACTTCGTCAAAAATCAAAAGATTTTCAAAAGTAAGGGCGTTTTAATCATAGTTTGGCCTCTAGATTAATCGTACATTTAAAGTTGAAAACGTAATTTTGGGTCGGAACATAAGTCAAAATTATAGTCCGAAAATCAGCATATCGGCATATGGGCATAGGTCAAACCTTCAAAATGACATAACTTCGTCAAAAATCAAAAGATTTTCAAAAGTAAGGGCGTTTTAATCATAGTTTGGCCTCTAGATTAATCGTACATTTAAAGTTGAAAACGTAATTTCGGGTCGGAACATAGGTCAAAATTATAGTCCGAAAATCGGCATATCGGCATATGGGCATAGGTCAAACCTTCAAAATGCCATAACTTCGTCAAAACTCATCGCATTTTCAAAAGTAAGGGCGTTTTAATCATAGTTTGGCCTCTAGATTAATCGTACATTTAAAGTTGAAAACGTAATTTTGGGTCGGAACACAAGTCAAAATTATAGTCCGAAAATCGGCATATCGGCATATGGGCATAGGTCAAACCTTCAAAATGCCATAACTTCGTCAAAACTCAACGCATTTTCAAAAGTAAGGGCGTTTTAATCATAGTTTGGCCTCTAGATTAATCGTACATTTAAAGTTGAAAACGTAATTTCGGGTCGGAACATAAGTCAAAATTATAGTCCGAAAATCGGCATATCGGCATATGGGCATAGGTCGAACCTTCAAAATGCCATAACTTTGTCAAAAATCAACATATTTTCAAAAGTAAGGGCGTTTTAATCATAGTTTGGCCTCTAGATTAATCGTACATTTAAAGTTGAAAACGTAATTTCGGGTCGGAACATAGGTCAAAATTATAGTCCGAAAATCGGCATATCGACATATGGGCATAGGTCGAACCTTCAAAATGCCATAACTTCGTCAAAAATCAACAGATTTTCAAAAGTAAGGGCGTTTTAATCATGGTTTGGCCTCTAGATCAATCGTACATTTAAAGGTGAAAACGTAATTTTGGGTCGGAACATAAGTCAAAATTATAGTCAGAAAATCGGTATATCGACATATGGGCATACGTCGAACCTTCAAAATGTCATAACTTCGTCAAATATCAACCGATTTTCAAAAGTAAGGGCGTTTTAATCATGGTTTGGCCCCAAGATCAATCGTACATTTAAAGTTGAAAACGTCATTTTGGGTCGGAACATAAGTCAAAATTATAGTCTGAAAATCGGTATATCGACATATGGGCATAGATCGCACCTTCAAAATGCCATAACTTCGTCAAAACTCAACGCATTTTCAAAAGTAAGGGCGTTTTAATCATGGTTTGGCCTCTAGATCAATCGTACATTTAAAGGTGAAAACGTAATTTTGGGTCGGAACATAAGTCAAAATTATAGTCTGAAAATCGGTATATCGACATATGGGCATACGTCGAACCTTCAAAATGTCATAACTTCGTCAAATATCAACCGATTTTCAAAAGTAAGGGCGTTTTAATCATGGTTTGGCCTCTAGATCAATCGTACATTTAAAGTTGAAAACGTCATTTTGGGTCGGAACATAAGTCAAAATTATAGTCTGAAAATCGGTATATCGACATATGGGCATACGTCGAACCTTCAAAATGTCATAACTTCGTCAAATATCAACCGATTTTCAAAAGTAAGGGCGTTTTAATCATGGTTTGGCCTCTAGATCAATCGTACATTTAAAGTTGAAAACGTCATTTTGGGTCGGAACATAAGTCAAAATTATAGTCTGAAAATTGGTATATCGACATATGGGCATAGGTCGAACCTTCAAAATGCCATAACTTCGTCAAAAATCAACCGATTTTCAAAAGTAAGGGCGTTTTAGTCATAGTTTGGCCTCTAGATCAATCGTACATTTAAAGTTGAAAACGTAATTTTGGGTCGGAAGATAAGATAAAATTATTGTCCGAAAATCGGCATATCGGAATATGGGCATAGGTCAAACCTTTAAAATTTGGTGACTTTAGCTTTCAAATTATGAAATATATGCGCAATTCACATTTCTCGGACCGAAGCTCCTGGCTGCGGCGGTTGTGGGCGTGGTCCAATATGTTATATGGCGATCTTTGATCCTTGGGCGCAGGTGTGGGCGGTTTTAAAAGGCAACTACCTGTAATATACCTATAAAATTTGAAGTTCCCAACTCGAAAACTGCGGAAGATATAGCCATTTAAAAATTTTATGGGCTGGGGGCGTCGGAGGTGGGCGTGGGACATGCCGATATTTGATTATAAATTTGTAGAGAAACCTTATCATATTAATATAATTAAAAGAGATAAATATTTTGATTGGCTTATAAAGCATTTGTGGAGAAACCACCTTGAAAAGCTGCCACTTCTATACATTGAACGCATCGAATTATTTACTGAGTAATTACATCAAATGCTTTCCTCTATCCTATGGAGACCAGACAAGCCACATGCGCCTCTAATTACTTTCGGAAAATTGTGATCAATCACACGATATGTACATACATATATATATTTATATATATATATATAAATGCAGCACGTTGCGGTTGACATCGCCACCCTCGCGACTACCGCATAATGACCACACCGCCATAGCGACTCTGGCAAACACCTAAGAGTCAAAGCCAGAAGCCAATGGCATGGCTAAAAGCATTTGAGCCTTAATCGTTTCATGTCGCGCGACAAGTTAAGCCCCCTTTGAGTCGGACTGGGTGTTGGATGGTGGATGGTGGAGCTGCTTGGACTGCCATGGTAACCACTACAACGACAGGCGGTGTGGTCAGCTGTGCGTTAGATTTGTGTAGATTAGCTGTACAGCTGGGTTTGGTTTGCCTTGCAGGCGCTCTTAGTAATAATTGCAAATCAATGACAGGGAAATTCAATTCAATGGCTGCTGGGCGACACCACAACAACAACAACAACAACAACAATAGCACCAATAGTAACAATAGGAGCAACATGATGGCAACTTGAAATTTCAATTGGATCGATTGGCAATTGACAAAAAGCGTGCAGAACCAACTGTAGACGGACATTTGAGCTGAGGGCCAGCTCCACAGGATGTACGTTTAAATGACCAACGCAATTATGGCCAAGCATAATTATAGGTGGGTGGGTGGTGAAATGTATAAATATATATATACATAGATATATGTATATTCACATGTGTGAGTGGGTGTGTGCTTTCGAGGGCCGTTGTGTATTGATGTGCCTGTGCCACGCTGTGTTGTTTTGGAAAATTTAATTGATTTAATCAAACAATGACAATGATTAATGCTGTTTATTAAAGTGAATGTATTTGAAGTGGTGGTACTGGTAATTGATATAAAATTATAGAACGCGGCGTTAACCATAATTATCAAATTAAATATTTATAATATTGATGAGTTGATCAATTGCTAAGATTAAAACTACTTTGCTTCTGCATGATAAATTAGAAATGGATTCGAATTTCCAAGACTTATGGAAGTAATCTGTCAAAAGACATAAAAAGGGTTATTAATTATAGCATTTATTCGTCATAAGCTGTTGAGAAAATAAATGCTTAAAGAATAATTTTGATTGTCATTTTAATATAAACACTTTTATCACCTCCAATGTATATTTATGTATTTATAGCTTTTTTACATATTAAGCCCCGCAGATAATTGCTATGTTTATCTTATATTTTTGTAGGTGTGTGCCTCGTGTAAGCGAGATAATTGTTTATAAATGCAAAACGATAAATGTGCATATATTTATATGTGTGTGTCCGTTCAATAGCTGCATATTTGCAAGCAATTATTTATTAAATGGTAATTGTTTATGGCATATTATGGCTATTATGGTGTACGCCTCCATTTATTTTAATATGCCTTCAATCAACATATACAAATATCAGAACATGCACGCCCAAACACACACACACATACACACACACATACACACACACACGAGCACATACACTTGAAAATTGCAATCAATTGTCATTTGCATAATATCAACATTAAAACAATCGCGTCCTCCGGAAAAAAAAACTCAGACCGAGCGAAATTTTAATTAAAAATCAGCTTGCAACAAAAAATAGCCGGAAAACATGTAAAATTTGCTTAGTAAGGTGAAAAAAAAGTGAAAGCTACTAACGCTTAAACAAAAAACAAAAATGAAAAAAACTGCAATAAATTTCTAGCCAAGATCCACAAGAAAAATACTAGAAAAATGCGCATAAATTAAGCATAAAATGTTGCCAAGTGCAACGCTGCTCAGAACTGGAGTTAACGGTAGTTAGTTAGTTTTATAGCGACTGGCGGATATGGCGGGTTCAAGAGGGTCGGTGCTGAGAGGGGGGGCACTTAACTTAGATGCAGTCACCCGAACCTTGGGCATTGCAGTGAAAGCAGTTAAAGTGAAAGCCCTCAAATGCACGCGATTTGCATAAATGCAAATTTATATTGCGAGTAAAGAACCCAAGCACATCACTCAAAATGAGTCGACGCACTAATGAAGCAACAAAGGAGGCGTGGCTGAAAGCTCAAAAAAAAAAAAAAAAAAACGGGGCGTTGCGCTTAAGCAGCGAGCAGCGATTTGAGACAACGCCCAATTCCTCAAAGTAATCAGTAATCAGTGGAAATAGGTATACTAAACAAATATACATAAAAACAAATAGAAAATCATTTAATTGCATTTGCATATCTTTTATAAGGAAACTTGAGAAAAGTGGTCTATGAACTATACAGATTGTCACATAAAGACTCCAAAATCAATTTGAAAATTGAATTGTGTTTCTGAAAGAACTAATTTACTTAAATTTATATATATTGTAAAATTGATAATTAATTTAATATTATTTTGCATTTTACTTAGAATTGCGGAAAAATCTGGCTTACTTAAATGTATATTCAGGAATATTACCTCTTGACTTATTAGACCTTTTCACCTTTATATGTGCAACTCATTAGCCTTGCAAGTCAAGTTGAAAGTTTTATGATTTCTCACTGGGCAACTTTGATTCCAATTATGGCCCCTATTGAGTTGCTTTCAAAGTCAATCAATACGCTCGGATATAGCAACTACTTCCGCCTGGCTGCACATTATTTCCCGCCGGAGTCAATACTCCTCCAGAGTATCAGTCTCGCTGCCCCACCCCAGACTGTGCAACGACAACTGCAGCATCGACTTCATTTCATTTTATTTGCACGCATCGCGTTGTCGGGAGTGAAATGTATGTGGCACCAATGCCCACCCACCAAATTGACCTTATTGGCAATGGCTGTCATTTTGCTTCCACCTGATCACATCTCACATGGTCGCAACGTTATCTGTTGCCCCCTCACCCGCTACTCTTCCTCCCTTGCTGCCTGTTTCCGCTGGCGTAACAATTTTTGCATGCGTTGACATGTGAAATTGTTGCACAAGTCTCCAGGCGATGTTTTGCTGCTATTTGTACTTGTCTTGTATTTGTTGTAGTCGAGTATACCTGTTTGGGGGCATGGTGTTGATGTTTTAATTAATGGCCATGTGTCAACTGCATGCAAATAGGTTAAAAGGCAGACAATTTCCGTTTAAATACTACAGCCAAGCAGCACTCGAAAAGCTCTTCTGTGGCTTTAATTTGAGAGGACAGATTATGGGTTTGAAACATTCTCGCACAGAACGATTTTATTTCAAAATTAAAAAACTCCTTTATTGTTGAACTACAATAATTAATGTCTACGCCTATGGCGATCCCACTTATATACGGATGATCAGTATACAATCAGTGAATTTTTGTGTTCAAAACTGATGTAATTTTCTCTATTCTGTAAAGTACACTTCACACAGGACACATCTGATTGAGTACATTTTAGAGTATTCGGAAGTAATTGAAAAAAAAAACATTAATTTAAATATACAAAAAAAAGATCTACAATCTTGAAAAAATTATATATTTCATTTATAAAAATTCCAAAAATATGTTTGAATTTTCTATGAAATATATATTCTATACAATTTATAATTTGTGAACAATTTATAATTATATGTATAATTTATAATTTTGTCTCTTATTTTTGCTCAAATTTTGTATATTAATATTGCACAAGTGTCAGCTTAGTTTCAGCTTTAAGCCACAAAGTAAACGCAAATCAAAATTATGGTTGCAAAAAAAAAAAAAAAATCAATCATGAATAGCAAAATGAGGCCCGGTCGTAACCTTTGGCCCATCGATGCTGGGACACAACTCTTCGTCGTAATCATTAGCATACATTAAGGCTTGACCCTCAAGTGCTGTCCAAATGGCCTATTATGTGCTTGTAGCTGGTTGCTCCATTGGTTTCCTAACTCACTTTTCTGTGTCTTTTTTTTTCGGTGTTGTCAATAGCAAAGGTCCTTCGGTCCCTCGGTCTCCGTCCAGCAATAACTGCATGTGTGTGTGTGTGTGTGTGTGTGTGTCCAGAGCAAATGATAATAGTTGTTGGACAGCAGAAACGAGAGTCGACCCTCAACTGATGCCGTCCAAGTGATAAAAAAAGGCTCAGTTCCACTCATGTGTTGGGGGTCATTTTAGTTGATGTTTCGCTGGCATTCTTCATTCATCGGTTCAGTCATTCAAGCGTTTCAATTGAGTGGAAAGCTACGGCTGCCATGGTCCAGTCCGGAACCATGTCCCGGTTCTTCGTAAGCTTATAAGCTCGTTTATGGCTCCCTCCAAACCATGTATTTCCTTCTCATAGTTTCGCTTTTGGTTTCATCTCCCGCTTTTTCTTTTTTCAATTTGACATCCGTTTTTGTGGCTACATCATGTCTATTATGTTGATGATGTCCTTTGACAACATGCCCTCGCCTTGGCTGTCAGAATGACCAGTAATGATAATGGCCCAGAGTTTGGCGTTTGTCGTTCGCGTTTTGCCATTGGATTGTCAAGGATTGTCGAGAGATTCTGTTTTGTTTTCCTTTTTTTTTCAATCCGGTTGTAGTTGTTTTTTTTGTGGTTTGTTCTGTTTAGTGGTCTACCAAATGGAAATGGGCAGCTTATAGTGTAAGTGTGTCAACAGATCAATTTAAATAATTTAAATGCGGTTTTAGGTTTACTATAAATACCAAATTTTTTATAGAATATTATTTGTGGCCAAAAAATAAAAATTTCAAATTAAATTTATAAATAAAATGAAATTAAAATACATTTATAAATGCAAATCATAAGCTATGCAGCCGAGCAGATATAATTTTTAAATCTGAACTGTTCTTATAAAGAAAATAACTAAATGACTTGAATGACCTATATAAAAGGGGTTCGCATTTTTATAATTCAGAGAAGCCTTCAGCAATCGATTTCAAGCAGATCTGTAATGTCCTTTGAGACAACGCCTAGCGGCATTTGACTTTATTGGTGGTTGCTAGTGTGCCACCCTTTGACCTCAAGCAACTCATCGGACTCAAGTTTAATTGTTTGTTTTCTTAGTTTATTGAACTGAGGCCGACGTTCGACTGACAACTGACAACTGGGCAGTAGGCAGTCGGCTGTGGGCAGCACTTTAGTTGATGCACTTAATGTCGATGGCGTGTTTTTAATGGCCATCAGTTTGTCTGGGACTTTAATTAACTCGCTTAAAGCCCACTGGGCAGCACATGAGTCTTTCTAATTTATAACCAACTGGCAAGACGCGTCCAACGCCAAAGCAAATCCCAAAGTCGTTTATTTGTCCTTGCTGCCAACCATTTTATTTATTTTGCCCGCGTCGCGTCTTCTGCAAAATAAAGGCTAGTACGCTGTTCCCTGCCTGCTGACTGCCAGATTGAGTGGGTGGGGTTTGTTTTTCGCAGGCAAGGGGCAACTAAAAACCCATAACTATATGTTTTTCTGACACATTTTTAAAGTACGCCGCAAGTCGCATGCAATTTATTGTTATTGCGTTTTGTACTCGTTTTTCTTTTTTTCGCTGATGTTATTTTTTCCCCCTTCCTTCTCACTCTCCATCTCTCTCTCCCTCTCTCTCTCTCTCGTTCTCTATAAATACATGTATATTTGTCTCACTTTTTCGCAAATCCAAGGACTTTTTGTTGAGCATTTGTGTTAACCTAATATGCTTGTAATTGCCAGCTAAAAAAAAAAGAGAAACAGCTCCAAAAACTAGAACAATATATGGTTTTCATGTTGTTTGCTCTTTTTTTTCTTTTTTTTTTAGTTGCTGATTTTGTTTTTTTTACTGCTGTTATGCCAGATACAGATGGTTAGTGAAAGTTTGGAAAACAAGGACGCAAACTAACGGCACTGTTGTCCATTGTCTGCCCTTTTGGTCGAAATGGAGAATATCCATTTTCTTATTATGTTTGCCTGGAGAGTAGCAAAATCTTTTAATAATTTATAAATTCCTTACTTATATCTATTTACAACTTCAATTTTATTTTAAAGAAATATTATTAATTAACACTAATGCAAATGCATTTCTTTTTTAATTTCCGTTCCGTTGAGTTATTTATTCTTAAACGAAATCAAGTCAATTATTATTATATTATTTCATATTGTGTACACAATCACAAATTTTAAAATCAACTAATAGAGTATTTACTAGTCATGTTTGTTATTTTATTTTGGAAAAACATTTTTAGTCGCTTTAATTTGTTGGTCAGCTTACAAATTTTTACGGCGCGTTTTAATTGATGCCGTTTCTGCGCCAGTTTCCATATGGCAGTGTTTTATTTTACAGAATATTTTACGTAACCAAATTTATGATCCAGTGTGTGTAGGGGAAATTAATTGGGTTAATAGTGCCAGCTCTTGAGTTAATGGCTTGGAGTTGAAACATATTTAAGTCAGTTAAACGGACAGTTAAGCGAATAACAAACAATTCAGTTTAAAATAAAGATAGCTGATAGCTAAACACATATCAATAGGCCAATTGCGAAGACAGCGAGCAGATACATTTTATATATGCAGAAAAGTAAAGTGGGGAATTGGGTGGGTGGCTGGATGGCTTGGGTGCCTTACTATGTTTCAACCCTCTGCAAAACCTCGACACGTGTCAGTGTCGCTGTCAATAGATGTCAAGAGCATAGAAATAGAAATGGAAATCCTACCCCCAGACATAAACTGCCTAGACAAGCCTACTTAACTACTCACTCAACAAGCGACACTCTATCCATGTTGCAACTGCGTCGTCATACACACACACACACACACACACACATTCATCGCCTGACAGCTGAAAATTAAACCTTTCACTCAACTCAAATTCAATTGTTGTTGTTGCGTCTTGCGAAATCGAAATCTATAACGCACGAAATCAGAAACTGTCCGCCATGCATGGTGGAGTTGGGGTGGTGGTGTTGGTGGTGCGGTGCGGTGCGGTGTGGTGCGGTGTGGTTTGAGATTTGGGCTAAACGCATTACATATAACGAACAGCAAACGAGTCCGACGAGACTTCGAGTCGCGCTTGACGATGCCGCACTTGAGGCAGTCATTTTATTTGTAATATGACAGCACTTCATATCCTTTTCCAATGATATTACGAGGCAGGCGAACACAACAGGAAATTATGCACGTCAGACCTGTCTGCTTATGTGTAATGCCCCATGCCCACCTCTTGAGATTGTGGACAGGGTGGAGTTCACATTTGGCCGCTGGCCCTTCGTCAGTTATTTGGTTAGAAGCCCTCCCTTCCCCCCCATTTGTGATGTTTGTTAGGTTTTTGCTGGGTCTTTGCATACTTGATTGCATTTCCGTTAATGAATTGTTGTTGATGATGAAACAGATGTGCGAGAGTCCTCATAACTATATACTGACTATAGATTTGGGCATCAAACTTCCAGTTGAATTAATTTTGAAAGAAAATGTGGTCTTTTTCTAGCAGTCCTTTTGTTCTGTTATATTAGCCACATCTATTATCAATTGATTGTTAAATATGCCCTCAATATTTTATTTATTTATTGAACGTAATTTTAAAAAGCCAATATGTAAAAGGATGGTAAACATAAAAAATGTTAAATTCAAGTTAAAATTACAGCTTAAATTATATCATCCGATAAAGAAGTATTTTTAGTCACGCTTAGAAGATGAAAACTATATACAATCTTTGTAATTATTGTTATATTCTATATTTGCAATTAAATTGTATTTTTTAGTACCGTTTTCGTCAGTTTGTCAGTTTATTAAAATGTATTTTACTGACGACTTGCATTTTAATAGAATAAAATATTCTCATCTCAGCTTGCGGAATAAAATGTAAAGCAGCTAAATTGCTTTGTTCATTAAAAGCCCTTCTGTCAACATTTTCTGCAGTTTTTCAGTTTTTTTGCCATCAGTTCCAGTTAAACATTTGTCGCATCATATTTTTTTTTTGTCGCAAACACTCTGTTTATAAATATTCGCAATGAAGTTCTTGAAGTTCTCAATTGCCCTCTGAGGTATGTCATCAGTCATAACGGAAAGCTGTCGCTGTATTTACTTAACTTTGGCACACTCCGTTTTGCTCAATATCAAATGTTGGTTGTGTTTACCATTTCATGGTTTCATTTACGACACTCCCCCGTATGCAGGCGGGCAGAGCCGGCCCAGACCCACTCATTTCTTGGTGCTCCTTGCCACTCCGCTTATATTGTCATTTTCAGTCATGCTTCAACGTTTGTTGATCCCCAGTTTTTGTTGCACAGCCTCGGCAGACTCATCTCTCTGCTTCCTGCTTGGGTGGCTTGGGCAGCGCCTGAAACAATAACACAAAAACACAAAGCTACCAACTGCTGCTGCTGCTGCTGCTGCTGCCGCCCTCGGGGTGCTCTGTGCTCCGTGGACTGACCACTTGGCAGCTTCCAAACGTAACATGAAATCTGTTATGCGCCGGTGGTGCCCTTAAGCAAGAAACAACAATGAACATTTTAAGCCGGGAACTGTGAACACCCTTTAGAGTCTTATCGAAATACTGAGCTTCGTTGAACTTATTTACAGAATCGAATGTTTTATTTTTTGTAATCAGCAAAAAATAAGCAACGTTTTTGATGGAGCTAAATATTATAATTAATTTAATTTTTTATGATGTGTATCCAAACAGATATTTTTACATTCCACATACTTAGAAGTATTTGAAAAAAAAAGTTCTTTTTAGATTACGCAGAGTATGTTAATCAGTCTCAAAGACATATATCGGTCACTAAGCTAAACTGTTGCAAACCCCTTGAACAAGTTGCCAATGCCATCTCAAATAGTAGTAGCAACAACAACAGCCACACATGCAACCCCTTCAAGTGAAGCACACAGCAGCAATGAAGAATGGTAAAATGATAGGAAGGGTTTGGGGTGGAGGGAGTGGGGTTTGTTTGGCAGCGACGCTCATTTGAAATGCATGCGACGAGAATGGCTATGTGGCACGAAAGTGGGGAACGATGAACGAAGCAATCAACTCGTGTTAGCAAGGAGCATATCCTGATATCCTGACTGACTCTCGTTTGACTTTTTTGGCCTGCGGAAGTGTTTGTTTATTTAATTTCTGTTATTTTTAATTGAATTTTCAATGCTGCCACAGATTTCTGATGCAAAAATCTCAACTTAATCCCTCTACCATTGCAGAAGTTGCATCATTGGACCCGAGCTGAGCGTCAAGGTCTGCTCCATTGGCACTGTGATAAACCGTTCGGCCTATTCGTCGGACTACTGCCAGCTGGAGGGCACCACGGGTCGACAGACGCAGCCAATGCCCATACGCTGGATGGCCTGGGAGAGTGTCCTGCTGGTAAGTTTATCCAATCCCCATGCCCTAACACTTTCCACCTCTCCCAAGTCCAAGTCTTACAAAAAAAAAAAAAATCCAGCTTGTTCACATTTTTTATTATTTTCTTTATGTTGCTGCTTTGCTCATTTACTGCATGAATTGTGCGCAGGGGCAGAAGTTTATAATTATAAATTAATGAACAGTGTTCACTCTGCCTCTCCTTCTCTCTGTCTGTTTACCACTACCTTTCGCACACCACTCCGCTCACCTGGGTATTGCAAGAAGCCAGTGGAGTTAGCCGCCAGGGTAGGGGTGGTCGATCCTTGAAGACAGCTTGACAGCAAAATGAGTTGTAATTGTCTTAATTATTTTTAATTTGCTTTTTCTGCTGCCTCTTTAAGCAGGCGATTTATGTCAGTTACCTTTTCCGGTCTTAAAGATCTGCAAACCACATTTTGATAAGTCTATTAAGGCAGCAAAAAGCAAAACGGTGTGAATATTTTAAAAACAATTTTTGTTTATTTTTGCTAAGCTCGGAAAGGAATAATATTTAAGACATTTGGGAAGGCTTTGAAGTAAAATTGTTATGAGTAACATAAGAAGACACTTAACTAAGAATATTGATTAAAAAAAAAATAAAAAATAAAAATTTACTTAGTTTACGAGAAGTTGTAGGAGCACCTGCTAATATACAGTATTCTAGCGGAAGAAGTGATTTCCATTACAGAGCTTTTCAGTCTAAATTGAATAAATATGAATTTTCGCTATTAAAAAATTAAACTAAACATTTAATTTTTCCCATGGTATTTAGTAATTCAATTAACTAATATATATGCACTAGATGTAATAGCTACATAATATTTGAGTTACAGACTCGTAACAAATGATGGTGGAGCACTTTAATTTTGGCTGAATATAGCATAGAACAAGAATTGTATTAGGGAGTAAACAAGCGAACCAACAAAATACGAAAACAAAAAGACAAAAAATAAACAAAATAAAAACGAAACTGAGCAAAATATTTTGTAAATCCCCGAGCGAAAAACCGCACTAAATAAATTAATTAACTACATGAAAAACGGCGCAGACAACACAAAACAGCCGCACAAACAAAAAGGATATATGAAAAGGCATGGATAAATTCCACGCATATAGCATCAGATATATACATACATATGGTTGTTGTTGTTGTTGTTGTTGTGTGTGTGAGTGTGTGTTTTAGACAACAAAGTACAAGCTGCTTGTAGAGCTGTGCCATTGCCTTGGGGGCAAACGAATGGCAAAAGGGTTGGCAACGGTTTGGTAACGGTTTGGCAACGGGTTGGCAGCGGGTTGGCTGAGATGTTCTTTGGTATACAAACATACATATATGCATATTAAAAAGCGCAAAAGTTGCCTTAAAGGATATATGTACATGTATGTATGTGTGTGAATGAATGGCTTTGTGCCGGTGCGCAACAGCAACAGCAACCGTAAAATCCTTAAGCCAAAAGCTATGTAAGCATAAATAAAGCGACCCGGTCTTTTGGTCGTTTACGTATGTTTGCATTAATAAAAATAAAAAAATAAAAATACCGAAAAAAAAACTTTCATTTAATTGCAGGCCAAATTCAGCACCAAATCGGATGTTTGGTCCTTTGCCGTTGCTCTCTGGGAAATATTGACATTCGCCCGAGAGCAGCCCTACGAGCACATGGCAGATGCGAATGTTATTGAAAACATTGGACATATCTATCAGGACGATAAAATGCATGTAAGCAACAATGCAATGTGCTAACTCATTGCTCTATATATGTATATATATATGTATAAATACATTTACTGTATGCATTTCTATTTTTGTAGGAACTCTTGCCAATGCCACTCAACTGTCCGCGGGAAATTTACGATCTCATGTGTGAATGCTGGCAACGCAACGAATCAAGTCGTCCCAATTTCCGGGAGATACATTTGTTTCTGCAGCGCAAGAATTTAGGTTTTAAGCCCAACACCCAAACGCTGATGTATTAAATTGTATTTGTAAAAAACGAAACTAAAAGAAAATGATGGAAAAAAAACCAACAGAAAAAAAAAACAAACAAGAATTACAAGCGATTTTAGCACACATTTGAAATACATATATATCAAATATTATATGGCAAATTAAAAATAAAATGAAGAAACCACAATAAAAACACACAATGCGCATTTTACGCATTTAAAAGAGAAATGCAATTAAAATTAAATGATTTGTAAACAAACTGCGGCTTGTCGTAGTGGAAAATGCCCTCACTAAAATGGTAGTCAAAAAGAGTGTCTCAGACAACAAATAAATGAAACAATCAAATAATTAATTCAACTCATAGTTGGAATTCCTATTTTGATTTGTAATAGCAAATGCTTAAATGATGCTTGCGTCCTAAAAAATTATTTCTTATTTGTAAAAATTAATGACTATAATTCAAGATATGATTAAATCTGTTCAGTTCTTTTCTTAATTTATAATCAATTCACAAAATTAAAATAATAATAGTGCTAATAAGAAACCACAAGCCATATTCACATTTATATCAAAAATATCCCAAAACTATTCAACTTAGGGCTTACAACTTTTGGTTAGGGCACCCAGCACATACAGTAATAATACGATAAGTGATTTATTGGTCAGAAACAGGATATGCTTAGCGTTAAGTTTAATATTTCGAGTCAATAGCTTAAGATTTGCATTCACTCGTACACTCGTAATTTGAATAGAATTGTAAATATATTTCAAACAGACTAAACACAATTGACAATTTCGACATATGATATATATATATATATATAAGTATTTGTTGTACTGTACGCGTATTCTATGAAATAGAATCTAAAATGTAAACATATGTGTGTACCTATCGCTCCTCCACCTGAACGCTATCTATCTGATAATTTTGCTTTAAATGTATGTACATACCTACACCTATGCATATAGTATATGTATATATATATATGTATATATATATATATATATACGAAAAACTCTAAATAAATATATATATATATATATTTATATAAACGTAGTTCTATGCAAAAAAAACTCCCCCCTCAATTCTCAAATGAACTCTATCAACCACAACTCAAAATTGAATTTTGATGGAAGAAAAAATCCAAAATAAATAAAAACCTGCGTATAATTTTGACAATAAATGTTTGAGCAACTGGAAATTAGAATTTCATTTTATGCAAAATGCTTCTAGAACTGCCGACTAGAGAAGTGTTCTATATAAAACTCGTATGCTAAGCGTAAATATTCTCAGCTAAGATAACACTGTGTTTTCAAGCCAAAGTTCGAACTTCAAATCATGACAAAGTCAATTAGACGCATATCAAAATATTTTTCGTTACTTCAGGCTTTATCTATCATATCCTTTTGTTTAGTTTGGAATCAAATAAATATAGTTTCGTGTGCCTTTTCTGCGCTTCATTTTATTTTCCACACATTATATAGAAAGTAAATTAATTGCTAATTTGGCAGTTTGTGTTTAATGAATAAGCTTTAAAGAGGTTTCGCTGTAGCAACAAAATACTTGAAAATATATTCTTAAGACTATGGAAAACCATAGCAAATGATTTCAAGATCGGGCGACCGAACTTAACTGTCTTTCCAAAACGAAACTTTTTCCTTAGAATTTAAAAATATATATGTATTTGTATCACTTAATTGTTGTGTGAGAAACTTGGAAAGCACGTTTGATAACTTATTTAATTGTGCAATTACTTAAATTAAAACTTGTTTTGTAGAATATTCCAATCATAAATGCTGATTTGCATTGTAGATTTATAAAAATGCAATTAAAACTATTATTACACAGATTAGTGTTTAAAAAAAAGACACATTTACAATTATTTGGAAAACGCTGACGTATAAATGATAAAAGTTTCAATTGCAACGAATCAAATTACGTAATATTATATTCATCAATTAATTTTCATGTCATAAAAAACATTTTAATATAAATCATTAAAACCTAAGATAAAAAGGAAAAACGTTGAGCACAATCATGTTGAATAAAAGTTTAAAAATTTAAGAGCATTGGAAATGGCAAATTACATTAACAAAAATTATAATATTAAAATAAATCAAAAATACATCTTTGGCACGCCGAGGATTACATATCTTTGCAGACCCAAATCCAACTGCTCACATCTTAAATTATATATTAATTGAAATAAAAAACCAACTAATTGTTTGTAAACAAGAAAAAAAATAAACAAACAAAAATCAATAATAAATATTCTTGACTCAATAGTTTTAAGCCAAGAAAATAGTCTTAGATGGAGTCCGTTTATTCTGCAATCAAAAATACTTGGTTTTGTGAAAAAGTTAAAATACCCTCTGCAATGGTATAAAAAATTAAAGTGAAAAAAACAAATCGAATATATAGCTTAAGAAAAACTGCAGCTAAATACAAACAAACAAAAATAATTTTAAAATCACAAGTACACTAAATGCAAAAATAAAACGAAATACAAACAAAAATTGCGTGAGAGAATCTATTTTTTTTTTTTTTTGTTTAGTTGAGGCACATACCACTGTTGCATGCCTAGTAAATTGGGGCAAGCAAAACTAAATGAGACTTTGAGCCGTTGTGTGCAGTTACCAGCTGAGTCCTGCGAGTTCTCGGTCCCAATTATACTGACTTCGGCGAGAGGAAAATTAAATAACATAAAATACAAATCCGCCACAAATCCGGAGGCCAACTTGAAAATAATAAACTTATTAATTTAAATTGCTGGCCTCGACGCCAGCCAGCAGCGGCCTACACAGGACCTGGGCCCAGAACCTAACGGCTGGGTCATCATTGTCGCATTGTTAAATCCTCAAAACATCTGTGACCCTCGAGCTCAATTACAGGCAGATTTTCCTAACCGCCATGTTTCTTCTGCTAGAGATGTGCACGTGAATGACCATTTATTATTATTTATATTTTGGAGAAGAAAATTGTGTGTGTATTGCTATTTTTTTTTATTTACTTTCAATATTTATAGACTTAAATAACAGCCGAATTATTTTTAAGAATAACTTCAAATTTTTTTTTATAAAACATTAAAAAACAAATCCACAGCTGTCTGGACAAAGCAGTGACTCTCGACGAAATATATTAATTAAAAACACATTTAAATAAATAATTGAAAATCTATATTTAATAAAACCACTAAGGCATATCTTAAGACATGTATTATTTTGGGGGTTATAAGTGAGGCTCATCCCTACCTCCCACACACTAATCCCCAAATGGAAGTTACCGAATTTGTATCACACTTTTGTTGCTTAGCTTCTAAAATTGCGCACATTATTTTTGCTTGCTTGCTTGCTGAATGTGTGTGTGTGTGGTGTTGTGTGTGTGTGCGTGTGTCTTATTTTCTTGCCTCTTCATTCCAGCTGCAAAGGCAACGGTTACGCAATTATTTGTACGGTTTTGTAGCGTTTGGTCTGAACTGGGATTTGGTGAATCCGGCTACTAATTGGAAAAAAAAAAGAACAGAATGCCAGCAGTAAAAATGCTGGCGACAAAGTTGTGATTGCAAATAGTCGTGGCTACTTTAATTTAAAGTAAGGTTCCGTTAACTGTCGAATCGAAATCAATAAGTTATTATTCGGGGGAAGGCCTCGGGCTCCACTCGCTGGCTTTGCCGGCTTCTCCCGCGGGAATGAGAGTCGAACTGAAACTGGGCCTGAGACTGGGACTGGGACTGCGCTTATTTGACTTGGTTTTCTTTTAAGGTTTGCGAAAACAAAATCCCAGACGCAATCTTTGATTTTATTGTAAGCAAACGAAAACAAAGCAAACGCAAAAAGAACAAACAGAATGAGCGCCAGCAGCGACGCGAGGCGTCGGCGTCAGCAACAAATGCGCTCAGAGATTTTTCGTTGGTTAGCAAAACAACAGCAGCAACAAAAACAAAAACAACAAGCGAGCAAAATGCCGCAAGGAGCACAAACCAAAAACCGAAAAGCAAAAGGGGGAAAAACAAAAACAACAGAGGTATTTTAATAGCATATCTATTTGGGTAAATGTGTGTATGTATGTGTACAAAAGCATATGTGTGCGAGTTTTTACATATGAATACACAAATGATGTGTACATATATGTATGTATGTGTGCTTTTATGTTAATTTATGTTAATTTCACTCAACAGGTAAAGGATACAAATATATAAATAAATGAAAAGAAAAACTATATTAAATTCTGAGAGCATATCTGGGACCTGTGTCTCATCTCAAATACAAATTTAATACTTTTTTGAAAAGCCATAAAAATGCAGACGATGTCAGTGGGTAACGGTAAAGCCATTTGCACTGGGGACATGAAGTCATCAACCACTTCCCCCTCCCTCAACCAACCATTGCGTGACCCTTTGCCTTGCCTGGCAAGCTTTTTTGTTCGGCTCTGATCCGAAGAAGGAGAAGAGAGTAAAAATAGCCCACTGCACCTTAAGGATTTGCTTTTTATGTTTATTATTCTCTTTCAGCCACGTGGCTGACTGTAGCACCCTTGGCCAATTCGATGCGCTAGTTTCACACCCTTGTGCCACGCACCCCATGCCACGCCCCTGCCTACGTATCGCTTCCCCCCTCAAGAAAAGCCACAAGCGAAACATGTTGCGTTTTTTTATGTGGCCTACTACAAGGATGCCACCAGGGGTTAAGATGGGTGGGTTGACTTGGCTCCTGTCTAAGGTCATCAATAATGGCGCAAACATGCATTTAAGTCGCTTGCTTTGCATTAAGACGAAATTGCCACACAACCTGAGCCCTTTTCTAATGCTCCCCTGTCCCTTTTCTTATTTTTGTTTTTGCTATTACTGCTCTCTAGGGACTCACTACTTTCAATAAAAATTTGTTTGTACATTGAGGACATTTTTTTATTTGAGGTGGATATAACCTTTTTGCTAATAGAAATGGACGGCAACAAAAAATACTGCTTTGGGTTGTTATTGTTATTGTTGCAGTGTTATTTTAAACGTTAGTCTGGGTAACGCCGCCGAGGGTAACGACTCTGTCTGTTAACGCACATCGGAGTTCGTTATTGTAAATGTTATGTACAGACGGTAAGCCTGATTATCGACTGGCCGCCACAGCGAACGCTCTTCAAACATTCACGTTTATCGGCTGGGGCAACACTGTCGCGGCGAAACCCATTGTGCATTTTTTCTAAATTAAAATGGCATTTGCTAGCTGGAAAAATTTTGTTTAATAAAGTGCAGTACAATATATGAAATTGCATGCAGGTATGCATTGCAACAATAGAAAATACATATTGAAAAACAGGCAAGAAAGTAGCAGTTTTTCTTCTTCAAAAACTATGCGCGTGTGCCTATCTATGCAAGTGTGTGTGTGTCTGAGTGAAATTCCAACAATGCGCAGGGAGCGAGTTGGCTGAAATTTCTTTATGCAAAGCGTACGCAACAAAAAAGAGGAAGACGCAGTGTGAGCAATAAAGCCAGGAAAATTATAGATACTTTGAAAATAAAAGTGCGTATAATTAGCAAGTGCAACAACAAGCGTTGTCAATATGTATTTATGTGTGTGTATCGAAAGCAGCCTACACAAAATCGTTGAACTGTACAAAAACACGCCCATATTTAGTATGTGTGTAAAACGCTAGATTTACTTTGCATGAGTATGTGTGTGTGTGTTTGTTTGCGTGTGTGTTTGTGTATTTGTGACAGTGTTTATTTATTACACTTTGATTTTGCAATAAGCTGCTGCTGTTGGTGTAATGGGAGCTTATCCAGTGAACGGAAGTCGTCGCCTACAATTTTCGTGTTTTTTATTTTTATTAGTTTTTGCTGCCCCCACACAATCACACATACACATAGAAAACAATCAAAAAGGCACACGCATACATACACATGCGTACATACATACATATATATACATATATATATATTCACAGCCAGTGTTGCCGTCGCGGTTGGCTTCGGCGTCAGCAGCGCAGACTCAATTGCATGAGAATTTTTTTTTATATCTTGTGTTTTTGTTTTACTTTTTTTGTTTTGTTGTCGTCGCCGAGCAGCAGCAGCAGCGTTGACTTAATTTATTGCCAGCATTGTTGCTGCTGCTGCGCCTGCTGAAAATGAAAGTGTGTTTGTATGTATGTATGTATCATAGGTATCTGCTGCAAATTGTGCGCCCAGCGAAACAAAAGCAAAAAAAAAAAACAAACAAAATTGACCAATAAAATCTCACAGTAATTTTTTTTTCTTTTTTCACGAGAGATTTAAGAGCTTTCCAGTCTTTTATTGTATTTTGTTATTTTTGCACCTAATTAGCAGCGTTTTGTAAGAGATTAAAATAATAATAAATAATTAAAGAACACTTGTTAAGCTACTAGTTTAGCTTCTGGCAATAAGATGATTGGTAATAATTAAATAATTGTGCATTTAATATTCCAAATTTTATCGTATATATATTTTCTCAAATCGGAACTCGTAAGCTAAAAGAAAAACAAAGTAGAGCAATAACAAGAGGAATATGAAAATGCATAAACGTAGCTGAAGAACTTAGTTGTTTGGTTTCTTGCAGCTTAATCACAAGGTCTAAAGTTCAGCTCACATATCACCCAACTGATTGGCATGCCGTAGCTGCAGTCGCTGAAGTAGCAGCAGTTGCAGCAGCAGCAGCATTAGCAGCGCCTTAATGGATCCATATCATCATATCAGACATCATGTGAGTATCTTCAATCATCCTCAATCATCAGCTACAATCAACCAGCCATTGTAAGTCCATTATGAACTCTCATTTGATATTTTCCTTTTGTAGTATCCACCCACTAGTACAGCCGGTTCAACGGTGGTTGGCAGCGGCACCAGCAGCACAATCATTCGACCAGAATTGCATCAAAAATGCAATCGTGGCTCGCACTCGAGTGACACAAGTTCAGCGTACAGCGGCAGCGATACAATGGCCTCTGTCTATGGATCATCGTTGGAGGCCGAGGAGATCGATCTCTCCGGCCTCGTCGAGTCTGTGGTCGACTCCGATGAGGAGGATCTCGCCGAGAGCATGGATGTGAGTCGGTGATATCAAGCCAAAAACAAAACATTTTTAATTTATTGAGCGTCATTTTAATTAACGAAATAAATTAGCGCTTTAAGCGTTTAACTAAATATTGTAGTTTTACCAATCATTAAGTTAAAATCCATTCGTGTTGAATCGTACTTTATCGTAAATATACATAAAATAATCTCATAATCTATCCCGTCTCCACAGAGCCTCAACGTGCGCGATGCGGTGCGCGATTGCCTCGAGAAGGATCCGTCGGAGCGCAGCGAAGACGATGTGGAAGTCCTGCTGGAGTTCACGCAGGGCCTGAAGGCATTCACAAACATAACGCTGGCGGTGCGACGTGCTCTCTGCTCCGTGATGGTCTTCGCAGTGGTGGAGAAGGCTGGCACTGTTGTCATGTCCGATGGCGAGGAGCTCGACTCATGGTCGGTGCTAATCAATGGCGCCGTCGAAATCGAGCATGCGAATGGCACACGTGAGGAACTGCAAATGGGCGACTCCTTTGGTATATTGCCGACCATGGATAAATTGTATCATCGTGGCGTGATGCGCACCAAATGCGATGATTGTCAGTTTGTGTGCATCACCCAGACCGACTACTATCGCATCCAGCATCAGGGCGAGGAGAATACGCGCCGGCATGAGGATGAGAACGGGCGGGTTGTTATTGTCACCGAACTGCGCTCGATTGGTGGTAGCGGGGCGGAGAGCGCCACAACAACTGGCGGCAGCGGATCAGCGGCCACAGCACATTTGAATACGAAACGCGGTCATGTGGTGATCAGAGGCACACCGGAGCGACTGCTGCAGCAGCTTGTCGAGGAGAACTCGATGACGGATCCAACATATGTCGAGGATTTCCTGCTAACGCATCGCATTTTCATACACAATCCCCAAGAGGTGACCAGAAAACTGTTGCACTGGTTCGATCTCGAGCAATTGGACACACACAAGACGCAGGAGCTGAGAGATCGGGTCACTCGCGTCGTTCTACTCTGGGTGAACAATCATTTTACCGATTTCGAGGCGGATCACGAGATGATGGAGTTCCTGGAGATCTTTGAGGCTGGCCTGGAACGCAAAAAGCTGCTCAGCCAGCTGCGCTTGCTGCACATTGCATGTGCGGCCAAAGCACGCATGCGCAGCTGCATCTTGACGCGTTCCTCACGCGACGAACCACTGAATTTCCAAATCATTGGCGGCTACGAGCTGCGCGGCGTGGCAGCTGCCACAGGCAATGCCTCCGTCGGCATTTACATATCGCACGTGGAGCCGTGCTCAAAGGCCCAGGACGTCGGACTGAAGCGTGGCGACCAAATCCACGAGGTAAACGGCCAATCTTTGGATCATGTGACCAGTAAACGGGCAATGGAACTGCTGACGGGCACCACCCACCTGAGCATTCAGGTGAAAAGCAATCTGCTCGGCTTCAAGGAGATCATGCAGGCCCTGGAGCATGGCAGCGGCAGCTCAGCCAGCAGCGGTGCCGGTGGTGGTGGCAGCGGTGTCGGTGGCATTAGCTCCAGTGGCAATGGAAGCTTTAAAAGTTTGCGCAGTCCGCGTCGGATTTGTGCGAATGACATTGCCAAGCTGCACGGACGCAGCGACAGCACCAGCGAGGAGTTATCCAATCGGGCGCACATGGTGCGTCTGAGTTCGGTGGATATGCTGCTCGATCAGCCGGACTGCGCGCCGCCCCAGACGCCGCCAGTGAGTGGCGGCGGCGGTGGCATTATGGCCTCGAACTTTATGCAACAGTTGCTGCAGAGCGTCAACTCGAATTCGGCGAAAAAGGCCAGTTGCGAGGACCCAAAACCGGGCGGCTTCATGACCCTGGCGCCCAAGCGACGACTGCAGAAGGCGCTGGCCAAAATGATTCAGCTTAACAAGCAGCAACAGCCGCTGGTTGGCAGCCTCAACGACAGCTCCGACACGCTGCTCAACGAGCCGCAGTGCAAGGCCAAGTTGTCCGCTGCCAGTTCCGGCAGCAGCAGCTGCGCCTCCGCAACCAACATGTGCAACACGGCCGGTCGCCTCTATCAGTCACAATCGAATCCGGATCTGAGCAGTCTCAACTATGACAACAGCAGCGAACCCGTCGCCATGCTCCAAGTGAACTATTTGCAGGCGAATCTACATCGGCCATCGGCTGCGAGCACGCTGACTGCCAGCTCCATGCTGCCGCCGGACTATCCGGAGCATGTGCTCAAGGTGTACAAGTCGGATCAGACGTGCAAGTATGTGCTCATTTACAAGGAGACGACGGCCCATGAGGTGGTCATGCTGACACTGCAGGAGTTCGGCATTCATGATCCGAGCTCGAATTTCTCGCTGTGCGAAGTGAGCGTGGGCGAGGGCGGCATGGTTAAGCAGCGTCGTCTGCCCGATCAGCTACAGAATTTAGCGGAACGGATCAGCTTCGCTGCTCGCTATTATCTCAAGCTGAACGACAGCACCGAACCGCTGGTGCCCGATGAGCTGGCCTTGGAGCTGGTGCGGGAGTCGGGTGTGCATTTCCTGCAACTGAATGCATACGAGTTGGCCATCCAGCTGACGCTGCAGGATTTCGCCAATTTCCGTCAGATCGAATCGACCGAGTATATCGACGAGCTGTTTGAGCTGCAGTCCAAGTACGGTGTGCCGATGCTGAGCAAATTCTCGGAGCTGGTCAATCGCGAAATGTTCTGGGTGGTGAGCGAAATATGCGCTGAGCACAACATTGTGCGTCGCATGAAGATCGTCAAGCAGTTCATCAAGATTGCCCGGCACTGCAAGGAGTGCCGCAATTTCAACTCCATGTTTGCCATCATCTCGGGCCTGGGACATGGCGCCGTTTCGCGACTACGTTTGACCTGGGAGAAGTTGCCGTCAAAGTATCAGCGTCTGTTCAATGATCTGCAGGATCTGATGGATCCATCGCGCAACATGTCCAAGTACAGGCAATTGGTATCCGCCGAACTGCTCGCCCAGCATCCCATCATACCGTTCTATCCCATTGTCAAGAAGGATCTGACTTTCATCCATCTGGGGAACGATACGCGTGTGGATGGCCTGATTAATTTCGAGAAACTGCGCATGCTCTCCAAGGAGGTGCGTCTGCTGACGCACATGTGCAGCTCCCCCTACGATCTACTGGCCATTTTGGAGCTGAAGGGACAAACGCCCTCCAACGCCCTCTTCTCGCTGAACCAAATGTCTGCGTCGCAGAGTAACGCTGCCGCTGGCACTGTAATTGCGGCCAACGCTGGGCAGGCAACGATTAAGCGGCGCAAGAAATCGACGGCGGCGCCCAATCCCAAGAAGATGTTCGAGGAGGCGCAGATGGTGCGACGCGTCAAGGCCTATTTGAACAGCCTGAAAATACTGAGCGATGAGGATCTGCTGCACAAGCTCTCGCTCGAATGCGAACCGCCGCATGGCTCTACCTACTCGGGCAGCATATCGCATGGCAACACCTCGCATCGGAGCGCGGGCAGTGGCAGCATCAATGCCAGCAATGCGGGCGCCAACAGCATCAATGCCGGCGGAGATCAGCTCAGCATATATTCGCACACCAGCTCCAGTTCGGCACCGAACTCATCACTGTCGCTGCGCAAACGGCATCCCAGCTCGCCGACACTCTCCACGACCAGTTCGACGAGCTCGACCAGCGATCATCAGCGTCGCCAGCAGCTGCACAATAATGGACCCAAATTTGGCACCGCTTCGCCGCAGGCGGTCAAGAAAATGCTTTCGCTATCCGAATCCTCGAAAATTCGACCACATCAGCCATTTGTGCCGCGCCACAATTCGGCGCTGCCCGGCGTTATTCCGCCGCTACATCATCTACATGCCGCCCATGGATTTAGCACACCAGCCGCCGGTGGTGTTGTGCCGCCGCCTTCTGCTGCGGCTGCAGCTGCGGCTGCTGCTGCCGCTGTCCCAGCCAGCGTGGTCAATGCACAGTGTACGCCCAGTCCCAGTCCATGTGCACATAGACGTTTGGCATCTGGAGGTAAGTAATCCAACTATTTATCCACATCCATTGCTAAGCCGTGGATTAGCGATTTCAAGAATATTCTACTGGCTTATCGACTGATCTCTGTCATAAATGTATTTTGATGTTTTTGGAAAGACGAACGGCTTTTCTTCCGAGAAGAAATGGCTTGAAATGGGAAATCTAAATTAGAAATAAAATTGTGTTTGTGGCAAATTTTCGTATATTGGTAAAAAGTGGGTGAAATCTGAGTGAAGAAAAAGGCGTCTGAAATGGGTTTCACTGAAAGTGTGTGTGAAAATGTGATAAATTATTTAATGAAACCTGCCTTGAAAATTAATGTGAAACGCGAATGTAATAAAATCAAACACAAAAGCTAAACAAATATAATTGGATAACGACTATATAAGATAGTTCCAATTTCCAAAATGCAACAGTTTTGTATAAAAGTATTTAAAATTGTTAAAAATTAATTTATAAAAACTTAAATTCAATTGAATTAAATTCTTCTCAATTAAAGAAACAAACAATGTAACATTTTCGTAATTGGATAACTAATTGAGAAGAGAAGCTAATTGGATGACAATTCTAAGCAAGATTATTCCAATTTAAGCTTGTGCTTATGCTGAAATATATATAAAACCAATCTTCTACAATTTTTACAGGCAACATAATGCCGGCTCGTGCGATACACGAGCGTTCCCATTCCGATACGCCCGCCCCCCCGCCGCCGCTGCCTTCGGTGGATCTATCGCTGGAGAGCAGCAGTGTGACAACATTTCGTGATTTACCGCTGCGCAAATCCGTGACTTCCGGTAAGTGTGCTGCAAATGAGCTCTGTGGCAAGAATGCCAGCCCCCCAGCTGCCCCCGCTGCCGTCAAATAAACTAAACGCTTAGCGCTGCCTACTAAAACCAAAGTTCAATTTTAGACCATAGTTCATAGCTAATAATAATCATAGCGCCTAATTGTAGCTTAACTTTAGTTTGAACTTTAGCTAAAAAAAAAAAAGCAAAAAGCAAACATCATTTTTAGATATGCTTTAAATATACCCCGCTCCTCGCTTGCATTGTGGCCGATTCTATATACATATATTGGTGGTTGGTTATCGCTGCTTCGGCATTTGGTTGTTGGTCTCACACATAACACACACACACTCGCACACACACACACACACACGCATTTACAACATTCATAAATACTGTGACACACTTTACGCTACTTTTACTCTACTCTCATTGCCACAAAAAAAAAACACACACACAACCCACAGGTTCGGTTTCGTCGTGTGACAGCGGGCACGGCTCCTACGCCCAGCAGCAACAACAACATTCGCATCATCAGCAACACCATTTGACATACCAGCAACAACAATCGCAGCAGCAACAACAACAACACAATGATCCATCGCCGCCCGTTTATACGGCCGCTGATTGCCGGCTGTTGCAGCAGATATCGAACAATGCCGTCACTCGGAATTTGAATAGTCCCTGCCAGAGCACGAGCACACCACCCAGCACACCCACACCACCAACACCACCACCAACACTGACACCATTACAACAACCACTACCAACAGCATCCATACAGCCAACACCGCTTCCTGCACCGCCAGCGCCCTATTTGCATATGCGCAGCCACCAGCAACTGCAGCAGATACAACAGCAATTGGCAATGCCACCACCACCGCCACCGGTCTACACAAGCAGCCTGTACAATCACCATCACAGCAATGCAACCACCAACAGGCATCTAAACCACATGCATGGTAAGTCGAGAGCAGCAGGCCCACAACAAGCGACAGAGCCTCCAAATGCAGCAGACACCAAATGCAGCGTAAGAGTAAACGGGGAATGAACTCTGAGGAGGAGTTTCTAAGAAATTACGAGAAGTAGTAGTCGAAATTCCTATTTAATACTCTAGTTTTGGCAGATAACTGATTGATGTGAGAGTCCTTTATTAGTATTTTAATTACTTATTAAATTCGATAACGAAAGTAGACTGAAATTATACAAATTAAATCAAATAAAAATTATAATCCTTTATTCATATGTAAGTAAGGCATTGTAACTTTAAGTTCAATCTGTAAACACAATTTTAAAGATTTACCAAATCGCTAAAGATAATTAATTAACTTTACATAATTTTCTCCGACAGGTGGCCCGCCAAATTTTATGGATAGCACCAAGTGTACCATATGCCCCATGCCACCCATGAATCAATAAATCAAACTGTGCTGTTTTAACTACTAAATGTTAATTTAATTAGTTGTGAGTACAGTTATCAAAGCAATTGATAGTTCTATTACTAATCTGTGTATCTCTTACTTTGCAGCATATATAGATGCCAAAATTTGTTAATGGTTGTGGTTTCCATGTTACCAACAAACAAACAAACATTCACATACATCAATCGTCATCGTCATATATACAACAACAACAGAGACAACAACAAAATATGAAAATATGAATATATGTTGCATATACATGTTCAAAATCCCATTTATCATTTATCAGCGTCAACGTTCGAAATCCCATTGTCACGTATTCTTAGATTAAGCGCCTAACATTTAGTTTTGCTGTATGTTTTAAGTGGCTTACGATTAATTTTAATTTAGCACAATTCTTTGTAAACATTTTCCTCAAAAAATAACTCAAAACAATAAGAATGATCCACAAAGTTGTTGCCTTCTCACATGCATAGAAAAAAGAAAAAAAAAAAAAACAAACGTCTGCAGGCAGACCAAAGTAGCAGACCCCAATCAAAACTTTTGCAATCAAAAAACTCTTTTGAAGACTTTCAGTTGGCATTTAGGAAAACCAAAAAAAAAAAAAAAAAAAACCGCAAAATAATGAAAATGTTTTGCCCAGCCCAACAATAATAATAATAATAATGATAATAAAATTAAAGAGACGAGGCCGACTTATTCAATCTATTGTATTCCATTTATGTATACTTTAGCTCTACTTATACACAAGTTAGTTATATCTATGCATACACACATACATATAACACATATACACATGCATAGGCAAAGTAAAGTATGATAACACAAAAAAAACCTTCGCTCCAATTCCAAATATTTAGTTTGTAAGCTGAACGATTTTTTCGAATATTTTTCAAACGTTGTGTGTATTCAATGTTTGCTTGAAACATAAAAGACAAACGCAATTAATGTAAACGACAAAAGACAAACCTAGACAAAAAGAAATATGAGAGTACAAGCAAATCGAAACCAACCAGAAACAACAACAAGAAAACAAAAACCTGAGACTCGAACATCAACAAATATAATTAATATAAATGTTTTGTAAACATATTTTTCTCACACGTTAAGGACTCCAATATTTTTGTGTGTGTATTCGATTGCCTGTTATATATACATAAATATACATTATATAAATATATATACATACGACTATATACAAGAAATCTCTATATATATATATATACATTGCCTATATACACACCTGAACAAAGTGCAGCCCGACTCGCCTAATTTATATACAGCATCAATATATATGTTTTTCTTATATGAAAAGAAAGAAAATGCTAAATGTTTAAATGTACTATATTTGTGCTCTTTTAGGTTTAAGCTAATATAAACTTTTCCTTTTAATGGCTTACGCAAGTAAATGAATTAATGTAACAAACAAATATTTGTGCTGTTTCGCTTGAATCAACTTTTAATTAATGCAAAAATCTCCTCCAATGTTGCAGCGCCAAAAGAGCGAATTTTTACAACACTATTCTAAAGTTGCGAGAGTTATTTGTCGCTTGATAAATAAACCCCTGATTTTTGATTTAGCAATCTTTCCAAGAATTTATTTTACTTTAATTTTTTTAAGAACTGCTTTCTCAAATCTAAATATAAAATGCGTCTATTTGTGCTATAAAAAAATACTTATATTTCACTGATGTGTCTCTTTGCTATATTATTTAAATCCAGAAATATTTTCTGTCGATTACCAATTATGCAATTATAGATTTTCGCTGAACTCCAACTTTAGATTAGAACGGAAGCCTACAAAAACTCGAAATAAAATAGAATAACAAAAATTGTAATTTCGACATGCTTGACAGTTAAATAAAATATTTACAAATAATTTTAATTAAAAATTGCAATTATGTAATTCATTGAAACTTCTATATGGATGTGTATTATATATGCCACATATATAATATATATGTTTATTTATGCGAATTACTTTCGAAATACCATAAGCAAAATACATTCAGTATTTTAAACCTAAAACGTGTCTTTATTTTATATTTTTTACATTTCAGGATTATAACACGAAAGAAAAAAACCAAAGTTTTATCGAAAAATTTAAAATATATTTTTTTTTATTATTATTGCTTTGCGTTGCGTAGAGCATATCAATTGGTTCATTAAAAAAATGTATAAATAATTTGGCTTTAAACCTAAGCACTATGATTAACACAAAAGTTAGTATTTGTATTGGGGTGGAGCGCGTAAATTTTGGTAACAAACTCTGAACTTATGTGTAAACAATTGGGATCAAAAAGCAAATAAACTAAATGATCGTCTCTAATATGGTTGGTGGTTGGTGGTTTTATAGCTGCACACGTGGAAGAACACTCATATGATACTTATCGTTATTATTATTATATGGAGAATATGAATCTAAGTCTTTAAGTATAGTAGTAGATGCAAAACAGTTGTTCGTTTCTTTTCTTTTCTTTTGTTTTTGTTTTCATTTGTTATTCATACGTTAGTTTGGCTTAAACATGAAATACTATATGCAAATGAGCCAGTTTACAATCGCTTCAGATTAACCTCGTGCGTTTCAGATAGGTGATGAGCAGATTGTAGATAAACTTATATTGCGCTAGCGATGGTATAATGCTGTCCCGCTGGTGTCGCAGCTGCCCAATGACGCGAGGTATATCCAAGTCCTGCCATAGATGGAATACAATTTAAAAGTGCACCATTTTAATATACATTATAGATCGTACCTCATTGTGATCCAGTGTGTAGAGCAATAGGTCCGCCGTTAGGGTGACACCGGAACGACCGCCACCCTCCAGGCAGTGGATGAGCACGGGCGGATTGGTATTGTGGCCGGGCGGCACTTCGTGCGTTGACGCCAATCGCACCGAATTGAGCTCCTCGAGAAAGTCGAGAAAATGATTGACATCCCTCGGACAATTCTGTTCGACCCAATCGGCGTACTGTAGATGCCACACAGAGCGATAGCGACGCGACGGTGCATGATACAAACGCAGCTTGCTCGTCGTGCAGCGATCGGTGGTTTGTGAGAATTCCTGATACACCTGGAACTGTGAAGAGGAGAATTGATTAACACTTTTGTTCAATTTGCAACTTGTTGTCCGCTCTGCTCACGTGTCCAAACTCCATGCGCTGTTGACTGCTAAGCGGTATATAGCTCATGTCCTCGGTTAGCTGCACCACCAGATAAACATCCGCCTCCCACACGCACTGCCAGAAGATGCGCATCGTTTGGGACTCCTGCGGCGATTGGGCGACAATATAAAATCGTTGCTTTGTGCCCACAGTGGCCTACAAAAACAACAAAATCACTACATTAGTGAGAACAAAGATCAGGACAAGTAGGAAACCTACCGATATGTAGGATGCATTCACGTAACCATGTCGATTGTCCATGGAGGGCGTTAGACGCACGCGATTATCATCGTATGGCAGAAAATTGGGATCATGATTCTTCGGCTCGTTCTCCTCAAGCAAAGCACAATCGTATTGGGCATGCTCCCGTCTCTTCGGTATGCGCTCGAACTCCATGAAGAGCTGTGCATCCTGCAGCTTATCGTTTAATATCTGGCACTGCAATAACAATATATATTAAATAATGTTTATTAAACATATAAAATAGGTGTAGCTGAATTCATACCAATTTATCCTTGGAATACTGGCCCGATATGGGCTGTGGCTTAGTTTGGCCCGTTGACCAGCGATGGGGCAGATTTAGATCGTCCTGGGCCAGCTTCATTTTGGTCGCCAGCTTGGCTTGCTGGGCGGCTGAGGAGCTGGCCTTCTCTCTGCCGAGCGTGGCCGACTTTTGTTTGTCGGGGGTTTTGCTGCGCGACAAAATGTTCCAACGCCGGCGACGCTTCACATCTTTGCTGGCCGACGAGGAGCCGGTGCTGTCCAGCGTTGAGTTGAACATCGAAGAGGCCGTCGACGCCGTGGCCGATGTATTGACTGATAGATTCATGGCACTGAATTGTTGATGCAGCGAATCGCCCGCCGGCGATATCACATCCACCGTCGACTTGTTCAGGCTCGCCGTCGAGCGATGTTGTCGCGGCGGTGGCGTCGCTCCAATTGCTGGCGCCGCACTTGCCGCACGTGCGGCACGCAACGGTGCCTGCGGCTCCAAGAACTGCAGCTCTGTGCTCGCTGCACGATCCGCGCCGTATTTTTTAATATTTCGTGTAATCTCATCGTCTGCCGGCGCATTCACCGTCAGCGTAACAACATTGTTGCTGTTGGCGGCGACGGCTTGGCGTGTAGCTGGCACTGGTGCCACGCCCGGCGGCGCTGATTGTATGGAGGCGGCACGTTGCCGCATGGCATCAGCATTGGCATTGCCGCCGCCGCTGCCACCGCTTGCACGCTGCGGCAGTGGCACATTCTCGTAGATCGGCTCAATGGAGCCATTCATCGCGCTGCGTTGCAGCGGCGTCGGCGTTGTTGCCGCTGCCGGCTGTGGACTGCTCGCCGGCGGTGGAGCAGAGCTGCGATAGCCGCTGGGTGGCAGAGTTGGTGAACTGCAAGATTAAACAAGAATTTAAATAAGTTAAACTAATAAATAAAGCCAAATAATAAAGTCTTGCAGGTATCTGACTAATTTCTATAGAGATTCATTTATAATCTTCTAATCTCTGTTTGGCTTCTTCACCTTTGGACCGCTGCTGCTGCGGCGGCCGCTTGACTCATTGCGGACTGACGGAGCTGGGACATAATGGACGGCTGCTCCTCGATCATGTTGAGGTTCTCGAAGGTGCCGTGCGGCGGAAGATACGGCTGCGAGAGGCCCATGTGGCTTATGTACGGATACTGATGCAACATTGTGGCACCCGATGAGGTGGGCACATTACCGCCGCCACCACCACCAACACCAGCACCACCGCCACCGCCATGCACACCGCCGGCGGCAGCCAAGGCGACAAATTGACCGCCATTGAGAAGATTACGATTCGACACCAGATCGGGCGATGAGCCCGAAACATAATTGCGAAAGCCTTGCAGTGGTCGCGGCGTGGCCACGGCCAGATCCGGCGTGGAGGAGGAGCTCAGCCGATTCACCGGATACGGTGGCGGCGCCTTGTGCCGCATTATTTGCAGGCGCTGCGAGAGCTCCAAGTATGCAGAAGGCTGCTGCTGCTGCTGTTGTTGTTGTTGTTGCTGCTGCTGCTGTGTCTGGTAGAGATTAAGATGATGATGATGTGCATGCAGTGCAGCTGCCGGCTGTGCCACATCCGGATAACGATGTGCGGCCGTCAGATGATGACTGAACAGCAAACTCTCGCCGTAGACACCGGGATTGTGCACATCGGGTTGCGAGCCGGCATAGTAGGCGGCCGCATTCCCCGGTGTTGCAAGCGCCAGTGCCACATTGTGCAGCTCAGCGGATGGTGTGCGATATTTGAGCTGTACGGCTGTCTCATAGTCCGGGGCAGGGCGATACGTGGGCAACATGGCCTTCAGGCGCTCCCGTTCGTGGGGATCTGCATTAATATTCATGTTGCTGCTGCCATTGTTGCTGCTGCTGTTGATGTTGTTGTTGTTGTTGTTGTTATTGTTGTTGCTGCCGCTGGCGCTGAGATGCAGCATGCTGTTGCTGCTGTGCAAATTGTTGTTGCTCAAGTCCAAACAGCTGCTGCTCTGCCCCAAAATCTGACTATGACTGGCAGCGAGCGAAATATTTGATGATAGCAGCTGTTGCTGCTGATGTTGTTGCTGTTGCTGCTGCTGATGAAACTGTTGCTGCAATTGTTGCTGCTGCTGCTGGTGTTGCTGTTGCTGGTGTTGTTGCTCCGCTGCAGCCATATAATCATACTCCACGTAGCCAACGCTGTCAGCGCCCAGAGTGCAGTGCCCATTGTTGCTCTCGATGTCGGCGCCGACGCTGCTGCCCAAACTGGAGGGCGTCTCAGTGTCGATGTAGCGCTTGAAGAACTTGTGCTGCATGATGCACAGCTTCCAGAAGTAGCGTGCCACATCCGCCTCGCTAAAGATAAAACTGCCGACAATGCTCCCATCGCCATCGATTTTATTCTGTTCGATTTTGATGGTGCGCTTATCAATGGTCACCGTGTGGAACTCTTTCCACGGAAAGTACTGTCTGCCATTGTCCGCATTGACGACCATCCCATTGATGGCCAGGCCCAGCAGCAGATCATTGCCGAGCGTATCTTTGGCAGCGAAACGCTCCTCGCCATAACCGTCCAACTGCTGGCAGCACTGTATATACATCTCCTCCGCTTGGCTCTGGGTCAGATGCGCAATTCCCGCATGCTGCTGCAACACCTCCATAATCAGGCCATCCAGCATGCTGTCATCGTTGGCCAATCCCTGCATGTTGCGCGGCAGCACCAGTGACTTTTTCAAATAGTCCTTGGACTGCTTGTCGCCCTGATAGCTATCGTACTCGGCCTTGCGACAATAGAGCGCCAGGAGGATCGCTGTACGTATATCGCAAGCGATGCGTCCCTCGTAAATGTCGCTCTTCAGCTGCAGAAAATAATAGAAACGCGTCGCTTCGTCATTCAGATGACGCACTCCTGTTGTCACATAGTGCCGCACTCGCAGATACATCTTTGGTGCGGCTGCATATTTGTCCCGCTGCCGGCTGAGCGAACGCTCCAAATCGATCCATTTGTATTCGTCCTCCTTGTCCTTGACCAAATAGCGCAGGCCAAAGAATTCCGGCTGCTGGATGAGCAAACGCTGGCACACATTGTCCAAGCACTCCTGGCCCTTACTCTCCGAGCTGATGGTGCAGTCAACGGTGCTCGAGGTGTCTGTCAAAAATACAAAATGAATATTTCAAGGATACACATAAAATACGTGCGCAGATAAAACTCTACAGAAACAATGAATTGTGTTTGGCAAATCACAGCACGCGCAAATATGCTAATATGCACACATCGAAAATATAATATATTTACTACATATATAGAAATTATTTTTGTTGTGTAATCGATTTTAGGATTGCCTTTTACGTTTTTATTGAGCTACCAAAAACACCAAACGGAAATAATTTTTGTTGTTGTTGTTGATCACTGTTAGCTAACAGTGCCCGGCGGTTAAGTGAGTGGCATAACTTTGCACAAGTTAGTCTCTAAGAAGCAAACAATGCATATCAAATAAGTATATGAATAGCAACACTTAATTAAATTAAACATTCTTAGCTAAAATTTATTTGATTGCAAATATTATTTGTATAATTTTACTAAAAACAAAACAGCATAAAAAAACAAGCCGCTGTTAACAGATTAACAGAGGCGCAACTGGTTAAAAAGATGGACAAATTGTCGTATATGTTAAATGTATGTTGTTGTTGTTGCAGATATGTTTTGGCAAAAGCGAATTCCACAAAACTGGTCATAAAACGAAAGCCGTTACCAAGATAAACGCGCTGCTTATCTGCACTTGTTGTTGCCATATAATAAAATAAATAAGTTGACACACACAATTAGGCGTTTCCAATTAAAAGCGCTCAAATGAGTAAATAAATCAACAAGTGTACAACAATGTGTAAAACAAAAAAGAAGAAAAACTTGTCGTGTCTTGTTGCAGTTATTTTTATAGGCTCCTGGAATTGAAACTTTTGGAGTGCCGTTATTGTTATTGATAGTCTTCTTCTTTCTGCTGTTTTCTTGTTAGGCTGATACGCCCCCCACACACACACACACTTAGGCACATACAAATAGAGACACACACTCACCTAGCAAATGATGCACAGATATAACAAATAAACTTTTTGACGTCACATTATATTGTCGACATTTTTTAAATAATTTCAGTGGCATTTCCGTGCCGTTTTCTACACACTCCGTTTTTGACAATGTGCAAAACACGCTGCGCTGCTGCTCCTCTTGTTGTTGGCCTTTGTTGCTGTTGTTGGTGTTGTTGTTGTTGGCCAGCAGGTATAAAAGACATTTGCATGTAAATTACACAATTGGTTTTTAGTTGGTTGTTTTTCAAGCTGATTGCGTACAGCTTGTAAGGCACTTTGAATCGAACACAGTTGCGTACACGCTTAGCATTTAAATGTAATTATAAAAGCTAATTGAAAGTCGTTGCAAATAATAAATAATAGAGTTAACAAAAAAAAACTAAAAACGAAAGAGTAGTTTGATAGTGGTATCGAGTAAGCGAGTGAGTACAATGGCTGGCTGCTAGAGATGTGCATCATTATCGATTCTCAATGCTTTCGCTGTTAATACAATGTTAATCAATAAATTGCTTGCACTTAGTTGACTGGTAGTAATACATATATGTATATACTGGCTTTCCATCCACTTCAAACTTATATCAGTACTTCTGGTATTTAACAATAATTAGTATTATTTTCAAATTATCAGTAATATTTTACTCGCCCTAATGATGATTTGCGTACTTTGCTTGCCGGAGTAGGTTTCGTTAAGTTTACTCACCTAACAATAGTCCGGCGATGAATAACAGCAGTACCATTTGAGCAACAATAACAGTATCACTTTGTTAAAGCTGCTGATCGGACGTGGTTCGTTTAATTTTGCTGCTTTTAATTGGCATCGAAATAAGCACAACATATTTATCAATTGACGTACGATGTCAGTTTAGCTTTAACCATACACCGACACGGGTCTATCATTAAAACGAGCAACAGCCGCACGCGCTTTACTCCGTAATTAGCCAAGTACGCAACTAAACATAGAAAACTACATATATATATATATGTATGTACATATGGATGTGTAGGTGCGCTTCGTCGTCGTCGCTGTTGTTGTTGCCTATGCAGTCGTCGTCGTGGCTTCCAATTTAACTAAATAAAACAATTTAAGCGCTCGCGAGAAAAGGAGAAAGAGAGAACACCCGAAAAAGGGAGGGCAACAATAAATCGTTTAAGGCGCATGAACAAACGTGTCCAGATCAAATTAACAGTGTAAGTACTCAACTATATGCATACATATACACACATACACACAGACACACACACATGCATAGATAGATACATACACGAAATATTATCTTGAACCAATTGAGAATTTCGTTTGCCGTTTTTGATGGTCAAGGTTACACTGACAAGAGATCAATACAACATACACACACATACAGCCATATATACAAAACGCACGCATGTGTCTGTGCATACGTTGTACATACACACTGCCCTGTGTCTGGCTACGTGTGTGCGTGCGAGACAGCAGATGTAAGTTGATTACCTGTTGCTGCTGGTTCGCTTTCAGTGTGACTGGGACTGAGACTGTTGATAAACAGGTTGCATGTTCATTAAATTTGAGGTTACATTTGACTGAACAGCCCTGTCTCGATTGCACTCTCGCTGATTCTCCTCCGCTCAATAAATTGTATGTGTGTGTTTAATAAATGTGTATGTGTGCCAGACGCGCCCAGAAATTATATATAAATATCTGGAATTTGTTCATTGTGGCTTTAACTGATGCAATAAAAATTTATTAATTATTTCTAATTATTACATACTCATATTTTTATGGACAAACTCACACAAACAAATTAGTTTTTATTAAATGCTAATTAGCTTAACAGTCTACACAATTTATATTTTACAATCGTGTAATTAACATTGCCCAACAAATGTTATCTTTTACTGTAATATTAAATGCAGAGCAATAAGTCAACAGTTTGACTTAATTTGACTTTAAAGCTCAGTTTGAATATAAAACTACATCCACAAATATGGAATTTGAATATATTCAAAAGTTTCTTTACTTTTCAACAATTTTTTTTTCATACATATTCATAGATGTGTGTGTTTAAAGCTTAAACTTTGCACGTTTCGTGCTGTCGACCAAATCAAACCAAACCAAAAATACAAAAACAACTGCAAATTTGACTTTGAACCAAATAAAAGCGACTGTAGATTTTGTTTCTTGTTTCGGTTTTTAATTCGTTAAGCTTTTGTCTTTAACCTTGAACTCGCTAAAACCCCCACCCCCTGCCAATAAACCGACTGCAAAATAAATATGGCTCCACAGCAGTAGCTTAACCCTCAACAGCCCACAACACTTGAAACTGCCCTAGCATGAAGAGAAAGAAAAAATTGCAATGTACCAACGACTTTTCACAGCGATAACAAAGTACAATACAAACAAAAAAGCGCCAGACTAAAAATGCCCATTCATGCTTACTATTTAGTTTAATGACTCGTGCACAGTGCCTCGACTCGACGAGTTCTCAATAGCTAATCTCAGTATGTGATACTTGGAGCAACCCTCTTTACCGGTTATTAAATTTGACAACTAGGCATACGTTTGCAAAATAATATTGTTATACAAAACACGCACGTAATTATATTTAAGTACACCTGAGTGCATGTAGGTATATATATATGTATATATTTATACGTATATACTCATGAAGTGATATTTTAGAAGGAAATTTCAATCGCAATTAAATTAGTTGTGGAATTGTTATTTTTTGACAAAAAAAAAAATAAAAACAAATCTCAATTTTTGTTCAAAATTATTTATTTTATATGAAGCTAATTTATATTTGACAAAAATAACAATATCAGCTAACAATTTTAGCTCGTTGAGTATTTGCGTTAAATAAGAAATTGATTTTTGAAGACATATAAAAATAATTTACCTGTTGAATAGGCAGCGTGAATCATTTGACGTATCTGTTGTGCCTGTTTATATACATTTATGTTTTCAATCTTATCTTTTCGTGTTTTTGAATATGATGTGATTGTGCGTAATATGTTTTGTTGTGCTCTATAACTTTACTATGGTTGGATTAAGGTCAGGCTGAGTACAAAAGTACATGTGTTAATGAAATATGTAAAGAACTCACGTAGCCGACGGGAAGACCAAGTAAACATGCAAAACTATAAATTAGAATATGTAAATAGTTGAATAAAGTTCAATAAAGATATAAAAAATAATTGTGAGTTTTAAAGAGAAGGCGGATATATTTTAAACAATTTACTGTGATTTAGAGAGCTACCAATCGAACACAACAGTTATTTAATGGGGAATATGCAAAAGTTTAGTTTAAAATATGTGTGAATAAAAAACAAAAAATGATTATGTAGTATTATAATACGAGTACCTTATGAAAAACTTAATGAGCTTCAGTAGCGATCCAATTGAATTCCCCATTCACAATTACTATATATTACGGCAGCAATTCTAAAGCCGATGGCGTCACACATCACCAAAGCATTATAATTCTGATCTAAAACAAACGAGTGAACAGCAGTTTTCCCCGGTTTGCAGTCTGCCACTTGTCATAGATAGTCGATGCCGTTGAACGATAGTTGACCATAGGAGCAACCTTTCCTTGTGCCGCCAAATCGCCGCTACTCGAAAGCAGTTCCACATTTAATTTGCATATGCGTCGTCGATTGTCGTCGTCGCTTTCAAATGTTTAATATTTATTTTTTTGCCATTTGCTGACCAGCGCCGATCACAGCAGCAAGAACTAAATATTGCAAGAGCATTTTCTATGCACAAATACGAACGCACGTAGCTCAAAACCGATTAGACATTAAAAACCCTGCTCACAATTCCAATTCAAGGTGCAACGTCAACGTGTTTTTAATGATTGTCTGATTTTTTCTTAATATGTATATGTGCACAAGAGACAAAAATATTTGAAGCGGAGATTATCGGGGATCAGAAAGGGAAATTTTGACAGCTAAATACTTTAGTGCTAATTATCAAAAAAAAAAACAACAAATTATTATAGCGCAAATTAATATATATATATTAAAAGAGAAATATTGTCGACAAGTTAACAAAAACTGGGTTAAATTGTGACATACAATTAATATAGATTTTAAAATATTTCAAAACAATTTGCTTATTAGTGACAGCCAGAAACAAAATATAAATATTATATGTATGTAAAGTAGTGTAAGCATTTATATTCAATATAGCTACTTTGTTAAACCTTTTTTTGTATTTAGATTCAATCTAAATAATTAAAGATTATTTACAATGTATGTCATATAATTTATATTTCTAACTTTGCATTAAAAAAAAATAACAAATAGAAGATCACGATGAAGATTAAAAGTTAATTTTATACTCACAATACTTTGACGTAATAAACACGCTGCCATGTGAAACGGGGAAACAACAGAAAACATAGACAAAAATGTAATTCAGTTCGTCATTTTGAAATAGCAAGAAATGGGCGGGTATTCGCTTACGCTTGTTGCGTAGTGTTATTGCTTAAAAATACGTTTTTTTTCATCATTGTGAGTAAGCTCTTGCTCTTATCTGTGCGAATATTTTGCGCTTAATCGCCGCGGGTGTAGTTGATAAGCGGGATTCGTTTAGCCATAAAACTGTTGCATCCAACGGGCTGGGCTGTTAGTTAACAGCGCGCTGTTAAGGCGAACAGTCGAAGGTAAGCAGCAGCGGGCAGCAGTGAGTCAATCGCTAACTCGTGGAGAAATAAAAAAAAAAAAAACAAAAAAAAACTTTTTATTAATTGCAGCAAATGTGCAAGTGTGTCGCGTAATAGAAAGGCCAATCACAAACAAATTGCAACACGCAATTCAAAGGTCAATGTCAATGCAGGCGATGTGAAAGACAGAGACTGGCAGAGTGCAAAAGTGTGTTCGAGAAAGAGAGAGCACACCAGCGATCGTTTTGTACCGTTAGAACAAGTGCGGAAGCGCGTTTGCCGTTAGTCGCCTGCGGTCGCATGCAAAATATTCAGTCACTAGACTGTACTCGCATTATACCCAGTAAATTTTTACACAAGCTGAAAGGGTATAACAAATCTAAAGACATTTAAAAAATAAACAGTTGATTATAATTTTTGTTTACAAATACAAATTTAACGTATTAGATCCATTTTACATACCATTATCGATAAATATCGATTAAAAAAGTAAAGTTTAGAGCACATAGCGTACCTTTAGAACTAGGTATCTTTCAACCGACACAAATTTGTTCCTTCTTCTTTTTGAGTGTGGCATACGTGGAATAAATTAAGTGCGTGCTCAAAGTGCGATATGTAAATATTGTGAAGACAGGCCACCCTTGCTACCCCCTCGAGCAGTTTACCCCTATCCTCCCCACCCTGTTGCTCGTGCAAAGTGTATGCAAAACTTTTGAAACTAACACGCAACATTGTTCGCTTTTCTATTCGTTTTGCAGTCAGAGTTTAAAACATGGCCAGTGAGCAGACACTGATGGATGGAGGCGGAGTTGGAGCAGCAGCTGCTGCTGCGGCTGCTGCTGTTGCTGGGGATGAGCCATTCTTGGGGCTGCTTGATGTGGCGCTGCTGGCGGTGCTGATCGGTGGTGCGGCATTTTATTTCCTGCGCAGCCGCAAGAAGGAGGAGGAGCCCGTGCGCAGCTATTCCATCCAGTGAGTCATCACAACCATTTGATGATTCTTGAATATTTAATTATTAATAATTGATTTCATCTAATCGAATCGCTAAGGCCAACAACAGTGTGCACAACGACAGCAACGGATAATTCGTTCATCAAGAAACTGAAGGCATCCGGTCGTAGTCTGGTCGTCTTCTATGGCTCACAGACGGGCACCGGTGAGGAATTTGCTGGTCGATTGGCCAAGGATGGGATACGCTATAGGTTGAAGGGCATGGTAGCCGATCCCGAGGAATGCGATATGGAGGAACTGCTACATCTGAAAGACATCGAGAACTCATTGGCCGTCTTCTGCCTGGCCACATACGGTGAGGGTGATCCCACCGACAATGCCATGGAGTTCTACGAGTGGATTACCAGCGGTGATGTCGATTTAACGGGCCTCAATTATGCGGTAAGTGCACAGAATCCTGATAACGCCTGTATGCCGCTGTTTGTTGTTGTTTCTATCTAAGTGCCGCAGACCGATTACATGAAACGCATGACCTTCCAAATTTTTAGTTGGCGAGTCCAACACTCTATCTATGCTGATAAGGCGACTTATCATTATATAGCATTCTACTTCTACTGCTGTTTGCCGAATGTAATTATAGTTTTTGTACAAATAACAATCAGCTCAGACATTTGGTCTATTTACAAAGTATATAAAATGCACAAGTGGTAGTAAAATATAGGGAAATAAATACAAACTGCAAGTGTAACAAATCTCTGGTAGTCAGACAGATAAGCTTGGAAGGCATCAATTACATATTATTATAGCACTTACGCTGTTTTATTGAGAGTTTAGAGAGAGAAACAGAGAAAGATTATTAGATTAAAAAGTTGTGTAGCACGCATTTACATAAATGCAATCTAATTTATAAAAAAAATATTAATGCCGTGATCAATTCTAAAATCTTGATAACTGGGAATTCAATTACATTTTAAAAATCTAGAGGACAAAGAATTTTGGTTGAACAACAAAAATATTAAAAAATTAAATAAAAAATAAAACGTTAAACAAAAATAAAAAATAAAATATTAAAAAAAAATTAAATTAAAAAAAAAACAAAGTTAGCTTTATAAATATTCATTTTGTCATTTATAAATTACACTGCAAAAGTAAAAGCTTGCTGGCAACACTTTTTTGAAGAAGCAATGTAGTTAATTTAATGCATAAAATGTTTTTAGTTGACAAAAAAAAAAGGTCGAATTATTCATTACAAAAACTAAATATTATTTTGCCTAATGCTAAAATATGCAGTATATTTTGTGACGTCACGCTTGTTTAGTTACTGTTAAGTATACCCGTTTATCTCACATTGCAATGCTATTAACAGCTTCTGTCAATAACTCTGTAGTTGGTCACACTGCCTCATAACAGCTGTTGCCACAACGTGCACAACTGTTGCGCAATTTTGTTTGCTGCACGGAATGTAAAATATTGTAATCTTGTTAATTCACATTTGCTGAATGAAACAATTTGCCATGTAAAACGATACAGATTGCGAATGCTGTGCGACGCAAAGTGCGCGGTAATGCTGAACACGCTCGCCGGCAGCGCCGGCGTCGCTTCTGGCCTTGGCACGCGCAGCTGCCAGTCAATGAGGCGCACTTTGATCTGGCTATTAAATAATTTATGTAATACACACAGCACAACAACAATAGCAACAACAACAAGAACCCATCAGCCCGGGGTAATTGATCATTGTGTGACTATCAATTGTTATAACACTTCCACTCTGTTGTTTGCAATACTTTCAGGTATTTGGTCTGGGCAACAAGACTTACGAGCACTACAACAAAGTGGCCATCTATGTGGACAAGCGTTTGGAGGAGCTCGGTGCGAACCGCGTCTTCGAGCTGGGACTCGGCGACGATGATGCCAAGTGAGTAGTCTCCTATGCTCTAAACATTTCTGGGAAATTATTTTTACTAACGCTAAAAACTCGTCCCACCTTTTTATAGCATTGAGGATGACTTTATCACGTGGAAGGATCGCTTCTGGCCCGCCGTCTGTGATCACTTTGGCATCGAGGGCAGCGGGGAGGAGGTGCTGATACGTCAGTATCGTTTGCTCGAACAGCCCGATGTGCAACCAGATCGCATCTATACGGGAGAGATTGCTCGACTGCATTCTATGCAGAATCAGCGGCCGCCATTCGATGCCAAGAATCCGTTCTTGGCCCCAATTCGCGTCAATCGTGAACTGCACAAAGGCGGCGGTCGCTCGTGCATGCACATCGAGCTGAATATTGATGGGTCGAAGATGCGCTACGATGCTGGTGATCATGTGGCCATGTATCCCATCAATGACAAGTCGCTGGTGGAGAAACTTGGCCAGTTGTGCAGTGCCGACTTGGATACGGTGTTCTCGCTGATCAACACCGATACGGACAGCAGTAAGAAGCATCCGTTCCCATGCCCCACCACCTATCGCACGGCGCTGACTCACTACTTGGAAATCACTGCCATTCCACGCACGCACATCCTCAAGGAGCTAGCCGAATACTGCACGGATGACGCGGACAAGCAGCTGCTACGCAGCATGGCTTCGCTGACGCCGGAGGGCAAAGAGAAGTATCAGAGTTGGATACAGAATGCGTGTCGCAATGTTGTCCACATACTCGAGGACATCAAGTCGTGTAGGCCGCCCTTGGATCACGTTTGCGAGCTGTTGCCTCGGCTACAGCCGCGCTACTATTCGATATCATCGTCGGCCAAGCTGCATCCAACGGATGTGCATGTGACCGCTGTGCTAGTCGAGTACAAGACGCCCACGGGTCGTGTTAATAAGGGCGTGGCCACCACCTACCTGAAAAACAAACAGCCCACAGATGGGGCCGAAGAAGTCAAGGTGCCGGTCTTTATACGCAAATCACAATTCCGGCTGCCCACAAAACCGGAGACGCCTATTATAATGGTGGGTCCGGGAACGGGCCTAGCGCCGTTCCGTGGCTTTATTCAGGAGCGTCAGTATTTGCTCGACGAAGGCAAAACGGTGGGGGAGTCGGTGCTGTATTTTGGCTGCCGCAAGCGCAGCGAAGACTACATCTACGAGGCTGAGCTGGAGGAGTGGGCCAAGAAGGGCACACTCACGCTTAAAACGGCCTTCTCGCGCGACCAGGCCGAGAAGATTTACGTGCAGCATATGCTCGAGAAAGATGCAGATCTGATTTGGGATGTGATTGGCGAGAGGAAAGGACACTTTTACATTTGCGGGTGAGTTGGCACTTGGTCCTTAATCTCTGCCATTCCCTTTTATTATACTCTATCTAATTATATTTTATATTCCCATAGCGATGCCAAGAATATGGCTGTGGATGTGCGAAACATTCTGACGAAAATTCTGTCCACCAAGGGCAGCATGAGTGAGGCGGACGCCGTGCAGTATCTGAAAAAGATGGAGGCCCAGAAGCGCTACTCGGCCGATGTCTGGAGCTAATCACGGAGAGATTAGTTCTCTCTACTCCTCCTCTACCCCATTTTATATAAATATGCCAGAGTCAAAGTCGCGGAACAATGAAAACAAGTGAAAAAGGAAAGCAAAGAAAAGAAAAAAAACAAAACTAGAAAGAAGCCACATATTTTTTACATAAGCGTAAAGTCGTTTTAGTTAATTAAGCTACATAAATTAATTATATTAATCGGTTAGGGAACTCCAGCAGCGGTTCAACAAACAGCGTTTTAAGTAACGTTTATGCCTAATTTTTAGCGTTAAATTGTTTGATTATATAATTATGATATGATGACTTTTAATTGTGTTGCACTCAAGAATTGGAGTGATTGATGTTAATTATTATTGAGAATGATTGTAATTATTTTAAGTAGTCTTATATTTACGTATGCAATTGATTGGAATGTTCGCTGGCAGCCTTTTAATTTAACTTGTGTACTTTTCTTCGGTGATTTCATGAAAACAAATGAAATAATTTGTGTGCAATTTTAATCAATACAAAATTGTATTTTGTTTCCAAATGTAAGCGAAAAATAAATGTTAAACAAATTTTTACAACAATTATTGCTATAATGTAATGCAACATTCATAATTGGTTTACATAACAATCAGCTTTTAATTTATTTTCTTTTGGCTATTTTTTATTTTCGTCTCATATTGTATTTTTCAAGGTCTGGCAACGCTAAACAAAAGGGTATTTAATATATAAATTATACGGATTCTTGACTACTTTTGGCGCAACTGTTGTGACTTAATAGAACAATTATTTCCATTAGTGAATAATAATAAAGATAATAATTGAATGGTTTTTAAATTGAGTGATCATCAGGTAAATTCGGTCAGAGAACTCTGGCAGCGCTGGTAACTCGCCATGCAACGGTAAAACTGATCAAAGCAAAGAACAAAATCTGTAAAAAGTTCGTGTAATTGTTTCAAATCGTTTTTATTTATACAAACTATGCTATTATATCAATTAAAAATATGTGCAATAATTGTAAGCTAAGAAAAAAAATATAAAATCGTAGCGGGTGAGTAAATTATTTAATATAATTATTATTGTTGTTATACATCAAAAACACCAGCGCGCTCGAAATTCGGCAAAGTAAAACGCAGAATTTCGCCCAAGCGGGCAGAGTTAAACATTTGTTCGGTCTTCTTCTTGTTAAAGTTGGGATCTTTGAAATTCTCCAGACTGTTGTCAACGGCCTGATCCTTGTCCTGGTTAACGATGGGCAGAATGCAATAGTTGGCAAAGAAACCGTACGCCTCGCGGCGATGCACCTCGTCCAACAGTTGATCGTAGCTGGGCACCGGCACGCCCTTATCCAAACGGAGGAGCGTTTCCGTCAGGCGATTGTGATAATATTTCAGCAGTTGCGGCCGCTTATGCTTTAGCACATCCACTTCGAGGCTGGTGTAGAAAAAGTAGTTTAAATCGATGCCGGGACTGCCCCAAATGCTCATCTGATAGTCAATGAAGATCGTATCCCGCAGTTGTTTCTTGTCGTCGTATTTGAAGAGCACGTTGTTCACCCACATATCACCATGATTAAGCACCTTAATTTCGTTGCCCATTGGAGCCTGGGAGCGGATCAAATTTTCGCGCTGCCGCAGCATATATATGCCAATCTTTTGTGCAATGCGCTCGTAGCCCGGCCAGGTGCTAACCGTCTTATGAAGCTGCTCTCCATTGGTGGCAATGAAGCGCATCAGCATTCCGTTGGTTTGCAAAGCTTTTGTCGATAAAAAGCCATTGTCATAGACTTCCATGATTTTGGGATCCTATGAATTATATATAGACACTGCTTTAACTATTGATACAAATTGGAATAGCATTTTTCTATTTATGTGATTTTACTTTTATTTAATAATATTAGCTGACTGCTATATTGATTAAACTTGAAATATATCGGTCGAAAGAGTTATTATTTTTTTAACAAGATACCCAAGTATCTATTTCAAACTAACAAAAAAAGATTTATTATCGTGCCACAATCGAAAGCTAATATTCAATTGGCAGTTCGCCATGAAACAGGTGTTATTTTAAATAATTGTTTACAATAACAAAAGAAGAAAAACCCACATTAATATCTTGTTAACCGGGCTAAACAAGTTTTGTTTTACATATTGGGGGTTTTACAACAAATATTTGCCTTAGGCACAATAATTTATCTTACTCGGTTCTTTATCTTTTTGACTTTATTATGGATGCATAAAGACTATTTCCCATTCCCCCCCTCAGCCTATATGCATTGTTTGACTTACCACAGTTGCCAGCACCATGGAGGCAGCATGAAACTCGGCCAGACGTTCCACAATAAGACGACTATGCTTCTCATCCAGGCCTGTTTCGCGTGAGCCCATCACATAGCCCATCTGGCTAAGATCCTCAAAGAGAAGCGAGTTCTTTTTGCTTTGATATAGTCTGAAAATTGATATTTTTGAGTGTCATCCATTTTGAATCTTGCTTAATTGCTTGTTCTCACTTTGGCCCAAAGCGCACTTTGCATTGCATGAGGAGTTCGAGGCGTGGCAGCATCTCTGTGTATGTGATCTTCTCCTTCAGATACACCTGCAAATTCTCCAAGAACTCCACACCTTCGATCCGCAATATGTTCTTGACAATGAACGACATCTGTTGCTCCTTTTGTGCACTCTTGCCATCCAGTCGCCTGTAATTTACACGGACACGATAGATTTTACTGCAATAGTTGTCGCCGCTCCCGCTGCCCATGCCACAGTAAATGCCCACAATTTGAATACTGCTGGTGCGCAACGCCATTTCCAGCGCCTCCTCGAAAAAGGGCACATCCAAATGCTTGGGGGGCTGCGACTCCTGCAGCTCCTGATCGTATTCAATGCTGCACATGCTGCTGTTGTCGCGTATATTGATATACTGATCGCTTCGGTCGACGCTTTTCGCGTTTTATATGTGCGACTCAACTCAAACATTACGAGGTTAATTGCCATAGTATAATATAGAGTATATAATATGTATACTTGTGACTTGTTGCGTAAGTTTGCAACCTTTTTAGAATTCTCTAAACCTGTTAGCTCTGGTTGCCGTGGCTGCTTTGCTAGCATCTCTCTCGTCGGCTCGTTTGCCGGCCACACAGTCTGACAATAGAATATTATATATAAAGATTGATTGTGCTTGCCTCGATTAATAGTGCACCTGCCTATCTGCTATTGCAATTCTTATCAATCAGTTGACAGACAAGAGAAACAAATGCCAAACACGTAGAACCGAGTCTCTCATTTAGACTAGTGTCGTTAAACACTGGTCAAAATGACGTATTTGTTTTGCTATTTTGCTACTGCTCACAATTTTGTTTTATTAATGTTAGCCCACCTCAATATTTAAACATCTATTATTATTTTTTACTTAATTTCTGTTTTCGACAGGCTAATGAGAAATCTGCTAAAGCTAATCTCAACATATATTTTTTTTCACAATATATATGCATATATTATTATTGACATTTTGCGTTTGTCGTAATCACGCAACTTTGCTTCTGTAATTATTTTTAAGTATATTTTAAAGTAGCCCAACTGACAGATTAATTTGCATGTAGCTATTATCCATAATACAGAGAGTGAACCTTAATTGCAAATAACAATGGCAAATATTGTGTTCGCAATCACGTAACAGTCGTCTTGAGAATATATACTTATCGAGCCGGGGTATATAATATTTATATTTCTGAGATTGATATAATATAGTCAATTTATTTTTATAGTTTTTGATTAGTATTGAATTGAGATTTGTTTTCATTGCTTATTAATTAATGTTATTCATTTAAAATTGTTGTATAATAAGCTTGACAGTTACAAGTGTATGTAATAAACAAGTAAGAACGCTGTAGTCGAGTGAGCTCGACTACCATATACCCTGAACCAAGCTTTAAATGCATTATAGGTTTATCGTTTTTGGGGGCTGGAGTGGGCGTGGCCCGATCTTAGTAATATACCTTCTATGTTTGGTAACTGTAGCTCTTGAATTGCGGGAGATACAGGCATTTATCGTTTTTTGTGGGCGGGAGTGGGCGAGGCCCAAAATATCGGTTATCGGTTCTTAAAGGCGACTACCACTAATATACCTACCAAATTTGACGTTCCCTACTCAAAAACTGCGGAAGATATAGCCATTTGAAAATTTTAGGGGCGGGGGTGATGGGGGCTTCGGAGGTGGGCGTGGCACATGCCGATCTTTCAAGGACCTCGCCAACAACCTACCAACCAAAATTGGTTACTGTATCCATTAAATTGTGAGAGATATGTGGAATTTATTGCTATCGAAAATCTAAATGTATCGATAATTCAGAAACTGAGGCAGTTATCGATAAAATAACGCAAACTTGATCTGCGCCTGTCTCTGAGATCCGCGTGTTCATACTGACGGACAGACGGAGAGACGGACAGACAGACGGACAGGGCTATATCGACTCGGCTATTGATCCTGATCAAGTATATATATACTTTATGGGGTCGGAGATGCTTCCTTCTGCCTGTTACATACATTTGCACAAAACCATTATACCCTTTTTACCCATTTTTATAAAAAATATTAATTATTATTGTATATTAATGTTATTTACTTTTCTCATATCATCAGAATTTGAACCTTTGAACATTTTCCATAAAATTGCCCTGCACAATATGAATACCAATTTATTGTGCTCGGTGATAAAATGACAGTATGATTATTAATATTACATGATATAATATAAAATAGTAACTGGATGCAATACAAATCATTGTTTAAATGACAATTTTTCACTGTTTCGCAATCAATCGAAGATTTGCATGTCATCCAATCGCTTCAGGGTAAACTTGAGACTTTCGAGAGTGCGTTTGTTGCCGTCAAACATAAGTTGCACCTTTTGTCGGGCAAATTGCTCATCGTGAAAATTCTTCAGCGAGTTATCCTCAGAATCAATGCCAATCATGCTCATCAACGGAAAGAAACCAAAGGCCACAAAGAATCCATATGCCTCCCGAGCGCGTATCTCTGCGATTATATCATCATATGTGGGAAATGGCTGACCCCACGGAAGCTGCTTTAGGCAGCCCACCAGAGCATCGCAGTAGGCATCTATGAGTTGCTGTCGTTGATTTTTGAGCACATCCAGCTCCAGACTGGTGTTGAGAAAATAATTGACATCGAAACCCAGGCTGCCATAAAAGCATAGCTGAAAGTCAATCTAAGAGAAGCAGACCCAATTAAACTCACTCAATCCTCTCAAACCCCACTCAACTCACTCTTACTTACAATCTTCACCTGCTGCACTTTGTAGTGCTCATCGTACTTGAAGAATATATTGTTTACCCACAGATCGCCCTGGTTAAGCACATTATACGCCCCACGCAGCGGATAAATGGATTTCAGTACACGCTCCGTGAAGTGCTCGTGATAGCGATAAAGTTTGCCTGTTATCGAACCAAATCCTTCGCAGTCATTAATCAATGCCGCCAGCTTCAGCAATTGGGTGCCAAAGAGCAGCTTGAATGGCTGTGATTTGATCGCATCCATGTGGAGCAACCCAAACGGATAACGATCTATAATCGTTTGGGGCTCGTTGTTGGCCATCACCATGGTCAGAGCATGATACTCGGCCAACTTGCGCATCACCAGCTCAGCATGGGCAGCATCCAGGCCCAACTGTCGACACTTCAGCTGATATCCCTCACAGCACAAATCCTCAAAAATGATGGTCTGCTCCGGCTGCGTCGTTGAATAGTAATGCCTGGCATGGAGAATAAAAGTTAGAATAAATAACTACTACATTTCAGTTTAAAGTTAAAAATTGGACTTAAAAAGTATTTAAAAATTAAACAGCAACTGTCCATTTAAACTTATTGTGTGTGAAAAGTTCTATTCCTATTAAGGAAGTTAACTTTCTGAGAAATCGATAAATTCGCGCATGAATCTTTGAAAATGAGAGTTAAAACAGGTTTTCACTTCTGTTACGAGGATTTGCCTTAAGCTATCAGCATTTTCACCCTTGGCAAATTATCCAATCGGAAAGTCGTATTTAATTATGTTAATAAGCTTTTCTTGAACGTGTATTTTTCTGCTTACTTAGCTCCCAATGACCAAATTTCTTGGCCACGATTTGCACGCCACATGAGCGCCTCCAGTTTTGGCTTGATGTGCATGTAGAATATGCTCTCCTTGTTGTAGATGTGAAGACGCGAGAGGATTGCCTGTTTCTCAGCCGGCATGCACTTAACTATGAGCGAGGTCTCAACAAGATCCCGTTCCGCTGTCTGGTACTTGACATGGGCCCGATATATATTACTGCAGTAGTTCTCGCCGCCTCGCGTCAGATCTGTCAGTTGAACATCAAGGATTTTGAGATCCTGCTGTTGCATACCGTGCTCCAAGGCGCGCCTAAAGAACTGCGCCGTTAGATAGAGCGGTAGCGCCTCCGTTGTGGCCGACATTATATTTGGCTATGAATCAGTTCGAGCTCATCAATGAGCACTTTATATGGAAAATCAAAGTCACTTCCAATTGACCCCAATGAAAGATCTCTGAGTGCATTTACTTGCAGTTTGATTGGCTTAATGAAAATGCATTCTGTGTCTCGACGGTGGATTAGCGGTGGCTTCTTTTGATCAACTCTCTTGCTTCAATGTTTATGTTCAGCTTTATTTAAATATATACATATAATATATATATTAGAGTAAGCCTAAAATGTAATAGAACAGTTTAACTAGGAATGTGCTTTATGCAAGACAAATACAAATTCCTTTTTTTAATGAAACCAAATAATCCGTATAATTCACGACCTCGCGCTCTCAGAGTAAATCCTCATAGCTACCATATGTTAGTAATAATAGTTTAAGCATATATTATTCTCTACCCAGTCGCTAAAAGTAAGCCACACAATAAAAAATTCCATGTTGAAAATTCCCAAATTCCCATGTTGAAGGTGCTCTCGTTTAGTAATCCGTAAAGACACCCAATTCCTCGGCACGTTTTAGACCCCATTTGTGGAAGTCGTTAAGAAACTGTTGCTTGAAGACGAGGTCCATCTTTTTTTTATTAAATTCCTCATCCTGCATGGTCTCAAGAGTAGAGTCGTTTGATATCTCTTTTGGCATTGTAATCATGGGGAAAAAGGCAAATAAGCCAAAAAGCCCATAAGTCTCTCGGCTGCGCAGCTCCCAAAGTAAATCCTCGTAGCTGGGTATTTGCTCAAAGCGTGCATGTTCCAAGGCATCCCTAAATGCTTTATAGTATAGCTTGATCAGTTCCTCCCGACGCTGCTGCAGAATCTCCAGCTTAACGCTGGTGTTAAGAAAGAAGTTCACATCACAAGCGGGACTCCCGTAAAAGCTCAATTGAAAGTCGACAAAGATGGCGCGTGTGGGAATTTCCGGCTGAGCCACATTGTCATAGGCATACATAAAGTTATTCGTCCACATATCTCCATGATTGAGTACGACATAGCGATCATTGGATTTAGGCTTAGCAGCAGCTACACAAACTTTTCTAAAGTTATTCGAGAAACGGTGTAAGTTCTTGGTAATCTGCTCGTATCCAGACCACGTCGATGTGGCGCGGATAAGACCCTTGAGGAAACCACCAAACATTTTCTCAAAGGTGTCACTTTTCATCAAAGTTTTTTCACTTAGCATGCCGCTCTGGTATTGCTTAACAATTTTTGGAATCTATGTGGAATATGAAATGATGATTACTATGTTTGTAACTATTTATTTAAGTACTTGTTACCTTCTTGGCCAGCACCATAGATACCGCATGGAATTTGCCCAGCTGCTGAAGAATGAGTGACGCATGAGCCCAGTCCAAGCCTCTCTCGCGCGAGGCCACCTTAAAACCATCCACTTTAAGATCTTCGAACACAATCGTCTGCACAGGTTTCTTTATTGAATTATAATATCTGCAAAAACGTTGGCAATCAACAAACTTTCCTTTTGGATTTTACTTTTTGTAAACTCACTTGGCTCCGAATCGGTCGCCATTGCTGAGAATATCCAAGCGTGGCAATATATCTGTGTAGATATGTTTCTCCTTGAGGAAAACTTGAACATCCTCCAGGAACTTTGTGTCCTCTGTGATAGGAATTGTTTTGACAATAAGCGAAAGTTTCTCTTCTTTGCCGGAATCAGCGACATCTCCCCATCGGGAGAATGTCAATTGCACTTGGTAGATGGCCGAGCAGTAATTATCTCCCGGATTGCTGCCCCATGCGAAATTGATCTCATGCAACGTTACCTTGCTTTCACGCAATCCTTCCTCCAGCGTTTGCACAAAGAACGCTTCATTCATATATTCGGGCACCGAAATACTTTCCGTATTCTTCGTAATTACCATTTTATCAAATTGTGCTTTCGGAGCTTTCGTGAATGGCGACGTGGTATGTTTCAGAGAGCGACTGACTTTTTATTTTAACTCATCTGCTTTATATAGCAGTATATACTGAGTAGCACCACTTAGCAGTCAACACAAAAGCTTTTTTTGTGTTGGCAATGAGTGAGCAATATTTTATATTGTTATCTAATATAACTAAGCAAATAATGCAATGTTCTATTGTAATTTTCCGTGCATTGTGGGCAGAAAAGTGTTTAATTAATAATTAATTAATAATGGTGGCAATTTGTAATTGCGAGTTTTTACAAATTTTGTGGCGGGTACTTAAATTGTATAGTATAGAAGTTTATTTATTGTTAATCAGCATGAATTAGCCAAATCGATATTGCTAATTTCGTATTCAGTTCTTAAACTCGGAATAAATTTGTTTTTTTTTTTTTTTTTTTTTTTTTGTTTCTATGTGCAGTATCTAAGTCGAAGTCGGCCGGATCGGATCAAAAGATGAGTTCTTGTTTAAACAACTTTTTGTTTAACAATTAAACTACTCATATTTGGGCCAACAAATGATTAACATCGGATAACAATCACAACAATCGGTCGACTTTATAATAAGTTCATAATCATTTAATCACCAATTCTGAGTTCTATTACTTGTTTAATATTATGTCGCAAACTTATCAACAAAGCAGTTTTATAGCAAATAGTCGGAACTTGATTCTTAATTATTGCATAGAATACACATTTTCTGTTATCGGGCATTGCTTATCATGTTTAATCATATTTTGTTGAGGCATTATAGCCCAGTTAACAACCAGTTTATTGCGCATGCGGTCTGAGAAAGTGCTGGAAAACTCCCTGTTTTTGGTGTTTAATTTTGGATGTTGACCGGCTGATTTCTGGTGGTGTTATCTGCTCAAATTTGTGTTTGATATGAGAGCGGGCTTTTCCCCTTATTTGTGTCACTTTCGGAGTAAAGTATTTAGACGAGATGTGCAGTAATTTAGACCACCAAATGGCCAAATTTTTATACCGGGAAAATGTACGGTGGGTTTTTTGATATTGGGAAATGTGCAAATTGGCGGCACAAAATTGTGAGGTTGACAAATTAACTAGATTTACCAAGTCACAAACTAAACTAGCATGCCAAAAACAGAAAACTTGACTAAATGGATAAAGAAACGGTTTTTGTTAATCAATTGAAATTTCTATATCTATATTTTCGATATTTATTTGTATATTGAAAGGAGGGTCGATTGCTGTTAATATATTATTGATGTTAACTATTTATAACTATTTAATATTTAAAAATAACATCAAGTTAACAAAATTAAAAGAAAAAAAAGGAGTTGTGTATCCGAGTATCATCATCAAACAAGATATGCATTTGCTGCAAGATACACGATTCCTTCTTTGCTTACCTAAGGTTATGTTTATAGTCTGATTGCCATTTAATTTGTAGAAAACAGTCTCTAGCATTGAGAATATCGGAGAGGTATCCAAAAACTAAGTTATTCACGATCTGTGTATGCTAAACTACATCCATAATTAATATATATAAGCTTAATATACATATATTATTGATATTATTAATATGGATTATTTGATATTCAAAACATTTTGCTCATGCAATATCGAGTGTTAACACTTCTTGTAATGCTACAAACCAAATCGATTGACTTTTGTTCCAAATTCTAAAACTTTCTTAGCAACTCTTTTTCGACTTTTCCTCAGTTTTCAAAGCGCTCTCTTTGCATGTGTTGGCCTCTGACGAGGTGCTCTTGGTGCTGTATTAAATGCGTTTGCGGTGCTTTTTGCTAATAAGGAAAACGCTGCAACAACAATAACAACAACAACAACAACATAAATGAATCTCAGTCGCTTTTGCTCGCCCATTGCATGTTTTGCTGCTGCTGCTGCTGCTGCTGCCCCATGCGATATGCATCACCAGTTGCTTTTTTCTGTGGCCACTCGGTGGGGCTAATAGATGTGGCCGGGTGGGTGGTTCATGAAACTCCAGTTCGCCATGTTTGCGATGTTTGGCAAATTTGCTTTTGAGTTGCCAACGGGCATTTACACACACACACAGACACACGGTGTGCATGTCACGTGTTTTTGCAGTTCATGACGGCTTAATTAACTCCCCTTTTGGTTAAATTTTTTTGTTGATGCTTCTGAGATTTTTGTCAAGCCTTAAAGGGGCTTTGCGTTAGTTTCCAGCAGCATATATAAATTTTGCATTACACACGTTTAGCGAAATGCATTAATAAACAAAAGCGTTTAAATGCGCGATTGCACAGAAATTAGTGACGTAGCCACGGTTGTCTGGCCACGCCACGCCACGCTACGGCTCACCTCTCCCCGTCCCTAAACTTAACCCGTCACAAATCCAACCACAGGAGCCACCATCCCCTTGTCTGCCGCCCTTTGAGCAGCGCTGATGTATGCGATTTTAATCGTACGCCCAGACACAAACATGATGCGAGTCCCCCCCAGAAATGGCCAGAAACCAAAATCCATGGCAACCCCCAATGACAAGGGACAAACGATAATGGCGCGGTGCGAGTGGAGCTGGCCAGAGGGGCAACACCAAAAAGTAGACAATAACCCAGCCCAAAATTTGGTTGCAGACAGTACTGAGTAAATGACCATAATCAAACACTTTACGCCTGAAAGCATGCCAGGCATCCTATTCTCTCGCCGTTGATGAAGAAAACAGCAACCAGAAAACAGAAAGCAGCTGCCTAAGCTTCATGCACCGGATTTTAGATTCAGTTATCCTATCTGTGTGCATCAAAGTAGCCGTCGCCGAATTTAATTAGTACCCTCCAATAGAGTTTCCTACTTAGACACGAAATTTTTCAATGGGTCCTTTCGTTTTCTGATTGAGTTTGCCGTTTGAAGTTAATTGTATTATTGTTATTAGTTAGGATTACCTTAATCTAAAAAACGGATGAAAGAAAAATTTATTGAATAGAAATAAATGTAAAGCAAATTATGATTAGATGAAAACCGCCCATGAAGTATTTTTTTTGTCAAACTGTCATCAATGTACTCACTATCACAATACATTAAGTTTCGTAAATATGGACTAAAGATTGATAAAGAGGTTTTCTTACAATATTCTAGGCTGTTCATATAAATATTATTAATGCTTATCAGCAAAACGTGACACATTCTAGAGAAAATTGTAGTTAAGTATCTTTACAAAATGTTCGCAAATCTAATCATTACTTCCATCAAGGACCTAAAACCCCCTTTTACACATAGATTTACAACACGCTTATCAAAATGTTATTCCCAGTAACACTTCTTGAATTCGTATATAAATGGTGGACTCCACTCCAGTCTTCACAACAGTTTTCAATCGGCTACCGATCAGTGTAAACAATGTATTCTCCTGCGAGACTTACGGCTCTTGCGCTGATTTTTTGCCAGCTGTTAGGCGCAATACATTGTGGAGTGTACGATAATACAGATAAATGGGTCATATCCGACAAGTCGAAGAATTTCCCCGAGAACGCTGTTCTCGGTGGATTTGATTCAAACGGCTATAGAAATTTCGTGGGACGCACTTCTTATGCCAGCTCTATCCTGCCAGCACGGATTAGGGCTGAAACTGAATATGTCACTTATAACACCGAATCAGTCGCTAGTTCGACGACCTTCTACGAGGTACTTGTTTCCAATGCAACCATCAGCTATCAGTGGAAGCGCAGTTTTGATGGATTTTTGGAGGATAATATGGTCTCTGTTGGAACGAGCTCTACCAACGAACGCGTTTATATCTGCCGGGCCAGAACTGATGGTGCATTGATGATTGGCACATTGTATCTGGCACAAAGGACATGCATCATCCGTTACGAGTCTTCGCCCCTGAGGAAGTTCGAAAAATACGAAGTGCTGACTCGAAAATATAAACCGGCGGAGTGGATACCATTCCAAAATCAAATCAATTGATAATATTACAATAATAAATGTTTGAATTAGTTTCAATGAATATTAATCAACAGATTGTTTTGCTTAAATTGTCTTAAATCTATAATAAATTGATTTAAATCGGCATACAAATGTATTTATAGATCATTTAAATAAACGAATAAATACACCTATTCAAAATAATATTAAAGCTGATGCTATTTGTTTTTTCAAATATATTTTGGGTAAACATTTTGAAAATGTGACTTATTAGCCGAGAATTTGCCTGAAAGAACAGAATGTGTGTTATTATTTTAAATATATTGTCTTTTGCTTCCTGTAATTGTTCTGGTAACTTGAGTTTAATTTAAGACTGTTTCCTAAAGTTAAGCCATCTTAAATTGTGAAACACTTACGAGTTGCAAGTAAACCTTCAATAAAAATGAACACCTAACTTGTTTTACAAAAGCAGCAGTTCGTAAGCCCAATCAGATGGTATTAAAATGTGGTATGATAGCTCGTAACCTACTAAAGAAGGATTGTAAATGCGGCAAGAACTGCAGATCCTCAGAGGATGCGCTTTCTAAATAGCCCTAAGGAATATATATTATAAAAAACAAAGATAAAAAATAATGCCCCATACAACTTTTGAGATAATCAAATAACGAATTATTTTAGTATATTTTATGAAAAACTAGAGATTTATCATCAAATATGCACATTAGCTTTATTTTTGAGATAAGATGCAAAATACAATCAAGGACAAATCGATTCCACCGTTGATGCTGATATTTTCTTGTTGCGTATGTTTCATCTTCGATATTTGGAAACAAATTGACATCCTATCTGATGAAAAAACCCCATGAAGTATTTATTTTGTCAGAATGTCACCAATGTACTCCCTATCGCAAGACAATAAGTTTACATTGATAATCAATGAGTTGGTTTTCTTAAAATATTCTCATATATAAGTGTTATTAATGCTTATCAGCAAAACTTGACACTTTCTATAGAAAATTGTAATTAAGTATCTTCATAAAATGTTCGCAAATCTAATCATTACTTCCAACAAGGACCTAAAACCCCCTTTTACTCATAGATTTACAACACGCTTATCAAAATGTTATTCCCAATAACACTTCTTGAATTCATATATAAACGCTAGACTCCACTTCAGCCCACACAATAGTTTTCAATCGGTTACCGATCAGTGTAAACAATGTATTCTCCCGTGAAACTTACGGCTCTTGCGCTGATTTTTTGCCAGCTGTTAGGCGCAATACATTGTGGAGTGTACGATAATACAGATAATTGGGTCATATCCGACAAGACGAAGGCTTTCCCCGAGAAAGCTATTTTCGGCGGCTTTGATCCGGATGGCTATAGAAATTTCGTTGGACGCGTCTCTTATGCCAGCTCTATCTTGCCAGCACGGATTAGGGCTGAAACTGCATATGTCACTTTTAACAACGAAACAGTCGCTGGTTCGACAACCGCCTACGAGGTACTGGTTTCCAATGCAACCGTCAGCTATCAGTGGGTGCGCAGTTTTGATGGATTCTTGGAAGATAATGCCGTCTCTGTTGGGACGAGCTCTACGAACGAACGTGTTTATATCTGCCGGACAAGAACCTATGACGCACAGTTCATTGGCTCATTATATCTATCGCAAAGGAGATGTATCATCCGTTATGAGTATATTCCCTTGAAAATGTATGAAAAATACGAGGTGCTGGTGCGAAAAACAAAACCGGCAGAGTGTTTGTAATTTTATAATGAAATTAATTGAAAAGATTGCGAGAGAAATTGCGCCTAAATACAAATAAACATTAATAAATAGATTTTTTTCATTAATTCTATAAAATCGAAATATTTAATTTAATCAATAAAAAAAAAAAATTAAGGAAAATCATAAAAGGAATGGAAACCAAATGAAATCGGAAATTTTGAATTGCTTTTTATTGTTGAATTGAAGGAATTTAAAGCACAATTAATTATATATATTTTATTTGTTGATTGTTTGTAGCATGAAGTTTATAATATAGTAATTCCATTTTGCATTTAATCCCGACAGAAAAAATTAAGGGATGAAACCTATGTTTTGTCAAACTAATTTAAATGTAACGTATATAGAATGATCTGCTGTTAATTTAATCAATTTATGTCTACTTTACATAACTCTGTTAACTCTTACCTATACATGTAAACACAACATTGTAATCGTGGAAAACATCGATACTTTTTACTATCGGAGAGTCAGAGTTACATATTTCGGGCGCAAATAAAGTTGTTAATTAAAAAGTTTAAACACCGCACAGATCTGAAGTTTCATATACGCATAAAAAATGCCTTTAGCACCGAACAACCTATATGAATATAATTTCAATTGACAAAACTTTAAAATTGCCACAGCTCTAAAGTAGTAATGGTGATTGCTTAGGTTAACAATATGTAAAGATCAATTCATCAAGTTTACTGACAAGATCTGAGGTATTTGCTAGTAAAACACTTCTTCAATTAAGAACACAGCAATAGACAAGGCCACTTTTAAATCAAGTTTTGAAAGCACATGGATCTAAAGCTGATGAAATCGGTCAAAAAGCTGATTTATTCGATAAAGAGTATATAACTTAACTCCTATTCCTTTCAAGATTTAACTAGCTGTGTGTGTGTTGAATGTGAATACAACGAAACCTATTTTGTGAATAGGGCATTCAATTTTCGATGTGTTTTCCCCTTAAGATTTACATGTTGTTTTGGCTACTGTTAAATTAAACTTCATTTGCACGTAGCGCGTGGGTTGCAACTCGCTCCCGCTGTCGACTACCAAACTGGTTGCCCTTTAATCACAGTTGGCGCAAATCAAACACAAACAAATGCCCATCATCATCATCATTATCATCATCATCCTAGGCAAAGTGGTGGTGGGAGTCGAGCGATGGTTTGGTTTGGTTTGGTTTGGTGCTGGTTTTCGTTTGTCTGTTGGGCAGCTGCAAAAACTGTTGCATACCATTGGGCGGCAACATTGGACTGTCGCATGCCTAGCATACTTTTTAGCTGCGTGGCCAAGCGCATGAATAATTGATTTCCATTGCCTGAATGCTGCGCGCTATCTCTTTCACTCTTCAGCTATTGCCGCATTGTCGCTAGCCCTTTCTCTCCGACGACGTGTCGCATTCATTTGTCAGTAGAGAGTTTCTCGACCACCGACTCAAAAATGAGCGACAGTTTATTTGTCTGTTTGTTTGTTTGTTGGCTGTTGTTGTTGTTGTTATTGTTGTTGTTGGCTCGTCGTTGTGGTTGTTTATTTGTTTGTCGCTGTCGTCACATGCAACATATATTTTTAGCTCGGCCCTTGCATAATTCGCCAATGTCCACCGGCCCCAGACTCTGCTCACCCACTCCGAGCACTATTGTTTTTTCAGGCTGTCGCTTATCAGTTTATTTTTGTTCATACCATTTGCGTGCTACTGTCGCTGATCCGTCGCTACCGCCTCATACACACACACACACACATATATATATATACACATATTATTGGCATATGTTTTGGACAGGTCGCGTGTTTGGCTTTAATCCTAGCCAACGCATTACGTTGCCATGGCTTCGTTGTTCTGGCTTAACTGGAGCCCACAACATTTTTGCTCACTTATGACCAACATATTTGGCCGCTAACAGGCAATTCAATCGCAGCTTATTTTCTATGCTTTTATCCACATACAAGCATATACATATATAAATATATATAAATGTTTATAATGCAAATGGCTGGCTTTTGCAGTGTGTTATTAATTCTATTCGTGAGGTTTATTTGAGTTGTAATTGCGCTGAATATATTTGTGTACAACTGTTATTTCTTGTCCTGCACAATTTTTGCATCTGCTTTTTCAAACAGCTCATTTCGCAAAACCTGATTGCTGGCATCATTTTAAATATACACCTGTCACGTTAGCTTCTCACTTCTTAACGTAAATTACAGCTTTCTTCAAACTAGCTAATGATATATGCAATTATTGAGACTAACATCATTTGGACTACACACAGTTTTCTGCAATATTTTTGTAGATATGGCTTAAAATAAAACAATGTGCTGATTGTTGAATTACAATTGAGATACATTTTGGTGAAAAGTCAATTACACAGTTGGTTAGCTGTATGTTAAGCCTTTTAAGCTAAAGATTATCGTAGCCAATTCAATAGAGGCAATGGTTTCTTTTGAATTGAGATATTTTATTTTTTTTGGGTTAACATTTTGTCAAATATTGCTTGGAATGACCAATTCTCCACAGAACTAAAACTAAATAATTCATTTAAGATTTCTTTTCATAATTTCATTTGATATTATATAAGACTCTATAAAAAAATAAAATCAGATCAGTGGGTAATAAAAGAGTTTTATAAAATAAAACCTCGTTATGCTTGCATATCTATTATAAACCTAATTTAATGATGTATTCATTTTTAAAAATTTATATAAAAAAAAAAACATTGTTGTGATATTTATAAAGAAGTCCATTTTATGTTTTTATGTTTATTCTTATAATTTCAGCTGAACAACTATAAATTTGTGTATAGATTTGAAGAATGATTTAACATGCAGTTTCTTAATTTATTTAAGCAATTACAATTAATTATTTAAAAATCCTTTGATTTTACGAAAGGTTTTTGATAAAATAATTTTCCTTCTTTGCTGAAAAAGAAAACCACAGATATCGCAGATATTTCTGCCTAAAACCACAAAGTCTCTTTTACTCGAATAAGCTGTCCCTAATGCCAATGTCACAATATTTCTGTCTTACATCGTCTACACCTCTCGAACAAACAATCTCCGACTTTTTGATCACCAATCTTTATGGCCATTCAATCTCAATTCGAAATATATTTGATTTATTCTATCTGTGTATGCTCAATAAGAAACTAGAGGAATAGAAGTGAATAATAACTTAATTTTGGAGGTAAGAAAATTACATTTAGAATGTCTTCTTCTATAGATGCATATATTATAAGCTCGATATTTTGAAAACAAAATTAAATGAGAATCCCCCATGTGGTATTTCCCCTAGCCAAAATGCCGGCATAGTACTTCCTATTACGAAAAATTACGTATTGTAGATATAGACTATTTATAGATTACCAATTAGTTAGTCAGAATTAGTTTTTCGTTTCAATTTTTAAAGCTAATCATAAATGTTATAGTTTTTAATGCTTATCAGCTGAGCGTGACGAAAGAAAAGTCTTCACATCATTTTTGCAAATCTAATCAATACTTCAAAGACCTAAAACCCCATAAAAACATTGACTTACAATACCTGCGCTTATCAACATGTTATTCCCAGTAACACTTCTTGAATTTATATATAAATGGTGGACTCCACTCCAGTCTTCACAACAGTTTTCAATCGGCTACCGATCAGTATAAACAATGTATTCTCCCGTGAAACTTACGGCTCTTGCGCTGATTTTTTGCCAGCTGCTATGCGCCATACATTGTGGAACGTACGATCGTACAGATAAATGGGTATCATCTGACAAGCCGAAGGCTTTCCCCGAGAACGCTGTTGTTGGCGGCCTTGATCCAGATGGCTATAGGAATTTCGTGGGACGCACTTCTTATGCCAGCTCTACCCTGCCAGCACGGATTAGGGCTGAAACTGCATATGCCACTTTTAACACCGAATCATATGCTGGTGTGACGACCGTCTACGAGGTACTGGTTTCTAATGAAACCATCAGCTATCAGTGGGTGCGCAGTTTTGATGGATTCTTGGAGGATAATATGGTCTCTGTTGGAACGAGCTTACCCAACGAACGCGTTTACATCTGCCGGGCCAGAACTGATGGTGCATTGATGATTGGCACATTGTATCTGGCACAAAGGACATGCATCATCCGTTACGAGTCTTCGCCCCTGAGGAAGTTCGAAAAATACGAAGTGCTGACTCGAAAATATAATACGGCGGAGTGGATACCATTCCAAAATCAAATCAATTGATAAGATTACATTATTAAATGTTTGAATTAGTTTCAATGAATATTAATCAACAGATGGTTTTGCTTAAATTGTCTTAAATCTATAATAAATTGATTTAAATCGGCATACAAATGTATTTATAGATCATTTAAATAAACGAATAAATACACCTATTCAAAATAATATTAAAGCTGATGCTATTTGTTTTTTCAAATATATTTTGGGTAAACATTTTGAAAATGTGACTTATTAGCCGAGAATTTGCCTGAAAGAACAGAATGTGTATTATTATTTTAAATATATTGTAACTTGAGTTTAATTTAAGACTTACGATAAATCGATAATAAAAGAGAATGAGATACTAGTTATACTCCTTCAACAAAATATTGACTGGAAAATATACTAAGCTTACCATTTTACTTAATATGTAATTCCAGTATAATAATTTAATTCATATTGAAATTACACTCAATTTCTGTTTACTAAAGTTAAGCCATCTTAAATTGTGAAACACTTACGAGTTGCAAGTAAACCTTCAATAAAAATGAACACCCAACTTGTTTTACAAAAGCAGCAGTTCGTAAGCCCAATCAGATGGTATTAAAATGTGGTATGATAGCTCGTAATCTACTAAAGAAGGATTGTACGTGTGGCAAGAACTGCAGATCCTCAGAGGATGCGCTTTCTAAATAGCCCTAACGAATATTAATTATAAAAATCAAAGATCAAATCAAATAACGAATTATTTTGGTACATTATATTTAACCGTGTATGTCTCATGAAAAACTAGAGATTTATCAGGAAAAATTCACATTAGCTTTATTTTTGAGATAAGAGAAATATACAATAAAGCCCAAATCGATTCCACCGTTGATTTTGTTCTACATATGCAAATATTTTAGCCCCGATATTTTGAAACAAATTGACATCCGATCTGATGAAAAAACCCCATGAAGTATTTATTTATTTTTTCAGAATGTCGTAGAATGACGTCGAATGTCCCCCTATCGCAAGAAATTATGTTTCGTAGATATGAGCTATATATTGATAACCATTTAGTTCAGAATTTGGTTTTCTTACAAAGTTCTAAGCTTATCATATAAATATTATTAATGCTTATTAGCGAATCGTCACACATTCTAGTGCAAATTATAGTTAAGTTTTTTTTTATAAAATGTTCTCAAATCTTATCAATACTTTACTCAAAGATTTACAACACGCTTATCAAAATGTTATTCCCAGTAACACTTCTTGAATTTATATATAAATGGTGGACTCCACTCCAGTCTTCACAACAGTTTTCAATCGGCTACCGATCAGTACATGCAATGTATTCTCCCGTGAAACTTACGGCTCTTGCGCTGATTTTTTGCCAGCTGTTAGGCGCAATACATTGTGGAGTGTACGATAATACAGATAATTGGGTCATATCCGACAAGACGAAGACTTTCCCCGGGAACGCTGTTCTCGGCGGCCTTGATCCAGATGGCTATAGAAATTTCGTGGGACGCACTTCTTATACCACCACTTCTTCTAGCTCTATCCTGCCAGCACGGATCAGGTCTGAAACTGCATATGTCACTTTTAACACCGAATCATTCGCTAGTGTGACGACCGTCTACGAGGTACTGGTTTCTAATGCAACCATCAGCTATCAGTGGAAGCGCAGTTTTGATGGATTTTTGGAGGATAATATCGTCTCTGTTGGAACGAGCGCTACCAACGAACGCACTTATATCTGCCGGGCCAGAACTGATGGTGCATTGATGATTGGCACATTGTATCTGGCACAAAGGACATGCATCATCCGTTACGAGTCTTCGCCCCTGAGGAAGTTCGAAAAATACGAAGTGCTGACTCGAAAATATAAACCGGTGGAGTGGATACCATTCCAAAATCAAATCAATTGATAAGATTACATTATTAAATGTTTGAGTTTCAATGAATATTAATCAACATCGTTGTGATTGCATATTTATAAAGAAGTCCATTTTATAAGAATTTATTCTTATAAATTCAGCTAAACAACTATAAATTTCTGTACAGATTTGACGAATGATTTAAAATGTCATTTCTTAATTTATTTTAGTAATAACAAATAATTATTAAAAAACCTTTAAATAATTTTGTTGTTACGAAAGATTTTTGATAAAATAATTTTATTTCTTTGCTGAAAAAGAAAACCACATATCGCAGATATTTCTGCCTAAAACCACAAAGTCTTTTTTACTCGAATAAGCTGTCCCTAATGCCACAAACAATCTCCGACTTTTTGATCACCAATCTTAATGGCCATTCAATCTCAATTCGCGTGCTTCTGTCAGTGACATGCAAGTTATATCACTGTAAGGACTACCAACTCACCGCATTGACTATCCGTGATATATGCGCGGACAGTGTCTGTCTGATATCCTGGCGAGGAGTGCATGATGCTGTCCCTGAAATGACACGCCGGACAGCAATAAATGTCAGACGGCAATTAAGCCAAGGTATGCGCATGGTACACAAGAGCAACCCCCTGACACAAGTAGGGGTAGTGAAAAGGTCCCAAATGACGTCACAACTTTGAGGGGTGTTTACATTTGCTTAGCTTTCCATGCGTTCCACTCGCATTTCCAGTGAGCGGCAGGCTTTTCTCTCTCAAATACTTTCCATTTGTTTTGGGATATTTTTTGTTGCGCTTTGGCGGCAAATCTTGTGGAGTTGGTCCGGTCCAGTCCATTGGGGTTTGCTTTTGCGTCTGGTTAGCACTAATACTCGAGACGTTGTCAGGTGGGTGTGTCAGTGTGTGCTTGTGTGCGTGTGTATGCCTGTGTGTGTGTGTGTGTGGTACGGGTAATGCGAAGAGTTGTGTGTGTGGCGTTGACTTAATGGAAACTGAAACACCAGTTGATTGCCTGGCGGTGTTGCATTTCAGCTTGGTCTGTTGCCATTGCCTTTTGGCAGCGAGTATATTGCATGTGGTTTCTGTGGCAAGCACGAGCGATATAGAGAAGAGATAGAGAGACAGAAAGAGACAGAGAGAGAGAGAGTGTGGCACTCTATAGCTTTTGCAAACGGTTTCTAGTTTCTTATGGCCAAGAGTTTTGACAAGCCAATATTAATGTGTAACTTCATACGAGAGCACTAGGTGCAACATTCCGTTGCTGTGTCAGACAGTGTATAGCAAAGTTGTTGAAGGGTATGCAAAAGCCGCATCCATAAAATATATACATATAGTATCTTCTTGTCGTGCACATTAAGCTAAAACACAATTTTTGAGTTGTTTTGAGTGGCGTATTAATGTGTGTGTGTGTGTGTGTGTGTGTGCCACAGATGGAGGCAAAACGTAATTAACATGCGATTTTCCTTCTGCATTTCAAGGTGTCATAAATCAGTGCATTGTTTGGTCTATGACTGCGAAAAAGGGGTGTGTTCCCTTTAGTTAACTGCTGCCGGTAAACTCTTCATTAAAAAGCTCAATTTACCCTTGATTTCCTGGAGGCATTGTTTTGGTAAACAGGAATCGTTCTCTTTGGCAAGTCAAATATGAAATACCCTAGCTCTTCTTGAAGAACCAAAATCAAATAATAAGCCCATGCCGTATACTATTTGGAATGGGTTTCTTTTCTTTTCTTTTCCACAATTGGGTTCAAAAACACTTTAAGATTTGTTTTTTTATTCTTATTGTAATTACATATTTTCTAATATTCTTTCTAGTGTCAATTATTGATATTTAACATATCTTTATTCACGGGTCTATCTTCTATTTGCCAATTCTTGTTAAATAAGTGTCTGTGCTCGGACCAGTCATAAATTAAGTAAGTATCTCTGATAAAGATTGTGACAGTGGCGATAAGCAATAGGAAAATTGACAGACCTTCACACATAAATAGTACACTATTTATATGTGTGTGTGTGTTTGTGTGTGTGCGAGAAGGGGTGAATTGAATTATGATTAAGCAGGCTTAGTCTAAGGCCACAAGTCTAGCTGGAACATACTGCAGTTAAAGGACTTTAAATTCACGCAAGGCGGCATTTAAATTGAATTGTGAGCAAGAAACTCACAAATACAAACAAACATTGAACAAACACAGGCAGAAACACTTCCGGGTGCAGCTTGCCATTTCCGTTTCCGGCGTGACGCGTGCGTGTGTAATGAAAGCTCTGATTTTGATGGCCTGCCTAAAAAGAAGACGCAATACAAAAAATAACAAAAATACAAAAAATAATAATGGTGCCTAGCTGTAACTTTAACGTGATTGTTGATACACCAACAAACTATATAGTCTGGCCAGGCAGCTAATCCGACAGCTGTCCTCCGCATAGGCCGGGGTCTTACCTCACTTTGTATGAGGCATGAGATCAAAGACAACGAAGCATTAGGCCATTAAATTTTAGCATAAATTAAATGGTCGAGACGTCAGCCAGTAAGTTGGTACTACACAAAAAAGTCTGCCACACTTCAAGCAGCTTAAAGTTGCCTTGATTGAAATGTTGCAGATCCCTTATGGCATATTCATGCGGCTTGCAAGCCACAAAAACTAGCAGCAGTATGTGAGTGAGAGGTAACCTGCTTGAGCCTTGTGTGTTGTGGTTTGACTTATGGGTTTGACTCTTGCTTGACAGTTGCCGGCTACAATGTGTTCACCTTCCCATCTGTCCCAGAAGCTGGCACCTGGTTTTGTGTGCGAGCTTGGAGCCATTTTGATCATGCATCGCAGCACACACAACAATCGTTTATGACACATTATACTCATGTGGTTAGGGAAGCACAAAAAGTCTGCGGCAAGGATTACAGGACCTCAAAGGATGCGCTTTCCAAACAGCGTCAATGCGTATTAACTATTTTGATTATGCGAAAGTAATTGCCAGGCAATTTTACAACTGATTCCGTTTTCGTTTTTTCAGCTTTTTCACATTTTATATTTGAAATATATTTGATTTATTCTATCTGTGTATGCTCAATAAGAAACTAGAGGAATAGAAGTGAATAATAACTTAATTTTGGAGATAAGAAAATTACATTTAGAATGTCTTCTTCTACAGATGCATATATTATAAGCTCAATATTTTGAAAACAAAATTAAATGAGAATCCCCCATGTGGTATTTCCCCTAGCCAAAATGCCGGCATAGTACTTCCTATTACGAAAAATTACGTATTGTAGATATAGACTACTTATAGATTACCAATTAGTTAAACAGTATTAGTTTTTCGTTTCAATTTTTAAAGCTAATCATAAATGTTATATTTTTTAATGCTTATCAGCTGAGCGTGACGAAAGAAAAGTCTTCACATCATTTTTGCAAATCTAATCAATACTTCAAAGACCTAAAACCCCATAAAAACATTGACTTACAATACCTGCGCTTATCAACATTTTATTCCCAGTAACACTTCTTGAATTTATATATAAATGGTGGACTCCACTCCAGTCTTCACAACAGTTTTCAATCGGCTACCGATCAGTATAAACAATGTATTCTCCCGTGAAACTTACGGCTCTTGCGCTGATTTTTTGCCAGCTGTTAGGCGCAATACATTGTGGAGTGTACGATAATACAGATAATTGGGTCATATCCGACAAGACGAAGACTTTCCCCGAGAACGCTGTTGTTGGCGGCCTTGATCCAGATGGCTATAGAAATTTCGTCGGACGCACTTCTTATACCAGCTCTATCCTGCCAGCACGGATTAGGGCTGAAACTGCATATGTCACTTTTAACACCGAATCAGTAGCTAGTGTGACGACCGTCTACGAGGTACTGGTTTCCGATGCAACCATCAGCTATCAGTGGGTGCGCAGTTTTGATGGATTCTTGGAGGATAATATCGTCTCTGTTGGAACGAGCGCTACCAACGAACGCGTTTATATCTGCCGGGCCAGAACTGATGGTGCATTGATGATTGGCACATTGTATCTGACGCAAAGGACATGCAACATCCGTTACGAGTCTTCGCCCCTGAGGAAGTTCGAAAAATACGAAGTGCTGACTCGAAAATATAAACCGGCGGAGTGAATACCATTCCAAAATCAAATCAATTGATAATATTACATTAATAAATGTTTGAATTAGTTTCAATGAATATTAATCAACAGATTGTTTTGCTTAAATTGTCTTAAATCTATAATAAATTGATTAAAATCGGCATACAAATGTATTTATAGATCATTTAAATAAACGAATAAATACACCTATTCAAAATAATATTAAAGCTGATGCTATTTGTTTTTTCAAATATATTTTGGGTAAACATTTTGAAAATGTGACTTATTAGCCGAGAATTTGCCTGAAAGAACAGAATGTGTGTTATTATTTTAAATATATTGTCTTTTGCTTCCTGTAATTGTTCTGGTAACTTGAGTTTAATTTAAGACTAACGATAAATCGATAATAAAAGAGAATGAGATACTAGTTATACTCCTTCAACAAAATATTGACTGGAAAATATACTAAGCTTACCATTTTACTTAATATGTAATTCCAGTATAATAATTTAATTCATATTGAAATTACACTCAATTTCTGTTTACTAAAGTTAAGCCATTTTAAATTGTGAAACACTTACGAGTTGCAAGTAAACCTTCAATAAAAATGAACAGCCAACTTGTTTTACAAAAGCAGCAGTTCGTAAGCCCAATCAGATGGTATTAAAATGTGGTATGATAGCTCGTAATCTACTAAAGAAGGATTGTACGTGTGGCAAGAACTGCAGATCCTCAGAGGATGCGCTTTCTAAATAGCCCTAAGGAATATTAATTATAAAAATCAAAGATCAAATCAAATAACGAATTATTTTGGTACATTATATTTAACTGTGTATGTCTCATGAAAAACTAGAGATTTATCAGGAAAAATTCACATTAGCTTTATTTTTGAGATAAGAGAAATATACAATAAAGCCCAAATCGATTTCACCGTTGATTTTGTTCTACAGATGCAAATATTTTAGCCCCGATATTTTGAAACAAATTGACATCCGATCTGATGAAAAAACCCCATGAAGTATTTATTTATTTTTTCAGAATGTCGTAGAATGACGTCGAATGTCACCCTATCGCAAAAAATTATGTTTCGTAGATATGAGCTATATATTGATAACCATTTAGTTCAGAATTTGGTTTTCTTACAAAGTTCTAAGCTTATCATATAAATATTATTAATGCTTATTAGCGAATCGTCACACATTCTAGTGATAATTATAGTTAAGTTTTTTTTTATAAAATGTTCTCAAATCTTATCAATACTTTACTCAAAGATTTACAACACGCTTATCAAAATGTTATTCCCAGTGACACTTCTTGAATTCATATATAAATGGTGGACTTCACTCAACTCCTTGCAACAGTTTTCAATCGGCTACCGATCAGTTTAAACAATGTATTCTCCCGTGAAACTTACGGCTCTTGCGCTGATTTTTTGCCAGCTGCTATGCGCCATACATTGTGGAGTGTACGATAATACAGATAAATGGGTATTATCCGACAAGTCGAAGAATTTCCCCGGGAACGCTGTTCCCGGCGGCCTTGATCCAGATGGCTATAGAAATTTCGTGGGACGCACTTCTTATGCTAGCTCTATCCTGCCAGCACGGATTAGGGCTGAAACTGAATATGTCACTTTTAACAACGAATTAGTCGCTGGTCAGGCAACCGCCTACGAGGTACTGGTTTCCGATGCAACCATCAGCTATCAGTGGGTGCGCAGTTTTGATGGATTCTTGGAGGATAATGTGGTCTCTGTTGGAACGAGCTCTACCAACGAACGCGTTTATATCTGCCGGGCCAAAACTGATGGTGCATTGATGATTGGCACATTGTATCTGACGCAAAGGACATGCAACATCCGTTACGAGTCTTCGCCCCTGAGGAAGTTCGAAAAATACGAAGTGCTGACTCGAAAATATAAACCGGCGGAGTGAATACCATTCCAAAATCAAATCAATTGATAATATTACATTAATAAATGTTTGAATTAGTTTCAATGAATATTAATCAACAGATTGTTTTGCTTAAATTGTCTTAAATCTATAATAAATTGATTTAAATCGGCATACACCTATTCAAAATAATATTAAAGCTGATGCTATTTGTTTTTTCAAATATATATTGGGTAAACATTTTGAAAATGTGACTTATTAGCCGAGAAATTGCCTGAAAGAACAGAATGTGTATTATTATTTTAAATATATTATCTTTTGCTTCCTGTATATGTTCTGGTAACTTGAGTTTAATTTAAGACTTACGATAAATCGATAATAAAAGAGAATGAGATACTAGTTATACTCCTTCAACAAAATATTGACTGGAAAATATACTAAGCTTACCATTTTACTTAATATGTAATTCCAGTATAATAATTTAATTCATATTGAAATTACACTCAATTTCTGTTTACTAAAGTTAAGCCATTTTAAATTGTGAAACACTTACGAGTTGCAAGTAAACCTTCAATAAAAATGAACAGCCAACTTGTTTTACAAAAGCAGCAGTTCGTAAGCCCAATCAGATGGTATTAAAATGTGGTATGATAGCTCGTAATCTACTAAAGAAGGATTGTACGTGTGGCAAGAACTGCAGATCCTCAGAGGATGCGCTTTCTAAATAGCCCTAAGGAATATTAATTATAAAAAACAAAGATCAAAACATAATGCCCTAGTCATCTTTTGAGACAATCAAATAACAAATTATTTTAGTATATTTTATTTTATCTGTGTATGTCTTATGAAAAACTAGAGATTTATCATCAAATATGCACATTAGCTTTATTTTTGAGATAAGATGAAAAATACAATCAAGGACAAATCGACTCCGCCGTTGATGCTGATATTTTGTTCTACAGATCTGATGAAAAAACCCCATGAAGTATTTATTTATTTTTTCAGAATGCCGTAGAATGACGTCGAATGTCACCCTATCGCAAGAAATTAAGTTTCGTAGATATGGACTATTTATAGATAACCAATTGAATTGTGTTCTTACAACGTTCTAAGCGTATCATATAAATATTATTAATGCTTATTAGCGAATCGTGACACATTCTAGTGAAAATTATAGTTAAGTATCCTTTTATAAAATGTTCTCAAATCTTATCAATACTTTACTCAATGATTTACAACACGCTTATCAAAATGTTATTCCCAGTAACACTTCTTGAATTCATATATAAATCGTGGACTCCACTCAAGTCCGCACAACAGTTTTCAATCGGTTATCGATCAGTATATGCAATGTATTCTCCCGTGAAACTTACGGCTCTTGCGCTGATTTTTTGCCAGCTGTTAGGCGCAATACATTGTGGAGTGTACGATAATACAGATAAATGGGTATTATCTGACAAGACGAAGAATTTCCCCGAGAACGCTGTTCTCGGCGGCCTTGATCCAGATGGCTATAGAAATTTCGTGGGACGCACTTCTTATGCCAGCTCAATCCTGCCAGCACGGATTAGGGCTGAAACTGCATATGTCACTTTTAACAACGAAACAGTCGCTGGTTCGACAACCGCCTACGAGGTACTGGTTTCCAATGCAACCATCAGCTATCAGTGGGTGCGCAGTTTTGATGGATTCTTGGAGGATAATATCGTCTCTGTTGGAACGAGCTCTACGAACGAACGTGTTTATATCTGCCGGACAAGAACCTACGACGCAGTGTTCATTGGCTCATTGTATCTATCGCAAAGGAGATGTATCATCCGTTACGAGTCTATTCCCTTGAAAATGTATGAAAAATACGAGGTGCTGGTGCGAAAACCAAAACCGGCAGGGTGTGTGTAATTGATAATCCTCAATTAACAGAGATCAACAGATTGTTGTGCTCACAAATGTAAATGTAAATCATTTAATAAACGAATAAATTATTATATATTCAAAATAATAAAAGGTTCTCTAAGTTTTTTGCATAAAGTCTTTAGTTTTTAAGCTATCCAACCTGGAAGGTATATTACGTATAAGCCGTATAGATAAAAATAAATTTTATGACAGCTCCCGCTCCTGCCCCCTGGTAAAAGCGTATATACTGACAATTAGAAGTTAATGCTACCAAACTTGGAAGGTAAATTGCTTTCCACCTTCCCTAATAATTTAAAGACCATGCCCATTCCCAAACCCACAAAATTCACAAAAGCCTGTCAACTATAATTTTAAGCCAAGCTTGGAAGGTAGTTTTATAGGAATCTTCTTCAAAGAATCGTATTTCTTGGCTATACCCACACTGTTCTGTTTAACATATGGTTAACAGATGGTTAACAGATGGTTAACAGATGATTAACAGATATTTAACAGATGGTTAACATATGTTTAGCAGATGGTTAACAGCAACATAGCCGAAGCCGAGGAGGATCAATAGAATAGTAAAGTCGAGTCGGGGAAACGCAGCGTTAAAGTCGTCTATTAGAAATCGTCCAAGTCCCGAGTGCCATATGTACGTCGTGAAATCGGGTCGTTAATTATAAAGTCGTACTTTTCTTTGTTAATCTAATGCTCTGACTTCAATATTATACTTAACTATTACATTATTAACTGGACAATATCAGTTCTTCAAATATTTCAAGCATGCAAATGATATTCATAGGAAATTTTAAATTGCCCTCTGTTCCCTACACTTAAACCATTTTAAATTGCGAAACATTTATGAAGACGGGGAGTTGCAAGTAAGCTTTCAATAAAAATGAACATCCAACTTGTTAAACAATAGCTGCGAAAAACGGTGTTTCCGTTCTGTATACACCTTCAGAGGGTGTTTAAGTTTGTAACCTACTGAAGAAGACCCCTTAAAGTATTAGCGATTCTAGCTCAGTCTGTGGAACCATAGATATATTTTGTCAGTCTCTCTTTCTACCTGTTTGAAATAAATTAGGATATCGTCAGATGTCTCTGTATGGCAAGGGTATGTAATCTTCGGTGTAATGTTCTTCTTACATTCTCTTGTCTTTGGTTATTTTTATTTTTTTGCACACATTCTTATTGCAGAAAGCCAACACAACTAATTAAAAGCACTTTGTAGACTTGCCAGCAGACACATTTATTAGAGAGACGCAGCTGCAAAATCTTTTGTAAAGCGGGGCGTGTGCGAAACTTGAGCCTTTTGGTAAATGTCGACCGCTAAAGATGTGGGCGTGGCTGTGGGCGTGTAGAAACAAAAAACCGCAGCGGCAAACTTCATTAAAAATGCACACGAAGCTGCTAAAAAGCCTCTCAACTTCACTTGGATAAAGTTACAAACAACCACACACACACAAAGTTTTAATATGTGTGTGTGTGTGTGTGAATTTTCCGGCTTTAATTTATGAAGTCATTAGATGCAATTTTCGAGCACCTGAGCAGACGCTTTCCAAGCAGCCAATTTGGCATCCGTTCAAAATTGCTGCAATTGTCCCAAATGTCACGGATTTAAGCTGCGTCTGCGATCCTTGGAAATGGAGGCCAGTCGGTTTGACAGCTGCCAGACGATTACACTCCAACCGAGGTCAGTCCATGAGGCCAATGCAAACGTTTTCTAATTTTCCACGCCATTAAATCAGGGATTTCCAGCCAGACGCATGCGATTCCAACTGCCACTGGCATCGTGACATGCAATGTGACCACGGCTAAAGGACGACCAAGTTGAGCCTGCATCTGCAGACTTGAGCTGCCCAAACAGCTGATCAGAAGCGAATCGAGAAACAGAAACAAATGTCCTTTTTACAAATCAGGAGCTTATGGCAAACTGTACGGCAGCTTGGTCATGAGAGTTACCAAAGATATTTTAAACTGAATGATAAATATATGTTATTTTTATGTATATTTATTTTCTCTTACAATTTTATATTGCTTTGGCGCTATAAATAAGTTTAACTTGCCTAAGGTATTACTATATAGGTATCATTCATTCTCACAAGAAATCTAATGAATATATAAGAAAAAGGGATTGCCTGGGAGACGCCACAAATATATTTAATATATTATTTAGCAAACATCAGCTTCAAATTAACTTCAACTTTATCTCTCTTTACCTTTATCCATTCCGTTCACATATATGTGCATCATATCCAAGTTCTATTAATATCTATTTAAATTTTATACATTCAAGATATTTTACTGTTTTGCACTAACAGCTTGACGGGATGTTGCTTCTTATTGTTGCCAAACAAAAAAAAAAAATAAATAAAAAAAAATGAAATAACACCTTGTCGGCAAAGTTTTAATTTATAGCACTCTGCGCTAACCTGGCTGGTGGAAAAACTGACCTGGTCTGAGCGCATCCAAAACCGAGAAGCCCAATACAAAGAGATTATTTCGCAACTAAACATAAAAAGAAACAAGTTTTTGTGAAAAGTTTTCGCACAACGTGACAGGCAAAGAAAACTTGGGGAAAACAAGTTTCCAGGAAGCATGCCACGACTCCAAGCTCACAATGGAACGCCCACTCATTATGTGAGTGAATTGAATGCAATGCAATTAATTGTCAACGCATCCTCAAAGAATTTACGGGTTCGGCATTGATTGCAGCATAAATTTAATTGAAAAACTTTTGCCAAAGATCGAAATGCGTTTGCAATTAACGTGTATTGTAATAAGCATTAGTTGTACTTTGTTCACTGTCTTCTTGTTGGCCTTGACAGTGGCATCATCAATAAAAATTGCAACAATGTCAGCCTAACATTTTCCATTCCGCAAACTGTTGCCAACCCCGAGCTGCAATTGCACCTCACTCTTCACCTGTGCTTCCTGCCAAAGTGCAATTCAGCGTTGTCAACTTGAACTTTGTTTTTTGTAACGTGCTTGGAACTTTGTTAGACTCCTGGGGAGTGTGGCACCTAACTTGGTCATGTGTTATGATACGCTTGGAGCAACCTTATAAATATTATGTTGAATTCATTAAAAAATCGTAAATCTATTGTAAATGTTTTATAAACATTATAGATGTGGGAGTGAATAGGTACCTTATTGTTAAGGGGATTTAGCATAATATGTCTTCAATTTAAAGAACGCTTAAAGATAGAATTCATGTAGTGTAAAAGTCAAAATTTTATAAATGTAGCATTTCTTGATCCAGGAACGCCTTAGCGCTTTATCTTCAATAACACTTTGTAGAGAACGCCTCTTAAATCTGTTTTCTATCATCCACTGCTTCCAATAAATGCCAGATCTGATAGATCTCATTTTTGTTTCTAATTAAAGTATATTTATTGTTTAAATTTGACTAGAAGGAAGATTGAATGCCTTTAAATATTAAATATTAAAATTTACATACATTTATTTTTTTAAAACAGCATTTTGGAAAATAAATCTTCAGCTTAATTTTTTAACTACTAAATTTAAGTAAATTGAATAGTGAACGTTGAAGCTTTATAGTTTATTTACTTTCTAAATAAAACCAATTTTCCTTTTATTTAAAATTAAATATATAAAATATATAAATAAAAAATATATTAAATTAAAGTAACATAATGTTATTTATTTCTGTTTTTTTTTGTGATTGATATGCTTCTACTTCTTATTCTCATTTAATACTTACTTGTACTTACTTATTTTATACTTAAACTATAATTTGTCATCATAATTTGCTGCATTTACTTTTTTCTCAACTGTGTTAGATCATACAAGTTTCGATGTTATAGGGATAAGTTTCTCGTCTGCTTGTTGCTGCTGTAATTGGTATGCGAGTGACTATTGTTGTTGTAGTTAAAAGTTAGACTTTGGCGACGACATCGTCAGCAGGTGTAGCTCTCCATATTATTTACAAGTGGGGGAGCAGAAAGGTGCAGCAGCGTTTGGCATTCGCCCACGAGGCACCTATAATTTAGCGCTGTTTATTTGTAAATGTCTGTGGCACACAGCACTGGATCGAGTTGCAGGGGTCGCAGGACTTGTTCTCGTCACGCTTCATGTCAACAGCGGCAACTTCATTGTCTGCCCTGGGCTCGAACTCCCAACTCAGCGACTCAGCTGCGTTACCCCTCCCCCCCCCCTCGTCCACGAGTTTGCTTGAGGTAAGAGATGGAGGCATGTGTGTGTCACTGACATTAAGTGCAGTTGGTTGCTGGGTTGTTAAGTTGTCGGTTTGTCGATTCGCAGAAAAACGTTTTGCAATTTATTAACTGACATTTGAAGTGGTTGCTGTTGTTGTTGGTAAGGGGCATGTCGGTGGCTCCGGATAAGCGAAACCTATGACACTTATTACTGAAGCAGCTGTGTGCGGTGGTAAACAAAAAGAAATGCCGTTGCATGCATATTTGATTAAGCTGCCTCAGCGTCGCCGCTAGGTAGGCAATGATATTTGCAAGCCAAACTTTGCAGACAAACGCGCCCGCGGCCCTTGACACAAACACACTGGCACAAACCCAGACAGCCAGACAGACTGACAGACAGACAGGCAGGGAGAGAGATTAAGAGACAGAAGGGTTAAGGTTAAACCTGCAACAATAATACGTAAGTTTCTGGACCAAACCAAAGTTACAAGCATTACATATATTCAGGTTGCGGGCCGACAAAACTGCCGGAAGCGGAAACTGTTTTGTACATTGGCAAATTTGATACATTAGTTAAGCATGTGGCAGGACAAGCGCCCTAAGCCCCAAATAGGTAGGCAGACATGTCTCAGTTCCATGTGGTTATTAAATGCTTGTTTTGTGGTCACATGGAAAAGGTTCACCACCGCAAAAAGAGCATAATAAAAGATTATTCACAAGTAAAAAGGTCCCATGGACCTATACAAGTTTTGACGATTAGCCAAAGGAGCAGTAAGTGGCTCTTAATAGCTGCCTGTGAACCCACACAAATGTTCCTCGCCACGTTGAGCCTAATTGTTTATTTATTAACTGGGCAATCGAGGCACCCGAAGTAGGTAAGTAAATAAGTCTCTGACTTATATACTTGTTTCCGAAAACTTGAAGTCTTAAATTTGTGGTTAAATCAGAATACTTAATGCTTTACTCTATATTTAAATATATATTGATCGAGAGGGATTTTATATCTTATCTTAAACACTTTATTAAATTTAATTGAAGAAAGTGTTATTTTTTTTGATTATCCTGCTAAAACTTAAAGGTGGGATTATAAATTTAAAGATAATTGGACTACATTAAGTTGTTGTATTGAAATTTAGAAATATGAGCTTTAAGTTAGGCGTATAGTGTTACAGGCAATTGGACACTCGTCTGACATGGTATTCTCTCAAATTACCAGCAGATATCTGTGGCAAGCAGTCTCAACTAGGCACTTTTCAAATAACAGCTACTTTTGTTAACTATTAAAGCCATATCGCATTAAGCAAGTCCATTTGCCCGCTTGCCCATTACTTTTGCAGCTCATTTCGTGCAATCTCAGGTGTCATATTCCAGATGTAATGATGTAGACCCTTCAATGAGAGGGTGGCCGCATTCATTTAATATGCGTAGCACGACAACCAGAAGATGAACAAAACAAACAAAAAATACGAAAAGCAAACGAACAGGCAAATGCCATTTAACACTTTAATGTGGCATATAACCAAACAGACAGATGCACACCCACAACCCTTCATATGCCCACAATATGTATGTGTTGAAAACTTCAATTAAAATTCCAGCTTAACAATGCACAATGGAGATGACACCCATCCTCCCATATTTGGGGGGTTCCTTGTGCCCATTTCATTTGCAATTTAATGTAAAATAGCCGTAAAGCCACAGAAAGGCCAAGTAAGCGACCTGGAAACAAGCGAGCGAAACAGTCAAACGCTTTGCAATGCTCACAATATCATAAAACGCAATGGAGCCCTTAACTGGCAACTGGCAACTGGCAACTGGCAACTGGCAACTGGCAACTGGCAAACAACAAAATGGCAGCGCTGAGTGACGATGGCCCTGACAATTGTTTCCGCTTGCCCCACAGAGTGAATCGTTTAAAGAAGCATCAGAGAGAGTGAGAGACAGAGAGGGGTAGATATGTGCCACGAGCAAGTTATTTTTATTCAAGTACATTCCAGATATTATTTCTACTTGTAGCTCTTTCTAAAATAAAATAAAAAATAAATAAATAAAAAATTTAATCGCTGGGTGATTGTCTCCTTTAGTTGGAATATGTTTGTGTACATATTTTGCATACCTTAACTCGAGAAATGCAACTTAAATTAAAAATGCAATTATGAATTAACATTTTTTTTTTTGTACAGTTTTTAATTAAATTTTTTATAAAACATTTATACATTGGCCAAGCCAAGGACATAGACCAACATACATTTTGAGACACATTCCCTTATTCAAAACTGACAACTCGCGATATTGTGGAAAAAGCGTTTTCCGGATAACATTATTATTCCCACCTGCCCCACTGGCATTGTTTTCCTTTGGATTTTCACATGGCGTAAGAGATGCTATAAAAATTTACAGTTAAGTGATTTTGTAGCAATTTGCAGTTTGCTGGCATTATACACGACCAGGTGAGTGGAGCAGCTAGCGCCAAGCGCCAAGTCGTGCAGGCCACAGTCGTAAATCCTTGGCAAATGTTTGCCAAGTGTGAGCGCTCAGCATTCAGTCCTGGCACGAGTTGTCCAGGCAGGCCATGTTGGCTGTTCTCGCTGGCAGGTTTGCTGCCACGTTGATGTCAGTAAATTCAATTTATTTAAAAGCTTGTCAACAATAAGTCAAATGAAATGCTCTGCTCAGCTGTAAATATGGCGGGCCCAGTAATAAAGCTGATTTATTTGCACTGCTCAGATTTACAATTTCACATAGCTCTCGTAATCGCATCGAAACTAAACACAACTGACAATGGAAATGGAAATGGAAATGGAATGAAATTAAATGCTTGAACGAAATATTTGTGGTTATTGTGGCAATATATTCAAATTTAACTTGAAATACATTTGTTGGCAGCTCCCATTCTAAAAAAAAACCTTTTATTTTGGCATCTCCTATTTGTTGTGTGTGTGTGTGTGTGTGTTTTTGTAAATATGTATAAATAGATGGGCATGCTGTTTTCTAATAGTAGTTCTGCTCGGCAACAGTAAATAAATCTTGTCTTGTTTTGGTTGGGGCTTGGGTAAGGCTACAGATAAGCCCAATACAGTTTCGGAGAATGCAATACAATGGAAACAGAAATTGCCCTGCAGGACATGTGGTTGCTGTAGCTGCACAGGACATCAGCTCAACTTAAACGGCTGGTAAAGTGCAACAGAGACTGGTTTGGGGGCGACAGGACACTGCCACATTTGGCAAGCAATATTAAGTGGGTCCGTTTTTTAACATTTGAAGCACAAATAAAACAATGCAGAACAGACCGAACAAACACAAACAATTATGAATTCATATCAGATAAGCGAGGGTTGTCTGGTATATAAATATATATATTCGTTATATTTTTAACTTTATGGCAACTAATTATTGACATTTTAAATTTGTTTGTTGTTCTGAAAATCATATATTTTTATTTTTATTTATTGCTATTATTCTTATTTATATTTATGAATAAATACATTTAATTCATAATGACTTTAACATGCATAAAAATATTTGAATATATAACTTTTTTGTAATTGGTTGCTACCCACTTTATCAACAACACAATGGAAATAACATATGTATGTATGTATGTATATACATATGTATGTATAAGTTTGTGTATACGTATATGTTTATTTGTGTGATTGTTTAACATAAGTGTGCGCAAATAAAAAATGCCGTTTGTGAGGTTTAAACAATGTTATTGACTGAACAAAGTTCAGCATTTGAAGTTGCTATTTCTGCTGTTGACTTGGCTCATAAATCTATACGAGTGCTGTTGACTGATTGCCGTTTTATGTTTGTTGCACGTGTGTATTGTATATTTGTATGCTCTAGTGAAGTTACTTAAATTATTGATTATTGTGAAACTTGGCCACAATTCAACTGCAACTAAATTCGCGATGCCAAAAGCGGAAGCTTGTATGTGTCCTTTGTGTGTACAGTTTACTTCATTAAAAGCAACAAGGACATGCACTAAAGCAAATGACATTCAGCAGTTATTTAAACCAAAAACAACAAATTACAAACATATGCCATGTAGTACTTGTCTAATGGTCAGAGTCACTGAGCTGCTCTTTGTCCCTTTTCCCATTTCCCATTTCCCATGACATGTGCGCAGTGCTGAGGAAAACGAATCCCATTTACAGTTTTTGTGCTGTCATAACAAACAAATTCCCAGCGTGTGTGCGGTGTGTGGAGGCAGGACCCAAGGGCGGACATTCGCTTGGTCAGCTTTTCTCAGCTCCAAGAATTTAATTATACTTTTGATTTTAATGACAAAAAAAAAAAACAAGCACACGCTCTCGCCTTATGTCTCCTATGCCCTTTACGCACAAGTTATATACGAATTGTGATTAAGGATCCGCATATTGGCTATAATATACAAGCTTAGTTTGAAGTCCTTTACTATCTCATTTTAGTATTAATATTTCTTATTACTAGATTTTTTCATGAATTTTACAAAAATTACTAATTTGATAAGTCTCGAGCTCTACGACAACATTTTATCGGTGTGGTGTTTGCTACTTTTGTTTTGAGCAAAGTTGAAAAAATATTAGTTTATCCGCAATTAGTTTCGAAGTAATTTTCTTTGAAAATTGACAAACTTCAGTGAAGTTTCACCTCGGTGCACTCACTCTCTGTTCCTGTGACTTTGCTGCACTTAAGGTCGTCGTAGACATCAACGTAAACTTCACTTGTCGCTTTTGTGGAGTTCATTTCAGCAAATGTCAACGGAGTCGTCACTGCGAAATTGCAGTTTAATTACAGTTTTTATACATTTTAACTTGCCTTTGAATGCCATTGTAAATGGACGACATTAATGAAATTGGTCTATGGGGTAACCCAGGCTACTAATGTGTTCACATAAATGTCCTTTGCATGAAGATTTATATCGTATTACGAGTGACTTTCAATCCAAGATGCGGCAACCACATGTAGATTGCCATTGAGATTTTAAATAAATTTAAATTGTTCAGAAAGCAGAGTTATAACTGAAACACAGATATGGGTCACATTTAAAAGCAATGGATACAAAATAAATCTGTTTTAGAATATATAAATTATTTAATATAATTTTGCCTGAATTTTTTAAAGAAATTTTGATTAGCTTCCACGCGGATTGTGTTTATGTTTGTCTACATATGTGTAGCAAGTTAATTTTTTAATCGTGTTATTAAAAAAGACTTAGCACATTCAACTTGTGAATGCATTAACAGTTGTTGTGGATTCCACGTAAGGAGGCATCAACTTTCGTTATAGGATATGCGTGGCTTGGCAAGTATTAAACAAATCTCAAACATTTCATATTCTGACCGCACTTTGAGCTCCACTTGAGTTGCGTTTGCCGTTTGCTGTTTGCCATCACCCATCACCCATCATCCATCACTCATTTGTGAATATGTACATTTAATATGCGGCGCATGTTCTGACAGGCTTTGCCAGAACTCCAGCTCCAGCTCCAGCTCCAACTCCAGCTACAATACCAAAACCAGCTCCAGCTGCATTTGTGGCCGGCCAGTTGCCATGTTGCATGCACAACATGCACTCGCAATCAAACATGTCCGCCAAGTGAGCGTCATTTTGCAACACTCGCTTTGCGGAGCTTGTGGGTGCTTCAAGAGCTGTAGAGGGATGTTGCTTAAGACGACGACGTTGCCTTTAACAATTGCCGACTGGTTGCTTATTTGCATACAACACTTTGACGCATTGTTCGCCCACCATCCAGCGAGACAGATGGAAGCACAAGCTGTGCCCACTGGCTTCCCTTCACAGACTTGAGCACTAATTAAAAGCAAATTCAAGCATGCTTGGACTCAAACTCCAACTGCCGACCAGTCGACCAGCCCAAAGACACATGCACGAAATTTGCCAAATGATTAAGCTTACAAACGGATCTCAATCCGATCCGATGGGGCGTATGAGCTACGTAGGGCTTGGCATTGGCTTTGCCATTGCCATTGCCAATGTCTCTGATTGGAGCAGCAGCAGCCAAATGAGTGTTAATTAATGCGAATTTAAGCAGCAGACAATCGATTCAAAGGCTTCAGAAAATCCAACCGCCTGGCAGCCATCATTAACCCATTTAAGGTGCAAATCCAATTAGGCAAAGACCTTAAACAAAATTTTAAGCCGCACATCGGCAAATTGAAATTCGAGTATGTCTGCAACGAGCATTAATTAAATTTGATTTTAATTGTGTATTAGGAGCAACACGGATTTTCAAGTATCAAGAAAAGGTGATTAATTTATTGGATTTTGGATGTATAATGCAATTAAACCGTGAAGTCCGATTAGATTATTTGATATGTTTCATGACTTCTTAGCTTATCTTATCTGAAACGGAAATTTAAAAGTGACTTAATTTTTAACTGATTACTATTTAATTTGACAAAAGATTATAGTTAAAGATTTCAGTCTTGATTTAATCAGGACGGCACAATAATTTTGATTAGGAATATTATTTTAGACTTTCCACCTGGTAACTAATCTTTATATTAAAATCTATTCTGAACGGTCCATTAATCACTTGCTGCTTTAAAAGCTGCTACAGCCGATGACGCTAAGTGAAAATCTTTTAAGAGCGCCCAAGTAATGCACATAAATAATAAATACAACGCGAAATTAACTTTCCGGCGACAGCCGTGTTCCACGTGCCTGCCCTGTTCTGTAGCCCCCACCAACTAGACCAAAAAACCAACTCTAAGGGACAGTTCTTTTTTATATTTTTGTTATACTCTGTTCATTGAGAAAATAGTGACTATTAAAAAGTGAATATTTCACAACATTTCTGTCAACAATTGCTTTCTTTTTGGTGACCTCTTTTTGTAATTGAAATATGCTTTTTGCTTGCTACGGGTCTAAGTATGTTTTTATATTTTTTATATACTCCGATTTATTTCGAATGTCGAAGGGATTTGTCTTCAGGGGTAAATTCACAGCTTTTACTGATAAATTTTTTAGGCTCCACTAAGAACAGAGTATTGTGTAGTCGTCAGGTGTCAGCTTTTAGAATCTTATTTGATTCCTTTTTGGCTTTTTACCTGGACTGGCGTCAACTATTTAGAAATGCAAAGCACATTCAAAGTTGAAAGCGTGCAACGTTGGTTTTGGTTTTGGTTACGGCTTTTGCTTTTAAGGTGCCACAAGCAAACAAAAAATGGCTGGAAAATGAAAAAAAAACAACAGAGGGAAAGCCAAGAAGAAACTGTCAACGTACGCGTTAAGTTGACAGGCGTTCCCGTTGCGATGGTGGCATGTGGAGAAGGGATGAAGTGAGGCAGGCGAAATCTCAGTGCGCCAGCTATAAAAATCATAAATTGTATTATATATTAATGTTGGTGGTGACGTCGACAGTATTATTATTTTTATTTTTTATATGGCGGAATATATTTGTGAATTATTCAAAAGCTTAGCCTTGGTGCGAGTAAGTTTAAGGTCAATAAAGAATACCACTTTAAGGAAGCACAAAGAGAGGAGAAGGTAAACGGTGCGTGCATATTTGACAATTTTATTAGATTAAATTTCATATAAATGTGTTGATAATGCCAGCCAGACATTGTCTAGACAAAGCACACATTCAGCTGATATTTGAGACTGGGGTGAAAGGTGGGCAGCAATGGATCAGGGCAACAGAGGTACAGGGGAACAGGTATCCAGGCCATAACTTTATTGCATGGCAGTCACAAATGCCACAAAATCCGCACGAATGCAGCAATGCAAAATTAATAGCTGTTGCATTCGAGTCCTTCAACTGCTGAGTGGATCAAACTTTGTCTGGCTGGCACGCCAGGCCAGCACGCTCAGAATGTCAGAATGTCAGCGACTGTCTTCGACTCACACTCGCAATTTCAACATCATCATCATTTAGCAAAAATGTCAAGGGCAACCTTTACGCATAGTGGTAGGAAAAACTTTTGCTGACGTAGGTGTGTGATTTATGCGAAGCAAATCGCATTCGAATTTTAGCATTTTGCTATGGAGTGCTTGAAGTGCTCCAAGCCTTTAATCGTTGTCCGGCTAAAAAAGTTGAGAAAAATTGTTGCAGGAAATTTCTGGTGAACAGTTTTCCGTATGCTTCACAATTTACAGGGTGATACACGATAACTGTAGTTAGTGTTAGTGTTGTGAAATAAAAATTAGAAGATAAAAATCTGAAGTAGAAAAAAAAAAATCACCCGTAAAGTATAAAAATAATTAAAAACTAAAATCTCAGTTTGTTTGTTGTTTAATAATCTATGCATTTATAATTTAACTAGTTAAACGCAAATTGTAAAAATACACATAAAAATCAAACTAATTTTTAAAGCCAGTCACAATCAAATTGGTAACCCTGTATTTATTGCCATAAGAAACATTCAAAGTGACATTTGCATTTTATTGTTAAACGCCGGGCATTACAACTCCAACTTTCCGCTTTTTGGCTTATTGTGCAATTTTGCAGCTGCTTCTGCCTCCCATCCTCTTATCGGGCTCTTCTATTTTCTTGCCCCTGAGTGTGTCTGCATGAAATAAGAGTTAATCTAGCGTCCACTGGGACACACACACACACGATGCTGGGTCGCCAGCATCTCCTTTCTTACTGTAACAGATGTCCTTGATATTTCATTTGACGGAAGCATTGCTTGCTATTTTTCAAAGGCAAAAGTCGTCTGCTTTGGATTTGGTTGCAATTCTCTTTTGTGCCACATCAAAGTGCAGCCGGGCTTCATCAAGTAAATCCGACAGCACAAAGCCGATAAGGTTGCCGAAAGTGGCTGCTCATAAGCTCAAATATGCCACAAAGTATGCAATAATAATGGAACAATCGAATTGTCAACGCGCCCTTCTTTTCTGCTTTTAATAATATTTTAATAGAAACAGAAAAGCGCACATTTTTATACCCTTAACTTATTAAAAATGGGTAAAAAGGGTATAATGGCTTTGTGAAAATGTATGTAACAGGCAGAAGGAAGCATCTCCGACCCTATAAAGTATATATATATTCTTAATCTGGATCAACAGCTGAGTCGATATAGCCATGTCCGTGTCTGTCTGTCCGTCCGTCCGTCCGTCTGTCCGTTTGTCCGTTTGTCCGTCTGTATGAACACGCGGATCTCAGAGACTATAAGAGCTAGAAACTAGAAACAAATTTGGAATATACTTGTACATCACTCATCTTTAAAATGTATTGCAATATTGTAACTTATTTTGTATTGTACATTTATATTGTACGTATTGTATTCTTTTTGATATAACGTTAACCTTAACGTTTTACTCAATAATTCATCGCCTACTAAGGGCCGAAAGCAAAAAATTACAAATCGAATAATTATCAAAATACAATAAAATCATTAAATAATACACAAACTGGTTAACTCTGAAAATTTTTTCAGGTTCTTAGAAATAGTTTTAAAATTACATGAGAAATTGTATATTTAACAGATAGGTTAAGGGTACATGGAAGTCGGGCTAACTCGACTTCAACATTCTTACTTGTTCCTTTTACTTTTGTGGTCGGTGGTTGCTTTTGATGTGGCCGTGTTCGCTCAGGTTCTCGAGCAGCTGGAGACGGTTTGATGGATAGCTGGAAGTACATAAGCATAAGCGAAGTTGTTTTTGGGCAGCTTACATATCATAAATCATGTGTGCTTGTTATGATATTGTTGCCAACGGGTACATCAGCTGTTGCATGAATCTTGATTTCATTTTAACATGATAAATTGTACTATTCTTTTACTATATACATTTTCTTCACTTCTTTTAATTAAATACTTAATATTGCACAATAATTTAAAGCAAATAAGTATGTTTAGGTTTAATTCATTTTATTCATTGGATAAATAAATACACTGAACGGCTCGAAAAGGTATATCAATTTCGGTTTTTGTTTTCCTAGTCATACATATATATTCCATAATTCTGGTTGCATAATTATTCATGACGCACGACTTGTGTGTTGCCATAGATACCCACAGCGTCTGGTGTCGGGTAGCTTATTATAACCTGTGGCTGGGCGTGTGTCGTATTTTCAGCTCCACTGAAGCAAAATAATTGGGCCATGCTGCCCAGGTAAGAAGTGGGACTTATCGACGTTATCATAAGGTCAAATACTTGTCGCTTTACTCTCTGTCTTTTGCTTGTTAGTCACAATGCGAAAGAATTATGACCAATTGGGTCTTGTTGGTGTGGCTTAAAGCTATTGATTTTGGCTTGTCATTCCCTCAAGGGATTCTGCAAATGCATCTAAACTACATCTTTTTGGGGACTTTTTTAATTAAAAGTTTTTTGTACACATGACTTTGTCAAAAGATTTAACAAAATTCGGGCATTATTAGTTGCCTGTCCATGAGTCAGCTGGAATTTAAGCATTTACTTGTTGGCCAGTTTAGACTTTAACTTTATTTACCCAAGGTAATTAACTCCCATTTATCTGCTACAAAACACACACAATTAACATCGACCCGGTGCACTTCAACGCTTTGCCCGACAACTTCTGGTCAACGGTTGGCGAGCTTCGACTATCCAAAATGGGTGCTGGGCCAACAAGGGACCGGTAGCTGGCCATTTTACAGCGTCGCCTGTTAGCTGAAACCCATGTTTAATTGTTGTGGCCTCCATCAACTATGAACTGCAGGTGCCCAGATTTGGTGCTTTGTTTTAAAGTTTTTATTATTTTTGTACGCCGATGAAAATTGAAGGTTTCACGACTGAAAATAATAATAGTAATAATAAGGTATTCGAAAATAATATAAAAATTTGTTAAATATAGTTCCTAATTTATTAAACTTGCACAAAGATTAAATAGGGAATCTATTATATTATCTTTTGTATTATCCGTACTTAACCTACTGTCTTTCATATGTTATGATTATGAATTAAAAAATATTCATTATATTATTTAAAATATTTGTTGTTACTTCATAATTATAATTTATTCGCTATGATTCTCCCACACTTATTAGTAATAAATAAAACTTATTTTTTAAGTGAAAATTCACCATAGCTTTAAGTCCTCCATTGTGCCCAGTACCGGCGCCTGATTGTATGCAACAGCAAATTGCTTGTTTTGCTTGTGTATTTGGGGTTCGTGTTGAAATTGTCATGTTGTCTGGCAATGGGCAAAGTTTAAATTGCCAAATCTGACGCGCTCGATTAACGTTCCGACAGGGACACATATGAGCCAGTGGATGCCAAAGTTTCATTGGACAAGCTGCAGTCATATTTGCATTTTTAATTAACTAACAAGTGCTTGCAATTATGGACGGCCAAGTTCACAGCATGTGTATAATGGCAGCTGTGGATCCCGTTCTGTCGGCTGTTAGCCGTAAATCAATTAGGCATAAATGTGCTTGAAGGCAACTGTAGTTGGCATAAATTACAAACTTACCAACTCTTGCCTGTCAACTGTACGAATCATTTGCATATTAAATTTCATATTTTAATTTCTCTAATTACTTAACATTAGCGAACATTTTAATAAAATGAAAACTCATTCGTCACGCGTGAACTGTCAGAAGTTCTGCGGCCGACATCTGTGTCAGATTTTGTGGCACATGTGTTGCCGCCACGTCAGATTGTGTCATGAATATGTTGAGCGGTCGCCATTTTGACAGCCGCCGTTTGGCGTTGAGCCAACTTGAAAGGCGCTTGTGACATTTATTAGGCTTCCTTTGGCAAACTTCTTGTTGTGCTGCCGCGTTGCATTTGCCTTCAATTGCAGCCAACACAATTTGACAAGTTGAGCGTAACTACGCCAAATAACGACTGACAGCGCAAATATTTTAACAACTTCGACTTACCTCGCCAACTGACTGACTGAATGACAGAATGACAGAGTGACAGAGTGACTGTGTGAGGGCTCACCTGTCTGGCAGGCAACTCTGTTGTTTTGCCTTTCTTGGCACTGAGTACATTTTTCTCGCTTGATATAAATCAATTGTGATAATATTTTCTAGTACCACATATTCAAAAGAAGTTGGCCATATTTGTTCTTGACTTATGACTGCTCGTGTGCAACTAATTTGGTAATCAATTACAGTTTTTTCGTGCATGCATTCATTGAATTGCAATAAGTTCGAAGTGAGGTACATTTAAAAAAAAAAAACGCCCATTTTTTTTTTTGCTTGGCTGCAGAGCGAATATTTTGTGACCTGCAAGTCGGAAGTGGACTCTTTTCACAGGAGTGTGTGGAATATTCCTGTGTTGTCCATAACATTCTCGACCTTTCAATACTCGGCTTAGTAATAAATAAATAAACTTGATTACAGATGATAAATAAATGTGATTGGGATAATAAATTTTATAGATTTATTTTTATAATTGAGAGAACAACTTAAAAAGCTCGAGTGACTGCATTGTGAAATTTATTTTTAATCTCAAAAATTTTATCGAACAGTGGTCTATTTTAAGACAAAATATTACTTTGAATTTCGACCAAAGAATTTCTTTACATATTCTTGCAGCATAAAAAGAATTTCGTATTAATATCATAGAAGTTAAGCAATCGCTTTGCTTTCGATATTTACATATTTGATTTTGTTTAATTTAAATTTTTTTTATTTATCCCTTGCAGCGCATTCAAGCAACTTATAGCCCTAATCAAACATTTACATGTTGACAACAGTCTGAAACTCGTTTTGTTGCAGGTATGCGTCAAAAAATGCACATTCCCCACATGCAACCCAGAAACGCCCCGTGCCACATACAAAAATGCTGTCGCGACATTGAAATGAAAAATGATTGCCTGCTGTGCCTTTTTGGTGGCGCAACTCACAATTCACATGGCTTATGCATTTAAAGTGCGCGCTGCTGCCTTTTTTGTGTAAATAAAATTACGCATACGCCCCCGCTGATATATCAGAGAGTAAATAATGTGAACTTAAAGCCAAGCGGGTATCGCAAAGGGCCCCAACTGGGACCCGGCTATCATGACAGCCTGACCTACCACAAGCACCGCAGACAACAAGCACACCAGCCACAAGCAAACAAACTATGCTTAATTGCAAAGGGGTTTCTGAGGCAACCCCGACTCCTGGTTTGGCTCGGCTCGCCTCGGCTCTCAGAAAGTCAAGTACATGTCTCAATAAACTGGAAAAGTTGCGCTTGGGAGCACGACTTAACCTCAATTTTGATTAACAATGTCTGGCAATGAAGCTGTCAACGTGCGGCAAGAATGAACGTACCCACAACCCACAACCCACAACAAACTCTAAAGCAGGCCTCCCCCAGACCAGGTCGTCTTTGTGGGCTGTCCCGCCTCTACGAGCCTGAAAAATGGGCACAATTTGTTTGTTGGCTTGCCAGCTGCGGCTGCTGGTTGGCAGCCACTTGTTCAGACCTCAAACTCGCACCAGTTTAACGCAAATATTTATTTTATTTGTGCACATTATTCATTGGCTAATAATATGTTTACGGGCGAATGTTTGGCGTTGCCAGTTCTGAAATTTGGCGGTCGATTTCTGTGCGGCCTGCTCCGCCTTCAGCTGCATTATGTAATGCTCCAGCTGGTTGGGCACATCCGATCGCAGTTTCAATTTGGGCGTGTTCACTGCCATATCCATGCGTCTCTTGGCCAGAAAACGCTGACGCAATCCCCGAAGGCCGAATACGGGCACTTCGATGCACAAAAAATAGGCCAGCTCCATGCCGCTAATGAGGGAGCAGCCCAAAAAGAGTCCGGCAATGCCACCGAAACTAACTGTTAAAAAAATTATTATTGTATACTAGAAAGTCATTAACTAACTGTCAATTGCATGTGTCGAAATGAATTTAAAACTAAAAATTAAATTTTTAAATTATACATATTTGAAAACGTTATTAAGCTGCTGGTAATTATTAAAAGGTAATATTAAATGCTTTAATTTAAAGTCTCAGAACTAAGTAACTTATACAAATCATAATTTTAAATTGAAATTGATAACAATTAAATACATCTGGAAACCAGATAGCGCTATAAAGAATTTTTGATAAGAAATGTTATTAGCGCTTTGCTGCAAATTATTGATAACTCATATGCGGACAATTCAAGTCACTAAAATAATTCATAGAAAATAATTTAAGCCACAATAACAAGTAAATGAAAATTGAACATTGAGTGATTGCCAGTGAAAGAGTGTTGCGAAGTGAATCAATCAATCAATCACTGACTCTTGCTTATTTGCTTTGCTTGTTTACATTGGCAACTACTAACCCATTAAATCGACCCAGCCAAAGACCAAACTGGTGCGATAGACCATCATGGTATCAAAGCGGAAGTGCACATCCAGGTCCACATATGATGAATTGCCAACCACTTCCGGCGGCAGAAAAGATGGACGCACATCGTTGATGTAGTTGAGCGAGTAACAGTTGCGAAAGCATTTACATTCCATACCCTCATAATTGTTACGCACAAAACGCTCCTCGCCCGGCTGATGGGAGTAGAGCAACTTATCTGTGAATATGTGCATTCAGAAGAGGACCTGACCACTGCGTTAATAGTTAGTCATAGTTTGCCATTACGCACCATTGTGTTCAGCCAGGCAGTATAAGTCCTGAGAGCGGCACGACCGATACTGGCCTGCAAGTGTAAGGGCAGAGTTTCAAGTCTTGAATTGCGGCTAAGCGGAACGTGCTTACCCGGCGGAAAAAGCAAGTCCATTGTGCAATTACAGTAGCGAACCAAGTGCTCCTGATGACACTCCGCTTGGCAATTCTCAATCATGTAAATGTAACCCACCAACGATTTGAAGTCACGGCTATTGCGCTCGTCCTGCAATTAGATCAAAAAAAGTGTACTCAAATAGCTCATAAAATGCAATAGGAATAAGTTAATTTCGGAAAATTGATACAGTTGTGAACATATCCATTAAGGACGATATGGAACTAGTTTTTTGTTCAGCAAAAAAAATGAATGAAAACTAACATCAAACACACATTGACGCTGATCAGAGGTCACGGAACGTGTTGCGTTGTCGTAAAAGTAGATTGTGGGGTCAACCTCAATGCTGGTCTTAGTGTCGGCTGGTATGCTAAATGGATCCTTGTGCCAGACATACGGTTCCGTGAGCATGACATCGATACCCTTGTCATTGCGCCGTCCCGGCCAGTGTTTATCCGGCTGAATGAGAACTCGCACGGAAATCGCGCTCTTTGGGCCGGAGGAACCAGTGCGCCAGGGCCACATTGAATCCAGCCGCTGCATGCGTTTGCCCTCAACGGTTTCCAGAGAATTGAAAGCCCAGCATAAGCCATTCTTACTGCGTCGCTTCGAGAAGATCTCACAACAATTGTATGGAAAATGTCGCCACTTGCAATCCGTGAGCAACTCATCACAGGTCCAGGACATAAAGTCAACGACCAAACTGAAATTGATGTGGCTGAGCTGCTGTGTGGGCTCGTTGCGCAACTGGCCAAAGGACTCGAAATGAGCGAAGGACATATCATCGTAGCTGCTGACGATGCGCTCAAATAACTTTAGTTGCCCGTCATCGCTGACATTGACCATAAATCGGCTCTTGGCCTGGTCTAAACGCTGCCAGTTGAGGCGATTGTGATTGCAAATGGTGATGACCGGAAATGGTATGCGATAAACCGGATGTCGTGTGCTATCCACCACAGTTTGGAATTTTCCATCGCTAAACCTTTGCGAGAGTATCAGACACACATAGACAGCGCCCAAAAAGGCGCACACAAACGTGCAGAGCCAGACGAAGCGTTCCCAGCGACTGGCCCGATCCGCTAGTAACTTATCCAGGCCATGGACTGATGTCCGTTTGCCAAAGGATACCGCCAGCTGCCAAGCGGCTTCACCCAACTGACGCAGGAGGACATAGCGACGCGGTAATGAACGGGACTGCAGGTGCAGTGAACGTGCCGCCGGATAATAGGCCAGCGTCATGGCTGGTCAACAACTGAATCCGTTGCAAGCTCATTTACTGTCTTTTATATGGTGTGCTATTTTTTGGGGTCTGCGTGCTAGAATGTTTTGTGTGTGATAATTAGATACTTAACCATGTCCAGGGCGCTAACGTGCTTAACGCCTATTAAACTCGATGGTGACAACCATTGACACAAAGGTCAAGTCGGACCCAATCGATGACAAAGCGCTTGACGCCTGCCCAGGGGACAAGATTGACAATATTTGCATTTAGTGATTTGTACCCTATAAAACTATTTGTATTTATATATGTCAAGCTAATTGGACAAACGTTTTGTCAATTCAATTAAATGCCCTTAATGCCAATTGATTTGCAAACAGAGATTAGATTTGGAGAAGTGATAAAGTTTCAACACAAATCAAATGCACTTCTACATGCCCTCTCTGAGAACTTTTAGATTGGCTTAAATGGAAACATCTAAGTTAACTGGAAGCTAAGGTCCAGAAATATTATTTCAATAAAATTATATTCTTCTTTTATACTAAGCTCCTCAAAAATATTAGCGTCCGTTTGCTAACCAATATTGAAAAAACCACTGACTGATATTTATTTAAGGCATAGTTTTAAAATCTCGGAAATATGCGTTTCTTAGCCTTATTCGTGATTTTATTTCGAACTCTCCGTAACGGAAGAGTAATTTGACTACATTTTTCGAAGAAAGGAAACATAAAATGAATATACCATTTTTTTGCAAACACCCTCTTTGTCAAGGGTATGTGCCTAATCCCGATTGGTATAAAAGGCTTGACCTACAAATAAAGTGGACACAATATGCAAATTCGTCAAGTGAGAAAAATGACACGGAGTCGACTGCCAATCCGGGTATGGAAGGAAAAAAAGCAGCAGAGAAGTGAAGCAGCCCTGATTGACTTGCTCCGGCCCTATAATGGATCGCACATACATGGTTTATATCAGCTCTTCTGGCCCAAAATGAGACGTCGTATGCGGTGAGTGAAAGGAGTAAATAGGAATTTCATTCATGATCTGATCTGATCAACTGATATGCAGCTTACTCTGGATGTTAGCGCTACTCTCTGCTATCATTATACTCATCTATATTAGCTATCTTCTGGGAGAGCGATATCAGCGCAAGAATTTCCACACACTAATTGTGGACTCGCATTGGCCCATTCATAGTATCGCCTTTCCCGTGATAATCGTGTGCAACAAGAACCGCTTGAGCTGGTCCCGTTTGCCCGAGATTAGTCGACGCTACAACATAAGTGCTGCACAGCAGCCCCTGTTTGAACGCGTGCTGACTGCCTACGATGCTCTGACCGTTTCACGCTTGGATGTATTTGAGTCACTTAATGACCAGCCTCTGGAAACCATCAATCATCTAAATTTTACGCAGATTGTGAGCGAGTTGAGCTGGCGTTGTGATGAAATGCTCCGAGATTGCAGCTGGCATACGCAGAATCGTAATTGTTGTGACCTCTTTCGGCCACGTCGTCTGCCCCAAGGGCCCTGTCTGGCCTTCAACGAGGTGGAGCAACGTGCCAGCGCGGAGACGGGAAAGGGTACAGGCCTAATTGTTCGCCTACTGCTAAATGAGGAGCAACATGCGCCTGGCAATCGGGAGACAAAGGGTTTTGTGGTGCGTATACGTGTTGCATTTACCTGACTGACTGGATTGTTGAAATATCAAAGTGTTGCAAGAACTTGTAAGGAATTTGTGATGGATTTTTGAGTCTTGTAAATTATTGAATTGAAACAAAAAAATTGGTCTTACTAAAATGAATTAGTTAAGCAAGAAAAGCTATGGATATCGTGAGATTTTATACTAATCCATAGATATATTATGTTTTAACGTGTATTTTATAAAATTGTCTAGGTTGATTTTATGCAGCCAGGCATTTGGTTCAGTGAACCCTTTAGTTTGATGCCTTATATGGACACGGACATTGGCATCAGTGCCGTCTATCATTTCTACGATGAGAACACCTATTCGATGCACAGTCGAGAACGTAAATGCCTGCTGGATTACGAGGGGAAAGGTCATCACTACCAGACGTTAAAGGGCTACAAGTATATGATGGAGAACTGCCAGGCCGAGTGTCAGCAGCTTCACATGCTGCGCTACTGCAACTGCACCTTGGATCTGTTATATCCACCTTCCGATCGGGTCGCATGTCAACTGAAGGATATGCCTTGTTTGGCGGCACACAATCATCTGTTTCGAAATATAGGACATGACGGGGAGCAGCCATATGTAGCGAAACTGAACGAAACTAGTATCATTTGCGATTGCGTGCACAATTGCAAGTCACTCACTTATATTCACGATGTGCGTCAAACGCCAAGAAGACAATGGCAATTGGAAAACAGGACTAATCGTTCCATTTTGCTCAATTTCTACTATTCGAAACACATTATTCTTGTCTACAGGACTAGCTTAATATATAGCTGGATCGACTTGATTGGTAGGTGATTTCGCTGCTATTAATTAATTGTTCAATTTAAAAGTTTTGACAATATTTTATGTTAAGCTGTTTAAGATGCTGATTTTTTGTTTAATTGAGTTTTTGCTAAAACTACAAAAACATCTATCTTTAGATTCAGATTTTGTTAATATGTATAACTTTCAACAAATGTTGAATATTTATTAATATTTATCTTTAACTCTTAATTGCAGTTTCTTTTGGCGCTATTTTTCAGCTCTGCATAGGCTGCTCCATCATTAGTCTCCTTGAGCTCTGTTATTTTGTTCTTGTCGACGTTCCCCGCTTTTGCTGGTCGCATTATGGGTCGAATTGACTTTGTAAATCTATCCAATAAAACTGCCATTTGGCGATGCACCTTAGTTTTGTTTGTTGCTTGACTTGGCTTGCTTATGCAAAGCATTTGCTGACAAATTACCTTTATTCGCTCTTCTTATTCTGTTGTGCCAAATTTGACTTTGCTTATGGTTTAAAATATTAAACAAGTGGTTCGAAAACCAAGTGTTGACGCATAAGCTTTGTTAAAGCTTAAAAAATTATCAAAAGCTCTAAGCGTAAAGCAATTCAAGCAGTGCGCATTGCAAGCAGTGCAATGACAAAGCTTCATCGATAGCAAGAACATAGAATATGAAAGTGCTGCATCCCAAACACACAAAATAAATAACTTAAAACATAGAACATAGAACATAGAACATAGAACATAGAACATATAACATAGAACATAGAACATAGAACATAGAACATATAACATAGAACATAGTACGTGGAATATGGAATGTCGAATATAGAACACGAAATATACAATATCGAGGCATTGTGCACGGAATTCTGTACATATTCAATTATAGCAAGAACATAGAATTTGGATTTAACTAAAGCAGTAGAAATTTTATGGCGTAGTTACTCTACTGACCGCTTGAAGTGGCATATGTCTTATATATACAACTTCTTTGATACATGTATTCATTCCCAAAATGATATGCAATATTGCAATTTTGCACACACAGATAACATTTAGATTATTGACAAGATGCTACCAAATCACATAGATTTGCATTGGCGACTTTGCAATATGTTAAGAAAACTAATACAAATATTATTCATAAATTGAACACCGATTGTTTTTACGCTTACAATGTGATGTAGCAAATGTAGTTCAAAATTCGTGTTTCCTTCCAATCACTCGTAGTTGAATTCATATTTTCTTCGTCTGTCCAAAGCTAATGAGAGAATGTATTTATCGCAATAAACATGCATTATCTATTACGAAAATTTGCCTTGTCTAGAAACATACATCAAAATGTTGGCAATTATTCATGGACCTTTTTTAGTTTTCTGCTGTTGTCTTGAGTGAACAACAGTTTGGCTTTCATTAAACAAATTACTTTGGCGAACAATCAAACGAACAAAGTAGTAAACAAATATTTGTGCAAGCATTTTTGCTTCGTTTAGTAGCAATTTTTGTTGGTTAGTTTGCAAAATTAGTTCTTGTTATATCCTGAAAACACTAATGTTGTGTAGAAAGATTATAAAGGCAAAAGGAAGCATCTCTGACTCCATAGAAAGTATATATATTTTGTTAATCAGAATCAATTCATGTCTGTCCGCCTGTCGCTCTGTATAAGTAAATGGAGGGTGAGTGACGCTATTATTTGATTTAATTAATAGTTTCTAAATCGGTTGCTATATTCCGAGTGTGTTGAGTTTTCTCTGCTGAATTTTTCCTTTTACACCGATGTGTACCTGTCAGGGCGGAAGGTGGGTATGTCACTCTTACAACCGAATCATCAACTTATTCAGGAACGTCCTGCGGCTTGTTGTTTTTCAAGGAAATCGTCTTGTATACCTGGATGCGCAGATTTGATAGATTCTGTAAATTGGATTCTTAATTGAAACGAGCGCTGAAAATCTTGCATTCGTGTCTGCCGGGCTAAAACTGATGATGGCAAACTTATTGGAAACATACATATATCTGCGGAATGGCAAATGTTCGATCCGTGACAGAAAAGATTCTAGAGAGGTTGATAAATACCAGGTGCTGGTCCGAAAATATAATCCGGCAGAGTGTGTACCACACTCTTATTAGATTAATTGATAAGATGGCAATAGAAAGGATTATACAAGTAAATTAATCATAATAAAGAGAATATATTTTCTTAAAAGAATGTGATTATATAATATTAATCAAAACAACATACGCAAATTGTTCTTAAGATAACTATCGGTTGTCGCTCTAAAATGGAAACCAAATGCCTTTTCATGAGACATAGTTGGTTATTAGCGAAATATTAATATGAATGGCGATGTTTGACTTTATATCGTGAAATTCCAATAGCTTAAGATTTCAATTTTTGTTTTGTAGTTATATATTTATGATATTATTATTATATTATTGTATTATTTATTTATGTATTTATTAATCTTAATCGCAATTTATGAAAAGATGCATAGACTTAGACTGTTGCTGATATATACTGGTCGTCAAATTCAGTTAATGCCATATATATTCTGGGCAGTCGATTAGCAATGGCTGCCCAAATATATATAAAAATCCTTACTGTCGCTCAAGTTGTTTTTTAACGGTTTATTGACTGGCCGCGGGCTGCGACTTAACTGCTGCAATGTCGTCCTAACAAACAGCATCCGGGCACAGTTACGTGGGTCCTGCTGTCCTGCTGTCCTGCTCGGTTGCTTCATACAGAGACACACGTATACACATACATATATACTTCAATATATACACACACAGCCACAGCTTCTTTGTGGTTGGGCGTCTTGCCGAAATTACGCTCATAAACGTGACTTGACATAATAATAATCTCTGACTGGCTCTCTGAGTGCAGCCGCTGGCTTTGTCTTTTGGCCTCAGCACTTCCTGCATATATATCTATATATATATATATATATATAGATATATATTTTTTTTTAGGTGGCGTTAATTTTTCTCGCTGCCTCTTGTTGTATTTTCTTTTAATTTTTGCTGTTGTTGGCATTGCGGGGTCGACCTCTCTTTGGTTTCTGGTTGTCTTTCGGGGTCAGCAGCCGGTTGGATAATATTGCAAAAATTTCATTAGTTTTACAAACAAGCAAACAAACAAAGCAAGAAACAAATATTTGTACTTGCATTTTTTAGCAGTTTAGTGGCAGTTGTTGTTGCTCAGCTTTTTGTTGTCCCTGTTGGCAAGTCCTACGTTTTTATCTAAAATAAAAAAGCAACGCCAGCTGGGGTTATGGGCAGGTTCAGGTGAAGCCAACGGTCGCCAGGGATCTAGCGTAAATAAACAAAAGGCAAAACAAAGAGTAAAAACTAATATCAAAGCGTCGATTCGGACATACACTTAACAAATGATTTCTTAAAGATGGAGAGAAAGAGAGAGAGAGAGAGAGAGAGAGAGAGAGAGAGGAGAAAGTTATGTATAATTATTAAAATATATTTTTGTGTCTTTTAATATTTTTTAAAACAAAATGAATATACTTTGTAAGAATAATATAGTTTTATTGAAAATAATTTCCAATCTGCGTATTCTGTGCATTTAAAAGGTTAAAATGTTAATTTATTATTACTCTCTAAATCAAAATAAATTTGAGTAGGTAGTTCCTTTTCCAATTTAGTTGGAATATTGAGCATCCAGGATGCCACACAGTCTGTATGCCCCGACAAAGGGCATAAGAATACAAATGGCGCGTGCGCTTTTTCAAAATTGCGTTGGCTCTTTTAATTGAAAACTGTAATGGGGTGCACGTTAAAGTACAGCATATAAATAGTGTTGTGAATACACGTAAGACCACATCCATATATACATATATATATATACATACATATATATACAAACACTTCGCATACTCGTGTGTCATTTTTGGGCGCCTCGCTAATTTGGTACTTTAAAATGCATAGCGTCCAGTCATGTGTGCTGTATGAGATTTTATTATTATTTTATTTTATTTTTTTTGTTTTTTGTGGCCCATGTGTGCGTGAAATGCTCTCTTGATTTCACAATAACTAAACAGAAAAGCTGCGACCCGTTTCGGGGTAATTAGATGTCTCTGTTGTCCTTCGCCTCCTTGTCCATGCCCCCCAGCGAAAGACAACGGCGCAGAGCCGCTCGGGCTGCTGATGTCCTTTCCATTAATTCTATACCCCTTATTTATTAAACGGACTGAAAGTGGTTATCGTGATATCGTTTGAATATGCGTTTCACTCGATGCTCTAAATTATTTAATATGTTGATTATCTGCTCACCGCCCATTTTAGAAAATTTCCATATAGTCGCCACAATTTGCAATGAATAATTATTCAACTAAGCAGATTATCATCACAGACGATATTCAAATATATGTTATTTATTGTAGAACAGGGTATGTCAAAAAAAATAAATAAATATGTTTATATAAATTTGTACCTTGCTGGCTCACTCCTTTCTGTTTAACAAAGCTCATTTTTTGTTTGTTTGAGCTGTAATTGGTAGCAGGGTAGAGTATTTGGCAGTCATGTACCCGAATTTTGTAAGTTTTTGGTTTTTTTTTAATCATTTTTATTGTTTATATAGGAAAGCATTCGATGGGTATTTCGGCTATAGAGTAACGTTTGCCGGATATATGTAATTGAATATGTAACTATGTGTTTAAATTGTACAACTCTTAAAATCTACTACATGCGACAAAAGAATGCTAAAAAAATGTATACTCAAGATACTTGATATATGATCTAATAGATTTTTGTGCATTAGTATTATCTATTAATTTTTAAGTTAAGAATATATTAGTTTTATTTTTAATTTAATTTAATATGTCTGGAATATATAGTTGTGTTCATAATCTTGTTTCACGCCTCTCATTACTTTTGTTAGAGCATTTCGTGAGCGTTTTGTTCTGGTCAAGTAACCTTTTGGCCCTTATCACCTTGGTTCATAAATTATGACGATGAGGTTACTTTGTAATCAGCAAATTAAGTTTATAGCCGGCAGCATATATATATATGTACATATATACATATATATAGACTTGCAAACACTGAAATGAAAAGTAAACTTGACGTCGAAATTTTTTTGTTTGTTTTTTCTGTTGTTTCTTAACAAAATGAACACGAAAAGTGTCAAAATTTAAAGCGTTCATTGTAGAATTGACAGCCGCGACAACAATACACAAATCAGTCATTAAATTGTGCAGCCATTTTGCGGTAGATAATCGAAATTTTAATGCCACGCCCGCAATGTTTGCACAGGACCAAAATGGGCCACATTACTCAGACGCCCCCATCGGGTTGTCGGCGCCGTCCAAATTTGTGGTCTCTCCCAATATCGCTGGCACTGTTTTTGGCGCACACACGCCGGGTGAAAAAAGGCGGGTGCGAGGGGAGTGCGAGAATTTGGATGAAAACTGGTGTAGACGGCGTCTGCCCGCAGCCGGTAACCGACACATGCGGTAATTTACCTAATTTTCGGGCGTTACGCCCACATCCACTTTGTTTTTGGCTGCCGCCGATAGAGCTGATTGGATTTCCGAGTTTGCTTTTGCGACTCTCTCTTGGAAAACATGCGATTTAATCGAATGCGTCTTTCAGTATGTTAACGCAGCTAAATATCAAATGTTGTTTGCCTCCCCACCAATCTGCTCTCCTCTTATCAGCGCAAGTTTTGACAAAATTTGACAACGCTTCGCTTCTCGAGTGCGCAAGTTTTCATTATGCATTTTATGGGAGGCACCGCAGCAGCCTCTTCGCATTTCTTAATGATGCTCCTTTGAGGCTTTCAACTTGTTTGCGTATCATTAAATTACTTTTTTTTTGGTATATACCTCCCTGCCAGTGAATATTGCGATTTGGGGTGTTAGGTTGTCAAGACGGTGATGGGATTTTGCAGATAGCTGCCTGGCTTATCAACGTTTGCCGTGTACATTTAAGGGTCAGTTGTGTGCATTGATAGCAGAGTTTAATAGTTCAATAGGCTTATTCGGTGACCCATATCAATATTTGAGTCACCTATAATCTTGGCTAGCGTATAACACTCAGGCATAGTACACTTTGCAATCAAACTTGAGACTTTTACTGAATTCTAGATAAGAGCTGTTGTATCTTGCGCAATAATTGTACACAAAACGTATAATTTCAAATATAACTCAAATATAACAAAAAATTAAATGTTTTTTTAATTTATATCATGAAGTTGCCAGTAAAGATTTTTATATATTTTGCATAAAAGATTTTTATTTAAATTGGTTAAATGCTTGCGAATTTTATGGGTTATATCGACATAGAAAATAGCTTACACAGAAAATAGTTGATCTTAAAAAACAATAATAGACTTTTTAAAAATTATAAGCGTGTTGAGAATTCGTTATTTTGGAATGTTGCTTATATCTTTTAGTATATATCAGAAATAGTCTATTCAATTAATAAACTGAAAAAAGGGCAACTGCAGCTTGGGATTCAAACGGCTGTCAGAATGTCACAGCAAGTGATTTTCATTTGGTTTTGGGTCAATTCGGAACACATGTATGTACATACATATATGGATGTAGTATATATGTATACACATATGTACATATGGATATTCGTTTGGATATGTCAGTTGTGCCATATGCTTGAGGGGCGCACCTGCCAGACCCAAATCCGCATTGGGCTGACGCGCTTGCCGGAGTCGTTTTAATAAGACACGGATTATCGCCTGGCATTATTTCAATCACATACCAAGTGTCGAGTATTTAGCAGACAAGAAACATGCGCCCAGCTCATCCCTAACCCGGTTCCACTGTCAGCCAGTCGAGCTGCTAAAAAAGCCAATAAAAATACTTTGTTTGACAAATAAAAGCCGCAGTGAGAGCTTTGGCGATAAAATTTTGTAGATTGCGCCCAGTTGGTTGGTGCAAGGGGCACCAAAGGAAGTCGAGCAGCAGTTGGCTGGCGAATGCCTGCTTAACTGACAGTCACATAAAGCCACATGTGTAGGTGTGAATGTGTTTGGGTGTGTCTGTGCTTCGGTGTGTGTGAACGGATGTGTGTTTGTCGAGCAGCTTCTTCGCATCGTTTGACTTTACGAGCCGAACTTAGTGGATAAGTCCCTGGCCATCTGGTCTGTCTGACTCCTCGTTCACACCTTACAGCCCTTCGCCATTTTCGGCTAATACTAGAATTAAGCTTAAGCTAGCGTCTAAAATTGTTGGGTCAAGAAAATTTCGCTAAATAAAAATGTTAAAAAACGTTGACAAGCGGAAAATTATTATTATGGTCATAATGTACAAAAATCTATAGCCAACAACAAAGTGGAGAATAATGAAGAATATTATGTATTTTCCATCCTAGAATCCTTAAGCTAATTTAAATAAAAATCATGATAATGCGTATTCATTTTATTAAAATTAAACTAGAATATGCGAAGGTCGACTACTGTTTGAGGAAATAGTTTTGCAGGTATTCTAGTTGGCTTACTTAATGTTTGCTTCCACTCAACGATCGTTGTTATTGTAAAGGACAGGAGCTGTGACAACAACAACAACAACAATAACAACAGCTGTTTCTATTTGGGCCGCCAGCTGTTTTCATCATTGTCTGTTTGACAATAATCAACGCCGACTCTGGAGTCGCGATGTCGCATTTTATGTGCTTGTCGGCATCAGTATATCATTGATACTTTTTGTTTTATCCGGGCACATATTTATTCTTGAACGTTGTTGCCTTAAATTGACTTAAAAATCAGCGGACGACATCACTTCATTATCATCATCATCAAGCTCAACCCGTTTTCGTGACTTGACGTTGTGCTGTCAGATTTTCAATTCGATGGCTTAATGTGGAAGGGCGTGTTGCCAAAAACTAATTAAAATTGTATCCGGGGCAACATTTTTTGGCGGCACTGTTAATGTGGCGAGGCAAAAAAAAAAATGGCAGTTGCCTGCTTTTGGGCGCAGTTTGCAATTGCACTTAAAGATGACACATTTCAACTTATGCACTCGGGCACGTTTCGTGTTTCAAAAGCTCGTTGTTTGCTCATATGCTGCAATTATCTCCACACAGTCATACAAACACACACCCATACACACACACACACACCCACACACACGCATCCATATGCACATTAATATGTGTTCCACAATTTGGCAACATTGACAACATCAACTGACCGGCGATTGTAAACTCATCCAAATTGCGTATACATATGTATATATATACTTATACATATATATATACATACATATGTATGTCGTCATCGTTATTGAGTGTCCTGCCTACCGTTTGACTCTGATTTAATTGCAAACCCATCCAATCGCATCCACATTCCCACATGCTATTGCTCCTTTCCATGACTGATGTACCAAACTTGACTGCAGCAAACTTCAATAATATATTGAATATTTTTAAACGTTTGCGGGCATTGGCCAATATTTGTATATATGTATGTATGTTTTTGTATATATACACTTGTATTTGTCGTGTGCCTTTTTTATTGGCTGCAGCTGCTGCTCATTTGTAAGCTTTCTTTATGACATAAATCACAAATAGCATCTTTTAATTTTGAATCATACAAATTCTAAGAAATGGCATAAATAATAATTTAAAATAAAATAGCTTAATACCATGTCGCTCTTTAAAATAATTCTAGTTAAGTAGTGTAATTAATTATTTCGGGTAAAGATTGTTTGTTTTTTGATGGGCTTTCATCTATGAGTCACACAATTTTCATATATAAATATAAATATATTATTGTTTAAATTCATGGTGATGTTCAGTAATTATAAATAAAAAAAACATATATTTAAGTGTGTTGTTTTACATATGCGTGGCAAATTTAATGTGTTCGCTTTATGTTTATTCACAAAATAACTTTTCAAGTGGCCTGGGAAATTTGGCACGTGTTTTGGTTTTTCTGTTTGTCTACGGGAATCTAAACAAATATGTTTATATATTTACACACGAGTATTTGTCTGTGAGTGTGTGAGGTCTTTCTTTTAAAGCCATAACAATGAAGTCGCTAACAATAACAGATAAGCACTCGGACAGCTGCCGTCAGTTGGGTAAACAAATCAACAACAACAACAACAACAATTACAAATGTTGCAGACACCTAAAACATTTACAAACACTGTGGCAAACCGCAAAATTTGTTGTTACTTTTGACATTCTGGCTGTGCCGCAGTTTTGGCAATTGCGAAAGTGCCATTTAATAAACACACAATCTGCTCCTGTTTGAAGCTGCAGCTGCAGCTGGTTGTGGCACATAGGACAACAGTGTTAAACACTCGCACAGCGGGCAATGTCGTTGATGCCACAGACACTCGGAACGTGCTAATTTAGCCGCTGATTCTATTTTCTTGTTGCTAATTTTGTTTCTACACTTGCTGTTAACTGGTTTTCATTAAAAAAAAATCACAAAATGTCGACAAATGTGTGATGAATGATTGAATGAGCAAATGATGGGAAGACAGTGCCCAACGATGAAATTTAATTGAGTGATTTCGCAAATTATGAAATATATTTTAATAAATGCAAAGATAAGGGAAAAACACATTGATAACAGATTCTTTGAAAATTTAAACTTCTAGTGAATATATTTTTATTACTTTTTATTATCATTTTTTCGTTATGTGTGTACTTTTTTGAATCGCCTCATTCTGTCTCTTTCTGTGCAGAATAATGTCTCAGTTTTAAAACTGTCATCAAGAAAAAGTAAATATATATTTATTAAGCTTTAGTCGATACAAAAGATTAATAAATATTATCAAATGAAGCAGAAAATAGATCACAGAATATTGATTCTCATCACATTGCGGCAAAACTAGGCAGATTCGACAGCCCATTCTGATCAATATATTTTCTAAGTATTTGTATGTTTTAGCCTTCTATTTTTTTAGACTTATATTTAATAATTCACAAGTGTATCTCCATTTGCCCATTACTTTCAGACTCTGCAACGAGATGCGCAATATAAAAATACATTCGTATTATGTATGATAAGATTTTTTTTTTTTGTGGCCATATTCATGCAGACGCTTTGATAAATATTGGTTCTCTACTACGGATGGAGTTAAACCAATCAATAAATCGAGTTATTGCAAAGCAAAACTATAATGGAACACGTGCATCGATGGCCAAACAAACCGATTGGGGTCCGGACAGCAACATCAACAGCCACACGTGACGAGCTGTTGCACGTATATGTGTATGTGTATGTGTATGTGTATGTGTGCACCGGATTGAGGTGGTCATTTTGCTACTGGGCAACACCCAATGAATGGGAACATGGCAATATGCAATTGTTAATATTATTGCGTCATTTAAAACACGTGAAATGCGAGCTAAGCAGTTTAAAATTAAACTTAATTATTAAACGATTCGCAACCGCAACGAAACTAATTTGACTTACATGAATGAATGAAATTTCTCACTGATAAGTCGCACAAATACAAACGGAAGCACAAACACACAAGCAGAAGCAACCGACACACACACACACACACACACACACACACACACACACACACACAACCACGGCCGGGGGCAGCGGGCAAACCGCACATTGAATATCAATTTGTGTGGTCGCGCGAGTCGGCGGCGAGTTCAGGAAACCGCAAGTTCAGCACGCTGAGTATTCGAACCGGGGGCCGTTCAAACTGCCGAATAAGCATACATATGTATTTATGTATGTGCACACACACATATACATACATATATACTTATTTATATAGATGCATGTAAAAGTTGTCAGCCAGACAATGCGAGAAAATCGCATAAATGCGCATAAGACAAGCGATACCCCCTAAAAGTGGGTATATGCATTATGTAATGTAGTTTGCACTGCATTCAAATTATTGAATAAGAATGCTTATTAATATTATTCGAATTATTATTATATTATTTTTATTATTATTAATATTATGTACATTTTATAAATAATATTTTACTATATTTTCTAATAATCATAAATTAATAATTAACACCAATTATATTAATAACTTATAGTCTACATTATCAATTATTTTTATATTTGTTATCAGTATACGGTACAACTATGTGTACTTTTATTTTATGATAACATTACTGTATACAACAATTAAGTGATATATATTTAGATTGATTTCAAACCTGTTTAATTTTTGTGCGTAATTTGCAAAATTGAATTCAGTGAACACTCAACATTTCTGTACATTGGATTATTTAATTTCAATTCTTCGAATACGAATTCGTTTTTATTTTTATCTGCTTAAATAACCAAACTGAATTTCATCATTCCTAAAAGACGCTTAAATAACGAACACAAATTGCATCATTCCAAAAACCACTTCAAAATTGAGGGTGCGTTAATTAAATGACTGTAACTTAAACAATTATTAATATTGCTATATCGATATTTACATATATACTATCTAGTTTTAGTATTCTATACTAAAATTGTAATTTTTCTGTTTTGTACACAAACAGTATGTGTTGATCGGATTTAATTTGAAATATGTCAGGGTTAGTGACAGATTCGGACAATTGACATGTGGATCACGTGCAAGGATTGTGGTGCTGGTGCCTTGTTAATGGCCTATTAATGTGGCCTCCAATTGCGGTTGCCAGGTGACTGGGATCTATGCTGCGTATGAGTAATATGCCACTGCGACCTTCAACAAGTTGTCAAGTGAAAATCGACGACGGCTGCTGCTGCCGTTCAAATATTACTTGGGTTGCACAGGAAGCGCGTTAATTAGCAAATAAATCGAAAAAAAAAATCGCGTGCCAGCAAACCAGACAATCAGAGTGTTGATATACAGATGTACATATATACAGATGTATATACAGATGTATATACACATATGTATGTATGTCGGTGTCTGCTGTATCTCTGCCTCTATTTGAGTATCGCCTCTGCTGCTGCTGCTGCTGCTGCTGTTGCCGTGCCACATGCTACTGATTTCAATGCATGACGATGCCAATGAGAAATTTCTTTATGCTGCCTCTGCATTTCAGATTTTCCATTTGCAGTTGTTCGAATGCGCTGCAAGTTAAGTCAAGTTAGTGTCCATACACACACACTCTGTTGCAATGTGATGAATAGTTTACGATTATTTTGTATTGGCAAAATTGAAATGTAGCTTTCAATTTATTTTTGATAAGTCATTTAATTAAATTGCATTGCGTTTTTTAAATGTAATCGAGTAATTAATGAAAATCACTTTTAATGAATCCATTAGGCCATGACATATTGAAATTATTCATACCTACATATGTAAATATAAAAAAAGCACCAATCTAATTAAAATTACTTTTTCTCGTGCGGAAAACATGTCTAAGAATAATTAAAATCAAAATTAATTGTGAACAGCAAAATGAATTTATAAAATTGTAAAAAGTCTATGAAACTATTAATAATCAATTCTGTATAATCTATATAATTGTGACTCATGAGCCGGCATTTGTGAGGTACGATTGCAAATTCATGTAGCCTAGTGTTTTCTGTTGACTCCATTTGTGGGCGGAGTCGCGTTTTCTTTTGGAACTCGACTTTTCCCGACTCGCACGTTGTGCACGTAATTGAAAATTAACTTGTCTCGCTAGCTGCTAGTTACCTTTTTTCCTTGCCCCCAGATGTTTGAGCTTTGCTGCTAGGCTGTCAATGATTTCTGTGGGCATATTGCGTGCCGCATATTGATGAGACAGAGAAGATACATCCACAGAGTGAGTGAGAGAGAGAGAGAGCAGTTACTTAAGCATACTTTTATTTACAATACTTGTTGGGTTAACTAGTTAAAGCTATACACCAGCTGCGAGAGTATACAAAACCATTTATACTACAAATGCGATGCTACCAATATCTGCAACGCTCGACGGGATTCATGGGCGTGCCCGGGTCACACTGAAATACCTCAGCGAATTCGGGCATCTGGGCCAAGGCATAGTTTAAGCGCTTGCTCCCCGTGTCATGAAATAAATCCGCCTCCTCGCCACAAAAGAATTGCGCAAACTGCAGAAAATACAAGCGACCATTGTTGCGCTTCTCCGCCGGCTGTTGCATATAGGTTTGCAGGGCCAGCCGTGTGCCGCTGATATCTGCGGCACGTTCATTCAACATGGTGACTTTGCTGTCATTCAGACAATTCACGCCACTCACATAGTGGGCATTAAGCAGCAGCTGCTCGCTGTAGTCGCGCATCACGCCCTGTGCATCGTAGTCCACAAAGTAGGTGTCGAAGGCGTGCAACATCTCGTGGCCCAAAGTGTTGGCCAAATCGCCATAAAGTAACGCTGGCCAAAACTCCGCATTGTAGAACGGCAACTGAACATAGGCATAGGGCATTATGATGATGCTGCCCAGACAATAAAAATATGGCGTTGCATCAATGTTATCCAGCAGCCAGGGTGCATGATGATTGAAGCTATACCACAGTTGTCGCATACTGGCATCCATACTCCTCTCCAGCTCCGCCTGTTGTGTATAATAATGCAGCAGGCTCTCCAAGTGATTCTCGTAAAAATTGCTGCTCAACCGCCAATGCTGGGCGCAGTCTACAAAAAACTGTTCGCTCACATTACGTGGCATGTTGCCGACGTTGAGTCGCAACCCGTGGACCTTATCCAGCAGCGCCTGCAACAGCGTTGCATCCAAGCCAAACTCATTGCGTCGCAGCTGCTGGGCAAGCTGTGACTTCAGCTCCTCAAAGACACCAAATATGACGCGCTCATCTGCCGCACGCTGCTTCCCATAATAGTTGTGCTCGTAGGCATAATTCATGGGCAGATAAAGTGTTTTACGCATATGTTGCACGCAACCAATTGATGAACTGGCGTTGGCCGTGAAGGGAGTGTGGCCCAGTGGGTTGTGGGGTAAATTTTGCAGATGCTGCAGGAACCGAGCCCAGCTGTACAATTGTAACAGACGAGCATCGGCCTGATTGAGATAGGTGATCAACTGTCTCAGAACCGGTGGCTCATCCACCAACAGCTGATGCCCACTTGAATATGTGGCATTCAATTGCAGCTGCAATGCATGTGTCCAATTCAGATCGGGCAGCTCTCGCTGCAGCTGCTCCAGTGTGTAAAATCGTAGCGTATCCTCATCGCTGCTGTCGTTCGTTGGACTCGACAGCTGCTGCAGCTTCGCGTCAAGTTCTCCGAATTGTGAACGCAACTGCCCAAAATGTGGCAGTTGTTCGTGTATGTGCCACCGCAGGGCATGGTAGATGCCCTTCGTGAGATTCAGACTCTGATTGAGGTTGTGATGCTGTACGACCACCATGTGCCGTGTGGCATTGTGCTGGCTCACCTCGATCTTCACATAGTGCTCGTGGTAGCCATAGCGACCGAGTATCGCCAACAGCTCCGACCAATGATTGCTGGCTGCTTGTGGCAGTTGCTCCAAATAGCGACGCAATCGCGGCGCACCCAATGCCCGACAGCTCTGATAATAGCGCAACAGTTTCTTATGCATGGGCAGCCCATGCTCCGGGGCGTGTGGCTCCCTCAACAGCCGCTCGAAGAGGTCCACGTAGCGTTGATCGATGAGTGCCCCGCTCAGCGACATTGCAGATTCGCCGGCTTTGTGCACCGATCGCCAATTGCCGCAGGCGTACATATGAAAATCGTGGCACGGAGACAGCTCTGGTCGCATGTAACGCTCCAGATGTTGGATGTGCTGCAAGTTGATGGCCGAGCTGCAACCTGTTGTGAGGCGGCAACTTTGATTCAGTTGATTGGTGGGCAGCGCCTTGGCGCTAGCCAGCAGCAAACAAATCGCCCAAAGGCGTCGCATTGTTGGAAATTGCTGCTATGCCTTTCTTTAAACACTTTCGATTAATTTTTGTTTTCTTACAAAATTATATTTATTTAATTTATTTATTTTTTTTTTTTTAATTTTATCCTGCAGTTTGGTGCGGTAGTTGCTGTTGAGGTTTTTGTTGGTTTCTTTCGGGCGCACACATGTCAACTAGCGATTTTAAATAATGTATTTTTTATTTACGTATTTTTTTTTTTCTAATTGCCGCTTTAATTTGCAGAAGGTTTTTTGTTGCGCGTTCGCCGCTTGCTAAAAATCAACTAAAAACTCGTTTCACGCGATTTCAATTTTTATGTATTCGTATTTAATTCATTCGACACATACACATTTATGCATTAACATGTGTTTGTTTGTGTGTGTGTGTGTGTGTGTTAGGGTGTGTGTGTGTGTGTGTGCTCGCGCTACTGTTCATTTGTGTTAAATTCTTGCAGCGCGCTTTTTACATTTTTTTTTTATTCTTTTTTGCTTGGCTTGCTTATCAACCTTTTAAATACGTCTTTTCTTTTAGTTCGTGGCTTATCTATGATACACTGTACAAAAAACATGTAGATTGGCGGACAGCGGATTATTAAATAATATGTTCATTATTTGTGGTGAAATATATAAATATTTGATTATTATTATTATTATTTCTTAATATTATGCAACGATTTTCAGTTAAATTATCGATTCAAATTTATAACGTTAAATTTCGGCCAGTGCAACTGGGCTCAGCTTATATTAAAACAAGAAAGATCGGCCAATTAGGCACACCGGCAGTTACATACCCTAGCAGACCCCAATCAACCTACAGACATCTAAATTGGACTATTGATTAATAGATTGATTAAAAGTTATAATTGTCGGACTTTGATCATTTTGTTGCCCAAGTTTGAGAAGCATAATTAGAAGAATAACTCATGACAGACAGATGATGAGACAGATAGTGACAAAGATCAGGAATCTAGGGTCGGAGTCGATCCTCTGCAAGGGTATAAAAAGAAAATTGTTTCAATTCATGTTTTAGTTATTAATTATCATCAGCGTCGCCATCGTGTTCAACTGTCCCCTGATAAGGCATTGAATTAACGAATGACGCAATTTGGTGCTGCAATTAATGAGTAACATTTAACACGAGAGGTTCGCTCTGGAATCGGAGAGCTGCGATATGCTTGGCCATCGCTTGTGCATCCATTCAACTCGATACTTTTGGTCGTGGAGAGGAGGCTTGGCCTGGGCTGACTGACCATTGGACTTTTGACTCCCGACCGACAGCGGCGAAAGGTCACAATATGGGAGAGAGGGAACCGGGAACAGATCTGCTTAATCGCAACCGTTTTCATTGTGCCGGCGGCGTCGTCGTTTGTGACGTAAGTGATCCCATATAGCACAATTTGCCATTGGCTGAATGTTCCAGCACTTAAGTGTGCCTTGATTGCTGATACTTATTCATTTATAGCTAAAATACAATACTGAGCGATACAACTATGCGAAGGAAAAATAAGTTGCAAACTTAAAGCACACTTTTCAGAATTATAAATCACATATATTGTAACGAATTGTGACACCGGTCACAGTATCTCTCTGATCAATTATCACAATTGGAATATTATTAATGCAACAATTATTAAGGGTCAGAATGTGAAGATATTTCATGGTATAAAAGTTATCAGATTACTATGCAAACATTTAAATAGTTGGTTTTGTGTATTTTGCGTACTTATTTAAAACGGAATCAATAAAACGAAATCTTAATTTGCTTATAATTGATTGAATTTTAATTAAATATCAATTTGTGGCTTTCGCACAAAAGCAAAAATACCCACAGATTCATTTGCAAAGTCAGCAAAATTGACAACACATGAATTAATAATTATTTTTTAAACATGCCGGGCTTAAAACACACATAATTTCCTTGTCAAAGGCAGATAATTCCTCAAAACTATGCAAAATATTTTTAACTACTTTAAAAATATTTGATAAGCTACAGAAAGGATGGGCGTTGGGTGTAATTTATATATACAAAACTACATCTGTATGCTAGTTACCATATAACAAAGTGAAAACTTTACGAAAGTTATTTATATTAAAATTTTCACTTTTTCATTAAAGCACAGAGCAAAGTGATTTTGACAGCCATAAAGCAAAATATCCTTTTAATTTTTTTATTTATTAACATGAGAAAAGCGCGAAAATTAATCTGCTCGCATCGCACATATCTCTCGCAATTGTGTGTGTGTGTAGAGTGTGTGTGGCGTGTGTTTGTGAGTGTGTGTCTGTTCGTACAGAAAGTGCAAGCATGTTGAAAGTTGTTGCCGTTAACGGTTCAATGGCAACCAAACACTTGCCCCACCCCCTCGAGGCCATGTCCCTGCCCATGTCCTTGGCGAGTTGCCTGCATCAATGCATTGGCATCGCCGCCTTGTCGAGGCATGAATTTCATAATTCAATTACGCCTGGCAAGTCACGAAAATGATGGCGAGGCGCAGCCAGACAGCTCCGTCCGGATGCTCTTTCCGAATTGCAATCGTTGCCTGTCATATTCAGCACGGCGGATAATAAACAAAATTATTGTTAAGAAATAAATGCATTTAGTTGTTTGTTTTTTTTGAATTGAAAGTAAAGAAAAAAACGAGAGCTAAAACTTTCAAGGTGGGTAGATCTATTTACATGTATGAACATATACATATATATATATATATATACAGGATGAACACGGATTTTGCAGGTAGCAGGGGATCAACTTGGCAATGATTTAAATTTTTTATTTGGTTCTGATGTGTCTTTGTAAGGGAATTTTCAAAGGTTTCACAATTTTTTTTAATCTATTTGACAATATTTATTGCATTTATTATAATTATTTCAACTTGATTTTAGGTTGGGATATTGTAGGTCAAATTCTGACAAGGCTCCGCATGGAAAAGGGCATAAAAGGTTTCGCTGAACAATTCTTTGAGGAGCGCATAAAAAGGAAAAGTAACCCGTAATCGGGTTGAGAAAACTGTTTGCCTTGTTTAATGTTCACTTACGCATGCACTCAACATCCCGGAAGCCTTGTTACCCCTCTGCTTTTTGCCGATAAATAGCCGGCTGCGACCTCCCTGCACTTTTGAGATTTGCTCCAAGGGAATGGCACTAAATTCTTGCGGTTGGTTCTGCATCTTAAAGTCAATGGTTACATGCGCCCATACATAAATCGCTCTTTCTATTTTCAAATTTTCAGTATTTTTTTCATTTTCGTTTGCTCTCAAGTTACTCAAGTAATTCAATTTCCGGCGTCTGTGAGCTATAGAAATGATATTAAAGTTATTGAAAGCGAACAGCGAACAAACAAACAAACAAACAGTCAGACAAACAGACAAAGAAACTGTACAGCAGAAAATAGAAAAAAAAACGAATATTCGACGAAATGTGAAAAACCTTTTACCCATTTTGTTTGGGTAAATTTGTTGTCTAGACTAGATTCATTGGGTGGAATATTCCATGCGTAGAAATATGCCACGTGGCTATTAGCAAATTGAAATGGTTGATTTTGGGGCTCAAACTCTGTCGTCGATAATGTTGATAATAATGCAATAAGGTTCCCCACCTCACTCACAAATGTCATCATCAGCATTCAGCATCAATTCCAGCTTAGCACCTGGGTGGAGAATACCTCTCGCTTACAGCTTTGGCGTTGATTTGCATAAGGCACCAAGTGGCGATGACAACAAAGTTTCAACTCTCGCGACGAGTTGCCACCTGCCACAAATCCAATGAAATCAAAGCTCAGACCAAGCGACAAGTTGAAATTTTCGTGTGTGATTTTTATTGTGGCACACACAACCCTCTGGGGTCTAGTTAGAACTCGCATTTTGTGGTTACTCCTGCCACCTTTTTGTTAGCACTTTGCTGCAAGCATCAAGCATTTTATTGCATACTTTGGTATTAAGACATTTAATAGGGTTTACTATGAGTATTTTTCTTACAACATTTTCACACCAGATTCAACGAACTGGAAATTGTATGTTGATGCTTTCAAAAATTATATAACTTTAAATACTTCTTATTCATTTTGGTCAAAACTCTTTATGCTTGCTAACTTAATCTGACTTGACAGATACGAATAATCTTAAATTTGTTTAATATGTTGGTAATTCCGTTATCATATTGTCTTCAATTCTTTGTTTTATATAATGAATCATCTGAAAATTAAAACCAATTTAATATGTATATAAAGTAATATTTATTAAGATCATTGTGTCTTTTAATGAAATATATTTTGGAAACTTTTGAATAAATCTTATATATTGAAATCTAATTTTTATTCTTACAAAGTTTTATATATTAAAACACGCATGCAAATTGGCATTGACTAAATTGAATTAACTTTTAAATGTATTTCTTTTATAATATTTGTACAACTTTTGTTAATTTTGGTATCTTCAGTAATGTTCTAGATTGATGATCCTAGTGTCCTTGTTTGCTTGTCTTAATCCAGTTCTTGAAACCATCAGAAGCTACCAACACCTTTCTTCATCCTTAGGCTACTGTTAAGTTTTATAACAACATTTAAATTTTGCCCAAAGTCCAGGTCTCATATGTCAAGTCATCGAGCGCAATTTGTTAACTTTATTAGCCACCTATGAAAATGTCTAGACTTTTCACTTACCTGTTGCCATTTTTGTTTGCGCAGGTCATAAAATTGGAGGATTCCTGGAAGGTACGCTGGATTGGTAATTATATTCTGTGGAAACCCAGAAGTGCAGCTGTGTTTCGATTACGATTACCTGACCTTATGTTAGACAGATTAGCGGGTGTCATAAAATTTGCATAGCTCTTACCTGTGGCGCTTAAAAAGGCGCTGCACAGCCATTGCCGATCACAGTTACAAACTGCAACGTCTAACGTGAACAACGCTGAAAAGAAGATTTCAATATGGTGCTAAGCAATTCCACACCCAATAATCAAAAGCAAAACGAACTTGTCGTCGACACGGCGGCAATGAACAGTGCCGATCTCAGCGAGCTTCTGCAATTGAATGCGGAAATTGAGGAGAGACGCTCCCGGCACTCCCGTTGTGATGGCAGCAGTGATGCTCGAGGATTGCTCCGAGCAACAATGACGCGGGAGGAGCTCTTTGAGGTCTCCTCACTGGATGATGATCGTTTCCTAACAGCCTTGGAACATCAAAACTCATACGTTGTCCCGTCACACGTACAAATCACCGATCTGGATCTGTCCAGCATTGAGAATCTCATGAAGTACTTTGACGAAGAGGTCCCCGTTACGCCCAGCAAGCACACAACATCAATAGCAACTGCAACTGCAACTGCCACTGTTAACTGCTCGGGCAAAGTGGCAAGCGTCATTGCCAAATTGGCCAGCCAGCCAATGCCAATGACTTTGGTCAAGCCTAAAGTCGACAGTGGCAAGCTAAAGATCACCGAGTTGAAGCAAAAGTACGAGCAATCGGATCAGCAGGTCAGTTGCCAGCTGGCAACGCCCCAAGCAATTCGTGGCGCCCCAGCTTCCAAATCGGCAAGCGGCAGGCTGCCCATGAAGGTCAAGGAGATGGCGCAGCTGTTCAACTCGAAGTTCAACCAGGTAATGGGGCGAGTGGAGCAGCCGCAATATGCCACGCTGCATAATGATCTATCATTATCACCAGAACCTGTTAAAGCACAGCCGAGACTGAGGCAATCAGAGCAGTCCTCGGTCCAGGGACCCTGTCTGGTGGCCGAGGATGTCTTTCGTGAGCTGAGTGTTAAGGATAAGGTGTTGCTGTTCAACAAGTTTGTCAGCGACATTGCCGCCAAGCATCCCAAATTCAATCAACATGCTGCTGATCTCAAGGCGCAGGCTAAAAAGCAAATGGCACGCGGTGAAGTTATTGCCGAGCAGCAGGCCAGCGTCAAGCATCTCGCCCAGGAACTGGAGGCCAAGTGTGTGTTGCAAACAACTCCACCACGACCAACAAAAGCAAAAACAGGTGGAACAACCACAATGTCAGCGAAATCATCGACACCATCTCTTCATGTGAGCACACTGACTGTGGTGCTGAAGCCGAGTCCGGAGCGGAATGTAATTGAGCTGCGAACATCCGGCGATCGTCTAATGCCATCGCAGAAGCGCAATTTGTCAGCTATACGGCGAGTGCTGCCGACAGAGCCGTATGCGCCACCCAAGAAGATACGACGCACTCAACAGGAGCGCAAAGCTGGCACTGAGAGTCACCTTTTTTTTCAAAACGAACCCTTGGAAAGTCTCTTCTACAGCTGGCTAAGCACTGAGAATGGTGTGCTCTTTGACATAACCAGTGCTTCCAACAGCGAACAGACCATTGAGATAGCCAGCGGTGAGGATGAGGACGAGAAACCCGCTCAGGTCACAGCCAGCTCCATGGGCGATATAAGCCAAAAGTCTGCCGTTGAGCGACTGCTCGAGGAGGCCATTGCCAAACTGGAGATGGAGAGCAAATCTAAAGAGTCCAGCTATGTGGAGGAAAAGGATGTTGATACGGCAACAACGCTAATCCAAACGCCAACTGCTGCACCAGTCACACCAGTCACGCCCACGCCACGTAAAATCAAACGACCAGCGCCTCCAGTTCCTGCACCACGCCCAAGTCTGGGGCAGCCGCAGTCCGGCTGCATGACATCGAGCAGCTCTTCGAGTTGCAAACAATCTGATGCTGAGGAAAGTGAATCCGGTTTGTCTACATTACCTAAGGTAAGTTCGACACTTAAAATTAAGCTTATCCTTTTTTAAGATGTGAGTATATTAATAAAATGCTTATTCTCTTTTCCCCAGATAACCAGTGATGAATCTCAGCCAGAAATGCTTGCAACACCAAACGAAGCTAACGATTTTGATTTTCCGAAGCCTGTGCGACCGCCGCGTAAAAAGAAAATGCGTCGCACGTTAACCTGGAAAAAGGAAAACTCCATTGTGGAGGCCACTGCCAACGCTGTGACCAGCACCGACTCTGAGTCCGATTACAAGCCAAACAAGAAGAAGCCAACTAGCACAACTAGTCCAACTGCAGCTGCAACTGCAACTGCATCGCAGCCATTGCCATTGCCGGAGCAAAGCTATATTGAGCTGGACAAGTCGCTGATGCGTCAGGTGAACTCGCCCAGAAAGATCAAGTCTGCGTATACGTTGACAGTGATGTCCTCGCCATCTCCGAATGCCGACAGCGATCAGTCGCCCTCACAGACGCCGCGTCAATCGATGGATCAGCATCTGCGGGATAGTTCCGTTGATCAGGGCTTTGAGACATGCTCCAATGATGCCATGGACAACAGCCCGTTGCGTCGCTTCTCGCTGGGCGTTGGCCAATCGAAGCCCTCGGGCTTCTCCACGCCGGTCAAGGGACGTAATTGTGGCAGTGTTGCACAGCAGCAGCTCTTCAGTCCCATTGGTGCAGCCGGACAAGGGGACAAGCCACGTCGCAGCTCGTTGGCCATGCAAGTGATACGGGAGGATCACCCGTTAGATTTGGCCAACACCTCGGATGCACCAATAACACCTACGTGCAGTGAGCGCGAATTCTTTGCCAATGCACCAACTGTGGAAATGAGCTCTTCACAGCTGGAGGAGCTGCCGCCAAGCAAACCGACTTCGAAGTTTTGGATTAGCGCCGGTGATTTTACAGTCGCATTGGAAATTATGCACAATGCACCGGAACGTTTGCGTTTGCTGTACGAGATCTTTACGCAAAAGACATGGGAAACCCGTGAGCTGACCTTTGGCATCGATGGACACAAGTTTTGCCAATCCACAGCTGGCGGCCGGGAGACAAAAGGAGGTCTGCCCGAGCGACCGCCGAGTGTGAAAGGATTCTCACACTATTGGTTTGCTAGCGGTGACCTGGCTGTGCCCTTCAGTGGCAAGCACATGCCCAGCGAGAAGGTTGAGCGTCTGTTTCAGTTCCTTGATGCAGAGCTAAGCACCGACGTAGGTCATGAGCTGCGTTTTGGCGTCGATCATTTTGAGTTTAGCAGCGTGCCGGAGTTCTGGCACACATCGCCCAAGTTCTCCATTGAGAGCAGCTACAGCATGCTGGTTGGCTTGCAGACGGGTAATAGCAATGGGCTTGAGGGACGGAGCAAGTATGCCTGGCCCAACAACACCCACAACAATAGCTCCACCAATGCGATCAAGACCAGCGATCTGGACCAAACCGAATTGGAGTCGGACAGCTTCAGCAACAATAGCGGTCGACTCTCCTTTTCACCGGATCTCTTTAGCCAGGAGTATGAGGCGGTGCCGCTGGATGAGCTCTTTGATAAAACGCTACCCGTCATCCGCTCAAAGCCGATGAGCATGCCCCAAATGCTGCGCACCCTGCAACAGCAGCATACCAAACTAAAGAGCGTGGAGCAGCGCATTCGAAACTACGAGTTGCCCCCTAATCTGAACGAGGCCACTTTGAAGGAGTGCCGCAATAAACCCGAATTTGCCAACAAGCTGCGAGCCATTGACAATATTGCACGCAGCAGTGGATTTCGTGCCTGCTCCATGGAGGAGCTGGAGAGCTACATGCAGTTCCTCATCGAGTACGCGGACATTTGTCTGGGCAGCTGCAGTGAACACATTGAGCAAATTGTCGACACGCTTCTGGACCGACGCTCTGTCGCCGTTTGAAGCCAAGAATCGCCCATAAGCATATTATAGCCATCAACATAAAATGTTATAAATATTTCATTACTAATAATCTTTTAAGAAAGTTAGGCTTTACATTACTCTTTAACATAAAATTGTGGCTTAAAGTTCAAATATGTATAGCTTGTAAAATAAATTTAAATACATAAAAAAAAAAATTTAATTCTACAGTTGTATAAATTTTACATATTTAGAATTCAGTTTTACATTGCAGAAGATGCTTAAATTTATTATATTTTTTCGATTCTTGTAAAATAACTCTAAATGATTATTTTTTATTCTCTCTATTATATTTTTTTTTATAAATACATGGTTCACAGAAACTATGTTGTGGTTTTTTTTTTAATAATTTCGTGAATTTTATAAAAAAATAATATGCTTTTTGTGCCATATTGATTCTAATGTTAATAGATATACTATATTTAATTCATGGACATACAATAATTTGTATTTAAAAAAATAAAACTATTAAGTCTTACAACACTAATAACTTTTATATTAAATGGACTTCCCTGAATTGTTGCTTGTCTCATTCCCATTTCTTTTTGCAGTCAAAACATACTGAAACTTTTGGTAGTATTGGTTAGCCAGCTAAAGTGTAGCCATTGAAAAGCAACTTGCTGTGGAATTGACCTATTCAGCTTTAGTTGTCAAGTGGGATATTGAATGCATTCTCAGCATATTTAGCACATTCGATCCGACTTACCCTGACTCTCCTGTGTGTTTACATTGCGCATACGCCACGTAGGACGAGTAGCGCCACGTTGCGCTTTCCGTCGCATTGGAAAATATTTGCCTTGAGTCATGTGAAGGACTTAGGATGCAGCAACAAAATCTCCTATTTGCCGTAAGCAGTTACCGATGTGCAGTGTGCAGTGTGCAATGCCAGTTGGCTGCCAAGTGAGTAACGCCCCCGGAATCAATAACAATTTCACGTCCTAATACTCAAAGTGCTGCGCAAACACGAAATCAAATAAAATCTGTCATGTGTGGTATTTTGGTCAATCCTCGTCGCTCTACAAAATATGTATTTTTACATTTATGTAATTCTAAGAATCCATATTTATAAATAAATAACCAAATCTATGTAACACAATGATGTCTTTATATTTAGTAATATATAAACTATAATAAGGGGGCTGGGTAAGGGTCAATGTTTTTAATAATTCTCATCAACTTCTGAGAAATTTCATTTTGAATTACATTGAACTATTTATTTTGGACTGATTAGCTTAAGAACCGTTGATGTTATTAGAAAGCTCATAGATACTAACGTCACCAGCACTTTGAACTATTTTCGTCCTTGCCAGAAATGCATATGGCACTTATTTGGCTTTTGTCACGGGCTTGTCACCAGCTCATCACCGGCTTTCCAGTTCAATGCAGTTCTAATCTAGCTGGTGCTGGCTGGACTGTGATTGCATCCCGAACTGTCGATGATTTGAATTTTGGCAGAAATGGAAGGAATAAAAATAAGGTTGGATAAATTGCACGACATAACTGCCACAGAGCAACATGAGCTTTACATATATTTAGAAAACTTTCAGAAGATAAGCGCTACGCAAGCTAAGATAATTAATTGATTGGTAGGACAAGAAAAATATGCAATAAATAAATTTGGCTATTTCTATTTCAGAAGTGCTGGTGACTCTTTTGGCTTTCACGTCAATATGAAATGTTCTACTAATGACAGTGACAACGATAAAAATACGTATGTATGTTAAGAATAATAATAATATATATGTATTTGTTGAGCTGAAACCGATTAACGTCAGGGTAATAAACAAATCTCTGTATACATATATAAAAATAATGTAATTACAAATCTTTTATTTATAATAATAATATAATATATACATAAGTATAATATAATAATAATCTGAAGGGGCCAGAAGTCGAACTTCCAATTTTAAAAAATCTTTGAAAATCTTTGACTGCACTTAAACCTAAGTACTCTTGGTACTCCATTGAGGTAGGATTTTCGTTGATTTTCTACTCATCCAGCCTTCGATTAATATTATCTATAGCTTTTAACATTGGATACTCTTAAGGGCTTCTCCAGATATTTACAATGACTCTCTCATACTTACCAAGTTATATGCCATATTCAGTACTTAAATTGTAAAAGCAAATTATTTATATTTTTTATTCATTTATTTTTTGCATACGAAGCAATCTTATAATGCTGTTTATTCCTCTGCCTTCTGTTGTTTTTTGGGGGATTAATTTCATTAAATGTACATTATCACTCTTATTAATTAGAAACACAAACTAAAGCCTATGATATATTTATGTATATATATATGTATATATATATATATATATATATATGTAGTTTAGTTCTTAATTAGGCTGCCATTTATGTATGTGAGCATAGATCAGGATATTTAAATATGTATATCGTGTCATTCGAATAGAGTTGTTCGTTAATCCATAGTTTAATTGCTATGTATAAAAAGAAACTTTAATTGTTTTCCACTTCGTTTTGATTAACGCCTCTCCAGCGAGATGTAAGAGTAATTTTATGGCTTCGTAAATAGAGTGTTGCCTAATTTCATACAAATTAAAGCGCAATTTATTATAATGCTTATAACGAGTACATAATTTACAATTGTTTATGTGTGTCTAATTATTTACATATGTATGTTTGTCTGCATTCCTATTTTTTTGTATATGTTGTGTGTGTTTTTTTCGTTTAACAATTTGGCAACAATATGTTAAATGCGCATATTTTATAATTATTTGCTTGCTCATTTTCATTGATTTAAATTACAACATATTTAATTATCAAATGGAAAACTGAAAACCTTCCTGCAAGGCAAGGTCTCTTTTTAAGACACTTAACAAATAAATTGTTGGTAGTGGTAATTAATACATAATTGAGAAAGTAGTTCAAGAAAGAAGAAAGTTAAAATCAGAAATAAAAACCGATAAACTAAATACATTAATATTAATATATTGTAGTAAGTATCTACTCATTTTTCGTATTAAAGATGCAAGCGTTACAAATACAAGAAATAACAGAAATATGACCAATATCAGGTCAAAATTTAAATATTGGTTATTTTAAAAATTGGAATAAGGATAAGTGTGTTTTCTCGTCGGCTCTGCTCTCTTCTCGTGGAGTTGCCTAATTTACAGCTGTTTGTTTGGTTTTTTGCTTTTAATGGGGATCGAGTAAAAATCTAAACCAAAATTTAATCGCGATTCAATTGGCAATTTGCTCAATTGAGTGTTTGTTTGTTTGTTTGTTGTATTATTATTTTTTTTCTGTTGTTGCAGCGCGAGTGGCTTGTTTTTGGCATTTACTTTGCTTAGTTTTGTTGTCCTGCTTGTGATGTTTTTGTTTTTATTCTTTTTGTTGTGTCAATTATTATTTGGTTTTTATTTTTATTTTGTAATGGCACTTTATTAATACAGTTTCCTCTTATTTTTTAATGATGCGAATACGTTGCCAGCAGCAAGAGAAACGTTAACAGCAAACAGGCAAAGCCCGGTGATTTTCCAGCGCCACTTTTGCCCTTGGACCAGTCATATCCTTCCGGATTGCTACCCATAAGTTTCTGTTCAGATTTGCCGATCTCATTTAAATTCGATTGGTACTTAATGCCCACTGTTAGTAAATATCAGAGAAGTACAAACTATAAATGTAACAAAATGGACAGTCGAATGCTTTTAGCAACTTACATTTGTCAATCACAATCACCGAGTTCGTGGGCACATCCCCGCCGTAGCCATTGAAGGGCGTATTCGAGTCGTGGGGCAAGTTCATTGTTATTGTTGTTGTGCGCAATGTTGTGGTTGTGGGCGGTGGTTGTGTGGTTGGTGGACTGGACACTGCAAACAAAAGCGAAACATGTTTAGGGATGTCCGATTAGAAAACACATTTCAAAGACAATTAAATCAGTAAGTAGACTTTAAAACTCTAAAGATTATTGTTAAATTATTATTGATTGCTAACTTACTAATTAAAGAGTGCGGCATTCATATTATGGAATGACCAAATTGGTAAATAAACTTTAATATAGATAGTTGATTATGATATGACACATTTTATAGTAATGTGTTTTCCAACAGTGAACACGAGAATTTAAGGCAAGCTATTTTCACATTTCTCTAAACACATTTGTGTATGAATAATGGACCTAAGACACATACAGCTTAAGTAAGTAATATAAACATATTATCATAAAATCAGTTAAGATACTCGTAGTCTATTATTTAATTTTTGGCTCAATGCAATTTCAAGTATATTAACACTTCTTTAAGTCTTTCGTTCCAATCCAATCGTAACCATCGTAAATTTTTCGATATTGGTTTGTCCTTCGTTTTCAATTTGTTTCCCTGTGGATGTTCTCTGGTGCCATATCATTATTGACGGCAATTTGTTGGGTAAATTTATGAGGCTGGGCGCTTTCCGCTTGGCCTTGTCGTGCCATGACTCCTTATCGGGAGCAATGCCAAAGGATGCTCCAAACTTTCCTAGCAATGCTGACCACTTAATAACATTGTCACAGGTTCATTGTTCTCATTGTATTGTGCGGTGCCATTATTGCCGCCCTCTTATTATCAGCTGCTGTGGCTGCTCTTTGTTACCTTTAATTGGTAGATCGTTACCACCCCTTCCCACCCCTCCAACACTATCAATGACAGAGCAGCAGCCCAATTCACTGTATTGTTGTTGTATTGTCAGCCTCGATGTTGGCTGCGTTTTTATCGTCTGCGCGCCCAAAAATAAATTAACTTGTCGCATTTTCACATTGACAATTTCTGGCCGGTATTGGCCATGGCCTTTTGCCGGCGCCTTCTTTTTATTGTGGCGCAATGAACGAAACGAAACGAACGAATGGATATTTTATATTGTTTTATGAACTTTTGTGACCAGAATTCGAGTTACGTACTTGCTGATACTTACACACATACATATACATATATTTTGCAGCCGGCTGCTTTAATGGTCCACCAACTGGGACTGATTTAGCAAATTGACAGATTATTGGCATTTTATTGGCCCAATGCCCAACACAACAATGGAAGCAGTTTAATTGTCGCGTATGCGCCGTGTTAGCTGCCTCTATCAATTTGTATCACTTGACAAACTGTCATATCGGTTTACAATCTGTTTTCATATGTGGCACATTCAAATTTATGCATTTAAGGCTACGAATAATATCTACATCAGCATTTTGTGAAATACTAAATACAAGTATGTAGCTTATATTATGTACAAAATGCATAAAACAGTTTCTAGAATGTAGAAAAGTAACTTTGAGATATGTGAGAGATATAAAATAAGCTATCTTAGAGATATATTTGATTAATTAGGAAAAGCATCTAGACTTAAGAGGTTTCTTTAATGTTAAGACTAGGTGTCTGTATCTGTATCTGATAAAAAAGAGTTTGAGCTAAATAATAGTATCTATGCGAATGAAAAGTACTTTGAAAATCTATAATGAAAATGCAAAAGCCAGCAATCAACATAGGTTTTCAATATTTTTATACTCAGTATTTCTGAAAGGATTTTATTGTTTGGTACCGAATAAACTGCAGTTTACTATATTAACCTGCGCTACGTATCTTTTATGTTAATTAGATGAGGTGTTTAATATATCTTATATGTAAAGTGCATTTAAATTAATGTTTATACACATATTATATAAGCAAACCAATTTTTATGTAATCTAGCTGCATTGTTATGCCAAATATGAAGCTCTGTGCAACTGGCTATAGCCTGTTGGCCAACTAAAACAAATGACCACATTATCGGGCACACACCAACATTGGGTTTCCCTGTCGGACGCCGTGCAATCAAGTATACATAATTGTGCGCCATAATTAAAGCCACAAATGGTGTACTTTTGAATTTAGCCGTGTCAGGAAATAAATGAAATAAAATAATAACAACAACAACAAGAACAACAGCAACAACAAGTCCACACACATTTGGACCAACACCAGTTATTTATTGCACTTATGTGCGTCTGTTCACGCACTGTGGGCCAATATTAAAGAGTATAAATTACATTGGGGGCACTTACTGTAGAGTTTTATGTTGCCATCCATGTCGCCACGAGGATTTTTGGCGACACATTTGTAGTTGCCATAATCGCTGCCCTCCACATTGGTAATCGTCAGCCGCATTGTCGCCTTGTACGATGGATGGCCCGGAATCGTTTCGGTTCTACAATGAAGCGAACAATAACAAAAACAATTGTAACAATAGTAATAATAATATAAACAATAGATTGTTGTGTACACACAAAAAGGTTGCAACAGCAGCATAATTTGAGCAAGTTCAATGACAGCAATTGCGCCGTGCCTCGCTATAGGTCAGTGGCGAGTGGCGAGTAGATTCAATGAGAGTCAATCAGGGGAATCAAGGCCAAGGTGAAACTGATAAGCGTTGTCTGTGGCCAATTAGGTCTAATCAGAATGCGACCCGGCACCATGCGCACAGTGGTCACAAAGCGATAATAAAACAGGGTGTTCTTAATTTATGGGTTATCGTTTTTTAATCATAATTCTAAGATTTTAACATAGTGCACTTGGTGCTATTAAAAAATTTGAATTATTATAACAATAATTATTATAATAAATTTGGTAAATAGCTTATATAATAATATAATCTTCATTCCATTTGGGAATAAAATAGGCTTGGATATAAGGGAAGATAATTTCACAAATTAAGTAAGTTACTTTAACTTTTAAAGGCAGCAAATTAAAGAAAGAGATAATCCATTTAACTGTTATATTTCTTGTTTTAGTTTTCGCACTTCGGTTGCAGTGTGGCAAGCGATGCGATGAAGACTGACAGGCAGTCAGCGCTGCTCGCCCCCGGCTAGGCGAAGCCAGAGCCAGCGTGTCGGCTATGGACAGTTATAGTTGAACGGAGCAACATGCTGAAGCTCAGCCTGATTGCCTGGCTGTTGTGTTCGCTGACATGGCGAACCACGCCCACCAGCTGCCGTCAGACGCGAACAGCGCCCAGCATACAGGAGCTGCTGGCTAATCAACTACAGAGCTACATGGACACCAAGGCGCGTCCGTGCGAGAATTTTTATCAGTATGCCTGCGGTAATTGGCAGTTGCAGCAGGAGGAGCACACACAAAACACACCACATTCACAACAGCAGCAGCAACAACAACAACAACAGCAGCAGCACCAGCAACCACAACAGCAACAGCAACACCAACAACAACAACGACACCAACAGCAGCACAGGGAACAACAGGAGCAAATACAGCCAAGCGATACATTGGCTGTGCTGGACTATGCACTGAATCGCCAGCTGGAGCAACTGCTGCGACGCACGGGCAGCAATGAGAGCAGTGCGGAGGAGCAGCAGCCTCAGCTGGTGGTCCAGGAGCAAATGCGTAACTATTATCGCGCCTGCAGGCGACTGAAGCCGTACAATCTGAAAAAGTATTTGCAACTGCTGCAACCGGGTAACGGAACAAACTGGCCACTGCTCAGTCGCAGCTGGCAGCCGGAGAAGTTCAACTGGCTGGCGACAATTGGACGCTTGCGCCTGTACGGGCTCAATGGGGTGCTGCTCAAAGAGCAGGTGTTGCCGCGTTGGGATGACTCCAGTAGCTATAGCCTTTATCTAGATAAGCCCAGCCTGACGGAGACGGCACCGATGGGTGAGGGTGCCATGATAGAGCTACTCCTGGACATTGGACAGACGAAACGTGTGGCCAACGAGCTGGCCCGCCAAGTGGATAGCTTTGAGCGGCAGTTGCATCGACTGCACGAGCTGGAGGATGACGAGGGTCCCAAGGAGATGCAATTGGGCTATTTGGCTGAGTTTATGCCGCAACTGCAATGGCTGCCATACATGCAACAATTACATGCCACAGCAACAGACGGCAACGAGCTGGATCTCCTCTCCACGCTTATCATCCAAAATTTACCCTATATGCGCGCCTTGGATGAGCTGCTGCAGCGCCACAAACCGGAAGCAGTTTGCAATTATATAATGCTCAAGTTGCTTGCCTTTCTCAAACAGGAGGGTCCAGCGGAAATATCCCGTGTTGAGTGCATGGCCAGCCTGAGACGTGCCATGCCCCTGGCTGCAAGTTGGCTAATTGGCCAGCGATTCCACGAGTCCAGCTTCGAGCCGCCGGTGAATGATTTGTTTAACCGACTCAAGCAGCACTTTGATGAGCTGCTCATCGCGAATCGGCTGCAGTTGCAGCAACCCATTGTGCAGGTGTTGCGCGAGAAGTTGCAAGCAATGCGTCTGCAATTGGGCTACGTTCAGCTGAATGACTCCAGCTATGTGGAGGATTACTATGAGGGGTTACAGTTGAGTGCGCACAGCTTCTATGGGAATCAGCTGGCGCTGCTGCGACTGCGCGTCGAGCGGAATCATCAGCTGCTGCTCGACGGCGGCCAGTCGGACGCGAACAATGTGAGCTACCTAATGGAGCATTGGTTGAGCAGCAGCTCATCACCGTTCTATGTGAAGCCGAGGAATCTGGTATTGGTGCCCTATGGCCTGCTGCAGCTACCCGTTTGGCATCGCAACATGAGCGAATTGCAGCAGCATGCGACACTGGGATTTGCGTTGGCCCATGAGCTAATCCATGGATTCGATAGCTCGGGCATTGACTACGACAGCGTCGGTAATATTATGGGTCCCAGCGAGGAGATATCGGCTAATGTACGCTTTGTACAGGGTCTCAATTGCATGCAACAGCAGCTGGCCACCGGCTCCAGATCGCTCAACGAGAAGCTGGCCGACTATGAGGCACTGCGTCTGGTTTATGAAACATTTTTTGGCGAGGATATGCTAATTGAGCGTCGCGAACCACGTGATCCTCTGCTACCGCAGTTCAGCCAGCGCCAGCGCTTCTTCATCAGCTATGCGCAGTTCTTCTGCGGCAAGTTGCAGAGTCTCAGCTTACATGCCCAGCATCTGGAGCATGCTGTCGATGAGCTGCGTGTGCTGCAAACCCTGGCCAACTTCGAGGAGTTCGCCCGAGAATTTGGATGCGAGAGACGCAACAAGATGCAAGCAAAGCAAAAATGCAGAGTGTGGTAAAAAGCAATAAGCTAAGAAAAAAAACATATGATGGAAAAATCAGCGAGTATTTAATTCAAGACAAAAATAATTCTATGAACAATGTTAAGAAATTATAAATAAATTATTTTTAAGAAATAAATAATTTATTTTACATAAAATGGTTCCTTTTGTTATATAAAAGATATCTTACATTCTTATTTCAATTAATTTATATTTAACAATGCCAGCAGTAGAAATATAAAATGTTGATAATATTAGCATATTAGTAAAATATTTGTAAATTCGATTTGGATTTTTTTGTTTCATTTTGAACAACTTCTGCATTTTCCGCAGTATTTTTTTTTTTTTACCACAATCGACACTTTTGTGCCGGATGCATATTATCGAGTCCTTGGCGACAGTTGTGTGTCTCAGCAAAGGATGAGAAGTTGATCAACATCTGCTTCAGACGCATCTCATCCGGATCGTGATCCTCAAACTCATTTGGCGCAGCATTACCACAGAAGAATTGTGCCACATTCAGGAAGAAGAGCTGATTCAGTGTCAGATTTGTGAAACTGGGCTGTGACTGGCTGAATTTGGAGTCACGATCAAAGTAGACATCATAGGCAAGACGTATGCCAGCAATGTCCGCCTCGCGTTCTCCCAGATATTCGGTTTCATTTTGATTTAGGCAACGCATTTCCGCTTTATACCGACTTGTATTAATGATCTGCTCAAGCCGCTCATCGAAGTTGCCGTGGGCATCCATCGCCAATGCAGAAGATTCGAAACCGTGTATAAGCTCGTGGCCGAGAATGAAACCCAACAAACTAATCTTGAATATATCGTGTGCGTCATGGTCAAAAATGGGCTCCTGGAGAGTGCCAAAGGGCACAATGATTGTATTCTGCCGGATCATATAGTACGGCGACGAGCTCATGCCTGTGTCCGAGTCCGACATGAAGAAGTAGTTGCTCGCTCTAAGCGGACTGTCCAGCTGGTCTAGCCAGCGACGGGAGCGGAACTCCAGCAATCGCAAATGATTCAAGGCATAGTCACGATCGTCGACCAGCTGCAAGTCTGCATAGAAGCGCGTTACAAAGTTGGAGTGATCTGCACTCCTTGGCATATTGCCAACATTGATGGTCATGCCACGCATCTTGGCTCGCAGCAGTGCCAGCTGAGCGGGCTGCAGGCGCAGATGATTCACATCTAGCTTCTTGAGGAACTGTTTGCGCAACAGCTCAAAGAGCTCCTCGACATCCGCTTGAAGCTGTCGCACCTTGTCGGAGCCAATTAAACGCTGCTCATAGATCAAATTCGTCGCCAGCTCCATGTTGCGCCGCACATCCTGAACGCATGCAATGGGCAAATTGCTGTCCATCGTCTGCGCCTGCAGATGCGCAACAAAGCGCAACATAATGTAGCTGGCTAATACCTCACGATCAAAATTGGCGACTATCTGGTTTAATTTCAATAAATATTCCACATTTTCTACATGCAACACAAGATCGGCGGGTACATTGCGACCAAGCAAGATTTGCAAATATTTTCGCCATTGTCCGCCAGACCGCAGCTCCAGCTCCCGCAGGGTCAACTCCTCATGCAAAGTCGGCTCTAATTCGTAATCCATTATGGCCAACTCACGCACAGCGGACTCCAACTGCATTACTTGTTTCGCCAGAGACCAAGCTCTCTTGTTGTGGACGTCCAGCATGCGCAGCGTAGCATAGAGCTGAAATTTCCGCATTCGCTGCGACTCCTGCACGAAGTAGGGCTTTTGAAGGTATATTGAGTACAGATCGGGCCGCACAACCAGCTGGAAGAGTACATTCTGCAGTCCGTAGAGTTGCAGACGTGCCAATGTTTCCATCCAATGGAATTTGCTGCTACCCCAGACATCCGATCGGCGCTTGAACTGCGGCCAGGTTATTTGCTCATTTGGTGGCACCAGCTCCAGATAATGTTTGGATGAGCGCGTCGATGGCTCTGCCAGGCGACAGGTCTGATAGAAACTCAGGGCCTTGGCCTCCACACTGCTTGGCGGAACTGAACCATTCTGCTGCTCTTGTTGCAGCTTAGTCATAAGAGTAACCAGATTGCTGTTAACCTTGTGATCAATGAGGCCAGTTATCTCAATAAAGTCATCATTCTCGTGCACCTCTCCCCACTTGCCACACGCGTATTCGTAGTAATCATCGCACGCGGCAACACTCACGTTCACATAACTAAGTATCTGATTCAGTAGCTTAGTATTGGGATTAGTTGTGTTAGGATGTTTTGTCTGACACCGGACACCTGACAGACACCATAATATTATTAATATAAATCGAAAATTGCGACAACTCGATGTTGGTGTCGGCATTGTCATTAACGAACTGTCTGCTCCGCTCGGCTGTTTTTTCGATTTGAGCTGAGCAACTGATCTATAATCAGCAAATATATATACTATATAATAAAGATTGTCTCAATTTATTTCCGTAGAGAGTGCAGTTAGACAAAATAAAATAGGGTGTTTCATTAGAAAACCCCACAAAATATAGGTCAAACGTCGTGCCAAATGGCTATTCTGTGGAATAGTATCAGTATTGCTTTTTCATTGTAATTTTAGTCTTATTTGATTACCATTTTCTTAATAATATTAATTATTATTATCTGAATTTTTAAATAAACCAAACAACTAAGAGTAGTCTAAAAAATGCATTCATTTGTATGCATTCAGAAGAACAGTATATTGAATTTGTGTAATTTGTCTTTCAGCGCAATTTCTTCGATGATATAAAAAAAATATAGATCTTAAATGAAACATAACAAGCTCCTCAGGCTTTTGTTGTGAAAGTAAAATCATATATAAAAGTACTTTAACATTCATATTGTGCTCTAGTAATTTCAATAAAATTTCAATGAGTTTCTCGAATATTAAAATAAAATTGAGATTTTTTAAGTAAACAAAATAATTCAGAGCATTGTGGAAAATCATAATACAATACGAGCGATTATTTTTATAAAATATTTCAGCCAAAGCACTTTTTGAATGTTATAGAAACTATACATACTTCGAGTGTATAGCTTTTGGTCCTGTTCAGCAGCCAGCTGACTTAAATATCGGATTAAAATATTTTTATGTTCTTCTTTCCTGTACGACACTGTTGTCCCCAATCTTTTATTGTTGTTCTCAATCTCTGTGTCACTATCTTAATTATGTGTATTAACATATTATTAAATTATTAAAAAGCTTTGCATAGTTTTGGTTGTTGGAAATTAGTCAAAATCTCTCTTCCTCTCGTTCGCAATGCCTCTTTCTCTCTTGACGACGGTCTCTCTTTCTCGGTCTCACTTCTCTTTTCATAATCAAGCTTAAGTCAAGAATTGTTTTTATGCCCGCATAAAAACACAATGTTATCAATGTTTAAATTAACGAATGTAAATCCCAAAATTATTAAAAATATGTCAATAATATTTACATACGTATACATATATCTGTGCACACATACATATGAATATAATATAACTTACTTGTACTTTGCTGACTCGGTTATCATTTGTTCATTCTCGCGCGTCCAATAATTGAGCGATGTGGGATTTGCCTCGATGAAGCATTCTAGCGTGACATTGAAGCCCATAGGAATCCCAACCAGCTGATGGGGTATCCAGACCATTGGCGAAACTATAATGCAATTTGAAGCATTAAATTATGTGTTTAGGTATCGATTGAATCATTTCACAACTTACAGTCAACGCTGACTTTGATGCGCTTGGAGACGCTGGGCGGCACTCCATTTGAGGCAATACAGAGATAAGCACCCATGTGCAGGCGAGAGATGCGCTCGAGTTCCAATGAGTCCGTCTCCAGGTCGTTCACTGGAACAATCAGCATTGCAATGGAGTCTAATATTTTATGCGAATTGCCTTGCAGCTGGACTCACCTTCGAGGGTCTTGTTGATGACAATTTTATGGTTGTCATCTCGTTTCCATTTGATGGACGGCTCTGGGCTGCCTTTCGCCTTGCAACGCAGGGTGACATTATCGCCCTCGCGCACAATGACATCACTGGAGGTCAGCGCATCGTCAATGTTTGGTGGCACTGTACAAACATAAAATGTAAAAACAAAAACGGTCGTTTGGTAAGAAAATTGGTATTGTTATTTCTGCAAGGCTAAACATAAACTGAAAGCGAGCAGTGCTTGATTTAAATGCAAAAACTTTTGCATTTTGGCAAATAGCGTTGCCAAGAAAGTGGAAACAGCTAAAGCTGAAGAAGCCAAACAAAGCGTGCAATCCACGAATCAAATATACACTTTTCGATTCTATAAATCGAGTCCATTTAAATTTGTTTTGTAAATTAACTGATTATGTATGTACTTATATATAATATAATCGTCTACCAAGCTCTTAATTGAATAATGAAGATCTCGAAAGAATGTTTGGCTTTTCCTTAGTGCTTATATTAAGCTTGTCAGCTATTCACCGCAAATAAGCAACATGTTTTGGGAAACTCAAAGCCAACCTCTTTTAAGAAGAGATTCGCAGACGAATAAGCGGCTAAGTAAAGCGAAACAACAATCGGAGCAAACAATTCGACAAAGTTTGGTTGGACTTTTGGGAAGTGTAGAAAAAAGCATTTCACGCATTGTTGACTTTGACGCGCTGATTCAACTTTGTCCCAAGAGATATTTTAGTTTAAGCCTAATTAGCTTTGCGACAAGTCTTTGGCCTGGCTAACTTTTTGGGCGAGTCTGTTAATTTAAAAATCGATGCAGCAACCTTCATCAAATTGTCATCAGCCTTGAGGGACACCGTTGCCTTCTGGCTTTCAATTGCTGGTTTGAAGCGTTTCTGTCAAACCCTTTTTTTTCTCTTAACTTTCTTTTTGACCATCGCTATGCTTTGCCCTTCAAGACTGAAAATCTGTAATGAAAAATCTATGCAAATCAAAACGTACAAAGCCAGAGGCTATGGATTTGGAGTCAGACGGGCGGACAGGCGGACAGGCGGATAGACAGTTGGCTAGCTGGACATATGGACCGGTGCTGTCGTTGTCGCTGACAGACGCTGCAGTTTGTCTCATTTCATATTCCAAACGGTGCCTGTAATCAAAAGATATCGCATGCAATTTTTTCATTTGGGTTAAGGCCCGAACAGGCCTGTGAGTCACGTGCCCGACGCGTTTAGCTGTCGTCTGACATTTGACGCCTTGACAGTCATCTCGTTGCCTGACCTCCAATAATCAATGAATGCTTCAAGAGAATTTCAATACTTAAGCGTGTAACTTTGCAGCGCTGATAACTCAAAATACATAGAAATTATTAAATATTGAATTATCGACTTTTCTGTATTCCTGAACAATCTTAAGTCCCCGAGCATAGGTCTGATTTTTAAATGAGTTGTGCTTAACTGAACCAAATAAGAATTTATAAAATGTGTATCAGTTTCATTAAAAGTCTCAATTAAATCTTTGAAAATTAACGCTGCTCCGCCTAAGGCTGCTTCGGGCGCATTCAAACTGGTTACATCCTTACCTTTCGGTCACATAGCCATTGGGGACATGGCGCATAAGACCAAACTGTAATTAAAAGTTCCAATTACTTGAACTTTTTCTATGAGCTGTAAACTTTTGTCTTTTAGCTGCTTCGATTCGCCAGCCCCATAATGGCCGGGACCTTTATGAGCCAAAAGTGAGAGAATAAAAAAGTTTGCTCAAACCGTTTGCTGTGCTATTAATAAACGCTTGATGTGCTAATCGCCGAGCTGGACATAAGCGCAGCGAATTGCTCCTTGGACAGCTGTTGGCCTCCCTATTTGACATATTAGTTTCTTTATTGATATTTAGCAGCTGGCGACATAAGAAAAGCTAGAAAACTTTTCTTCGCCACAGACGTGATGGCTCATATATTGTTTTTCTTTGCAAAACTTTTCACATACAAGCTGGAAATTTAATTAGCCAAACTAAATCCGATGTACAAAGTTTGATTTTAAGACTTGTGACATCTTGTGTGCCTCATAAACCAGCCAAACAACGTTTATTCAATTTATAATTACAGTTTACAGTTCACAAAGTTAATACTCTTTGCAACACTTTCTAATACTCGAGGCAACAAAATGTGGCAAATTATTTAATTGCCGTCTCCGCTTCCAAAGTTTTTCAGTGCCCTGATAGCAACCTGACCTCACCCAGCCTCGCCTAACTATCTAACGAGCTGCAATTAGTCTTCATATCCTTAACGCACAGAAACACCTACCAGGAAACACAGACTAGGCGGGTTTATCATGCAATGCATACATTTTTGTTGACCAACAATTTTGCAAGTTATTTAGTAAATGTGTATTTGAAATATACTTTTTGCACGCTTTAGTAATTAGCTTGTAATATATATATTTTGTCTGTCTCTTGATATACCATAACCATAATTATAATTCATATTATGTATGAGATTATTATCCTGAATGCAAGACTAAGACTACATACATATGTTATGACAATGCTTACATACGTTATAAACAATATATTTGTATAAACACGTGAGATTAATATAATACAAGCCAATTGTTCATGCCAAAAGATTCATCGCCTCAGGTTAGCTGCAAATTGTGCAGTCTTTTGATCATTTAGATACAAAAGTAATAAATTTACGAGCATGTGAGTGTTTTTTTTTTTTCCAGTTGAGTCTATGCTCATAGATGCAGTGTTGCACATAACTCAGACGCACTGCACTGTTTGCCCCTTGCCTCGGGAATGTCAACGTTGTAATTGAATTTAATAAATTGCCTCATTATGTGAGTAGAAATTAAAAATTATGCGCCAACAGAGTCAACATTGTGCAGAGCTCGTTATTGTTGTTGGCTGTGGCAACATGTTGTTGCATTTGTTTTGCATTTTGTGCGGTCATTTGGTCGACTTTTGAGTTGGGGATTTCCCCCCCAAATTGCGCACGCTCTATTCCCTGGGGCGCCGCAAAGCATGCAACACAACTGCTGTTGCCAGTTGGGGCCGCATTTAAATGCATTTTGTGTGCGTGGCTCATAAATTCAAACGCGTTTAATGTTTGTTTTTACCGTGCCGCCATTTTAATATTTTGTGCTTTTGGGCTCGTGTATATTTTATTTCATTTGCCTCGTTTCGAATTTGGCGATTTCTGTTTGGCTCAGCAAATTAAAAACACAAATGTTGCTCCGAAATGTATTTATTTATTTACTCGTTTGCCCCAAAACATTCCAAATATACTTTTTCCGCTCTCTATTTAGACGGCAAATGCAACAATTTAATTTAATTATATTTGCTGCACAATGTATAATTTTTTCACTATTTAAATTGTTAAATTGAGTGTCCTTCTATGAGTTGTTCCACAGAACTCTTCCCAACAATCGTTTAGTCAATTTTTTTGTATTTGTTTTGAATGTTTTGGTAAACATTGTGCGTCATTTAATTTTGTTGCCTTTAATTGGATTTGCTATGTAAATTAAATGCATTTCATTTGATTCCGTTTTGCGATGTTTATCAATTTTATATTTGTGTTTATAGTCGACTTTTAATTTACTTGCTATTTATTGGAGTAAAGGGTATATCAAATTTCGAATTTAATATTAAATTGGCTTAACTTATTTACTCAAAAAGCTTTAAAATGAACACAAATTTCCACTTGAATTTTGAATCGATGCATAAAGCAAATGAAATTGTAAACCAAAGCGAATTTTCCATAAGTTTCTAGAGAGTTAAAGAAAGTTTATAATATAGAATTAAAATTTCACCTATTTTATGCAACAATTGAATTTTCAAAATACAATTAAAATATAACTGTACAAATATGTAAAAAAAAATAATTGAGGGATCACAGAAAATCAAAATATTTTATGTTAAATAAACATTTTTATAATAAAAAACACAGAAGCTTAATTAATAATGTTTCACATTTTTTAACTATTACCAAATATTCCATTAACAATATTTAATTTTTTATTGAAATATTTTAACTTTTGGCTGCAAGCATGTGAATACAACGACACGGCTACAGACAGATCCAGTTGATTGAAACGCTCGTTTTTCAATAAGAGCGAAAATAAATATGAAAAGTATTAAATGGCGCACGGGGCTTGCGGTAAACAAAGTTGCCACATCGAAAACAAAAAACAATAAATGGAAAGGATAACTGCAGCAATTGAGCGACACTCAAGTTGAGGTGCAACATACGCTTGGAGATTGGGCAATTTTCAGTATGCATTGTTAATAGTTTGGCCATTCATCGTATATTTTTTGCACAACGCCGATTTCAACGGATGGGTGCCCTTGGCTTTGGGGCAATCGGAAAGTTGGCCTATAAATCTAATAAAAATGCAAGCAAGTTTTCAATGTCGTGGGAAATGCAAGAATTTCGCACGAGATCCGCTTTTCAAGTTGACAAATAAACATCATCCGGTGGACAAACATAGAGCACACTGGACACCAGAGCGTGGGTGTGAATGTAGATGTGAATGTGGATGTGGATGTAGGCAACAGACGTTTTGCGGCAGTCACATAAATCAGTTTTTGTGGCAAAACTTGAAAAATATGTGCGCAAACAAATGGCATCCCAGCGGAGTCGACTGCAAAACTGAAAACTGCGCCATGCAACAGTTTGGACATGGACCAGTGGCACGACCAGTGGCAGCGACTGCGAAAGCGACGGGGTATGCGTCGTACACATGCAAATGTGCGACAACATACGGACAAGGCACATATGCTGCACGTGGCAGCATTTCAGTTTAGACTTGTCTCAACAGAAAAATTCAAGGAAATGACTTTAAAACAAAAAAAATCCAATAATAATTAGTTCTAGTCGATTGGGTTGTCACAAGTTCACATTTCATTCGACCGATATGCAATAATAATTTAAATATGCATATTTTACTTGTTAACTTTGAGCTTTAAGTTTTGGTTTATTTTCTCTGCGTGTTACAAGCTTTAAAAAACAGCTAATATACCCCAAGCTGTGCATGAGTGTTAGTACAAAAATGGCTGTGGCATATTTTAAATTTGTACTTTTTTTTCGTTGATAATTTTTTGTGATTTTTGCTTTTTTGCCTGTTGACCAGCGGCCAAAGTTGTCCTATTTTTTTCCGGTAAATTTGCCTTACCCCGACTTTTGCCACATCAGCATGTGTGTGTATGTGTGTATATAGAAGATAAGTGCAACCATCGTCGGTAGGTTTGTGTGCGAAAAAAAATTGCACAAAAAAAAATCAGGCAACGAGATTGTAGAAAATTCTGTGAAGCTGCTGCTGCCGCCGTTTTGGTCACGACACGTCGAATTGCCTGAACACGCGTGCGGTGCGTGTGAGGCGTGTTATTTGAGCATTTTACAACACTCAAGCGTGCTTAACGGCTTTTTGAAAGTGCTATCAGGGAGCGAAGCACAAACAAAAAATGTTGCACAAAAAATACAACAAAATCTATATGTATATACATAAAAATGTGTAATCAGGAATATTGCAACGCTGCGTAAACGTGAAACGCTTAGCTTTACATACATACATACATACATACATACATACATACATATGCACTTATGTTTGTACTATGCCATGTAATGGAAAGCATGGGTATCGCATAGGCAACAAGAGACAGGTGGGCCAGTTATGCAAATTGCTAGAACACACCTTTGTCAACGTTGCAACAGATTTTAAGTTTTTTACATTTTTGAGTTCAACTCAAAATACTACTCAGATACCAGCACTATAAAGACAATCTAACAGAATCTACTTGTTATATAATCTCCAATTAGGTTTTTTATGAGACGCTAACATCCTAACACTGTTAGTTATAAAATGCACGAAAATTCATAAATCAAAAAGTCTATCTCGAGAGAAAAGGAAAATCAATCTTTGAAAAGTCAAAATAAATCTTTACATTTATAAATAAATGCAAGAAGTAAACAGTTTGAATTACAAAATCAGTAATCAAAGAATATTTGCTATCCGTTGACGTTCAGTCTCATGCTGATATGTGATAATATTTATCTACTATCTGCTGCCTGGACTTGTCACAAAGATTGTGCTTGCCACACATCTCTGACAGAAATTCCAGGAGAGAGCCAATGACTATGGCATTGTCGCCCATTTCCCAGTTGCCCAGACACATGTTGCAGGCAGCCCAGGGGGCGCGCACACACACATACAAATGCAACAGTTCATTCTAAAATGTCAAATGTCGTTGAGTGCGTGTGTGTGTGTTTGTTTGGGTGTGGCCGACTGAGGTGTGAATGTGAAAGGCAGCATTTGAATTTGCAATATTTAAAGCATACTTCTATGGGCAGAGTGGACAGCACAGACCTGAGTCAAAGTCCAACGTTTGTTTGCCTCAATAAAGTGCTTTATATGGAATTTAATTGTATGTTGACTTAAGCAAGGCCTAAACAACTATGGTTCGGACTGCGTGTTCCAGGGATGGAGGAGTGGCGAGGGGGGTTGTACGTCAACTAATACCTGGCAATAGTTTGTTTGGTAAATGAAATGAAATATGCAAGGGACATCTGTCCAAGTTGCGACGAGTTGTTCATGTAACTAGAGGCGCACGCCAGAACAAATAATTCAATGTCAGCCATGCTGACAAAGTGTACTCACACACACCCACACACACACACACACACACAAGCACACACACACACACACACAAGCATATATAGCTATATACACACGATCTCACTTACCGACAACTTTGACAAAGCCATATTGGGTTTTAGCCGTCACCGTGTTGATTTGGCACATGTAGCGTCCCATGTCCTCCTCCTGAACGTTGTTGATGTGCAGAAACCAGGTGCGATGTTTGTCGTGCTTATCGTGCGTCACGCTAATCCTCGGATTACGCGTTATCACATGATTGTGCACCGTCAAAATGGCCGATTGCTCAAAGTGCATCCACGCCACCTGCAACAGAAACAATTTTGACTTTTACAAATCTATTTTTAAGTTATGCTTAAGGCCGTTTATCACGCCAAAAGTATCAAATGTTAATTTATAAGCAGCTGACAAAAATGTCGCCATTCGTTATTGCTAAACTTCGTCTGCCATCATCATCAATTTTTATGAAGGATTAACGACAAACGATGTCGTCCGGGTCCGTTGGTCAAATTGCCAAAGTTCGCGTCACATGTGACAACAGCTGCCGTCGCAAACTTTACTGCCTTCGTGCGTCATCAGGATGCGCATCCTGGACGGCAGCAACCGCTCCATTTCTGTCGCTTATGCAATAGTTTCACACAGAACAACCAGCAATTTATGCAAATTTAAGCGAACAGAGAACATTGGTAAGACGTGCTAAATGTAAAAATAAAAAATATAAGCAACCTACCATTGTCTACTCTTTCTTTCGTCGCGTCGATGCCATTTCAATGATAAATTCGAGAGCACACACAAAAGAGACAGCAGCGGCAACTCAACAGCAACGACAAAAACAAAAACAACTTTTAAAGAAGTAAATAAAATGGGGGTAGTCCCCCATCAAGATGACGAGTAGGAGACGCTAATGTTGGCTCTGCACACAGAGCAGAGGCGTAGCAAAGGGTGCAGAGTATATTTGAGAATATGGCTTTATTTAACTATAGATTAAATACTTAACTGGCTGAGATTCACTTTCTCCAAAATTATATTTTGTTTAAAAAAAAAAAAATAATAATAATAATGAATTCCAACTTTAATAAATACGAACAAATAATTTGGGTTTATTTAGTCATTACATTTTACAGATAAAACATTCTCAACATTTCTAGAGATGTCTGGTGAACAACAGAAAAGTAACATTCATATTTTCAGAATGTTTCATTTTTAAACATAATATTTAATAATACTTATATATGGATTATCTCTTTATTGCCTTTTTTTTTTGTAATCTAATTTTCATCTGAACTCTTCACAAATCAAACTGAACGAAATGGATTACAAAGTGCTTCCAGAGGAGGGCAAAATATGGATTACCCTTAAGTGAGCGGAAAACAACACATTACTAATTATTTATTTGGTCATAGCTATGATTGATATGCCACGGCTATCACTCACAAGGGGCCAACTCGACATCAGACTGCACTTAACTTGGCTGAAACTTTCACTAGAAGCTTCCACATCGTGTCTGTTTTCGTTATGCTCCTCTTCGAGGCCACCTCTGTTGTGGCTCGCCCGTCGATATGGTTGGGGAATGTGGAGCGAGGTCGAATTGATCCGGGGATAGCTCCCCCTGCTTATAGCATTGCCGACATAGTGTCAGGCAGCATAGACAGATATCGGTTAATTTTTCAATGTCTGCAATGAAAACGTGCGACAAGCTAACAAAATAAAATAAACTCCTTGGCGTCTATTTACATTGGTTCGTTGTCTGACTCTTTGGCATCTCGACTTGAATAAAAATCAAGCAGCTGTAGTTTGCTTAAGTAGTTCTCAGTTCTACTTAAGCTAATGCCCCCATCCTCCCTTGAAAAACAACAAATTCAAATATTAATGAAGCCACGTTTATCAACCGAGTGAGGGCAAAGTGATCCAACCAAGTGGCAACCAGGACAAGCCATATGCAAAATCAATAAAACTGCATTAGCGCTCAACTTGGCAAAGCTTTTAAAGCGTCAGATGCCAAAATGCATGCAGACTCACACACACACACACACACACACACACACACACACACACACATTAGTACCCAGATGGTCCGACATTTTAAAGTGTTGGGCACAAAATTTGCTGAAAATTCGCTGCATTTGCATTTCACAATTTGGTAGTTTTTGAGGTCATTTGAATGAAATTAATTAGGCTCATGTAACGCCGGCGAAAAAGTTGAAAAGTTGAAAAGCCAAACAAAATGGACATTAGCTCCCCTGCACCCAATCCACAACACCTACATTTGCCTAATCAAAAAATACTGTGCAGATTTTGGGGCATGAAAGCGTTGCCGGTGGTTCGAGTGTGTGATATTTGGCTTAATAATATTCGGTTGCAAAATGTCAGCGAAAGTCAAGGCAATGTTGACTCCGCTGTGGGAGGCTGTGACTTTTTAATAGGCTTTCCATCTGCCATTAAAATTTTACGCATATTTAAGCCCATTTATAGTTGCAACATCCTTCCCAAGGATTACAGGCGGCCTGGCTAAACGTAGCAGTTGATAAATCCACATTCAGACTGACATTTGAGCTCGTCTCGCGAACGACTCAGCTGGCTCAGACTGCATGAATCTCAATTTAGACTTTGCCTAATTTAACTTATGCCAATGGACTACAATGGGGCACACAGTTGTGGATACAAATTGCTCGTCTGCTAAGTGGACAGAGCTCGGCGAGGGCAAACGTTAGTTGAAGTTCATGTTTAACTAATGAATAGAAAGTGCTTTCTGCAATAAGGCTTGTCACGACATTTGGCTGGAAAATAGTTATATTTCAAGCAGCAACCATCCGCCCTTCACTATTTTGACAAACTCACAGGAAATGTTTTAAATATGAACTCCAAAATGTTCTATTGTGTAGCGCATCAGAAAAACTAAATATAAAAAATATTAGAGCATTTTTATTATATAGTTGGTTATAGCTTTTTCAGTATTTCTTATAAATATTATATTTATATTACACCTAAAATAATTTAAAATGTCACAAAATGCGAAATATATAAACATAGAGATATCTAGACTTAGGTCAGTTATTCGTACTGCGAACAATTCGTGGGTAATTTTCTATCGTTCAAATGACAGCTTTCAATTATAATTTGTTGGCTTTTAAAATTCCAAGTGTTATAACAAATGGACAACACTGGGAAACAATTCCAAACGGAATGTAGAAAATGAATTATTGTTATTTTGCCAGTTAACAGAAATCTAAGCAGAGATAAAAGGTATTTAAAAATATTAGCGTAAATTGAAATAGTTGTCGTGCATTTTATACCCTTAACCCATTAAAAATGGGTAAAAAGGGTATAATGGTTTTGTGCAAATGCATGTAACAGGCAGAAGGAAGCATCTCCGACCCCATAAAGTATATATATTCTTGATCAGGATCAACAGCCGAGTCGATATAGCCCAGTCCGTCTGTCCGTCCGTCCGTCTGTCCGTCCGTCCGTCCGTCTATCCGTCTGTATGAACACGCTGATCTCAGAGACTATAAGAGCTAGCAACTTTAAATTTGGAATATAAATTCTCGTGTACCAGGCGCAGATCAAGTTTGCTATATTTTATCGATAACTGGCTCAGTTTTTGAATTATCGATACATTTCGATTTCCGATAGCAATAAATTCCACAATTTAAAAGGCAGAGGCTTCTAATTTATACATAATATGCATATATATATTATTGATCAATTGCCGAAATTTCATTAAGATCGGACAAGAAACATCAAAGTTATAGTCAAAAATATATTCTCATATTGATCTCATTTCTATCAGCAGCCGCAAACCTTTTCTGTATGCATAAATAGGCGAGCGCATGTGTGAGAAAGAGATGGCATGATAATCGACGCTAGCGTTAATATATTTGTGTGTATTCTGCAGAGCCCCGATAACTACTCTTCTGTGTACGTGGATATGTGTGTATTTATGTATGTATATGCACATTCAGTTCGGTCATTTGAGTGCAAATCATCTTAAAGGGAAATTAGGCAAGAAAACTTGAATATATTTAACAACTGGGTTAAGGGTATATCGCAGTCGAGTTAACTCGACTACAGCATCTTACTTGTTTCACATAAATTACTTGTAAAGTTTCTAAGAAATGGGTACCTAAAGTTGGAATACATAAAGTTACTAGTTTTACACGAGGTCTGAGTTGGTAAATTAATATACTCTGATGCTAATGTGAGCAGCTGTAATTTTATTCATAAAGAGAATAAATATATAATTTGAACAGAATTGAATTTTATTTGAATTTCGTGATTTCATTTAACAACTTTAAATCTTCCGGTAATCATAATATTCATCATTATCGGAATAATCACCAATTTCATTATCTTCTGATGAGCAGCTATTTTTATTTTCCATTAATGTGTTTGCTTTCTGTGCATTCGATTTTGTCAAGGATTTATTGAGGACCATCAACTGTTTTTTATAAAAATCTAAACACTTACTACCGCTTTTTAAAAGGCTCCAAAGCTCAGCAACACGTTCACTGATTTTTTCCTCAAGTTCTAATCGTCGTTTGTTATACGCTTGAAATGTCTTAAAAACGAAATACTTTTCTGAATAAAATTTTTCCGACAATTTGCTGACCCGAATTATCTCGTCCATGTGATTTTCATACTCTTCATTGCCGCGAAAGGATCCTTCTTTGGAATTAATAAGCTTTATGAGCTTCTCAGTTAACTGATTATCTAGACCTTTGAGTAAGCTCTGTAAATTAACATTTGGTTATTGTTTCTCCAAATAATAAAAAAATCATTATTTTACTTGTGTTGTTGTTGCAGGTGTGGTTGTTATAGGTGTACTGGGGTTATTGACAACTGTTGTAGTACTACCAGATACTGTTGTTGTTGTAGTACTACTAGATTCAGTTGTTGTTGTAGTACTACTAGATCCTGTTGTTGTTGTAGTACTACTAGATCCAGTTGTTGTTGTAGTACTACTAGATCCTGTTGTTGTTGTAGATGGTGTAGTTGTAGTTATAGTTGTAGATTGTGTAGATCCTGTTGTTGTTGCAGATGGTGTAGTTTTAGTTATAGTTGTAGATTGTGTAGTTGTAGTTGTTGGTCCTCCAATCATAATTAGAAGCAACAGCACCAGTGCATGCGAACTCCAGTTCCCGATCATGTTTTTGTTACCTTATTTTTTGCCAAGCTCGACTGAAGAGTGAGCTCCATAAGAAGGCCCTTTTATATCATCGCCAAGTTCAGCTTGTTATATAAAGGCATTTTTCTATTACGCTCAAGCTGATTAGGAGTGTCAAGAATAGCTCGCTCGCTATTGGCAACGGACGTGTTTTTTCATTGCGTATCGAATTTTATTTATTTCCCTTCGTTTTGCTTGTTTAAACTGTGTTATTTTTGTGCTCAAACAAAATATTGGCAATTCTGTGGTCGATGTTAAACACATTGTTTGAACTTTAATATATGTAGTTTAAACAATCAAAACAAAGCGTTCTTTCGTACAACAACAAACGGCAGCTCAAATCAAGCTTTGGTTTATATTTGTGTCTGCATACAATTTGTTTTTGTACTTTTACGCTCTCGCTTGTGTTTTCTCTCGCGCTCGCATTAACATTGTTGGTGGTAGCTGTTGTCGCTCTTTTTTTCTATTTTGTCTCTCCTATTCCGTTGTGCTTTTTTTTTCGGTCGTCGCGCCCGCGCCGTTTTATAGTTCTGTGTTAAGCGTTGTTGTTGTGTGTAAGTACATAGCTACATCTTTTTATACCCTGGACCCATTGAAAATGGGTAAAAAGGGTATAATGGTTTTGTGCAAATGTATGTAACAGGCAGAAGGAAGCATCTCCGACCCCATAAAGTATATATATTCTTAATCAGGATCAACAGCCAAGTCGATATAGCCATGTCCGTCTGTCCGTCCGTCCGTCCGTCCGTCTGTCCGTCCGTCCGTCTATCCGTCTGTATGAACACGCTGATCTCAGAGACTACAAGAGCTAGCAACTTTAAATTTGGAATATAAATTCTCGTGTACCAGGCGCAGATCAAGTTTGCTATATTTTATCGATAACTGGCTCAGTTTCTGAATTATCGATACATTTCGATTTCCGATAGCAATAAATTCCACAATTTAAAAGGCAGAGGCTTCTAATTTATACATAATATGCATATATATATTATTGATCAATTGCCGAAATTTCATTAAGATCGGACAAGAAACATCAAAGTTGTAGTCAAAAATATATTCTCATATTGATCTCATTTCTATCAGCAGCCGCAAACCTTTTCTGTATGCATAAATAGGCGAGCGCATGTGTGAGAAAGAGATGGCATGATAATCGACGCTAGCGTTAATATATTTGTGTGTATTCTGCAGAGCCCCGATAACTACTCTTCTGTGTACGTGGATATGTGTGTATTTATGTATGTATATGCACATTCAGTTCGGTCATTTGAGTGCAAATCATCTTAAAGGGAAATTAGGCAAGAAAACTTGAATATATTTAACAACTGGGTTAAGGGTATATCGCAGTCGAGTTAACTCGACTACAGCATCTTACTTGTTTCACAGAAATTACTTGTAAAGTTTCTAAGAAATGGGTACCTAAAGTTGGAATACATAAAGTTACTAATTTTACACGAGGTCTGAGTTGGTAAATTAATATACTCTGATGCTAATGTGAGCAGCTGTAATTTTATTCATAAAGAGAATAAATATATAATTTGAACAGAATTGAATTTTATTTGAATTTCGTGATGTCATTTAACAACTTTAAATCTACCGGTAATCATAATATTCATCATTATCGGAATAATCACCAATTTCATTATCTTCGGATGAGCAGCTATCTTTATTTTCCATTAATGTGTTTGCTTTCTGTGCATTCGATTTGGTCAAGGATTTATTGAGGACCATCAACTGTTTTTTATAAAAACCGAAACACTTACTACCGTTTTCTAAAAGGCTCCAAAGCTCAGTAACACGTTCACTGATCTTTTCCTCAAGCTCTAATCGTCGTTTGTTATACGATTGAAATGTCTTAAAAACGAAATACTTTTCTGAATAAAATTGTTCCGACAATTTGCTGACCCGAATTATCTCGTCCATGTGATTTTCATACTCCTCATTACCGCGAAAGGATCCTTCTTTGGAATTGATAAGCCTTATGAGCTTCTCAGTTAACTGATTATCTAGATCTTTAAGTAAGCTCTGTAAATGAACATTTCGTTATTGTTGCTCCAAATAATAAAAAAATCATTATTTTACTTCTGTTGTTGTTGCAGGTGTGGTTGTAATAGGTGTATTGGGGTCGTTGACAACTGTTGTAGTACTACCAGATCCTGGTGTTGTTGTAGTACTACTAGATCCTGTTGTTGTTGTAGTACTACTAGATCCAGTTGTTGTTGTAGTACTACTAGATCCTGTTGTTGTAGATGGTGTAGTTGTAGTTGTAGTTGTAGTTGTAGATTGTGTAGTTGTTGTTGTTGGTCCTCCAATTATAATTAGAAGCAACAGCGCCAGTGCATGCGAACTCCAGTTCCCGATCATGTTTCTGTTACCTTATTTTTTGCCAAGCTCGACTGAAGAGTGAGCTCCACAAGAAGCCCCTTTTATATCATCGCCAAGTTCAGCTTGTTATATAAAGGCATTTTTCTATTACGCTCAAGCTGATTAGGAGTGTCACGACCAAATAAATCTTCTTACATAGCCGCAGTGTAAAGTTTCGCAGCTTACGAATACTCTGTATTCAAGCGGTATGAATAAATTTGTTGTTGGTGAACATTTTTTTATGTAAACGGGATTTCACACATCTTTTTAAGATAATTGGTTTATAATTATCAAAAAGTAAAAACTTATTAATCTGTTTACTTTGTCTATACGAAACAAAAAATAATAAATGTACAAACACAATATTTGTTATAATGATATGTAAAAAAAAAAAATAAACACACTCTATATTTTGATATTATTTCCCATACCGGGAATTGAACCCGGGCCTTCCGGGTGAGAGCCGGATATCCTAACCACTAGACAATATGGGAGATAGTCACAATTTCACCAACAACTATTAAGTGCATAAGCTTGTCGTAAATTCTAAATATAATTAAGGAAGTTAAAAATAGATTCATTTTTGTATATATAGAATTCTAATTTTAATAAACAATGTCTGTGTAATAAATTTAAACTGTAACTGCAAATCTGATTATATTTTTCATTAGTAATAATGTCAGCGAATCGCAACATATTTTAACTATTTTCTATCTGATTCTCTGTTTAATTATGAACTAAAATGTATCCTTTAATAATAGGGAATGAAAATTTAAGCTGGAGTTCTGAGTTTTTTGTTTAGTGTGCTTTAAATCCATGCATATTTTTCCAGAATCACATGGATGCTGTCAGGACTGAAGCATATGCTGAAGGCGTAAATCGATAGACAAGACAGAGAATGGCCAATTTGCAATTTGCGTAATGGCATAACTTGATGTCTTTTGTTCTCACTTGGCCAGAGACTACGCTAAATACACGATATACCAAATGAAGTCATAAAAATTTAAACAAAAACTACAAGAAGACGAGGAGAAAAAAAAACGAAGAAAAACTACAAAAAAGTTTCAGCCAGAACAAAAATAAACACACTTTATTATGCCTGAAAATGTTTATGGTTGACTCCGGCGTACAACGAACGATGGCAGCCAGCATCGACAACAACAACAACAAGAACAACAACAATAACAACACAACTAAACTTATGCTCATGTTAGCCTTGTTGTTCTGCCTGGTTGTTTGTGTAGGCGTTGAAAATTGAAATACAAACAAGAGCATGACAGCATAAGAGCCGACAGTTTTGGCATGAAGCTAGCTACTACTCAGGCAACTCAGGCAACTCAGGCAACTCTGGCAACTCTGGCAAATTGTTAATGGTAAATGGTAAATGGCAGAGCGACGCTCAAAATATTAACAATTTAAGCGTAAACGTGTTAAAGGAGCGTCGAAGAACTACGCGAGTTAATTTACACGCAACTCAAATATTTGCACGCCAAGAATAGCAGCAGTTAAAAAGAATTAAGATTCGAAATTAACCATTACCATACCGAAGATGAAATACTCTGGTAGACGAAACTACGTCAACATTAAAACCATTAAGAAAAATAAATCTATTTGAATTCTCATTGGATTTTCAAGCAAAATTTATGTCAATTAACACATTAGACTAACTTTTTGTTTAAATTTGACTAAACCAATATTTATTAAAAATAAGAGCAAGTTATGAATTTAAAAACCAATTGCTTAAAACTATGCTTTCAAATATACCAAAGAATTTTTGTACAGTTCCAAGTATTTGTTCAAATATAAATCAAGTCCACATTTTATAAATGTACTAGCTAAATAATTCAAACGATCAACTGCATATAGCCAACTAGAAGTCACCAGAAAATGCACTTTTGGCCAACTTTATAAGAAAGTTTTTGTACCCACGGCCAGGATATAAAAATCAATTCCAATGTAACCTGCTGCCTGCTGCCTGCTGCTTCCTGCTACCTGCTGCTACCTGCTGCCGGCTACGCAACTATTTTGCATGCAAAGTCACGTTTTATTGCAGCTACGCGTTGTTGCTGCTATTTTTGCTGGATTTTGTTTTTTTTTTGTTTTTTTACCGGTTAACTTTTGAGCATACCTGCGGCAACTGCGGCAGCGAAACTGGTCGCCTGGGCTTCTGCGCATTGTTAGTTTGGGGCGGTTGGGCTGGCTGGCTGGCTGGCTGTCTGCTTGGCTTGTTGGCTGGTTGATTGCTATTGCATGCCAAACTTAAGGGCCATAAAAATTATTACGAGCACATAACATGCGCTCGCTGATAAAAGATGAAGCGAATATCTCGTTGTGTCTCTCGTGTCAAATGGAATTTATGCACGTTTCGGCCGACGCATATTATGGAAATTCAATTGGATGCAAATTTAAATTGCCGGGCATTCATACACACACAGATACGCACACAGACACAGACACGCACACAAACACAAAAGGCCATTGAAGCTCAAAGCGTTCGAGAGCTATGCATATCAAGTGCAGCCCAAAAGTATGCAGCACACAATGAATATTGAACAGTATCTCTCCAAGTGGATTGGACTTGGACAGACCATACACCTGATTAACGTGGATCGACATGGCCATTTGAGTGGTGCATCTGGGGAGACTTGAGCACAAATTACATAATTAAAGACAAAGCTCTCTGCACAGTTGGCCAATGTACCACAATGTTTGGCTGTGCTGTCAAGCGCTGAGCAGAGGGCAAACATGACTGGCACAATATTACACATAAACAGAAACAAAAACAAAAACAAAAACAACTAACAACTAACAACAACTATGAGTACAACTCATGTGTGGAGCAGAGTCAGGCAAGTCAACAAGTTCAATGTGTTGCCCTTCGTGTCCAGTCGCCGGGGGGCGCCTGTTGCTATATCTATTGTTGTTGTTGTTGTTGTGGATGTTGCTGTGGATGTTGCTTCTGTGGACCATGACTCGGTTTGGTTTGTTGTTGTTGAATGCCCCATAGACATGTTTGTCTAAGACAGCGGCATGTTAGTTCCCTCCAGGCTTTCGTGTCTGTCTGTTAAACACACTCACAAAGTCTAAAAAGCTGAGTTAACTTCAAGTTGGTTAGAGTTAACTTGCACTCAAATAAAGTTGACTCTATGCCGAGGATTAAATTGTGTGCGTTAGCAAGGAGAGAGTTGTTAAAATAGTTGTTAAATGAATTCTTGAAAATATATAGGGTATTTGACACTGTCATTTGCTAGCTTCTATTTACCCATTTCTAATTTATTAACCGTTGTAATATGGCTTTGGCGTGTTTACCTTACCTTATAAGAGCCAAGATTCTTGACCGAACAGGCCAATTTGACATTACGTCCCGCGGGCACTGTTATGTTATCAATGACGTCCGTGAATTCGGGATCCTCCTGGATGACTGCAAAGAAAATAGAACACAAGTTATTGTGACATAACTAATTAAGGCAGCAACTCAAATTAATTTCCCCCAGCGACAGATACAAATATTGTTTCCTTTCATATTTCCAAATACGCAGAGTTTCTCTATCTATAATTAGCTGTGCTCCCAAGCAACAATCAAAAATAGTTTTGGGCTGTCGTTAATTTTCGTTGAAGGAGGCAGACAGTTTTATGGAGGCACTTCAAAATATTAATAGCTCTAAAGACACAAGCCAAAGTGATTAGCCCATTACTGGCTCAGTTTACGAAAGTTTTGACAGCCAAAAGAAAGAAGGAAAAAAACGAAACTGTCAATAAAATATGCATTAAGTAATACTAGCTGATAAAATTTGAAGGGATTGCTTTTAGGCAATACAAACACACACTTATGTGCACACCATAGATAAGGCCAGCAAACTATAATAATTCATGATTCATAATTGAATTTCACGCCATGCGTCAATGCAATAAAACTGAAAACCGAGTGTCGAGCGATTGGTTCGCAAATCTGCTGCAGTTTAGCCTAGTGTGAAATTGCATTTGGTGGCATTGTTGCGTATTGTTGTTACTATTCTCACTACTTGCTACAGCCTTTGCCTTGCCAGCGGGCACCATCTGCCAACCCACAACTTGTGCCCCAACCACCAACCACACCCCAAAGCGAGTGGCGCCATTGTTGCCGGTTCCGTTGCTGCATTTAAGGTGATAAATGTTGTGTAAACGTTTGGCAGTTTGGCAACTCGACAGGGTGCCTCAGGTTTGCTTAGGGCTGAATCAATAGTTTTATTCGCTGCGTTAATGTTTTTGGGCAAACAACTCGATGTGCGATTGGCTTGTTTGCACTTCATGTAATCTTCTTAATGCTATCCGTTTTATCAACATTGTTATGAAGTAGCCATATTATTTACTAAAACAAACTCATTTTATTTACACACTCCACGTGAAGAGTTAAGTCAATACTGAAAGGGAGCTTATTCTGCAATTTTCTGACAGTCGAGTCTTATGTGGAAATTTTATTATTGAAAATAATTATTCAAACGCAAGTCTCACTTCTGTGTCAAGCTAGAAATAATATTAAATTAAACCTTGGTTATTAATATAAAATTGTATTAAATTATATTCAATTAAAATGAAACTTAAATGAATATTATATAAGTTATTAATTATGTATTTAGATATTATAAATTAAAATTGCTTGGAATAATATGCACAGTTTGAGATCAAACTATACCATCTTGATAAATTCCCACATTTGTCTGTTGTCTAAATCATATATGTATATAGATAAATGTCTAAGTAAAATGGTGTAAGGAAGATTTTAGCGAAATTCGGAAAAATAAGTAAAATTGAAATATCGACTATGTAAACATTGTCATTGCGTTGTTGAATGCGTTTACAGTATTTGAGCTCAATGATGTTTGCCAAAATGTAATACAGTCAAATGACAACAACTCAAACATATTGGATTACTGGCCACAAATGTCGTTCTGGACACAGCCATGCAGACAAACTGTGTCGACTACTGTGCATATTTTGCAAACGTTATGGTTACATTTTGGGATCGCTTAGCGTTAGTTGGGGTATACTGATGATGGGCTGACCGCCGTTGCTGCAACTCATTTAAGTTCTAATCACCTGAAACTGCGGCAATTAATTAGCTGGCTTGGGCTAACGACAACGGCAGCAACAGTCATTAGTTTGGCAGCCGGGCTGCCCCAAGCAGCCAACTAGAACCAACAACCTGGGCCAGCCTGATGGCAGCATCAGATAAACAACCACATCAGCATCAGCATCAGCATCAGCATAATGCGGCAAAGCACTACCTGGATGGCTGCATGCGACGAGTGCGAGCGAGAGAGGGGCAGAGTTGCGAGTGCCCCGAGTGCTATTAAAGCGACATCCGATGCAGCACCCAGGCAAATCGTGACGGATATTACATAGTATATAGCAACAACAACAACACCACCACCAACAACAACAACATTGCAATACGAAATATAATTAAGCTGTGCTTTTATTTGACATCACTCAAACGCAACGCTCCTTAGGCTTGCCTTTGCCCTTTGAATACTGAGCCTCATAATATACATATAAAACGGAACTCATCATTGGGGCTAAAAGGGGTATTAAGTTTCTTATTCCCGAAATAAAATGGATGCTTGGCAACTCGGTCAATTATATGTACCATGATCAGCCGCTAACTTCAATTTAATTCTGTAAATTTAAGACCTTGTATATTGTAAGTTCAGCATTTTTTATCTGAAATGAAAAATAATTACTCAATATTTATGAGCCTATTTGTACATATATTATTAATTAATTATGTTAATTTGATAAAATCTTTTTTATTGTTTACTAAAAATGAATTTGTACCGACCCAAAATCACGTTTTCAACTTTAAATGTACGATTGATCTAGAGGCCAAACTATGATTAAAACGCCCTTGCTTTTGAAAGTACGTTGAGTTTTGACGAAGTTATGGCATTTTGAAGGTTCGACCTATGCCCATATTCCGATATGCCGATTTTCTGACAATAATTTTGACTTATCTTCCGACCCAAAATCACGTTTTCAACTTTAAATGTAGGATTGATCTAGAGGCCAAACTATGATTAAAATGCCCTTGCTTTTGAAAATTCGTTGAGTTTTGACGAAGTTATGGCATTTTGAAAGTTCGACCTATGCCCATATTCCGATGTGCCGATTTTCGGACTATAATTTTGACTTAAGTTCCGACCCAAAATCACGTTTTCAACTTTAAATGTAGGATTGATCTAGAGGCCAAACTATGATTAAAATGCCTTTGCTTTTGAAAATGCGTTGAATTTTGACGAAGTTATGGCATTTTGAAGGTTCGACCTATGCCCATATTCCGATATGCCGATTTTCGGACTATAATTTTGTCTTATGTTCCGACCCAAAATCACGTTTTCAACTTTAAATGTAGGATTGATCCAGAGGCAAAACTATGATTAAAACGCCCTTGCTTTTGAAAATACGTTGAACTTTGACGAAGTTATGGCATTTTGAAGGTTCGACCTATGCCCATATTCCGATATGCCGATTTTCGGACTATAATTTTGACTTATGTTCCGACCCAAAATCACGTATTCAACTTTAAATGTAGGATTGATCTAGAGGCAAAACCATGATTAAAATGCCCTTGCTTTTGAAAATGCGTTGAATTTTGACGAAGTTATGGCATTTTGAAGGTTCGACCTATGCCCATATTCCGATGTGCCGATTTTCGGACAATAATTTTGTGTTATGTTCCGACCCAAAATCACGTTGTCAACTTTAAATGTAGGATTGACCCAGAGGCAAAACTATGATTAAAACGCCCTTGCTTTTGAAAATACGTTGAACTTTGACGAAGTTATGGCATTTTGAAGGTTCGACCTATGCCCATATTCCGATATGCCGATTTTCGGACTATAATTTTGACTTATGTTCCGACCCAAAATCACGTATTCAACTTTAAATGTAGGATTGATCTAGGGGCAAAACCATGATTAAAATGCCTTTGCTTTTGAAAATTCGTTGAGTTTTGACGAAGTTATGGCATTTTGAAGGTTCGACCTATGCCCATTTTCCGATATGCCGATTTTCGGACAATAATTTTGACTTATGTTCCGACCCAAAATCACGTTGTTAACTTTAAATGTAGGATTGATCCAGAGGCAAAACTATGATCAAAACGGTATTGCTTTTGAAAATGCGTTGAATTTTGACGTAGTTATGGCATTTTGAAAGTTCGACCTATGCCCATATTCCGATATGCCGGTTTTCGGACTATAATTTTGACTTATGTTCCGACCCAAAATCACGTTTTCAACTTTAAATGTAGGATTGATCTAGAGGCCAAACTATGATTAAAACGCCCCTGCTTTTGAAAATTCGTTGAGTTTTGACGAAGTTATGGCATTTTGAAGGTTCGACCTATGCCCATATTCCGATATGCCGATTTTCGGACAATAATTTTGACTTATGTTAGGACCCAAAATCACGTTGTTAACTTTAAATGTAGGATTGATCCAGAGGCCAAACTATGATTAAAACGCCCTTGCTTTTGAAAATTCGTTGAGTTTTGACGAAGTTATGGCATTTTGAAGGTTCGACCTATGCCCATATTCCGATATGCCGATTTTCGGACTATAATTTTGACTTATGTTCCGACCCAAAATCACGTTTTCAACTTTAAATGTAGGATTGATCTAGAGGCCAAACTATGATTAAAACGCCCTTGCTTTTGAAAATTTGTTGAGTTTTGACGAAGTTATGACATTTTGAAGGTTCGACCTATGCCCATATGCCGACTTCGGTCTTAGAAAAGTACGCATATATTCCATAATTTGTAAGCTAAAGTCACCAAATTTTGAAAGTACTGGTAGCTTATGGGGTTTAAGTAGTAGTAAGTAAGTAGTAAGTAGTATAAGCTTATAATGTGGGATTTTGTATAAGAATCAAAGGTCAAAGCTATCTGGCAACTTTGTTGCCATTCGCCCCGATACTATCGAAAGCAGGTAATCGTGTCAGTAGCGATATCAGTAAAGTATCGAAATATGATCGTCATCGAGACATTCCAGCCAGCTGTGGAAGAAAAGTGCATGAAGTGTAATAAAGCATAAGTACAACTTAATTATCAATAAGCACAAATATACCAATGTACAGTGTCTCTCGATGGGTTTTGAACGGTGTCTAGAAAAAATTTCAATTGCCTGCCATAAACTAATTATTCATTATTTTTCAAAAATTCCAAAAACCCATGGCAGGTAGATATATTAACCACCAAAATGAATATATGACCCTACAAAACTGGGATTTTCCCACCCGTTAGGTCGGGTTATGTAAAAAGTACCGCAATTTATGGTCTTAGGCTTATTGAACAGTTACTTTATGGACACCTGCGTGCCATAAAACCCGAATTTTTTTTACCTAAAATTGAATATTTTCGGTATAAATAGACCAATCCTCAGTAGTCAGTTTAGTTTTTTCCTGCATTTCGGGTGCTACGAGCCAACAAGGACTATGGGCAAGCGGACTACCATTGAGCAAAGGAAACTCATCCTGGAACACTTAAAAATCGGATATTCATATCGCCAAATAGCTAAAATGGTCAATCTAAGCACCTCAACTGTATTCAATATCATTTGGAGTTTCGTCGACGAAAATTGGACAGAGGGCAAGGGCGGAATTGCACCAAACCCGATTTTCACCGAGCAGGACGAGCTAAGGATCATCAAGATTTCAAGGGGAAATCTTAAGCTATCGGCTCAAAAACTGACTCAATAGGTGCAGGATGAAATAAGGAAAAAGTTCAGTGTGGGAACTGTGCTCCACGTTCTACGCAACCATGACTTGAAGGCCCAAGTACCACGGAAAGAGCAATTTTTGTAAGCAAAAAATACAGGGTATAGGATGACGTTCGCTAAAATCCACTTGGACAAGGATTTGGAGTTCTGGAACACAGTCATATTTGAATATGAGTACAAATTCAACATTTTTTGCCAGGTCGGATGGAATTATATGTGGCGACACTCCAATACTGAGCTGAGTCCCAAAAACTTAAGGGCAATAGTCAAGCATGGCGGAGGAAGTGTCATGGTTTGGGCCTGTATCTCGGCAGCCGGTGGCGGAAATTTTGTGATTATTGAAACAACAATGGATAGGAATGTGTACTTCGTTATGCTAAAGGAAAATTTACTCCAAAGGGCCGAGAAGCTGGAATCCGACGTAGTTTCTGGATCTACCAGGACAACGACCACAAGCATAAGCCCGGAATAGTACAGTCCTGGCTTATCTGGAACTGCCCCCACGTGATGATTCCACCGGCCCAGTCTCCAGACTTAAATGTTATTGAGAATTTGTGGGCTCTGCTGGAAAATAACATCCGGAAGCACAACATATCCAGCAAACAGGATTCCAAAATGCTCTGCTGGAGGAGTGGAGCAGGATCAGTCCAGAAACTACCCGGAAGCTGATATCTTCCATGAAAAATAGGTTAAGCGAAGTTGTTTAGGCTAAAGGATATCATACTAAGTATTAACATCCTTATTTAAGCTCTTATACGCCAAATATGTAACTTTTTTTAAGACTGTTCAAAAAGCTTTAGACATGAATTGTGGTTATGTATCAGTTTTTGACTAATTTTAATTAATTAATTAATATTTTAATAAGAACTAAAGTTTCTTTTTGAAATGTGATATAACATTAAACAAATTGGCATTTAAACATTTTGAATTTGTTTCCTTGTTTAAACTTTATAGCACTTTAAATTTTTTGCTAGACACCGTTCAAAACCAGTTGAGAGACACTGTATGTATATTGCAAAGCCATCCATTATAATACAATATATAATATAATATATTAACATCTACACAAATAATATTGAATTCTCAAGCTAAACTCAATTAATTCTGTATTTATGGTTTTATATTTTAATGTATTTTTAGAGAAGTTCCTTGCACTTGGCCTTAATCATATTGAATGTAACGCTGCCCACATTTTGTGCCGCATTGTTGATCATCTCGAAGATGTGATGATTCTCCTGACCCTCATCGACAGTGCGCTCGTGGAGGCGTCGCAATGCTGTAGTGTATGCCTCATATTTGGCCGCGCTCTCCGTGTCCAGTTTGAAGCTTTCGTAGAGCTGTTGTATGTCATACAGCTGCCGGCTGGTCTCGTCGTACAGCAAACTGGGCGTCTGCGGCAGGAGCAGCGACCAATGCACGTGCACCTGCTCCAGAAACTCAAAGTTGCTAAACAGAAAGATGACAAACAGATCCAAGCCCTTGGTCTTCAGTTGCTCCATTAGTTGTTCGGTAAAGCGTTGCTCGATGTTGTCACCCTGGGTCACTTGCTCGCTCCCTGGGCTGAGATGTCGTTCCAGAAAGGCATAAATACTCTGACGTTTGTCAAAGAAGTCTGGTATGGCCAGCATTTCATTCAGCTGTTGCAGCATTCGCTCTAGTTGTGTCGTCTTCTCCGATAGATCGGCATGCTCGCCATCGATAATGTCCTGGAGTAATCCTCGCAATATGAGCACATAGCTATCGATAATCTCAGCACCGGACAGCTTAACACGCTCGTAAAGCTGCTTTCCAAATTGACCCAAATCCAGTCGGGTTTCATTTGTGGCACTGTGCGTAAGATTTAGTTGCTCCAGTGCTGCGCCCACAGTTTGATCATTGATCAGGCGATGTGCGCCAGTCGGACGAGGTCGCTCGAATTGTTGACACAGGCGATGCAGTCGCAGCTGACGTATCTCCTGGTTGCTGGCATCTCGGGCAGCCCGCAGCTGCTGCTTGAGTCGACTTATGAACAGCAGATTGCGCAGCACACATGTGTGCTCCATGTCCAATTTGATATGTTGTTGTGCATCCAGCAGCTGCTTTATCAGCAACACCTTCGGCTGCAGCTTCTGGGATGTGCGTGCATTGTTCAATTGTTCAGTATAATTGGCATAGATGGCATTGCTCTGCAATTGTTGCAGGTAATCGTTGAGGCTCAGCTCGGCACGCTGCTCGGCAAACTGGTCCAAGGTGTGCAAGAAATCCAGCTGATAGTCCTTGGCGTTTAGCTGGGATTCCACAGAAAGAACTGCAGCAGCAGTCACCAGCCACAACAACGGACAGCAAAAGAGTAGAGGCAAATTGAACATCTTTTCGCAAATACTTTGGTTTTCCAACTAACTCGCAACTCAGCGTGGGTCAGTTTCAGTGCAGTCGCAATGTAAACACCACTTGTAACAGCTGTCTGATTCCGATGGAGAGCTGGGAGGGGGCATATAAAGGAGGAGGCGATGGTGCTGAGGTTCAGTGATGGGGTCAGTCGGTTTGTAGATTGCAAGCGATAGCTGCTGCTGCTGCTGCTGCTGCTACTGCTGCATGAACAGCCTTATCGCTCAGGCGACGACTACAACGCAGACTGCATCAATACACTGAGCGAAATGCTGTGGTCAGCCACATTTAACTTTGGCACGCGACTAAACCACAAGCCAAAGCCAATTTATGTTAAGCCTCAAAACATTTTTTTTTATTTTTCAGTCAATTGGGCACACGGAAAGTAAACTAAAAATTTATATTGATTAGCGGCACTTGTATACTCTTCTTAATCGGAATATTAATAGATAGTCTTAGATTTGTGCATTTGCTTATGCTTTAACCTTAATTACATTTAATCAAAGCAAGTGCAGCAACTTTAAGCATATTGATACATTTATTGAAGTAGAAAGACCAAAGAGATATTCTTGTTGCAGCAATTGCAAAGCTGTGTTGAATAGTCTAAATCATCAGGACTTAGCAGGGACTCGAGCAGCAACTGCTGCAAAAAGCTATAAACCGGCTATCTACGAGACATTGGTATACCCATTTACCTCTACCCTACTCCGCACACTCTGTGCTGTGTGTGCTTTTGAGTGAGAGTGTGTGAGTGTGTGTGTGTGAGTGTGTGTGTGTGAGTGTGTGTATGTTTGTGTGTGACCCTCTACGTGAGTGCACGTTCTAGGCGGCAATTGTTGACCAAGCACGGTTGCTCTCTGTGTGTACGCTGTGTGTGTGTGTGTGTGTTTGTGTGTGTCTGTGTGTGTAACTGCGGCCCTCTCGCAAGTTAAATAAAAGTTGCAGACGCTTTTCATTCATTGACAAAACTTCAACGGCATCCTAATTGCGCCATGGCGTGACTAGGGATGTACCTGGTTGAACCTGGACGCTTTATATCTATCTAACTGAGAGCTGTGAGAGCAGATTTTACCGCAGCCTGATTGAAATTTGTCAGGTTGATTGAACTCGTTTTTGGGCAGTCAAGTTGATGAGAGTCCGTTTTATTTGTGGCTACCTTTTTGCCGCTTTAAATCATTGCAAATGCCAAAACAAGTTAAGTTGCAGTTTAGGTTCTTCTTTTATTTCAATTTTCTTCGTTTGTTTATTGGAAGTTGGCAACGAGCCCATTCTGTTCATTAGCTTTAAATATTTGATCAAAGCGACTAATGGCCAAACACACACACACACACAGTACAACCAATAGAGCCAAAAAGTTCGCCTCAGTTTCTTACTAGTTGTTGTCCCAATTCGCGTCCTGCAGCCGCAAAAATCTTCATTATTGCCAACACCTATTAAGGTGGCAGCCCACAAATAGGCTCCGACTGGCACTGGCAGCCGCAACACACAAAGCACACGGGCGTAAAAAGTGGAAAAAGACCAATAAAAAAAAAGAAAAGAAACAGCAACAGCAACAAAAAATAAGGCAAATAAAAAGATAGAAAAGTCGCAACGTACAAGTTTTTAGCTAAAGAAATTTTCCAACAATTGCACAATTGGCATGCGCTACGCATGCGGATGAATGGGCTGCTGTCTGTCGGGACTTGCAGACGGAGTTTGCTCCACAACAAAGCCAAGCTGTGTGTCCTGGGCGGGGTGCAAAACAACCAACTTGCCTGGAAGGCACAGCAGACCTGACCAGGTCACAAATTTAAAGACTGTTTAAAAGCCCTTAATTAATTGAATTGCTTCAAAGAAAACTATGCTTTTAAAATGTTAATGCCTTGCATTGAAATTACTTTTAAGGAACTCCTTGCAACGGTGCTATATATATTTATCAATTGCCAATTAATTTTACAACAATATTCTATTAACTAATATTTACAGATGTAAGATGTAAGCAAGGTGAATAAAAATGTTTTTAAAAAAAAATTATTAAATAATTTTAAAGATTTATTTTAAAATCACTTAAAAACTGAAGTCTGACTTTTATTACTGAGCATACATTAATTGTTTAATTAGGAAGTTAACGAAATGAAACTCTTAAAATTAGTTAACTCCAATAAAGGAACAAACACAACACAATAAGCGTCCTGTTGTGAAGGATTTTGTACGCAAGTTAGCCTGATTTCGCACACTCGTATTATTCCGATAGTTTCACTACGTAAGTCGCAGAACTTTGCCATTTTTCCCCATCAGCATCACCGGCAGACATTTTTTCAAAACCGAAACAAAACTTTGTTGCACTGTTGGCTGGCAATCATGAGGCAAAGGGACAACGATGTCGACTCGGGGCCATCCATAAAACTTCAGAAGAGTAGGAGACATCCTGTTTGGCTGGTGTGAAAAGCGCTAAAAGCGTTTAAATGAATTTAAAACGGCAAAACTTTTGTTTTTCCAACAAAAAGCTGTAAAAAAAAATATACAAAAAATACTGAACTCTTTGGTGAAACATTTCTGCTTTTGTGAGTTTTTGCAATGCTGTGATTTTGTTTAAAGTTGTATAAAGTTGAAGCTTCTGGGGTCGCAAGTAAGAATTGGATTGAGTGGTGTCTTTGTGTGTGGATAGGGTTATTTCCATGCAAATGATAAGCTGACTCTTTGGTTACCACTGCCGGAAGCCAGTGCTAACTTAATTGATATGCTTTGCAAGAAAAACAGACCCCAGTGACAGTCACTGAAACTTGAGCTTAGCAAACTTTGCAAAACGCCCCCTGCCACGCCCTTTAACGCCAACGCTCCTTCGGCCGCCATTCTTTATCGCTGTCCCAGTCTACATATTGCTTAGCACAGACTCCGTCGCCATGCAGTAACCCAATTCGCAAGTCGCACAAATTGAGATCTATGGGCCATATAAATGCAACGGAAAATCGCAAGAGCCAAAAGACAAACAGCACAAAGTGTTGAGCGACGAATCCAGAGACACTCTTTAAAATTCAAAATTAATAATAAAGCTACAAATATCTTCAAATTATTTTATTATTATTTTAGTATTTATAGGAAAACATATAATTATTGTTATTATTATTAAAATTTTAAATACCAATACACTTATTATAAATTAAATTTAATTTAATGTTTATTTACAATTAAAATGTAAATCATCATTAAACAAAACATTCATTCAGCCTAATTGCAATCTTTCAAATGTTTTCTTTATTAACTTGTATAAAGGTAAGTCACAAATTGAAAGAAAATGAAATAAACTTAAACTTTGCAAGTGTATAGAAAGTTGGTCTTTCTCTAAGTTCTCACTCAGTACTTTCTGGCTCTCTCTATGTCCCTCTCTCTGTCTCTGTCTCTGTCTCTATCTCTGTCGTTGTTTCTAGTTGGCGGATTAAGTGATGAGTTGAGAAGCGGCAAATAAACATACCAAAAAAAATAGTCATATATTTTTCTAGTTTAGTTTGCGTTGTCTGCCGCTTCAGTTGATGAAAAGTGCTCTTTAAATTGTATGTGGCATAAAGTATGCTACAAATACAACCGAAGAGACCAGGATTTTATTTTCTGTTCGGACTGACCTCGAATGTGTGTCAGGTTTGCCTGCCTATGCATTTAACAAACGTGTCTCTTCCACTTAGGTGGCTCACTGGCTTTACCACTGGATTCTGGTTTTTGGCCAAATCCAGGCGGCTGCCAGACTCTTTGGCTGCTGTCGAGAAGCTGCTACCATCCAAAAATTCAAATGCAAAATCACATACAACCACAAGCAGCTCTTATTCGAATGGCAGGGGGCATTGGGGCATGGTGCATGGCGATAGGGCACAAGTTCAATCAAGCAAATGTAATGTTGCCTCGCCTGCCAATGCCAGGCGAATGCGTATAATACAAAGATTGAAACTCGCATTGACAGTTTGACTGAATGAATGAGTGACATGGCAAATGTATGTGTGTGTGTGTGTATGTGTGTGTGTGTGTGTGTGTGTTTGTCTGGTTGTGAACATGTCTTGTTCTTGCTGTTGTTGTTGGTTTTGATACTGTCCAGGCAATTATGAATGCAAGTGGGATGTTCAAACAGTTACTTGACTAAATAACTACCAAATATGTGTTAGTTTTGCATATTTATAAAATAAAATAAATTGTTTAAAATGAATTACTTAATTGTTAAAATTGTTGACTAATTTAAAATAATTTCGATCAACAAACTTTTGGGTATTTCAAAATTCCAATACAATTTTAAACGATACAACATCTACTTATGGACAATATCAATTACTGAAATAACAGTTAAATAAGAACAACAATGAGTGTTGAATAAAGCTGCTTATTCGCTCTACCCTCGCACATGAGTGTACGCATCTGCACACACAACTACACACACACGCACACACACATATATGAGTACGCACAGTACACATGTACTATATGCACTTAAGTGTAAGCAAAGCAAGTCAGGAATGGAAGCTACTCAGGCGGAAATGCGCATAACTGCATCACATCCACGGCACAGAAATACACACACTCACACACTCACACACACACACTCACACACAAACACTCAGCCACACACAAGTACACACAGAACTGAGCTCAGGATTTAAGTAACCGCTCGGTCGTCGGCAATGGCAATGGAAGCGTCCATTGCCTCTATTTTTGTCCTAGTCTCTCCTCTATCAAACGCTAAGTGCTGCTTTATTAACCAGGAGACAACAAGGACAACGACCACGTCATCGACTCGCCATCGAGTGCTTTGATGTTGCACGTTGGCCGCAAACAACAAATGAGTAAACAACTACAAATAAAATACGACCAGGCAACGGCGACAGCAGCGGAACTTGAGATTGTCGAAGTACATTGAAACTGTTGCCTCAATTATGCACTTTATCTGCTGCTCCTGCTGCATCCAATTGAATTATAACTAGATCGGAATTACATTAGCCAGCTGGTAGCAGATTACACGGTTGCAACTGACGCCAAATGCAATGCCAATTACATTATATTCATCAGTCGCGATCAGTTTAATCTTCGCCATGAACTGGTATAGAACCAAAGGCGGCAACTACGGATATGTTATTGTGTTCAAATTATCGCTTCTGTTGCTGCAATGTGGGAATGTGGCAAACTCACAAAGTGTCGCGGGGCAAGTACAAGTTATTAAACTGTCTATTTATATTGAGACTGAAATCATAAATTAACAAATATATTCCATGTGGATAGCTACTATACTCTATCTGCCGCAAGCAGCATCCATTCAGGCCGTCCGTATGGCGTTGTTTTGGCCACCTTCAACTGCAATGTCAAGACCAGTTTTGAGGTGTCTATTAATGGACCCAGCATCAGTTCCAACGTCAAAATGAATACGTCCCCGATGCATCCGTACAGCTCGCATATGTTTACTATGCCGCAACTCGTAAATGGCACCTATTTGCTGAGAGTGAAGGGTCTGCAGGGCTTGAAAGCTGACAGCTCGACGCGATTGAAGTGGCGTTATTTTATGAGTTTCATTAAATTTCAAACGCCTAAAACGATTTACCGACCCGGCCAATTGATGCAGTTCACTGTGTTCTACCACAATGAGACAATGCAAGGTGTTGTCCCACAGGCCAATGCGCTCATCTGGATTGAGGACTCCAAAGGGAATCGTGTCAGAGTTTACAAAAACTTCACGGTTACCAAGGGTATATTTCAATCGGAACTGCATCTGAGCCGACAACCCAATCTAGGAAACTGGCGCATCTGCTCCCAAAACGGAATTTACTCCGTTGAGGAGTGCGCTAACATAAGGGTTAAGAATTATGAGTTACCTTCGTTTGAAGTTAGCATTGATGCTCCAGCTGAAGTGAAGTCAACGGAGAAATCGTTTGAGGTAAAGATCGAGGCCAAATACGCCATCAATAGACCAATCGATGGGAACTTAACCCTGTACATTCGAACCCGCACGGACAATAAGACATCGCATAAGCCTGTGCTGCTCAGTCGATCGGCCACGCTTACAAATGGCCAAGCTAAGATCCTGTTGCCACTCTCATATTTCACATCAAGTATACCCTTAGGTATGCCGCTGCTGGTCAGATTAAGGGTATTGGTTCAGGAGAAATTCACAGACAAACAGGAAACTGCCACCAAATTTGTGACTCTATGGGGTGACTCTAAGGAATCTTTGAAAAAACCAAATATCGGCGTGGTGAGACTGCAGCCCTCACCTGCTGATCATGTCAATTTGTAAGTATTTGCTGACAAAATATATAACTCCTAATAATTTCAAAATCTTGTTTATAGAATCAAAATCATAAAATTTGGTACACCATTAAAAATCCCAAGTAAGATCAATTTTGAGCTTAGCCATAACCTTAAGAATGCCATGTGTGTCGTACTGTTCGTTGGTCGAGTCGTGGGCTCCGGACAGGTCTTTCCCAAAAAAAATACCAATAATTTTGATATTCAAATACAAATTACCACCAAAATGTGGCCATATGTGGATGTTGTTCTATATAGCATGGAAACGGACTCAAGTGTTTTAATCGTTGCAAGTCAGACAATTCCAGTGCCGCGAATTGAACACGAACATGTGAGTATCGAAATGCAAAGGGAAAGTCCATCAATAAAGTTCTCAACCCACATAGATTCATATAGAGGCACCGACACAGGTAAATCCTGGTGAAGAGATCCAATTTCGTATTAACACATTGATCGATTCATATGTGGGCCTCACAGCAATTGATAATCGCTTAGTTCAAATCGCAGGCGATTCAGTTAATGACTTCAATCAAGACTATTTTAATAAGTTAAAGAAGTCGATGCGACCAACTGCTTCTGATTTTGAACATGACGAGAGGCTATTGCATCAAACTTCCGGCTTAATTATATTGAGCAGTGCAGCTAATGTTTTGGATATGACAAAAAACATACAGTCGAGAACTATACGCTCAAGATTAGGACGTAATAAGCGTTCTGCATTTAATTTACCTAATATAACCAAACAAGTGAGTTCAGAGCAGGAGACAATCTGTTGTCAATTACCAAAAGTTAGAGAACAATACAACGATGTTTGGATATACGACAGCATAAAGAAGTAAGTGAATTTTTCATTTGAATATTTAAAAAATGATTAATGTACCTTTTTACTTACAGTACCAAGGCTGGCTGGACAAATTGGAAGACACGTGTTCCCAATGCCATTGCCAACTGGCGGCTGAGCGCCTTTTCAGTGAATTCCGCAGTGGGACTAACACTGCTCGCTCCCGAACCCTTTATAGACATCAAGAGCAGCAAGCTCATCTTTATGTCCATTGATATGCCTTATAGCATTAAAGTCGGTGAAGTTCTAAAACTACTTTTGATATGTTCAAATCAACACGAAATGGAGGTTGACGTCGAAATCAAACTGAATCAAGATGTCAAACGGTATCAACTCCTCAACAACGATGACTTACCTTTGCCTGCCTCGGAGTTTGTTAAACAAAACACGAAAATAATGAGCCATCGAACGAAAGCAGTCACCTTTAATCTTCAAGCCCTAACAGCGGGCACATTGAATCTAACTTTTCACGCAACATCTGATTTTGAATGGGATATTCTAAGTCGGGAAATTGTTGTCTTACATAGCCCCCAACGGACGACAAGCCACGTGGTGAGCTATACAAAACTTACAATGCGCAACCCAAAAACTAAAATCAGACTGCATTTATCCCATCAACCGTCAGATGATGGCGTCAAGTGTTTTGTCACCTCCCATGTGATTGCCAGTAAACTGCACAATTTAAATCTTGTTAAGCTATCGGACAATGGCGAAGAATTGATAAGCAAAATGATGTCTATGTACCATTTGTGGAACTTTGTGAATGATAAGAATTGGCTATCGAATCGATATAAAAAGTTTCTCAAGGATCAGTTAAGCGATGGCTTTCAATCCTTGATGCGTTTACATGCACGCAATGGAGGATTTACGTATAATGCAGCTAAATCAGAATCTACCTGCAGCTCAACATGGTTGACAGCATTTGCCCTGCAGCTGATCCAGTTGCTGAGAAACACGCCCATCAATTTTAAGGATAGTGTGGAAAGGCGAGCAGAGAAATTTCTGATCAACCGCATCGTGAGTGCCGGGCACTTTGAGGAGCGCTGTGAGACGCCAGGTCGGCGTAAGATCGAGACACTGGAGTTGAACATTGAGGTGCTCAAGGTGTTGCAGTATTCGAAACGTGTACTGCCTCTGCAGGGACCCCAGAAATGGACGAACGATCAGATGAATGCTGAAAACGACTACCACTTGCTGGCCAAACGAGGACTTGAAGCAATCGAATGGAAACTGCCGAAAAACCATTCAAATGCCAGCTGGATGGAACAGCGTCGTAATCTAGAGACCGCTGGTCGCATATTATCCAGCAATATGCGTCGAGTAGGCGTCTATCAACAACCTGAAATCTTTAACTGGCTTACGGTCCAACTTTTTGAGGTTGATAAGAATATCGATTGCTATGAATGCTCTGTGGCCAAACAGGCCTTTTTCGAATACCTGCAAAACGACGTAACCAACGTACCAAGCTTAACCGTATCGATATGGGGGAAAAAAAATAAAGAAAATCAATCCAAGATTTCGATCAATGACACAAATCGCTGGCTGCAGCAACAAGTACTGATCTCTACACAATATCCAATCATTAATTTAAAAGCGGAGGGCGTAGGTCAACTACTTGTACGCTGCGCCTATCAATACGAGCCAGAAAAGGTTAACGCCCCAAACAAACGTTACCAGATATCTGTACAGGATACCTCCAAGGGTTCTCTGCTTAATACTACGTTTTGTGTGACACGCAATCAACTTGATCTGGGAGACTACGTGGGCAGCATCATAGAGTTGCACCTACCCTCGGGTTATGTCCTGGACCCTGGAAGTGTGCAGAAGCTGCTGTGTGCTCAAATGGTGCATGTAAGTTATATCCAAAAATTATATATTTTTGAATAGAGTATTGCTTTGAAATCAGCACTTTCCTCTTAATATTGTCTCCAGATTAAACCTGTATAATAAATAATTGCTTACTTAGCTTTATCAGTCAATTCTTCATTCTATTTTTGGACTATAATAATATAAAAATCGTTAATTAGTAATTAGTGTATTCAATAGCTAAATTGATTTATTTACAAAGTGACGTCAATACTTTAAGGAGTTTAAGTACCAATTAAATGTATATTTGGTATTCATAAATGTATGCAGAAAAGAAAAATATTAAATAATTTCGAATCTAATAATATATTTCTTGGTCATATTATAGCAAGCCAACGAGTTCGATGAACAAACAAAGCTCTTTGTAAATCTGGTGGGACTTAGGCCTGGCGAATCAAGTTGCATGTCTGTCTTGGCCAGGAATTACCACAAGCTGAAGCATCTGAAGCCGGGTATGGTTTATGCCTCTGATATGAATGATATGAAACCGAGCGAAGCGTTCGCCTTCAAAGTAACTTTTAGCCAGATTTCTGATGCTTAATTACCAATTTTCGCAATAAACGAGTGTAGATTTTATATTAATTAGTCCCCTCTCTCATTAGCAATGTTGCTGATCCAACTGGCAAGGCTGTGGTTGGGGTTCAAATTGCTTACCACCCACCACCCACCTTCCATCAGTTGTGAGTTTAGCAAATAAAAAACCCAAAAACAAAAAAACAAAAAAAAAACAGAAACACAAACACGCTGCTTGTAAAGTTCAAAAGACATGATGGGGTTGAGGGTGTTCCAGGATTCCGAATTTAATGACTGACGCGTGGCAGTCGCATATTTCTTTACGCCCCGAAGCAAAAGTGAAAGCCACGATTCTGTCTCATGTTTTGCTGGCGTGGTACTTAAATTGAATGGGTCTGGCACAGGAAATGGACTTCAGTACTCCAGCACTGATGTAAACTCAACAGACTCAGTACTTAAATATTATTGCATATTAATGAAGGTGCAAATGGATGTTGGGCTCGCAAAGAGGTGTTTGTGTGTGCCGCATGCCTCAACAAATACAAATAAATTAAAAATATTTTACAAGTGGCACACATCACAAACAATTAAAATAAAAATAAAATGTGAGCGCAACATTTTAAAGCATAACAACTGCAATTAAACGAGAAGCATTATTAAAACTTCAAAGTAGATGAGCTTAAATTACATTTGATGAACTGCTGAATATAAAATATAAAATAAACTTACACAAAGTGTCCAAAAGATCTGAAAACCTTAAACAATGAATCTTTGTTTCGTCGTTTTGAACATAAATTATGATTACGATGAAATTTCTGAAGAGGAAACAAATTTTTATGCAAAGTGCCGAAAAATCTAAAGAATTATATACCAAAAACATTTAATTGAAATTCAAGATTTTTTAATTCAAATACATTTTGCAACACATACATACATATATACGCTTTATGTCAACATTATCATGCAATTGTTCAATTCAATCTTTTGAATAACTTAAACGGCATAAAATATTTGATGAGGATTTTTGCAGAGCAGACATTGGCCATAAAATAAACATAAAATATTTGATGAAGAGTTTGCACAGAAAACACATATTTAGAATTGCCTGCAGGTGAGAGAGAAATGCAATCCAAGCGAAATTTCAAATGTGTGATTGAATTTTAACAACTTTTCCGAAAATTGCCCTAACAAAAAGCAACAAAAAAAAAATACAATAAGTGCTAAGAGAGCCGTCACATACATCACATGTGTATTTATGTCGCACTTCGATATGCTAAGCTTATGATAATGCCCAAAATGTCCAAGTGCCAATATAAAACCTACGCCCAATTCACAATCTCAGCCCTTGGGGCAGGGCAACAAAAGACCAGGGCTGCCTACAACTATTGTGACGTTTGCTTTTTTAGTAGTCCTGCTAAATTTTCAATTTCTTCAAAAAATACAAAATGAAAAATTGTGTAAAAATATACATAACGTATGCAAAAATAACAAAAGGCGGATAGACAGCAAAGCCAACGGCATAAGCATCCCACATGTGTGGGTGGGTCAGAGTGGTGCAGTGGTGCGGCGAGATTGGTTCGAGGCGATAATGTATGAAATAACCTCAATTATGTATGTGTCTCGCACATAAGTAAGACTTGCTTAACAACAAACTCAAAATGCACTTCAATAAATTGTTGCCAAAAAGCAGAGTAAATTTAATTTAATGCATTGAAAAGCTTGCAATAAAATGCAAGAAAAGCATTTATTTTAAATTGCATAAATACGCAAGAATTTAATAACGTCTATAAAGCAAAGATAAGCAACGATATATTTTGATTAAGAATATATTTGATTTATAGTGTAGTAGAATTATTCAATATTTTAATCTATTTTATGGCCAAGCTGTAATTATCAGCTTTAATAGGATGTGAACAAAGTTCTAGATGCCACACCAAACTTTTTCGAATATATAATAATATAATATAATTCCTGTTGAATCGGCATCAAAATCAATTTGCAGCACAAAACACAACAACAACAATTTATTAACTCGTCTAAAATGAATAAAGTGAATAATTGGCCAATAATCTAATTAGCAACCCAATTAAGTCATGACTCTTATTAGACCAAATATAACTCTTCACAAACTTATCGCGCGAACCTCGCTCATCACATCATCACTCATGCCACATGCCACATGCCCATGCTTTACGGCTTTATGCATAAGTAATATCATGTTAGTGTCAATAGTTGTCAACGAAACGTTGTTGACAGACCCCATCTGCTAAGCTGATGTCTCCCAAAAAGAAGAAGAAGAAAAAAGTACTACCCACTCACAGAGATTGTGTTTTCGTTTTTTTTTTTTTATTTTATTTTATTATTTTCTTATTTTTTTTTTATTTATTTTCTTATTTTTTTTTTCTGTATGTCGTACATTTGTTTTGTGGCAGTTCGTTATCGCCATGTACGCCCATCTAGTTTGCTTTGACGGGGCGTGGCGCCCCCTCAAGGCTAACACATGCTACACATTGTATTATTTTAGATTGGCATTACTTTTGGGGCCATTGGAGTTGCCTGTGCTAAATACAACGAAGCTCGTTAGTTTTCCTTTCGGCGTTTGGATTCAGTTTTTCGTTATATTTGTCTGTGTGTGTGTTTTTTTTTTTAGGGCGATGCGTTGCCAACTTCCGGCGGGGCGCGTTACGTTGCTTATGGCGTGTCCTTCAGCCAACGCCTTGCTAGTTACATACATATGTATGTCTGTCCATGAGTGTGTGTGTGTGTGAGTGTGTGCGAGTGTGAGCTTTTTCGAGGGCCGCATATGTTACTTTATTGGCATTCAATTTGAGTTATCGCTATTTTTTCCTGTTCATATGCGTTATTTTTTGTGGCAGTGAAAATGAATTTTTCTACTCTTCACAATGTCCATTTTTGCTATTGGTTGTTTGAGATTGAATGCAACGACCAGTTTGAGATTTCCACGCTAGTTTACTCATGTATCTGGGCACGTTTTTGTGCGCCAGACCTCGACTATTCGGATAATCACATTTTATTTTAACTTTTATTTCAGTTTATTTGATTTTATTCGAATGCCATTTTGCCCGTTTGCTTGCGTTCAAGTTGATTTAGCAGACAGTTTTTTGTTGGCCATTGTTGTGTGCCCGGCCAAAAGTCGTTTTAAGCACACGCAAAGTTCAAAGTTTATTTATATTGATTGGCAGGGCAGGTCATTTGGGTATAGTGTCCGCATCTCCGGACATCTCTGCTCAAAAATCATTGCAACAATTTTGATTGATGTTTATGTCGAAATCAAAGTACAGCCGCTTGACAGTTGCAACATTTCAAAATAGCTGACCTGATTTTGTAAATTGGGTTAAGCAGTTTGGGAGGACAGACGTATTAATTTGTGCTGCAACAGCTTAAGTTTAAAAATGCTCAACATATTTTTACAACAATCGTTTCTTTTACTTCTGACCGCAAAATTGCATATATATCTTTTTATTATTATATTAAATTTTCTCAGCTTTGTTCGTAATTAACAGTCCACTTGTTTGCGTTGTTTTTGAAGCCCCACTGATTGCCCCACTGATTGCTCCTCATTTGACTGCGTTTCGGAGTTTTACAACTTTTTTACAAACTTCCAGCTCTCAACTCAGTCAAATGCCAGCCGCACACACATAGATACACACACACACACACAAATACACACACACACACCAATCGTTACGCCGATGAGCGCCGCTTTTAATTAAATTAACAACACAAATTGTCAGAAGCAGGCGTTGCAAATGTTACACGAACCTCAGGTATTCATAGGAAAAAAAATAAAATCAAAATAAACAACAAGTAAAAACATCGTGGAGCAACCTTATTAAAAACGTGTCAAAAACATTTTCATAAATATATCAAGTAAACTTTTTGTGGCCTCTCAAAGTGTCAGTTCCAAGTGTCAAAGTATTTGTGGAAAGGCTATGAAATCAATAAACTCAGAATTCTTTTTCTTTTTTTAAGGAGGAAAAATATCGACAAGTGTTCTTATTATAAGATAATTTATTTCGTTCAACAAGTATATAAATAAATATAGCATGCCAATAAAAGTGTTAGACAGCTAATAGAAATTGATTGAATTAGGAAGTTAAGAATAGTTTATATTATCATGTTCCTGTAGTCCACCTTTTACTACTTGTAGAAACTATAAATTTGTTAAACAAACAAAAAACGAGATTCAGTCAATTTAATTTTTTTTTTAATTTGTATTAATTATTTTGCGTCTTTTCTGGTTGGTGAATATTCCTATCAACACTTATTATAAATCTTTGATTTTTATAAAATAATTCTGTCGCTCTTTAAAGCGAAGTGTTGGTTAGTTAAGAGAAAATATATAAAATAAAATCTTGTTTATTTAAAGCACCCACTACTTTTCAACTGTAAATATAAATTTATATCATGGCAATTGAGGGAACTGTTTTGGGACACTGGTTGGGACGTCCACTCATAAAAAAACCTCCAACTTTTTACCGTTTGCGATAAAACGTACATTGTGTTAGCTTTCGGCTGATCATACGAGTACTGGTAGACAAATCGGAATAACACACGATATCAATAAGCGTGGCAAATAAAATCAATTGTTATGATGCCATAACATATCACATGCCCCATCTTTAGAGATGGAGATAGTCACGCCGTTGCAATGTGAGGCAAAGTTTTTCGTTTGCGTTGGCGAAAACTTCACAGCCCCTGTGAGTGTGTGTGTGTTGCTGAGTGTGTGTGTGTGTGAGTGTGGGTGTGGCATTTTTATTTTTCTTCTTCTTCTTCTTTGTGTGCGACTTGGGATAAACAAAGCCATAACTCAAGCAACGTTTTACTCGCAGCCTCGACTTGCATAAACAAATTGTGCCCAAGTGCTGTAAATGTTGCTTTCCGGGTTGCGGGTAACAGGATAACATATCTCAGTTGTTGTCTCTCCGGGCATCTGCGTAAAGTGAGTGAGGGAGCATGCTCGTCAAGCTCAGCGTAAACATGATAGATTTATAGTTGGCTCTGTTTTCTGTGGTCGCCGGCGACAACATTGCAGCAGTGAACAGTGAGCGCAACGTGCGGCATACTTAATGGCGCTCGTCGTCTTGTTGCCACAGCCGCAGTTGCCTGCTTAGCCTTATCATAGCTCGTAAACACATGGAGTACCCACAGAATCTGCTGCAATCTCAGCTGTTGTCTCGAGTTTGGGTTTGCTCGCCACTTGACTTTGTTTTCGTCAATAAATTTGGGGCAAGTTTTTCTTTTTTTTTTTTGGCAGTTTTTTTGTTATTTTTTTTGTTTTTTGTTTTGTTTCCCTTTGCCCCTTTGCGCCGGCTCAGCTGCCATTTCGAAGTTGGGCAGCCGGTTGGTCGGTTCACCTAAAAAAAAAATAGGAAACCACATGCTGGGCGCCTGTTGGCATGCCACAGATTTCACGCATTTTTTGCTGCTCTTTCTGTGGCGCCCAAACATAGGCAAGCGTTGTGCAAATTTGACTTTAAATGGCGTGTTAACATTTAAATGTTATTTTTACGCCTCATAAAATGGCTCTATAAAAACAAGGCAAAAGTATAAAAATATAAAAGTTTAACAAATGTTTCGTTATTAACCAGTGAATAAAGAATAAGCGATACGCTTTGCTGCTCACTCATGTATTTTGGAGCAAAGCGCATCAGAGAGAGTTTCTCAAGCGATCTCAAATATCTCGAGATTTGTATTTGGATGTGAGTAAATATTGTTTATTGTTTTATATTCATATATTGTTTACTATATTCACTGTGTAAATATTCTATTGTGTTCACTGTTTAAGCCACTTTATGTAAGCTAGCAAGTTTATTAAATAACTACAATTTAGAGCATTGTTTTCTTGGACTCCATAATCTGCATTATTTAATTATAAAATGCTGACCAATTTATTTATCACTATTGAAGCATTTGTGTATTTTCAGAAGAATTAGAGCAGCTTTGGTTTTTGTTTATTTTATTTTGAAATGATGTTTTGTTTTATTGCTTATGCAAATTGGCTGACTAATTTTGTAAGGACTCACAACACAAATCCTTTAGCTTCAGTCGCTTCGTGAACCTTTCCATAGCAATGAGATTTATCTAGTTCGCTTTTCCTTTAGCCATTTATACACACAAACACAAACACACACACACACATATATATATATATATATATATATGTATATATAAAGCAGCAGAGTTGTCCTTTTCTTTCTTATTTTTGAGAAAAGGAAACTTTATTTTCGCTTAATGCGCTTGAATGAGTTGTGCGTTGCATTTGTTGTTTTTTGGCTTTTCTTTCTTTATTGTTTTAACATTTTTGTTTGCTTCTTAGATATTCCTTTACTAAGCATTTGGCAGGTTATTTTGTTCCCGATATCCTCTTAGCCAAAAATGCCTTCAGCTTAACTTTGTGCGTACTTGCTTCGTCCAAGTCTTTGCCTCATTCGCCTACGGTTGCGAAATGTGCAACGTGAAACGAGTCATGTTTAAATTTAAGTTTAAATTTAAGATGTGTGTGTTTTTTTTTAAATACCAATGAATTGTTTTATTATTAGTCTTTGGTGTTTAATTGACTGTTGCGTTGGTCAAGATTCTTTATAGTTTTGGCAAGTATCTAATAGCATAACTAACAAAACAATTTCAGATACCTATTTTAAATACAGAACAAAATACATTTCAAATTTAAAGCTGCTAAAAGTTTGCTATGAGCCAAGTGCAATGCGGGCAGGCGCCTCTTTCCAATCCCTTTTGATGGCATACAGCGGGAGAGGCCACGCCTCGCTGCCGCCGAAAGGACTCAACTTGACGCCAAGGTCTTTTATCAAAGCGAAAGTTGTTGCACAGTTGCATAGCCAACACACACACACAGCCATACGCACCCACCCATATAGATATTCTAGCTCTCGCCCGCTTGCAGGTCAATTATCGCGCTTTGCATGCCGCGAGCAGTTCGGCTTAAACCCTCCCTCCCTCTCTCCCTCCATTCCTCCCTCTGCCACCTGCAGTGCTCCCTTCGCCACCTCCTGGTGGTTGGTGGTTGCCGTTGGTGTCTGTGGCTAAACCGAAAGCCAAACAAATTTGTAGCTTCAAGTTGGCTGTTGTACTGCTTCAGGTCCCCACGTCCTTCCCTCAGTCCGTATGTCTATCTGTCTGTCTGTCTGTCTGTCTATTTGTGTATCTTTGGGTTTTGTATGACCTGCGGTTAGCAATTGCAAGGCAAAAACTTTTTCTCTGGCGCTAATTAGGCATTACGTATACGCCATGGTTAAGCATCTTGAAGTGCACTAAATTGCGCTAATCATAAAACATACACACACACACACACACACTCACATACACAACTTTTAGTTGGTGGCCTTTGTGCGCCTGGAAGTATGCAACGGGTTTGTTTCAAGTGTTGCTGCCATGTAAAGTATGCCACCAACAACTACTACAATAATAACAACAATGCAGCAACAACACAGCTCAACAGTGCCCAAGAATTGTGGCAATGTGCACTCAGCGTCATTTAGTGGCACGCCCACACACACAACGCCCACATGGTGCTCCATTGTGCGCATTGACGGCGCGTGCAACGAAGTGACTAAGTTGAATGCATGAATGCATACTTGCATAGGGGAGGGGCAGATGGTTGGGGTGGCAGGCGGCAGGCGGCATGCTGCAGCTTGGCAGTGAATTGAAGTGGGTGTGATTAGAGTGCGATTGTTACTGTGTGTGTGTGTGTGTGCGTGTGTGTGTGCCAGTTGTCAGTGAACACGCATAATGCTTGTATATGTATTTGCGTGTGGCGACATTTCTAGAGTCCCCACTTAAGTGGTTCACTATGTTGCAACAATAGTTGCCTATAAATTGGTTTGTTTATTGCAAAATAAACAAGCACACAGCACACAGGAGACAATTTACTTGCACCCGCAACACAAAGGCTACAATAGATGATTATATATATTGGAATTGTGCCAGATATTAAACCACACCTGGCTCACAAAGAGCTGAAAGCAAAAAAGTACATCTGTAAGCCATGTAAATATAAAAAATACATTCAAATACGTCGAGCGCTCTCGACTGAAGCACTCTTACCGAACTCATTGAATTTCTAAATGCACATTCGCCCAATAAAGTAAAGTGCTGCAGCTATTTATCAGTTAAATTGAACTATTATGACTATGAAATGTCGATTGTACTCTTAATCGATTTAATTAATCTCAAGTATCGAAAAGGATTTTATTTGGGCGTAATTTTTAAATTAAATTAAGAGTTGCTTAATTGTTTTCTTTACTTAATTGTTTTCAAGTAAGAATGCCGTATTCAAGCTAGTTGCTATCCCAGCTATTAAATTTATTATTTTGTAAGTTTTGTACGCATTTAAACATGCCAGGGCATATACAAAAAATGATTGCACCTGCCGATAGTAATGAGATAGGAGAATATGTTTTTGACTATATCCTGGGTGTCTCTTATACAGTCCTTATAAAGTTTGCTCAGTTGGTCAATAAAACAATGTATATTGAAAATCAATTAAGTCTTGCCTTTGAAATTGTGTCTTTCACTGCTATCGGAAATCGATTTGTATCGATATGCGCGAAGCGAGAGCATTTATCGATCAAATTAAATAAACTTGATAAGTCAACTTATAAGCTGTAGCTACACGACTGTCGATCCTAATCAAGAATGTATACACCTTATGGAGTCGGAGATGCTTAATTCCATCTTGTAACAACCATTAAACCTTTTTATATAAAAATAATACAACATTTATGTAATTATAAATAAATATGAGTATATTTTAGAAGCGGGAAAATTATGCAAGCCAAAAAGTGGTTTTCTTTCACTTGAGATTGTTGAGCTCGTCGAACAGCGTCTGCCAGCTAAAACCCATGCGACCATCTGCCAAGTGCAAACGGCAGCGATCGGGAATATGCTTGAAGAGGCGCTGGAAGGGAGTGTAGCGTTGCAAGCAGGTGACATCGCCTAGAATAATTAGCTTGTGTTTGGCACGCGTAATGGCAACCGTGAGACGACGCTGATCCTCGAGAATTTCGGCCTCACGAGATCGTTCCACGGAGTCAGTTGAACTGCCCGTTTTAGTGCAGCTGTAGATGATTAGATTCTTATCACGACCCTGATACTGATCAACCGTATTGAACTCGACACCGCTTAGATCTTTGCCCAGCTGGCGCAAGAGCTCCACTTGAGCGCGATAAGGTGCAATGACGCCAATGCGTGTTGCATCATAGCCAGCAGCGAGTAATTGATGCAGCAGGTGCATAACAATCGCCGCCTCACAGTAGTTGGTATATTTGGGCGGACGACGAGAGCGAGCAGTGGTCGGCACAACTCGATCCTCACCGTAGTGGTGCTCAATGGAGTCGCCGGTCTGGCCCAGCTGTTTGCTGGCTGCAGCGTAGTCCAGGCAGCGCTGTGAGCAATCCGATGTGTCCAGCAGCAGCACAGCCTGCTCCAGATGTGTTTGCAGCGCACGTTGCACCCAGACGCTTCTGCTATTGCTTGTCATTTCCAATTGCAGCCTGGCATTCTCCACCTCCTCGCTGGCACACTGCAGCGCCTGGCCATAGGTTAGCTCATTGGCCAATCGAGTGATGCTGCGATTCATCCGATACTGGAGTGTTAGCACAGCCGTCGCCTCCTCACAGTCGAGCCGCTGAAATAATGTCTCATCGGCGCCACGTTGACGTGCCTCACGACTGCGCACCAGCGGTGGCAACTGTTCCGGATCGCCGACGAGTATGAAACGGGTGCAGTGACTCAGCGCACGCAACACTGTCGGCTGCAGCACCTGTGTCGCCTCGTCCACAATGCAATAGTCGAAGTGACGCTGCTGGAAGAGGGCGTGGCCGGCGCCCAGACACGTGACACCCACAATGCTGGGCTTGTGCAGGGCTTGCGTTAATTGCTCCACCGTTTCGCAATTGGAGGTAAGCTCGGCCTCGCTAATTGCCAGCAACTGCGGATGAATCCGAGCACTGTTGCCCAGTCGCAGCATAGGTAGATTATGGGGCAGCAGTCGCAACAGCAGATTATCCACAGCAGAATGTGTTTGCGCTGTGATTAAAACACTGCGCTCCATCAAATGCAGCAGACGCACAATGGCCACCAGTGTTTGGGTCTTGCCTGTTCCCGGCAGGCCCTTAATCAAGAGATGTGTGCTTGTGGTGAGTGCTCGCAACGCGGCCAGCTGCTGCACCTTGTTCAAGGGACGCAGCATGGGTCCGCCCTTGCTACCAATAATGCGTGGCACAACCTTGTGCTGCTTCGGCGGTGTCCTTGCCACCACAATGGAACGCAACTCGGCGGCCTTTTCACTGGCAGCTAGCAACAGCGCCAGATTGGTGTAATTAAAGCTGGCAAAACTTTGCGACTCGTGCTTGTCCACAATGAAGCTCTCCTGCCCATAACGCTGGCCAAGATCACGCTCCAGCTGCACGCACAAGCTCTGCTTCTCCAATGCCGTTATGTAGCCAGCGGCAATGGCCAGACGTGAAGTGCAGCTAACGATCACATATTCTCCCAGCTCAAACTGAAAATGAATTTGGACTTGATTCGACACTGGGATAAATACAATGCGTCTGATTAGGATTGCCCACTTGGGTATTTGTTATGTAATTACCCAGGCTCAATCAAATATATATAAGGGGCAATTACATAAAAATCTTCCAGTAGATTATCATTACTAAACGCATTGCAGACATTTTGAAAACTCACGCCGCAAAGACTTAGATTGATATCCTTATCCGCCTGCGCTGATAGCACCAATTTGTGCTCGAAGCGGCCATCCTGGGAGCGGGCCTTATGCCCCGTGGGCAGCTCCAGCTGATGAATGGCGCGTCCTTGTTGCTGGCGCCTCGCAGGCGTTTCAGTCCAAAGCGAACGCAGCTGATGCGACTGGCGCGCCTGTTGCTCCTCGAGAGCTAGTAGGCCATACCAGTGCAGCACATACTCGTAGTCCGGCTGGCCAAGATGCGATAAGACTTGTGGCATTAGGCGACGCAACGGATGCGATTCACTTAGCTCAAGCTGAGGATCGGTGCTGGCAAAGCTGCAACAGAGTGTGGCATAGGCACAATTGCCGCACGCACTGTGATGTGAGATGGGATCAGGCAGTTCAAACGGTTGCAACAGTTTGCCAGGCTGCTCGGGCAGCGAGAGTGACAACGATTTTTGTCCAGCCGCTGGCAGCTGAGCGTCACGTGTTAGATAATGCGCCAGATCGTTGCGCAGCACGATGAGATCTCGATGCTCGTTGCGACCCTCGTGCACCTCACGCATGATTCCCTCGCGCAGATAGAGCAGCAGGCCGCTTCTCGTCTCCTGGCCAAGGGCCGAGTGCATCAACTGATACAGCAACAACTGGCCCTTGTGCTCCATGGAAAAGCTGGCACGTCCTGTTTTCAGCTCGAGGGGAATTGGCTGCTTCTTGTTTCGAACACGCACAGACACATCCACTTTACCCTTGAGTCCCATTTGCGGCACCCAAAGATTCTCCTCAATATCGTGAATCTGCTCAATGCGACCAGCAAACGTATCCGGCAGCTGTACGGCTGGAGATTCGCCGTCCAAATACCGTGCAACAAAGGCAACAATGGGTTCAACAAATTTATGCAACTGCAGCTCGATCTCGGCACGACTCAGCTGTGCGGCATACAACAGCTGAGCGAGCTGGGCGCTGTGCAGCATTTGCTTCAGTGCATCCTCAATCTGCGGCTTGCGACGCAGTCGCTGTGCGAGCACCGTTTGCAGCAGCTCATGCACCAGGGTTCCAATGATCATCTGAAAGTTGTAGGCTTATTCTAAATACATATATTATACACATTATAGCGACTACCACTTACGACCGCATTAGCCGAGTCCACGCCGCGAAAACGATCCTGGAGCACAGCTTTGCGCCGGCAGAAAAGAGAGCCGGTAACTGAAGTGCTAGAAATCAAAAGATCCGGATGTATCACACAATAACCATGCTCCTTGTTGATCACATAGGCAGCCAGTGTGGGTTGCCAGTGCGCCTGTACCGAAAGCAGATCGCCTATCTGGACGGGCGTCTGGTTCCAAGGTGCCTGCAAATGGCAAACAGCTTTTCCAGCTTCCTCCTCCTCGCTGCTCAGTTGAAGGATCAAATCGTGCGTTTTGGGCAAACGCTCCACATGGCGCACCACACAGCGTTGCCAGCTGCTCAGCTCTAGGCGAGAATTTACGCTCACAGCTGCATCCAAAGCACTCACATCGAAATCCTCGTCATCGTCAAGCAAAAAATCATAATTTTCCTGTTCTTGCTGCTGCGGCGGCGTTGGAATATCGAGATCGATTTGCTTCTTATACTTTTTGCCTTGCGCCGGCAGATTGTCTACCTTGCTGGGCGACAGCACACGCTTAGCCGCATGCATAGCTTTTGGCTTTTATTTATATACTTCAAATTAAACTATTTAACGCATTTTATTTTATTGTTCGCGCCAAAATGTATGAGTCAGTGTGCACCCACCTGTTGCTGCACATATTTAAACAGATAACAGAGAAACTGAACGAAAGTTCATATAGTTCGATCGCTCGTTTGTTCGTTCTTCTGATTCCGATAACACATCGTTCAGCTCTTTTCAGACCGATCGTTTGAATCCGATCATCTGTTTGGCGCGCATTTATCGTTTGCAACTGAATAGTTGCTTGCAGCCCTTTTTGGCGGTCTTTTTGCTAAAGTTTAAATTACATTTAGGGTTCTCAGTACAAGTATAATTAGTTTAGTTTTGCAAAATTACAATAAATTAAGAATTATATAAGGATACGTAATCCAGTTAAATATGCTGTATCTGTTGCATTGCTATACGCGATATTTAAAGTTTAGAAAATTATTTAGAATTAAAGGAATTAAAAAATATTTTCCCAGCAATTTTAAATAAGATTAAGTTTCAATACAAATTTAATGGTTAACTTTAAAGTAATTGACGATTATATAGAAATCCATTTATTTATAAAGATCTTATTTAGATGAGAATTAAGTATAAATGCAGAACAACTGCAAATGTAACGGAAAAAAACACACCCTTGCCATTCACACCTTTCCAGCTCGTAACCCTTATGATGCTCATTAAACTGAAGACTAATTGGCCAGTCAGGATAACACGTCCGAGACATAAAATGCTCTTAAAAAACGAACAGACTTTCAGTGTCCCAGTCGCAGATTGTCGGTGTCTATTGTGTTGCTGTAGCACTAACACCAGCACCAGTAGCAAAGGGGACACTAAAACACGAAAATCCGCAACTGCTTGTGGCTGTCAACTAAATTTCATATGCAAATCCTTGGCCCTGACTATCGCTACCTGATAATCTACTTGATTTATGCGGCTACACTGGGGCACACAGACAACGCTAATAATGCCCTGCCGCCTGTGGCATGCCGGGCACATCATTAATCTCGGGCTCATGCGGGACGTGGCCGACTTGGCCACATGGCACTTGGGCAAGCAGTCCAGCTATGTGTGTGGGAATGAATTTGTGTGGCAGCCACGTGGCTGACCTTCAGCATAATAATTCAATGTTGGTGCTGCTGGACGGATTTTGTTCGCACAGCAGAAAAGACACGTGCTAATTGCTAATCAGAACAGATAAGACAATGACCCGCCCTTTCCTCCCCCAACCATGCTGCTCAGTCCTACTCACACTCCCTACGGCCATTAAACGATGCTGTGAAGCGAAAGGCATTTTATTTTTAATGGCCATTGAGGCACTTCCTTAAAATGCTTCAACAATTTGGTTGCATTGCTTATCGCATACAGCTGTCGCTCTTGAGTTTTTCATAATGGAAAGCACAGATTTTGTGCCCCCCTTTTCTTTGGGTATATTTGTGTATGTGCGTGTGTTTGTGGTGGAAGTGGGATGTGTTGGGGAAACTGACAAATGATCTTTGCTTATGGAAATAACTCACATTGTGTCTGTCATTTGCCATTAGAATGCTGCACCCCACTTTCAATCTCAATCTCACTCTCTCTCTCTCAATCTCAATCTCTCTCTCTCTCTCTCTATTTGTATGCCCTTGCTGAGAGTATTTTTATATGGTGTCGAAATTTGTAACGCATTGCAGGAGATTCTAATATCCATGAAATATATTTATATGTCAACAACTTTCTTCGACTGTCTTTTCAAGAATGATCAGGTTTAAGGTGATAAATAGTAATTGTTGCCAAAGATCACATATAAAAACATATATATTTTCTATTTTATGATATTGTGGTACATAGCTTAAAAATAACACGTTGGACTTCTTATTGAAAACATCAAATGAGTAGCCAAAAAATATATGCAAAGAATCAAGAAACTATATGTTTTTTTGTGCCTTTCCATGCCTATCTTATAAATGTCTAAAAGGGTATTTAATATTCCACATACTGAACTTCAAACTCTTGCCATTCTTTCACTTGTTATAGTTATAACCACTTGACTTTTTGGAGGGCACTCTTTCAGTTTCATTTCTTTTCACATGTCAACAAAGCCATCAACACATTTCACACGCGCTCCTTTGTTTAAATGTCACATTACATAATGATACTTAACACATATCGCAGACGTTGGGTTTGGAGAGGGGTGGGGGGCTACATTAGGGATGGTGGAGGAGGGTGTGTCCTTTTTATGGCTGGCGCGCTAACAAAAGGAAAAACATTTTCGACGTTGTCTTCGTTGTCGCCACTTAAATGCCAAATTAAGTGTAATTTTTATTGTGTTTACAGCGCCACAACAATAACAACAGCAACAACAACAGCAACAACAACAGCAGCAACAACAAAAGCTTCAGCACTTGACAAATTTGATTTTTCCTGACTGACTTTGTGACTTTCCGTTACGAGCCGCCCGTTGACATCTCTTGACTGTCGTTTGTTGCCTTGACTTCTAATTGTTGATGTAATTGTTATGCACATGTGCGCAAGAAAGAGACAGACAAGCCGCCAAACGACATGGGACTGAGCAGGAAGGAGCAAGAAGTGCTGTCTGCTGGGTTAACTAATTTTAACTCCCGGCTAATTGCTGTTAGTTGCGCAGGTTAGAAAAGACGACAACATTTATGGCCAACATTTTGACGAAATGAAATCAAAACGCTTCTGAAGCACCTCGACGGCGGTGTGCAAATGTTTATAAATTACTTGCTTTTAAATGACAAATTGGCAAATGAAATTATGGCTAATTGGCAAATATCATTTGTCAAATCTTGTTAGCCAAATTGAAAGCAGCTAACTGTTGAGCACACATCTCCACCAAGGCATTAAGTAAAATGACTTGGGAGGTGGCCTTGCAAGATGTGCAAGAATATTTGATGCGTGATATTTTAAGGAGATTATTAACAATTCAATACGGCAAATTTAGATTGATTAAACTCGAGAAACCTTATAAATGATTTAAGCAAACGCATTTGGATACAAGTGGCTTAAATAACATATATACATATTTATTCATTTCTCTTTTTAGTGTATTCAGTAAAATCCGGTAGGGAAAGGGACATGTTTTTCAAAAACCAGATCATGGCTTCATCCCTTCTTTGATACCGCACTTACAGTTGAAAACACGCTCCAAGCCCATACTTGAATTATATCCTCTTAAAGTCCTGGTAGAGACGAGTCAAAACTTTCCAAAGCCAAAACTTTCTCAAAAGTGACCCGATTTTCAAAATCCAGTTATTCTTCATCATGGTTTCACCTCTACATAAATACTTCTCTTAAAGTTGGAAACGCGATTTCAGCTCGAAATTCTTGTTAAAATACTCTGAAAAAGTCGAAAAAGAAATGGGTCAAGACTTTCCAGAGCCATAACTGTGTAAACCCTTAAGAATGCAGGCTGCGGAATTCTAGCTAATTATTTATCAGCATATACAAAAAGTCAGTCGACAAACCTCAGTATCAAAGTCAATGTCAAAGCCAAAGTTAAATAGCCCATTCTGCTTTTTTGCGCATTTTCAGCAACTACAAGTGGATGCCACTTGTGAACTTTACATTAGCCACTTGATATACAATACACAGAGTCCCACAAGGCCACACACACTCACACAAACACACACACACAATAATTTTTGAGGCAAGCCACTAAAAAGTTATCAAAGTCCCACGGCTAATTCTTTAGGAATTTCAAAAAAACAAAAACAAACACAAAAGTTCTTATCCTAATTGATGCTGACCACAAATAAACACACAAAATTCACACACACTCGCACACACAAACACACACTTATTTACACACTGCCGCATATTTCACACGCCGTCAGTTTTTTGTTGCATATTTAGCGGTGCAAGTATTTGGGATGTCAGACCGGAAGTACGCATATTTATTTATATATGTATGTATATATATATAAATATTTAACTTAACCCCAGCGTATCACTTATGGTGTACCCAGCCAAACCACTCACAAAGGTCCACTCCCCCGCTCCTCGCCCTTGTTGTGGCAGCAACACATTTGCTCATTAGCATTATTGCCTCCGACTTCACTGTTTGCTTGTCTTTCTCGTTTTCTTTTCTGGCCACGCAAATGAGAATTTCATTAACGTTATTAATATTTTCATTGTTGAGCATTTTGCATGCCTTCCAGCTGCCTCGTAGTTTGCCGTATATACACACATATATATACATACATACATACATATACGTATGTATGTGCAGTATATGCCAAAGTAATAACTTGATTATGACGTTTGTTGACTTGGCTCAGTTTTTGTTGGTACTGCTTTGTTTGTTGTTTGTTGTTGTTTGCTTTTTGTGTTTTACATTTTTCATGGCTTAATAATTGCTCATTTCAACTGCAGCTGGCTTTTGTTTGGTTTTGTTGTCGTTGTTGTTAACAATTATGAGGCCACTTAAATAAATTTTATTGCCGTCAGGCATTGTCCTGGGCCGCCTACAAACAAATTGACAATTATTTCGCTCGTTGGCCAGCCCCAAAATGACAAACGAGCGGCCAAAAAGTTTTCGTGCCATTTATTAGCTTGAAAGTTTTGTGGGTGTGATTTTGATTTAGCTTCGAGCCAAATACTGCTAAGTGGCAGCACCAACACCAACACCAGCACCAGTGGCAGCAACGGGAGAAAGGACCAACAATAATAACAGCAGTTGCCTAATGAAGTTTTCAATGGCCAAGCAGTTGAGTTAACTCAACTTTGCCAAACAATTGAGAGTTAGTGTGCTGAATAAGTGGCCAAAACTTGACATTTGAGTTATGACCGTTATATTTATCTTTACTCACTTTTGTAATAGTGATCATTTTGCAAAGTTATACCTGATTATATTAATTACTGCAATCAGGTAAACTTATCAATCGCAAATTGACCTCATAAATAAATTCGACTGGCATTTTGATAAGGGACAATAATTACGGGAACAGCAAGCTTAGCTAGCCAAGTAAATACACAATATTTGTAATTTGCATCGCTTAAGCCAAACTAAATGTTGTTAGTTGGAAAATTTCCTAATTATTACATTTTGTGTGCTGTTGGAATCTGGCAACTTATTTCATAAATGCATACGCTAACAAAAAGTTTGTGGTAAAATAGTTCTAGTTTTGAGTTGATAATTAGCTTAAAAGCATATTTAGTTCTAGCTTATGAAATGTTAGAATTTATTGGTAAAATGTATGGCATGAATAAAATAGAGCCATAAATAAAGGTCTGGTCTTTTGGAAGTATGGCAAGTTACATTTACAATCTACGTTTAAATCAAGCATCTAAAATATTTAACCTAAGGGTTCATTACTGGAAGACGATAACGTAAAGTAATCAATGAATAATAAGCTTCTGGCGACACATTTTGTTTAAGTCTCAAACCCGTAGAACTTGGATGAATATATAATAATATTAATAATAAAGGTTCGTGTAAGGCTTGCCTATTGTTTAATATTTCAAATACGCTACATTTGAGCTTAGATTAATCAAACATGGTTTAAATGGATAGCAACAAGAATAAGTTACTAAGTAATCTGGGGAAACACAGCTAGTTTTAAATCAGCTAATTTTAAATATAACTGTTTTAATTCCCATGGCGTTGTCAATGTTTTTAAGCGTTATTAATTTAGTTATTGTAACCAACTAGAAATCGCATGTTACATGTTAAATTACAAGTGAATGGTAATTGTGTGTGTGTTTTTTTTTAACGCCTTTTTGGTAATGTGTGCAATATAATTGAATAAATAAATTCAACGCAATGCGCAATGTCCGAAATATTTATGAGGAAGCCTGTCAAAATGCAATTATGTAATCAAATTATTGAACAATTAGTAGACTCACCATTGTTAACAGTGGAGCCGCCAACGCTGCCGCCCACGTTGCCGTCGCTGCTCAGCGCCAGGGTTGTCAAGGTCTCGAATATCAGCAGAGCTGTCAGTATGACGTAGAGCAGGTTGCACATGTTGGCCAAGCAATTGATACCACAGTGTCTTCCAATTGTATGATATAGTGCACTAAATTTATTTTATTCTATTTTTTTAGCTCTTTCAATCAGCGCAAACTTTTTATCATCGCGAAAAGCACTTTTTATGTATGGTCTTTATTTAATTACAAGTTTGCAGCTTGCGTTGATTTAAATGTTGCACATTTAATTAATTCTCAATATCTTTTGTTGCTTTTTTCTGTCCTTTTGTGCTGCAAATAGAGGAAAAAACGAAATTATGAATTATTATGACATATTTTATCAATGGCGGTCATAAATTTGCTGTTAAATTAAGAGACACGGTCCAATTTGCTGATACATTTGAGTATATTTAATACAGAGCCCAAAAAGCCGAGCTTTCTGATTTATTTGCTAGCCAAACAACGTGGCCAAGAAACAACAATAACAACAACATCGGCCAACGGGACGGGGAGTGATGTAAAAAAGCAGTGAAAATTCTTGATTGAATTTCGCCTGACGTAAGCGGATTAAAAATAAATTCTATGAGAACAAAACAAAAAAAAATTAAATAAAAATAAAAAAAAGCACACAGCAAACAAAAATAATAATAAACCAAAGCATAAATAAAACCAAAGCATAACGGTCAAGTCATAAAAACGCAACAGACAAATGAGAGCTGCGTGCTTGGCAGGGGCAATCAGCAGCATACACAAAAAGGACACGAGCCAAGGGATTTTCAATGGACAACTTCCGACACGTACCCAATGACCATAGGATGTCTCCTCAATGACTACAACTAACTGAGTCATCCGCACATGGAGAGACAATTAGCATGTAGTCATTCAATTTATATACATTTCATTCATTTGCCATCAATATGTTTGATTTCGTCTTACTTGTCTACCTTCTCATATGACTTTTGCCACATGTGGCAACTTATCGTATTAGCTCTATAAAATGCTCATAAATGAAGCATCGACTGCACATTATGAACTACCCAAAATCGAATCTATTGCCAATAACTCTGCCAGTTGTCCAGCACTTGGAAAGCGCTTAACGTCTCACCCTATTACTGTAGCCATTTGAGCCAAGTAAAAGCCATGGCCATCATCATCATCATCATCAACATCGTCATCGTCATTATCCTAATCATCATCAAATCCCTCGTCAGTCTCTTAGTCTCTGGCATCATCGTTTGCTCGGCTTTTGGTTTGCTTTTGCATACATGACAAGACGAGAGTACGGACATGTTGCTCTTAGTTCACATATACCCTGTTCTTAAATTCCTACAATGCTTTTGGACTGTTTAGGAATACAGAAAAAAACTAGAAATGATACTTTATATTTATTTCAATTTTACTATTAAAAAGAATTGCAATATAATAAAATAATCTTAACAAATAATAAATGATGTAAATCATAATAAGTTGCAATACGAATTAGACTACTAACTTTAACTATTTAATATTAATTATTATGTCTTTAACAAATATCATTATTGAGTGTCTTTCGATATATTTATCGAAATCCCATACCGATAAAGGGGATAAACAGTAAATTAAAACTATCAATTATTAAGTTATTTGTTATTTAGTTGTAGTTCAGTTATACTCTTAATGCAGTAAATAAACTGCATTCAAATATGTATATTAATGTAATGCAGATACTATTTAAATAATATTGATTTCAATATATACATCATTTTACATTTAAATTTAAGCAATAAAGGAACCATTTTTGCTCTTATGTTTTCTTAGGGTATTTGAACGTCAATCAACTTGCAACACTGCCTCCATATTTGACATTTTCTTTTAGCCTGCTCTTGTCATAAGCGCAAAGCAATTTGCTCTGTCAGCTGTAGATCTCAGCATAGACTCCACTCCACTACACTCCACTCCACTCCACTTGACTGCTATGTCAGTGGACTCCACTCCACTCTCACTCACTGAACACCACTCTACACCACACCACACCACACCACTCCTCTGCACAATTTAGTCTTCAAACTTTTCACTCTATTGCAATATGAATGCATTTTAATTGAAATGCTGCCGTTGCTTTCTTAACAACAGCTGCTGTGGTTTTCTCACTGCGTTTGTATTGTTTTTATTAGGTTCCGCTCTGTTTTGTTTGTCTTTTGTCCAAGTTAGTGAAATCAATTTGTTAACTTAATTGAATTTTGGCATGCCTTTAAGCCGCAGCCATTCGAGCACCAAAAAAGCTGGCCAATTGCAATTTGCCTGAGTGTATGCAACACATGTATGAGAGACATGTTTGACATCTCTATTAGACGCCAAACACTAACACACGCCACACACACACACACTCACACACACACACACAAACACACACAAACACACACACAAACACAAGCAAACAGAGCTATGCATGTTTTAAAATGTTGTTCACAGCCCAACGATTTGGTACAAGGCAATGTGCCAAGCACGTCCCCCTTTCCCAACATGCCCCACCTCCCCCCCATCCCCAGTTCACCTCTGTGCTCACCCACGTGCTCGTCAGGGCAGGACAAGCATCATGCTTTTTGTATTATTGCCAAAAGTTATTATGCTGTGGCATTCCATGAATTTGGCTTTGTGCTGCATACTTTGCGGCTGGCTGAGAGTTATACCAGTTGCTGATGTTGCTGCTGTTGCTGTTGTTGCTGTTGTTGCTGCTGTTGTTATATTGTTATTGTTGCCGGTTTCTATTTGCTTGAGGAGAACTTTAAGCGCGTGATTTTTGCAATTTGGCTAATAGCGAAAAGTCAACTCTGCTCCGCCGGCTTTCAATGGTCGCTGACAGTGAGTAATGATGGACTGAGATAGCGAAAGCGAGTGCAACTACGCGTATTGTGCACAACAGTTGCCCTCTCGCTCTAACGCACTTAAATCAATATTAATAGCAATGTTTATGCCCACGCTGCTAGCCAACAATGAATGCAACATCCACGCGGCAGGCAACACCAATTGAAGATTTACCTACTTTTCTACATCTTATTTTTAAGTCTTTTATTTTTTCATCCTTCTTTTTCCAAAGGATTTCTTGGCCACCAGGCCACGCAACAAAGGAGTCGGAGGGGGTGCGTCGGGGGTGTGCGTGTGCAACCGGCGCCTCCTGCCAAGTACTGCATTCAGTCGCTTGTGCATAATAAATCAATTTACGTTTTCTCTCGCCACACGCAGAAATGAAATGCAAATAACGCCAACAAACCGTGAACGATGCAGTTTATATATGTATATATATGTATATAAATGTATGTAGAGGATGAGAGCCAAGCAACTGCTGTGGCAAGAGGATATGGGGCAGGGACGGGCACTGTGGCAAGGGCAGTGACTGAGGAGCTGGCAACACTTTTCACCGCAAAGATTTACGCGCACTTAAATCACAGCCACCAGAATTGATCGTCATCAATGTAAAGCGCCAAAGGAATACGAGTCAGTAAGAATCTCGTCGGACTGAATACGCAAGACTATCCTTATACCCTGTACACACTCTGCCAAGGACATGTGTAAATAAATAGTTCATTTATTTTTGTACAGCTTTATCTTTAATGACGGGTGTGAAATCATAACAATTACTTTTCCCATGAACTCGAGTGTTAATAGCTTATCAACTTGACGGAAGTCAAGACATCATACCCACTTGTGCTGTACAGGGTATACATGCATAAACAGCAACAGCTTTGCAAATAATCTGCGATGGGAGCTGAAGCCGCCGGTAGTTGGCCATTTGGTGAATTTCGAAGTGTTTGCACTTGTTGTGACACTTAATGAGCATAAAATATGTTAAATACTCAGCTATTGTTGTTATTATATTCCGAGCTGAAGCGATTCGCGTTTTATGCAAAGTCGTTGATGGACAGCAAAAGTTGACAGTCGCCAGATAATGTGCTAATCATCATGATGCTGTATTGTCACGGAGATATTTTCAGTTGGAAATGCAGAAGAAATTGATTTTCTTGCTGTACTTCATGGACATTGTGTTTGCATATTTGATTTCGTTTTATTTGGATGCCATATGGCCAAGTTGGTTATCCAATTCCTTAAACCGTAAATAATATTTTCTAGCAAAATATTTATCTTCAAAATATTTTTGCTAATACTCTTTCTTAGTCACTCATTGATCTGATATTAATTTTGAACATAATTTAATATATGCATTTAACTAACTTAGAGATATTGTCTGTTCCTGTAATGGCTTAGCCTATAATTCTCAGCTGGCTCAAGCGCAAAAATAGTTATGAGACATTGTGCAATTTGAAAAAATTGTTAAGATCCGTTAATCTTTAAAGTTTAGATGACAAAAAGAAACAATGTCGTGAGCCACTGCATTTTCTGAAATATTAGCATAATAGTTATTGACTTAAAACTACATCGAATTATCCTTCAACTAAGTTTACGAACTTATGTAATTATAGCCACCTTATAATAACTCATAGCTTGCACCTTTAAAGACGGCATTAGTCTACTTATTCCCAGTTCTCCTATTACCCGTTCCAAGATAATTATAATAACTTAAATTGCATTTCGTGTTGCACAATTTTCATAACTAGACTTTAACGAATTTTCGCACTGTAATTGGTTTAATTATTCGTACTAGAAATGCTGTTAAGCCGCAATTGCAATACACACAAATGAATGTTCTGAGCCTCACACACACTCACACACACACACACACACACACACACACACTAATACCAGTGCCACTACACACACGAAGCACTTAACTTAACTTGACTACTCTAGTGTTCAATTTGCTACATTTGTTAAGCCAAGTTAAGATTAAGTTTTCAGTGCGTGATTTTTCATGCACAAACAGACAGGCCTGCATTCGTCGTGGTAGTACAACTTGCTGAGAAGTTGCAAACGGTGAAATTGCTATTGGGGGAGGGAGTTGTAAGGAAAATGGGGGACTGCTCACATTTGGCGCTGCAACGGAAGCGGCACATAAACAACAAAGCGAAGCCAAAGCACAAAAGGCAACATTTTGCAGCGCTTTGCTGCTGCACGCATTAATAAACAAAGCAGACAGCAAAAGTGTTTAATACTTCCCTTAACCAAAAGGGTGGGCATGGGGCATGGGGCATGGGTTTGGTAGTGCCTTGTAAATGTCTGTCTGAGATGGAAATAAGCATCTGAAATGCCAGCTGCTTGCACTCACTTTAAAAATTCAACGAGTGTTTAGATCTGTTTGTTTTCGATTTGTATCGACCGAATTTATACAAACTACAAATATACGAGTATGAATCGTCTATTTGCCCCCTTCTAAATCATTTGTTAAGCTCAAATGCAATTGCAACTTCAGAGCAATGCTAATTAACCAAATAACGGATTCGAAAACAAATTTGCTTAAATTTATCGACATTATTCACATTGCATAAAGGAGAAGCCACTTCCGTAGATAGTATTGCTAAGTATTGTATATCCTAAGTAATGTCTTTAAATCTTATTAACAACTTACTTTGCATCTGATCTTATATGCGGATCGGTATATAGTTAATTTGTAGAATCCCTTAATTCTTAGAAAACAAACAAATTTTTGTATAATAAAAAAAATATTTCTATGATCATTATCGTAAGTATTTCCTAAAAAGAAATATAACTACAAATGAAATTACAACTCCTTTTAAACATCTAAATAAAAATAATAAATTTCGCACGCGATCTCCATTTCTCAAATGCAACTTACTCTTCTCATAGCGGAAGCAGCTCACTATTGTTATCCTAGTACCTTATATATTCAAACTAGTTTTCCCCGCAATTTTGTGGTCTGCTATCTCATGGGTTTCATCTTTTCATTATTTTGTTCCTTGTCTTACCATCTAATTTACAGAAATTAATTTTAGGTTCTTTTAAACTTTGGCTCCCTTGCATTGCTAACTCACCGTGTAAATTATTTTGCCAAAGGGGGATGTGCAGCTGGGCAGCCTGTAATTCTAATAATAGATCAGCGAGACGACAACTCGACGCATTTTTATGTTTGTTGCAGATCGGTTTATTTGCAACACTTGAAGCACAACAACTTAATTAGGCAGATGAGTTACAGGCATATATACTTAGTTGCAGACACACCGACGCCGGCACAAATAAACACACACATGTACACATAGTATATTAATACATATATTAGGCAATTGTATGCACAATGATCAATTGATGGACAGCTACTTGCAATTACAAATAGATTATAGTGATTAGTATTCTCGTTAGGCGCTTCACATAAACAACAACATAAACAACCAAAGACGCGTCTGTGGCTTAGCTATGGCAACCCGAAGCACGAATTATAGCAACCAATAAACGAACAACAACCGCGCACAACGACAGCCGATTTGGCACTGAAACGAAGCAGGAAACGAACGTGGTAGCATCAGCAGCAGCATCAGCAGCAGCATCAGCAGCAGCAGCAGCAGCAGTAGCAGCAGCAGCAGCAGCAGCATCAGCATCAACAGCCGATGTCGCGCCCGAAGTCCATGGCAAACAGACACAGAGCCGAGACGAAATGCAGACAAAAGTCATCGTTGGTCGTCGTGAACTTCGGCAACTTTATGTTATGCGGCATGGCAAGCGTGGCAAGTACTTAGTCCCAATACAGTTTTAGAGAATCCGATTGGATTATATTATTCCATTTGATAGCTAATTCAGTTATCAAAAAATGTGCGTAAATATTGTGGCCAGAACAAGCTTATGCCAACAACAAATACTATGCAGATTTCTAACCACTATAAAAACATAACCATCAAGTTAATTTTACATGTGAAATAAACAATAATCCTTTGAGCATATTTGATTATCTCCAATTGAAATACTCATGATATCAATGAATATCGCTTAAGAAAAGATTCGTGTTCTTTATTCAGTATGACTATAGATGTGATTGGAAATGTAATTATATTTACAAATTTATTTACTTTTGTCAATTTAATATCTATCACACTAATTGGATGATATTAAATATAGTATCATATGTAATTTAAATTTGTTTTTTTTAAAATCTATAATTTGAACAATAGATAAAATTGTTTCTAATATATTCTAAGAATCTATTCAGTTTTTCGAGCTTAGTTTTAAAAGTATTTTTCCTTTTTCTTTCACTTTCCATTTTTTTTTATTTGCTTTATTTCATTTCTAAAATAATACATAACTCAGAAAATAAAAAAAAAACAAGCATAATGATGAAACGCTTATTATAAAAAGCTTACATCGCCTTGTGTACAACGTTTTCCCAACCAATTTACAAAATAGATTTGATGTGTTTATGTTGTACGGATATGTGTCTAGCATATGGTATTAGAAACATAAGCAAATGTTGCTGTTGCATTACTTTTACATTTCAGTCTCTGCATTTAACATGCTTGAACATGTAAGTTTTAATAGTTGCTGGGGGCTGGAAGCCGTTGTACTTTTAATGTATTTTAAAATACATATCCAATAGTATTATGCTTGTGTGCGTGCTAGATGCATTAAAAATTGCTGGCTAGTCGAATTTTTATGGCTTACATGTGTGAAAAAAAAATATTTTGAAGGGAGACTGTTTAATGGAAAGAAATAAGAAAATTGTTTATGGAATTTCTGTGTACAAGAAGCTAAAGTCGAAAAAATGAACAGAAATTAAATGTTGATCAATTTTCATCTTCAAATTAATTTTCAAAGAGAAAATGTCTTTAAGACTGCATTTTTTTGTAAAAAAAAATACACATTTTATCCTTTTCAAATGGCATTATTATTAGGTTGGGGGTGTGTGTGCACTGCGACCTCATAGATTTTCAAATGGCATGCAAGCATTAAAACCTTTCGACGCCACATTTAAGAGTTGTGATGATTTAACATGAAAACTTAACATTCCTTATATTCTATGGTAGACAGAACCATTCTTACACTGCTCTGCTAACTCCTATATCAAAAGCAGCGTTAACAGTGGTGAAGGAACAACATATATTTTTTAGCAGCAGCCGTATGTAAAGTAATCACCCCTTGAACTTATGTTAAGTAATAACTGTTACTTACTTCTATGTTAAGTCATGAAAATTTACCACTATTACCCCAAAAGCTGTAACTGAGCTTTAACAGTGCAGCAGCGCTAAGCTTTTAACTGCGCAAGCTTTCAAAATTTAGGCAGTTTAGAAAAGCTTTAACACTTGACGCTTCCTTGTTGACTTCAGCGGCAACTGACAACTGTAAAGCAAACAGCTGACTGTCAAAAGTCAGCCTCAACCCCTCGAGCAGACAAGTTTGCCAGCGTCAGCTGGAACAAAGTGTAGTACAACAGAAAGTTTGCAACTGTTTCAGTTTACACACACGAATGGAAGCCAGTGGAATCATGCGGTGCGTCACCAAGTGACGTTCACACATAGTTAAAACAGTTACGCGTGTCTCGGGGCTTTCTTTGTTTTTAGTGCCAGAGTCAGTGTGTGTATGTGTGTGTGTATTGTATGTGTGTGTGTGTATGTGTGTTTGGAGTAACATTGAAAAATGCTTGGGACAGACAATAGAGCCAAAACTAGAAAAAGGAGATAAGCAAACGCAGCAAAGTGAGCCTTGACCTCAAGCAATGCAACTGCGCAGCCAACAACAACAACGACAAACAAAAGACAACAAAACACAGACAATCTGACAAAAAGGAAAGCAGTGAAAAGTGGGCGCGTCATGCCACCCACAGAGAGTCAATTAAGCCACGCAACATTAACGTAAAATTGTACTCGCCACAAAAGGAGCATAACAACAACAACGGCAATAGCAAAAAAATCAACTGTGGCAACAACAGCAACAGCAGCAGGCAGCCCAGTAGAGCATGGGTTCATGTCTCAGCAGCTGCGTTGCCGCCACCGCCACCAACTCTGCCACAAACTCCGCCACAGTATCAACATCGTCTTCCTCCTCGAGCAGCTCCGCAACCTGTGTTACGGCCGTGGCCAACAGCTGGCTGCTTTGGTAAGCCAAGAAGAAAATACTAGGCAACCCACTGCCACATTCCACACATACTGCTGCACTCGCTTAATTAATGTTGCCATTCTGTTTACTTGGCGACTCGCAGAAAAGTATGCTATGCCACGGCAAATCCAATAAGCGAGCCGTTGACAATCAATACAGCCCCAAAAGGGGCACGCTACCAGTCCACCCTGCCGTTAGCTCCCTCTAATTAGCGCAATTTGTGTGGCCGCCTCCATCAAAGGGCACATTTTATGCCAGTCTTGGTAAACGTCCCGTTCTGCTCCGTCCAGCGTTGCAGGGTCAACAGCCTAAAAGTATGCAACGCTTAAGTGCGTGTTGCCGTCACAAAAACAATGGCTTCACTCGCCCCATTACCGGGGCATATGAAACACAGGCAAGGAGCAACATATTTTTGTTGTGACATTAATTTAATACTCTTTGTGTTGATAACATTGTTCGATTTGGCTTTAGAGCCTTAACGGTAATTTAGCTATTTTAGTTAGCTATTTTGTAGATTGTACATTTAAATTAAGTTAGTTCAATTTGTCACTTTTAATATTCCTTTAAAATTATATTAATTCAATTTAAGATTTTTATAGAAACTTTCAAGCTTTGTTATGAAAGTGTAGTCAAGATTAAAAAAAAATCATAAGTTTATATAAAAATAAGAAACTGCAATATTCATAACTATTATTTAGAAGTGCTTTATCCAAGTTATTAACTCCCGTTGCTATTTAAAATATATCGAAATATTTACTAAACAATAAAAACCACTTGATCTGGAGACAGCGATATAATAAAAAAAAAACTAATCAATTATACATTATATTATAAATTTTCATTGTATTACAAAGTTGTTTTGATTTATATTCAAGTCGTGTCGCAAACAGATTGAGGAAATCCACATACCCGATAATTATTTATGCAAAAATTACATACAAATTGCCCTCTCTTGACAGGCGACGTCCCAGAGCGAGGACCACCCAATCCACAGGAGCTGCCGATGAGCCGGAAGTGGAGTTGCTACCGAGTGCCAGTGAGCGATGCCAGCGACGTGGCCTTGTCTATCGCATACTGAAGTACAAGCGGAAGCAGCAATGTCCCCAGTTCCTGGACCAATACTGGGAGCAACAGCCAAGCTATGCTAAGCTGCAAAATTACAGGTAAATAAAAGAAGAAAGAAGCACTTTCGAACAGGGTAACACTTTATTTATTATTGCAGTGGTCTAGCGGACATCCAGCTGCAAAATCTGGATGCACACAAGCTGCTCAATGCAACAGCGACGCCTAGCAAGGAGACGGAGCTACAGAACTACACACGCCTCACAAGCTCAAGAGCTAGCTCCTCGCTGGATTTAGAGTGGGAGCATGAGTATTCCCAGCTGCGCCAGTACCAGCAGCGACACCAAAAAGCGCAGGAGCAGGAACGACAGCAGCAATCACAGCCACAGGACACCCCATCCAGGATAGCATCGTCTCAGGCACGCTATGCTTCATTGGACCAATTGACGACAGCTGCATCGCTGGCCACCACTCATGGACGTTATGCGACTGTGCGACAGGCACGTTTGGGTGGTCAACGTTATGGTGGCTCCCTTACGCGCACCTCCTGCTGCTCGTCGACGCAGAACTCATGGTCACACATCTCTACGCCCGAATCCCTGGAGTGGGACATTGATGCCGAACAGGAGCAGCAGCAACAGTTGCGGCAAGAGGATGATAATTTGGATGACGAGACACTCAAGCTGCTCCATCAAATCGAACAGCTCAAACATCATGTGCTCCAAGAAACGGGAGATGGCCTCAGCTTGGGCATGGGTGTGGGCGTCGGTGTGGGCGTCGGTGTGGGCGTGGCTGTGGAAGAGCTCAGCGATGGTCTTCAATTTCGTGCGTCGCACTTTGGTGTGGCAAACGGCTCTGAATTGGAGGTGCATATTAGTTGATTAGTGCAAAAAACACTGTAAATATATAAATGAAGTACAATAGACCTACAAAAGACCTGTGTGTGGTATATTAATCTATACTATAATTATTTAAATTAATTATTTAAACAGCTGACAATTACAAAAAGTAACACAAGTGATTAGGACAGAATTTGAAAAATGTACTCCACAAAAAAGCAACTATTTATTTGGTATGTTTAATGAACTCCCGATAAAAGCCACTTAGCAGACGTCTAGGAAAATTTGAAGTAATCAGTTCAATTAAAAATTAAGCTTCTAAGCCCTTGCAGATAAATGGCTTAAACTATAATATTCCGACTGTATCTGTTGCCCGATGTTGATAAGGTTTTAACAACATTTAAAAAACATTTAAAATCAAATTCATAATTACCGAGAGGTATATTTTCGACATACTTCTTCTATAGCAGAAAAATACAAGTTTCGACGATATTTAATGGAATTAGAAGTCAAGTTTGGCTAAATGCAAATACGGAAAGTCTGACAAGCAAGCAGAAATCAGTAGCTACAGACCAATAATATACTAATGTTAAGTTTAAAAAATGCCTCCTTTAAAAATAATATGACGTTAAAAAAACATGTCTATTTCTTGGATATACGAGTCGGTACCATCTCAAAGAATCGCTAACAAAACTATTGCGTAATTTAAGTGCCTAGCAAAATACTCACAAGCAATTTCTTTTGACTCTGGTGCTACCAAATTAACAAAGAAATGTCAGAACAACAACAAAATTTATCCTATACAACACACAATATATATTTAAATGCCTTTTTAATCATATCGCTACAAAGAATTGAGAATACAGTAGTTGAACTATATGGCAATTATATTATAAACCATTTCGTTATGTTTCTAGATATATATAAATATAAATATATATATGCTCATTGCAGTTGAGAATCTGATTAAGAAGTACAGTAAATGCAAATTATATATTTTCAAAGTTTATTAGGCAAAATGCAAACAAAATACAAAGGTACGTCCTTATAGAGCGAGTATTACACATCTATCTATGTATAAAATAAGTATTTAGTTGTTGTTGCGGGGCAACTGCAACCGACACAAATCTTTTCGTTTTAAGTGTAAACTAAACTGATTAAAGAAACTTTTGTAGAAAAGAGTTTGCCCGTTGTTTTTTTATTTTATTTTTAAGATTCATGTTTTTGGGGCTCATTTCAGGATTCGATGCGCTTAAGTTTTTATGGCAGTTCTTGTTGCTTTTCGATTTCTAACCGAAGATGCCGGTTATCTTATCGAACACGCTGGTTGTCGTCTGCAATTGAAAGATAGAGATAAGGATTTTAATTAATTATAATACATAGATAAGAGTTCTAATTCGTAAAAACTTGATATTTGCAAAAATATTCGTTTCATATACTATATTAGTAAGCTTCAAAAATTATATGTATTTTTTAACGTAGTTATAAAGTATATATAGTATAAGCTCAAAAGATAAAGAAAAAAATAATTATAATTAAAAAATATTGTAAAATCTGAAAATGCAAATTCGATACTTGTAATGTAATTGCTTAAAAATCAAATCATATATTCAATGATTGTGAAAAGACATTTTTATAATCACAAGTGTAAAATACCGAAAGATCTATTTCTAAAAAAAAAATAATTATCTAATAGTTGTAATATACAATAAATCAATTTTAATTATACATTTAACGATATTCAAATGCAAATCTCCACAAATAAGAAATTTAGCATCAAAGTATTTTCTATCTTTCTATTATCAGGAGAATCAGCAATATTTAACCTACCGTTGTTTCAACTGGTTGAGCATGCTTCAGCTGTCCGTAGTTGGAGCCATGGGTCTGCGAATATCCCTGACCACTCAGGTCCTCGACCTGTACCTGTCCCAAGTCCTGTGTATCATCGAGCAGTTGTTGCTGCTGTTGGCCAGCATCGCTGCCCAATTTGTAGTTGGAATTCCAGTCGACATCCTCCAACTGTTGCTGCTGTTGACCACCATCAAGCTCATCATTATTCCAGCCCAGATCCACCTGCTGCTGCTGTCCAAGGTCCTCAACATCCGGCTCCTCGCCCGCTGCCCGACTCCATTTTCCCAGCTTGGCACTGGCACTGGCCGTGGAACCACCGGGTCCGCCACTTGCTGTAGCCGAAGCGCTACCCACAGGCACATTGTATGTGTAATCTGTACGACGATATTCGAAGCCTGCATTAGCGCCACTCGGAGAGCCACGGTAATACGGCAAAGGCGACGGGGTAGACACCATTGGTATGGGCAATGGTTTCTTCGTCTCACCCTCCAAACCCGGTTCGTCGTCCATACTGTAAGTGTCATCGTATATATTGGGCGGCTGATCACCACGATCCTTGGAGAAAATGTTTTCCTGCGCAGCGGTGGCATTGGTAGTGCCCGGATCAACCACGAAGCCACCATTGCCAGCGGGCAGATCGAGCAGACCCTGACTCAAGAGATACAAAGTGCGACGCCAGATGCTCAACTCCTCGCCAGACTTATTGTACTTTGTCTGCAAATTCTGGAGGCGCCAATGCTGTTTGTTCTCCCAGCTCTGGATTTCGGACTCCGCTAAGAGTTTGCGATGATTCAGATAGATCAAGTAATGCAGTTCCTCGTTGCGGAACTGTTGGAGCGCAGATAGGGACATGCCATAGTACTCGGCCACATCCATAATTCGTTGGAATTCCTTCTGCTGCCACGATGTCAGATCATTCAACTTGACGCCATATTGTTGGGCAATTCTCTGCAGTTTCTCCCCATCCTGTCGCTGCCAGTCCTGAAGTTGTCGCAACGTCATTTTCTGTGTGCCAATAAAATCGTATAAACGATCACGTTCCTTTTCCTGCCACTTGGTGAGCAAATTGAGGCGTCGCTGCTCCAACTGCTGCCTGTTGGACATACCTTTCACAAAGAGCCGTTGCACCGGCGCCAATTGATCCAAGCGAACGCCATAGAGGCGCGCCAATTCCATTTGAAACTTTTCGTCCTGTTCGATGAGCTCGAGTAGCTCCCTCTCTGTTATTATGACACTGGAGCCAATCTGTTGGAGACGTTGAAGCTCCTGATCCTGCCATTTGATGCCCACCACCTGACTATCCACAATCAGTCCCATATCAGCAAAGCGCTGCAGTTTCTCCCGGATAAACAGACGCAACTCCTCAGCGCTGATTTGATACTGTGGCGCTAGAAATTTAGCTTTATCCATCAGCAGTTTCTCCAGTTCAGTCCGATTGATCGGATGACGCAATACGGTCTGATAGACGCGTTCCGTTTCCTTGGTCTGCCACGGAAACCCAAAGTCACTCTTAATTTGCCGCTGATCCAGCAGACGCTCGAGTTCATTATTATACCAGAGCTTGATTTCCTCAATTCTAATCTGGTATTGACGCACCAAGTCCTGCAAATGTTTCTGATCATTGAGCAACTTCAATTGCAGCTCTTCAATGCTCCATTTTTGGTGATGGCTAAGCTGTTGATTGATTAGATCTTGGATATATTGTTGCTCCTGAAGCTGCCATTTTGTCAGCGTATGAGAGTCAGTGATGAGGCCCTCATTGCCTCCAGATTGCTCCAGCCAACGATGAATTTCCTCGATGGTAATGTGATGTTGTTGCGCCAATCGCTCAAAGATCGGCCTACGTCTCTCTAAGTACAGGTGAAACTCCTCCCGGGATAAGGGCTTCACAAGTGCCACGCTGCGCAGACCGGCGCTCACATGTTCCCTCCACGGCTGCGACTCACTAATGTTGATTGTTTCCTCATATCTGAAGTTATCCAGCGGCTTGTCGATGACACCAATTAGCGATAGGCGGGCCGTCTCCTTTTGCACCCACTGTTCGACTTGGTCCACAGTCACATGATAGTCCCTGGCAATGCCATTGAGACGAGCCTTATCACGTTTCAGGAAATCCACAAATTGTTGATAGGTCGTTGAATCCTGTTGCTGTTTCAGCCAGTTATCAAAGCCACTACTAATTTTTTTTTGCCATTGCGTCTGTTGCTCGAATTGCACCAATCCCGATTGCTGCAATCGTAGCAGTTCCTCGCGCAGCCAATTGTCCACCTGATCGATGCTCACGTGATTCGTTTGCGATAGACTCTGCAGACGAGCGTGATCCTTGCGGAGCTCAGCCTCGACACCCTCATAGTTTAGATCCTTCTGATGCTTCAACAGCAACTCAATTAAATGTTCCTGTTCCGCGATCTGCCATTTGGTTAGATTCTCCACTTTGGCATTGCCAGTGGTCCTCAAATTAATCAATTGCTGTCGCAGCCATTGCTCGATCTCTTCCACATTCACCGAGTATTGATTACCCAACTTTTGTAGGCGATCCCGTTCCTTTTGCAGCTCCATTTCGAACTCCACGTAGCTGATGTGAGTTTGTTCTTTAACCAGATTCTGCAGACGCGTCAACTCGGACACTTGCCAGGCACTGAGCGCTTTCAGAGAGTTCTCCGTATTGCCCCGCAAGCGCTTCAGCTCCGATATCATCCATGTCTCAATTTGCTCCACATTAAGGCGATACTGAGCGGCCAATTGATTCAAATGTGCCCGATCCGCCATCAATTTCTGCTCATATTCGGCCGTGGACAATCCATCCTTATATTCAGCTATAAGCGACTTTATATAATCGCGTTCCACCAGTTGCCACGTCTGGAGCTGCTCAATCTCAAATTGTCCCTTCTTGGCCAGATCCTCAATGACCTGTTTGATGTATGTCTCAATTTCCACGATGCTCACATGATGTTGGTCCGCCAATCTCTGCAGGAAGTTGCGATCGTTTTGCACCTGTAAATTGGAGAGCAAAGCTGAATCATTTTAGATATCAATTTTTTTTATATATACGCACCTTGGTCACGAACTGCTCCATTGTAATGTTGGATTGTGACTGAAGGAGCAACAATATGCGCTGCTGCTCAGCCTGCTGCCAAGCGGTGAGCTGCTCAATGTTGAGTTTGCCCTGCTGCTGAAGTCGCTGGATCTCCGATTGGACCCAACGTTCGATTTCCTCCACGGAGGTGTGATACTGGAAGGCCATTGTCTGCATGTGCTCGCGATCCTTGCGCAGCTCCGCTTGAAGATCCTCGGCGCTCCACTGTTTGTTCTGCTTGAGCAATGTTTCGAGGCGTTCGCGTTCCGCCAGCTGCCAGCTGGTTAGATTATCGATCTGGAGCTGACCCTCGTCACGCATACGGGCGAGCTCCTGTTTCATCCAGCTTTCGATCTCCTCAACCTGAACGCTGTATTGGCGTGCCAGTTTCTCGAGCAGCTCACGATCCTGACGGAGACGCGCCTCCAACTGCTCCGTTGATTTGTATTGCTGCTGGGCGAGATTCTTGAGATGCAGACGCTCTACTTCTTGCCAGTGAGTGAGCTTCTCGCTGGGCTTGAGCAGACCCATGCCAATGAAACGTTGCTCCTCCTTCTTGACAAACTGTTCAATCTCCTCGATCTGAACGTTATGCTGCATAGCCAGGCTCTGAAGGCGTGTCCGATCCTCGAGTAGCCACTTGTGGAACTGCTCGACGGTGTAGTCTCGCTCCTGCACCATATTGGTTAGGTTGCCGCGCCATTCCTGCTGCCAGTTCTGCAAGCGCTGCATCTCGATGAGGCCTTCGCTTTGGAGCTTTTTGATTTGCTGCTGTATCCACTGTTCGATCTCCTCGACGCGCACCTGGTTCTGATTGGCGACGTTGTACAGATGCTTCTGATCCTTAGAAATCTTTGTCTCCAGCTCCTCAATGGACAGATCGTTCTTGTTGATCAAATTGAGCAGACGCTGTCGCTCAATCTTCTGCCAATTGTTCAACTGTGTCTCCATATGCAGTTGTCCCTCCCGCTGCAGTCGCTCTCCTTCCGACTGAATCCAGTGCTCGATCTCGGACACTTGAACATTGTAGGTCTTCGATAGCTCATTGAGGCGAGCACGATCAGCGAGAAGTTTCCGCTCGAACTCGTCGGTGGAGTATTTGTTCTGTTGCACCAACTGGGAGATTTGTAGACGTTCCGCTTGTTGCCAATCCTTAAGTGCTTCTGCCTTGAGGAGACCCTCGCTCTGCAGACGCGTTAGCTCCGTCTGGAGCCATTCCTGTATATCCTCGACACGTACCTGGTACGTATTGGCCAAGTCAAAGAAGTGCGATTGATCCTGCTTTATCTTTGCCTCCAGTTGCTCAACGGTGAAGGAATTGTGCTGCACCAGGGACTGAAGTCGCTCGCGTTCCCGTTGCTGCCACAAGGCCAATTCTTGTTTCACATCCTTGAGCAGACCCTCCGATTTGAATTTCTGGAGTTCACTCTTAATCCACATTTCAATCTCCTCCACCCGCACTTTGTAGGTGCGTGCGAATTGCTCGAGGCGTGCCCGATCATTGATAATGGAGCTTTGGAACTCCTCGATGGTTAATTGATTCTGTCCGATAATATTGCGCATTTGGGTACTGACTGCCACTTGCCAATCTTTGATGTGAGTCTCCATCTGCTGTTGGCCAACAAACTGCAAACGCTGCAGCTCATCCCGCTGCCATTTCTCCAGCTCATCGACTCCAACACGATATTTGGCAGCCAGATTCTGGACATAGCTGCGATCCTGAGCTATTTGCTGTTGCAACTCACTCAGACTGCCGCGATGCTGCTTGAGCATCGTTTCCAAACGGGCACGCTCCGAACTCTGCCAAACACTAATCTGTTTCACCTGCTCGTTCTGCTCCTTGATGAGATCACCAATGCGTGCCACTTCACTTCGCAGCCACTGTGTCTGACTCTGTCTATCGCCCTGATATTGCAAGGACAAATCCTTCAATCGCTGCTGATCCGCCAGTATCGAGTTCTGGAGCTGTGCGATTGTTGCATTGTGCTGGCGAATGAGATCTTCCATACGCTGCTGCTCCTGGGCATTGTCCACAATCAGTGAGCTGGATTCGTGAATGTTCACCTGAGGGACTTGGATTACGTGCGAAGCTAGTGAATCATTGATGCGATTATAGTGGGTATGTAGTCGCTGCACTTCCTGGCGCTGCCATTGCTGCAGTTGGTCCTGCGATATGCCGTTCCTTTGGGCCACCATGCGCAACTTTTCGTTATATTCCCGCTGCCAACGCTCAAAGTCCTGCGGGCTTAAGCTATTCTGATGGATGAGCCAATCGAGACGACCACGCTCCTGTCGCTGCCACGCGGACGCATCCTGCACCTGTCCCTGATACTGACCCAACAGATCCTTATAGCGTACAAGCTCCCTGCGATGGAACTCCTGCAGTATGGGCAATGTGGTGTGAAAGCGTTTTGCAACGGCCAGCAGACGATCCTCTTGCTGAAGCTGCCAGTCCTCGAGGCGCTGTGGCGTCGTTAGATACCAAAACAAATGCTCCCTCTCGGCGCGCTTCCATTGATCGTCCCCGGAAACGGAGGATTGGCCAAACGGTTGCCTGCTATTATAAACTAGTTGACCATCCTGCCAGCGCTGCTGCGACTCGCTGCCATCTACAGAGCTAGTGCCATCGGCATGTGTTGTTGTGGTCTTATTGAACCGTCGAACTGTTACCGTGGAACTGGGTGCACTCATCTGTCTGTAGGAGGGAATCGCAATTTGTTGGCTTGAGTATGTGGGCATGTGAGCAACGCCTCTGCTGCCACCGACGCTAACCACTGAATTGTAATCTACCACGGGTGGCTCCAAACGCTGTCCAGTATAATCCTGCATCGAGGATTGCCGATTAACGGTTGTGCTCGAAATGCTCGAACCGGTCGGAAAGTAACCCTGATTCAACTGAGCTGCGGTATTGCTTCCAAAGTTAGAGGACAGTTTGGTTGCCTCGGTGCAATTGCGATGCACCACATACGTCTTGCCATTGATGACTTTCACCTCCGCGGGATATGCATAGTTCTTCACCTCATCGAAGCCGCTCAAATCGACCGGTTTAAATGGATGCAAATCCACAGTTTGCTGCTGAACGTCGCTCAAGGCATATTTCTCCAGCACTTCTCCAGCCTTGGCATCGAAAAATCCTGCCTGAGCAATCTGGCCATAGCTTATTAGCTCCTGTCGCATATCATTAACCAGCTGCTGGCTGGTCTGCTTACACAAAGCATCCAATTCGCTGGCACTCTTGCCAGTCAGCTGCAATATGCCGTCTAGAAAACAAAAAATGTATTATGATTATGAGGTTCAAGATTAATAAATTATCTATATAATAATATGCTAAAGAATATATGATGAGTATTTAAAATTATTCATTTGCCTCCATTTTCTTTCAATGTGGTCAGTTAGTTAGTCACGAATAGTACTTATAAATTCTACAAATTTATTGAATTTAAATAAAAGTCTTACAAGCTGACTCTCACTTTTAGTGATCTTCCTTTCGCTCTCTCTCTCTCTCTCTTTCTTTTATACTTTCCCGCAAATATTCCTTGGCTATCTCTCTACTTTTACTTTAAATCTCTCGCTTTACCGCTCGCTCTCTCCGTCTCTCTCTCTCTCTCTCTGTCTGTTTCCCTCCCCCTCCTTATCACTTTTGCTCTCTCTGTCTGTCTCCCTCTCTTGCACTTTCTTCTTATCTTTCTTTCCCTCTCTCTCTCTCTGTCCATCCCCTTCTCTTGCTATTGCTTGCTCCTTGTCCATCTCGCATTCTCTACAAATTTTCTCCCTTTTTCATTTTTTTTCCTGTCCTTCTCGCACGCTCTCTATTTTTCTATCTTCCCTTTCCTCCTTTTGTACAAATGTTTAATTACTTAATTAATTCACAAATTGAAATATAATTTTCAGTAACTGTGTCACTTATTATTTCGACATCAAAAGTTATCTCTAAAGGTCGTATTGAAGTATATTTTTGTCCAGTTGATTAGTTAATCACCATGTATTCAAATTATTATATTTATTTATAACTCAATCACCATGTGGACCGATTAAAGTACAAATCTGACGCTAGATATGTTTGGGGCGCACTAAATAGAATCTAATGATCTCTCCTGACCTTTTTGGGGTTGCTACAATAAAAAGTCAGCAACCTTAAAACTGATAATAAAAATGTTTCAATGCTCTAAGCAATACATAAGCATAAATAAGTGTCTTGAGATTTCGGAATTAAATTATGCCTGAACTTTATTTTAATTAAAAATCACTTAGTAAAATAGTTTAAGAAAATACCTATTTAAATAATATTTATAGTGTCAAATTATAAAAAAAAACCTATTTATTTTTTTTATGTATTGTATATAAAAACATATTTTGCAAATGAAGTGTTAAAACATATGTGATCTATTTATAAGCCCATTTTATTAAAATAATTGCTTTTAAAGATTTCCTATTCTTCATTTTATTTCTAGGTCACATAGACTTTAACGGTCAAAATCCAAAAATAGTACAGGTAATTAGTTCAGTTCTTTAGTCTTGACTTACCACTCCATTTCAAGGCATATCCCAAGCTGTTGCTGCTGGACATTGAGTTGAATTCATTCGTGAGTCGGATGGCAAATTCACGCACCTCCCTCAAATGATTGTATGCCCAATTGGTCAGATCGGATGGATACTGCATCGATCGGGAATGTCCGTTTCCGCCTCCAAACGAAGATGACGAACTGTAGCTGGATCTGAAGTTGTTGAAGCCCTGGCAACTACAGATTGCCAAGAGCAACGCACAAGCGCCCACAGCTCTCATTCTGAGCAAACTAGATCAGAGAGAAAAACGATGTCATTCATAAATATTACATGAATCAAGTACTATTAGTGCTTATATAACGTCGTAGTACGAGGCTAATAAGCTCGCCTCAAATTTAAATTTTTTATTTTTGGGTGCTTCTTTGTGTTTTGGATGATAAGCGCTTGAAACTGAAATCTAGTTCAGTCAATAGGCGAGAATTATCAGCCCACTGAGGTCCAGCAGAGGTTAACCAGGCGATAATGTTCATATTACTTAGCATACAATTTGTTTTTAAGTTTTTATTTTCATTATTATAATTTTCTGTCACAAAGCTGGGTTCCATCATTCATCCGGTGTCTTTGTTGATAAGTCTTAAAATGTCTACGTCGTAATTTTCAAATCGAATTTTTAAATTAATTGTGTGTGCACAAAATGTGTTTCTTCAGCAGCATTGGCCCATAAATCAATGCTGTCGATGTATAAACAAATGCTTCCATTTGGGTCACATTTGCCTATGCGCGTCCCAAACTCAATTTTATTTCTGACTTGAGTGCAGGCGCTGATTATTTTTAGACGCTATTCTCACCACAATAAACGAATATAACTGCAATTATAATATAAACTCGCACATGCATATATACATATGCATATATATATATATATATATGTATATATATATGTCTTTTACTCACTCTCACTTGAGTTTCCACTGCGTTTTCACTATATTTGCTCTCTATTATTGTTTTTGGGGATCAACACTCATACACACACACTCACGATTTCAATTCGCAGGATCAGCACTTATCTTTACTTTAACAATTTTTCCGATTTTACTGTGGATTTTCACTCCGATTAGAACCGTTGCGCTGCGTTGCGCTGCCGAACAGCAACTGACAGTCGAGCGCATGGCGCAAAGCTTTTATTAGAAAAAAGTGTGCGTTGAGAAGATTCCCTGAGAGAGCACAATGCCGTTATCAATTCATGTGATGCTTATGAAGAATCGAAAATTTTACTAATTATATTTGGTGGACGTCATAGTTCAACGACAAAAAACCGGTATTATGATTCTTCTAATGAGCTCATATTTGGCTCATATATGTGAATCACTAGCCGGTAGCCGTCTGACCGATTTGATTTTGTTTACAGCCAAAGGCAATTGATCAAAAATATATTTATTGCGAACTCATACAAGTATATGATCTCATATAAGCTCATGAGTTGTTTGGAGAGCACATTCGCTTACATCTCTGTCAGTCTATTTGTCTGTCTTGTCTGTCTGTCTGTGCTAAGTGTCGAGGGAGGCATGTCATTTGCGTGAGCGTCAGTATTTAAAAAGTGATTCAAAACAATTAAGAGGAAAACACTTGCAATAATGCAAATTTGGCTGACCTTGCAGAACTAGAAAATTTTGTCATTTTAAACGAATTTTTGAAAACACAGAAAAACCACAGATCCGACCACAGATCATGTTTCGCATCCTGTTGATATTTAAATTTTAATTTAGAATATGTTCTGTTTATTAGCAACCACAAATTTATATCCAATAGCCCAAAAGTCACAAGAAAATAATCGCAAATGTAAACTAAAATATTTTTAAACACCAAATAATACTCATAAAACGCAAAATATTTTTGGTAATAAAAAAATATGATAGAGCGAGACCAACGCGGAAAAAAATTACAAAACTATACAAGTAATTAAATGCGGAATTAGTCATTAACGATGCTAGTTCTTAGAACTGAATTAATAATTAAATTAAATTTTGTGAATGACAGTCGGTTTTTTGGCATAAAAGAAATACGACGTGACTAACTAAAGATTTGTTAGCGCCATCTAGTGTCCTTGTGAAAAGCGCAACCTAGTGGTCAAATTCAAACTCTGTTAGCGCCATCTAGCATCATCCCCCAAAACGCAGCAGAGCAGAGTTGGACTGCTGAGACGATATATTTCATATATATTTATTTTATATATAAATTTATGCCTATAAACAAGAAAACATTGCTACAAATATTGATAATCAAGTTAAATATATTTTAAAATTGACCAAGAAGTTTTTCTCTAGACTATTACAGGCCGTGCCGTTTCATCGTGCATGCTTTGCGAATTACATATCGCATACGTGACCATCACTAGCATATGCCATGGTATTAAATAAATACGTGGTTGATTTGTTTGATAAAAATAACTAAAATGTATCAGCTGTGCAAATCAAGTGTGAAACAGAAACTGGACCACAACTAACATAACAGGCCCAAAATAAAAAGGTACGTGACACGAGATACATATATAATAATAACAGAATAAAGGATGTACAATTCTCAGCTATAGGCTATGGAAACGGGCAAGGCGAAGCAGCAACCAAAACAGATGCATTTCACCTGCCGTTTCGCCTTCTTCTTCATAGCTGGCAGCTTGGCAGCATTTGTCTTCCATGCGCTTACGTCGTCGTCATCGGTGTCTTTTTTTGGATGGAGACTACAGCTGCGTCAATTGCATCATCTGCCCACTGCCCACTATTTGCAGACGCGCGACGAGTTTGCCGTTTATTCGGTGGATGAGTTAAATGCATTTAAGGAGTTCTATGACAAGAGTGTCAGCGATAGCGTTGGTGCCAGCTACACGGAGGCGGAGCAGACCAACATTAAGGAGGCATTGGGTGCTATGCGTCTCGCCGTGGACATGCATATAGCTGGCAAGGACGACAAGGCAGCAAGGCTGTTTGAGCACGCTCTGGCCCTAGCGCCCAAACATCCGGAAGTGCTACTCCGCTACGGTGAATTTCTCGAGCATAATCAGCGTAATATTGTGCTGGCTGATCAGTACTATTTCCAAGCCCTCAGCATTAGTCCCAGCAATTCGGAAGCGTTCGCCAACCGCCAGCGTACAGCGAATGTTGTACAGACACTGGACGAACGTCGTCTGGTATCGCTGGATGAGAAACGGGATGCCCTGTCTGCCATCCATGAGGCGAATTCGGCACTGCGACGTGCCAAGAAAGAAGCCTACTTTCAGCACATCTACCATTCGGTGGGCATTGAGGGCAATACTATGACCCTGGCACAGACGCGCTCCGTGCTGGAAACCCGTATGGCCGTCGATGGCAAATCCATAGATGAGCACAACGAAATTCTTGGTATGGATTTGGCCATGAAGTACATTAATGCCAGTCTTGTGCAAAAGTAAGTAATTCCTTAAGTCTCTGTTATGAGTTGGAGCTAAACATAAAAAACAACGTTCTGTTATAGATTAGAAATAACGCTAAAGGACATTTTAGAGCTGCATCGCCGCGTGCTGGGCCACGTGGATCCCATAGAGGGTGGTGAGTTTCGACGCACTCAGGTTTATGTGGGCGGTCATGTGCCGCCAGGTCCTGGTGATTTGGCGCTGTTAATGCAACGTTTCGAGCACTGGCTAAACTCCGAGCACAGCAACTCCCTGCATCCGGTCAAGTAAGTTCATGCAGTGCTTACCAAAATTAATCGCGAGTGGCACTCATGCTATTTCTATACTACACAGCTATGCAGCTCTTGCTCATTATAAGCTTGTACATATCCATCCATTCATTGATGGCAACGGCCGGACTTCGCGTCTGCTGATGAACACGCTCCTTATGCGCGCTGGATATCCGCCGGTGATTATACCCAAACAGCAGCGTAGCCAGTACTATCATTTCCTTAAGCTGGCCAACGAGGGCGACATCAGGCCTTTTGTACGTTTCATTGCCGATTGCACGGAGAAGACACTGGACCTGTATTTGTGGGCCACCAGCGATCTTCCCCAGCAAATTCCAATGCTAATCCAAACAGAGAGCGAAGGTGGCGTATTGGCCCGACTGCAGCCGCACATTGCGCAAATCTCCCCAGAGTTATATGAGTCAGGTTCAGGATTGGGTTCAGGAGTCAATGGGATGCCCTGACCCCCAATGTATAAAATAGTCCAATGGTTGCTCAACTTTATTAGCAAATTGTATGTTGTATATTGTGTTGTTTAGCGACAATTTTGTGTATATTTTTGTAATTTATGTATTTATCAAGAAAATCGTTTGTCAGACTGTGATCGTATTTAAGCTAAAAGATTTAACCAAATAAATAACAAAATGCTTAAATAGAGAGCATAATAATAACTAACGCACACAGCACTGCATAAGCCAGTAAAACTTAACAAATAATTGGTGCGAATCTGTTTTTAAAATATTGATTGTACAACATGTAAAAATAAAGTATATCTAAGTAGAAAAAATATTTTTATCAGGACTATCAGTAGGCCTATTCCTAAGAGAAATCAGATAAGTTATCAGTGACGGGCGTATATCAGCTCAATATTCCTAAGAGAAATCAAATATGTTATCAGTGATGGGCGTACATCAACTCAATATTTTGACCGATAACATTATTAAACCAGTAATAGGTATCAGTTCTACTTTGAATGGGCATAACATGTAAATACAATACAAAAATCCTACATTTGTACAAAATAAAAGCTCAATATAAAAGCACATATCACTAGAAAAAATTTACATTACAATTTTTTTTGACAGGTGTAATCTACAGGACTCAAAACAGGAAAGTATTAAGTATAAAATCAACGAGAATATTACAGAGCATTGTTATCTTTTATTCCCTTCTTTATTTTATTTAGTGCAACGAGAATATTACAGAGCATTGTTATCTTTTATTCCCTTATTTATTTTATTTAGTGCAAATTGAACCTTTAATCAAAGTTGTAATTAAAATTGGCAAGTGCTAAAAGGGAAAGTAGCAACATCAACAAGCTATGTTTATTGCGAAATATTCTTAGCGAACCTTGATGTATTGAATTATAAACTATAATTAGCACTATTGTTCATTTGTATATGTTTATCAACATAAATAGTATATCACGCATGGTTAAGTAGCTGCTTAAGTAGCTTTAAAGTACAAGACTGTTTCAAATAAAAGATACATTAATGACAAAGGCACTCATTATACTTAATATACTAATAAGATAATAATAAAATATGATATTTTGGATGTGTAATATTTGGAATCTTACAACTTGGCGCTTTGTAAGTAATTCTTGTAAGTAACATCACGCCACCAGGCTGGACGCTCGTATACACCAGGTGTGGACACAATAGCGCGCTGCAAGTGCTGATAAACCTGTCGAGTGAAGCAAATGGTTAGCGTTAATATTTTTGGTAAATGCTTAAATAGCAGCTACTCACATTGCCATCACTCATGCCCAGCGGCGAGTTCAGAACGAAATCGGTAGGTGCAATTGCATCCACCAAGGCAATGGATTCATCCTTCAGCAGTGGCAACAACTCCAGGATGCCCTGCTGAAACAGTTCAATGTGCGAGCTATTGCGGAAATAGCCTCCTTGATAGAATATAGCAGAATATTTGGTAACTAAATTAGCGCCATAGAATGACAGCACCTGAAGCAGCACCTTCTGCTCGGCCGAGGCGGGCAGACCGATCACAAACTTATAAAACACATAGTAAATGGTACGCTGTGGAAACCGGAAGTAAAAATTATTTATAGCAAGCAGATTTATATACGAATCCGCACCTCTGCGTAGATAATGGACAACTTTTGTGCGGCAAACACTTGAATATTGTTGCGTGTCTCGAATGCATCTTTGCCGGCAATTTGCAGCTTCTCGAAGCGCTTAACTGTTTCATCCAGTTGCCACGCGGTCAGCCAGTTTAGTGCCTTTAGCAAATCTGCAAAATAGAAAGTCTACTTTAGTATTTATGTCTTAAGTACACTGTTTTATGGTAATCACGCACTGTGCACATCGAGAGCGTGAGCAGGGCTACGTTCCTGTCCCTGGGTTTGCAGTATTACATTCATATCTTTCAGGAATGAGACTGTCTCCAATGGCGACACGTCCACAAAATTTGCATTGCTGCGACGCAAGCTAATCAGCCAATTGGATGCCTGCTGAATTAGTGTGTTATTTTCACCCTCATAAGTGCAGTTGGCATCGTTGTCATTTCTCAGATCGCCCAAGCCCGTTGCCCGCAGATAGCCATGACCGCCACAGGCTTCCCGGCTCTCCTGGATGCCATCGCGAGCTGCCCAAGTGGCGCATGGCTTTAGCGCCGATGAAATTGCATGAATTTCCATTCCCTCCTTGGACGTATCCTCGCTCATACCCCTGATGGTCATATCCACATTGATCTTGCAGATCCAGAGCGTGGCCACGCGCAATGCAATCGTAGTTGCCAGATGTGGCAAAATGCGATATTGCTGCGACTGATACTCAATCACGGGCCACTCCACCTTACTGTCGTTCGGTCCAAACTGCCGACGGCTGGCCGAATAGCGTGTAGCAATGCAAATTGCCTTGCTCAGCGATACATACGCAAGAGATGTGATATTGACTCGTCCCGTCGATAGAGCACCTAAAGAGGCTCCCAATCGCTTACGATTATCCTTGATGGGGCTGCTGTAATTGCCCTGGGCATCAATGTCGCCTGTCTTTGACAGTAAATTGTCCTTGGGTATGCGATACTGATTGAACATTACAAATCTGCAAACAAAAATGAGAATTTGTTTATATTAAATTATTAAGTTAAGTTAGTTATGTTTGATGATTATTAAAATTAATTTTAAATTTGACTTTAATTTATTAAGTTTTCCGGCGTTGAAGAGTTTTCTTTGAGTTTAGTCCATCTTGAAATATTTCCATTCGAATTATTATTATTACCCATTGTCAATGCCATTCAGGCCAATTTTCTCGCCCAAGTCGCCAACGGTGACGCCAGGCAATGGCAGCAGCGTGCGCTCATCGCGAATGGGCACCAGGAATGCATTCAAGCCCTGATGCTTCTCATCCGGTACATACAGCTGTGCATAGACAATCGCATGGGTGCAAGTCTTGCCAAGATTGCCAACCCAGCACTTGGCTGCCTCAAAGTCCGGAGTGTGCAGAATGAACTCCTTTGTCTTGACATCATATGTGGCACGCGTGCGCATGCCTAAACAATGAAATATATGGAATTCATTGAATTTGTCAAAAATAATATATAAATTCAATTAATCAAACCATTTGCGTTGGTTCCATGAGAAACTTCGGTTAGAGCGTAGGCGCCCAGGATGCGATTTTTGGCTATCTTGGCCACATATTTGCCTAGACGTCCAGTGCCATTGGACACCAAGGTGCTGGGAAACATGCCATTGGAGAGCCCGAACTTGACAGACATGCTAAAGTCATAGCTAAAGATTGCTTGGCCAAAGGCCAATAACAAATGCGGAGTCGTTAGGTACTGCATAAAAAATATACAAAATTATTAGCTGAAGACAAACACTGCATTAAAGTTAACCTCTTCGACTCCGAAGAACCTTTGCTGCCAGATTAAATGATGCCGCTTATTGGCCAACTCCCTTGTACGCTCCAGGCTGGGTGCTTCCGGTTCCCGCTGAAAGTCGGGATGTTCCTCCATCCACTGCCAAACTTTGTGCTGTTCATTTTGGTAGACGGAAACTTTGATTAGTCAACGATTAGATAAGGTAAATAGTAACAGATAACGTGTTTGAATTGTTTGCATTAGTGAATTGAACAATTTCAGAAAGGTAAAACCGTAATCAGCTAAGAAAATGGCTTACAGTAAAAACTGATTATTTCTCTATGTAGTTGTGCATATTAAAAAAAAAAAACTAAGCCGACTGGATCAAAATTGAACTTTTACCCATGTTCAATAAGCAACAAATAGATAAACACACAATATTTGTTAACCGTTTGCGATCACTTTTCTAAAGAGCTACGTGTTCTTATAAAGGTATTGTGATTCTCATCAACAAATCGGGATGACAAAATGACAATTTTCAACCAGCGATCTAGAATAATGAAGTGATTAACAGGTTTATGCTGTCTCGAGTTGCTTCTCTAAAAATTGTACTTTGGACTGCACTTCATAGCATTTTTAATTAACATATTTATTTTGTATATATTAATGTGGTCAATGACATTGATAATAAATCTAACCTTTAGACGAATGTGCTCCTCGCCCTCAAGCAGAACATTCATGCGCTTGTAACAGAAGCTCGCCTTTTCGCGATACTCTGCCAAAGGACCTCCACGGAAGGCTGGAAATATCTTCGTGTCTTCGTATATGTTCTTTGTCTCGACATCCTGCTCACCCCTGTAATAATCCGTTATAGATTCGATTAAGTCACTCAAGTGATTTGCTTTTGCAGCGCTATCGCTGCGTTCATTGGCCATCATCACGTAAACAGCAAATGGCACAATATTACACGACGCCAGCTGCAGCAGTTACGTTAAAAAAAGTGTATTCACTTACTTGGTACTTTGAAATGCAACCATGTTTGCAGCTGGGGCCGTTTGCTTGCGAAATATGTTGCTGTGTTAATGGTCAGCGCTACGCTTAAACTGTTTTCAAATTTAGCAAATGTACGCCTTTTACAATATTTTCGTGGAGCAGGTGCTTATCCGTCTTTTAATGGTCATTAAGCCGAGTACACAGGAAATTGCTGTTCAATAGGCCATTACTGATAAGTGGCATGATAAGATTTTATAAACAGTTTTTACATGTTGGTAAATGATAAGTACTTAATGCACTACCTAACTTGTTTTCTTTTAATCATAGCGAGTAATAAAACCAAGGCCCGCCAGCTGTTAGGTGCAGTGTTCTAAAACGAGCAATTTTGACTTTCTGCAACGGTCACACTGCACATCACTTTTAAAATTAACAGAGCCGGATTTCAAATAATGTGGTCAAATTTAAAATATGCTTTACCCCAAGAAAATCCATTTATCGCCGAATGCATAGACGGTATCATTAATGAATATTGACAAACGTATGTACTTGCATTTTTATTTTATCTTATACAATTAGGTAACATGCACTGCATTTGCTTGGCTATTTAAATAAAATTATACTTTGTTTTTATTATTGGTTATGATTATCATTATCATGAGCTTAACTTTAAATATTTATCGCTAATATTTGCAGTATAAATTTCGATTTCGAAACGGATTTTGTTTTGATATTGTTATGAGTGTTTCCATTACGTATTGTAAAATCATTGAAATAGGCTAAAAGGATTCAATCGTTTGATTTTTAGACCCAGAATTAAACTAATTAGGTAACATGTAGTCATTGATTATACATAGATAATGTAAATTTCTAAATATTTGATTTCTAGCATCTAAGGCCCCGAAAATGTCGTGGCATAATTTCGTTATGTTCATTGCTAATCTTGTAAAAAGCCATATAAAATTATCTGCGCTACTAATATTACGTTGTATGTACTTATGTATGTTTGTATTTTTCTATGTCTGTTTGCTTGGATGGCTATGTGTATTTATGTATGTATGTATGTATGTATGTGCAAAGCTGATACTTGGTAAAATGGACTAATTGACGCTTTTTGAAATGAATGTGAGAATTGCGTGATATTTGAATTTGTTTGATACAACCGTGTGTATATGTAAAAGTCCTAATTCACAAATTTCATTTTTGGCTTAATGTTGTTACAAATATATATATGTATAAATATATATATATATATTGATATACCATAAATAAACCGATAAATCGACAAAAATAAACGGCAAAATTGTGCTAAAAAAAAAAAAAAATTAAAATCGAACTATACTTTTTACTAAACGAGATTGCAAATAACGAGCTTAAAGAAATATATCCGGTGTATCGAATAGATTCAAGCTCTTCTCCATCAACGTGCCTGACAACAAATCCAACTCAACCTGATCCATGTCTACGCCCTGTGCGCAGGGCGACGTTGTGGCCGGCCTGTCCACGTCGCTCTGCTTATTCGGCTCATATCATCGGCTCTGGCAGGAGCTGGCCGCCGATGAGTTCGATGAGAAGGCCGACTGTAGGCTGGTCATCGAACCCTTGTAGTTAACCGAGCTGAGCACTTCGTAGAAGATATTCAAGTGCGCACCCGACGGACTGAACCAGTGCATTAAATAGCTGTCTTTGTGATGCATAACATGCGAGCCCTGAACACTCTCCTTGTGTCGACAAATGAGCGTTGGTTCCTCTCTGAAATAATTGCCGCCCTCCACAAAGTCCTGCAGATCAAAATACGAAACGGCCGCATCTGCAAGAGAATTAGAAATTGTTTAGCTTAAATAATCAACACTACGTTCTATTCATTTACGCACCACTTTTCTCGGGCAGATCTTCGGTGAAGCGATAAAGCGTAAAGTGCATATCATTGCGCATAACATCAAAGTCCCAGGTGAGCACACTCTTCGGATCCGTATTCCGTATGAGGAGCTCGTGTGTGAAACCAGGCTTTAGCTCAACGGTCTTGTAGAGATTTTTATGATCATGCTGATGTGCAGCGGACAATCGTTTGCCCTCTTTGCTCGCATCGACAACGCAGGCGGAGGCTGAAGCGGCACGTGATGCAACTGGCGTCTCATCATCATGATCCTCCAGTGAATTCATCTTATACAGAGTTTTGGGCACAAGGCCTCCTTCGTGTATCATTGTCTGTGTAGGAAAGAAGGCACAACATTTAGTAACAATCATTAAGTGATTGCCATTTGCTTTGCTAAGCTTTTTTTAATTGTTGTTTTCGAGGTACAAAGTGTGTGGGTGTTTGTGTGGGAGTGGTGTGTGTGTATGTGTACACAGTTGAAGGACCACACGGACAATGGGCACAATGAAGAGCATACGCAGCGCAGCAACAAAACGCATATATATGTATATATTATTAAATATGTATGAACTTGACATAGTTCGCAACACAAAGGCATAGGACAGAATGACAATGCGTTCATTAGAAAAACAAAAATCATAATTAACGGCACAAAGTGATTTTGTTGTTTTAGGAGAGTTTCGAAAGCTGCTTACACAATCGCATTCAGCTAAATAACAATGCGTTAGGTATCTATGATTGACTTGTTCCACATGCGTTAAATGCGTCTAAGGAGCGCCCAAAAAGTTTAAAAACGGAATGGGATAAACAAAATAATGAAAATAACAATCAAATATTATATTGTACGTATCTCTAAATAGCGGTCGCTCATAAATCTTAAATTGCCATGATTCATTGTATTTTTTTGCTATTAAATACTTTTGAAGAGAACATTGATAAAAACTACGTGAATAATTATAAGAATTATACACGAGTTAAAATCAGTTCTGGAATCGAGGCATTTTAACTTGCGAGCGACCACTGCATCAATATATATACAAGAAATAAATGAAAATTTTGAGAGAGTTCTTGAGATTTACAGTGATTCCCCACCAAAATGTACCTTGCATGGGCCACCAAGAAAATCTGGCACAATTTCCTCATCAATATACTGCGCCAGTCCGTCCCGCATGTGCTCACAGTCTGGACCATAGAACAAAAACTTGGAGCGTGTATGTTCATCTGCAAAGAGTGGCATAAATACGTTTAGGGTTTAATTAAAGACAAATAATAAAAGATGGTCAGCTCACCTATAAAAGCGCTAACAATTGTCCAGGCAATGGGGAATACTCTTGGAGCACGGACGACCAAAACACGCCCCATTGTCTCCGGATAGTTGCGCTCAACGGTTTCGGTGATATAGAGCAAGGCCTTGATGCCGGGACGCCATAAGTGACGCATGGATAGACCCTCCAGATCGACCAGAAGCGACCAGTTTAGGATAGGCTTATCCAAACGCTCGGCAGACTCATTAATCTTTTGTATACCCTCCTCACAAATATGCAAGGCCTAAGAAGAAAAAAAAGATTTAAAAAATGAATGGAGCTAAAATTGAGTAGCTAACTGACCAATCTGAGTAAGTCCTCCATGCCGAGGGACTTGAGCAGACCCTTCACATCCATGTGGCCCAGTCGCAGTATATAGATGGGTCGCCCATCCTTGTCATGATGATGCCAGCCACCCGGAAAATGCTCGACTACCACGGCTGGTTTGCTGTACTCCTTGAGCAGTGAATCGATGCGATGTTCACGGCGCCATTTGAGCGAATCACAGAGCATTCCAAAGGCCTGGCTGACGTGCCAATCGCGTGCTGACAAGAAACGCAAGATGGTCTGATAACTGGGCATACGCTCCAGATCATCGACACCATCGAGCATTTTTCTCAGCTCCAACAGCTTGGACTCCTGCATGGGCGATAGTTGACCCAAATTGCGTGCTATAAAATCACCATCAAGCAGTATATCATGATGTTGTTCTGTGGTAGGCGATTTGGGTGCATCCAGTGGCGGCATCCAACGTTCCACATGCGTAACGCCCTCATCCTCCAGCTGCCTGATGAAAAACTCAATGATCTCCTTCCCCTTAAGCGTCGTTTGTGTATACTGTTTCATGCCCATTTTCTCCATTGAATGCTCGAAACCGAAAAAATTCTTAATATCCAGTGTTGCGGTCTGATCGAAGCATGTCCATTCGGCATTGTCCGGATGGACATAGTAGCGGCAACGCTCAAAGATCTCAATGCGTGACGAGAAGCTCTCGTTGACCGCCTCGATGCTCAGCGTGCGATTGGACATGTCCAAGAAGTTGTGCTGCAGAAAGAACACATAGTCGACGCCAATCAGTTTCTTGAAGATGTAGGGCGCATCGACGGCCAGCTTGCAGCGACGACTTGTATTCCTTTTGGCCCCATTCTCCAGGCACTCATCCTTGATGACCTCGCAGTCCAGCACAATGGGCATCTGGGGGCATATGGGAAAGCGTCGCTCGTAAGCCTAAGAAAAAGATGAGTCGGTTATAGTTGTAGTTGCATGATGTATGCATCTTTGTCGACTATTGTCGGCATGCTGCCAATGGCTCTATGCCCTTGAACAGCGGCCAATTTATGAATTGCAAGTGTTCTTGAACTTGGCCTATAGCCATGGGCTCAACAGATATTGATACAGATTTATATATATACATATTTATATTTATAGGCTAAATATTTGCATAATCATTGCCAATTAAAAAAAACAGCTGTCTATTTATGTTTACCAAAGGTGAAAATATACAAGTTTTCTGCATCCCAATGGTTTTTCTGAATGCATTTTGGAACGGATTTAATAAAGTCCTAAACCTTTTTTTGAGTAAATTATATACTATATTTATATATACGTTAACTCATAGGTGAATGACAGTGTTAATATTAAATGGAAATTACGATCGCACTTTTTTATGTACGCTACAAAGTTGAATAAATAAACGTGTTTTTAAAGTAAAGACTTATTTACGTTTCAAAAATAACTTTAAAAGTACTGCAGCAATCGCTTATAGATTTTGCAAGAGAATTTAGCTAAAAAAATTACGGTACTTTATGGTTATTGCTTAATGCTGAGCTCATTATCTCGCCAAGAGGCGTAAACAATCAAATACGGAAAAATACAATTCTACGCAGCATTCTAAACAAATGCGTTTTGCAATTCTGCAGAATACAAATATATAGTTATAAATACTTATAAATGTGGAACAAAATTCAAGTGCTCCCCAGATATTATCATATTTGTTATTTTATGTTGACTGTTGCAGTTACTTATATTTTATGCAGATTTATTGATTATTTAGACTAAATAAATAATTGTTGAATTAAAACAAAGTTTTAAACTCATGCCACATGGCCTTTAAAGTTGTAAGCGGTAACCGTTGACATTTGAAGGACTCACACGCTCAAGGATAATTAAGTCAACTGCATAAATATTTAAAAAGTTTCCAGGCATGCAGACGACGTGCCCGGCACGTGAACATTGTCACTTGGCTGGGAAAATGTTGTGGATTCGACAACTTGTTGTTGTTCACACCCTCAAGTTGTGCCCCGTTGAACTCTCCATTAATGAGAGCGTGTGAAAAGTAGCATAAGTCCAACTGTGGCACAGACTCAGTAGCCGTATGAAAGCCACGTTCTCTGCTATATTGTTGCCACTGTTGCCGTTAACCAAACTGGGCAGTCATATAAAATACTAATTGCCCATTAAACGGTCTTGTTGGTTTACTTCACGATATTTGTTCTAGCTTTTGGTCGCCTCTAAATATAGCCAAAGTGTGCAAATACTCTCGGCACATGTGACGTATGCGAAATAAAACACAAGTGATTGTCACGTTGGCGGCTTGACGCTGTTGCCAAATTGATATTGATGGCCTTGAGCACAATGCATTTAGCCCACTATCTATTCGTTGTTACGTCAATGTAAACAAAAACTCACAACTTTCATTATGTTCCCTCCCTCCTCCTAGGTTTATAAATAGTTGACATTTTCTTTTGAACGTTAAAGAAGAAGCTTTTCAACACAACACATCCTGTATTCTCAATCAAAGTCAGTTGCAACTATTTAATTGAGACACGTTATTTTGAAAGAGAGTAATTTTATATATATTTATATTACATATTATGTTATATGTTTTAATTTTCCTCAACCGCACTTTTAAAAGCGTATATTTTCTCAGCTAACTATCAAGAAGAGTCGAGATAATACTATATTTGTATTATTTTCAATAAGGAAATGATTGAACTCTACAAATGATAAGAACTCAGCTTCTCTATTTTTAAAATGGTTAAAAGATAGAGTGCTTATATTTCTTTGCTTTAATCAAAATCGCGCTTTTGCTGCCAAAGCTCAAAAACTTAAAAATCTATTTAAAAATATAAAATTTCAAAGCACTTTTTTTATATCCGGAATTCATTAAAAATTATTAAAAACAAATTTGTGCAAAAGCATTTAACGGCGACCCCGCAGAAATAAATTCTTGATCAGCTGTAATTTTCAGAATCTATCTATTGTCAGTTTGGAGTATTTTGATTAAAATCGTGAGTTCTAAACTTTTTTATTCACCGATGCGCTCTCTTCAATTTTCAGATTGTTTGGGTCTATAGTCCAAATAGACAAAATGCTTCAATAAGGTGATAGCTAACTTTGTGTATCGTAAAGCGATTATTTTTACTGTTAAGCCAATTAGTCAGTCTTACTGTGGGTAAAAGCACTGCGCAATGACTATGCAATGAGTGTTTTGTTATTCGTATTTTTAATTCTAAAGTCAATGACACCAGAGGGGTGGCGTCTGATTCACCCAACTATCATTTAAAATCATAGTAAATTGATTTTCGATAGGACGTCACTCAATTCTCAGCCTATTTGCGACGCAATAATATTTGGCCTAATTGAAAAAAATATCCAGTTAGCCTTCTAGTTACATAGATAAAACAAAAAGTGCTTTGCAGCTGCTTATCAAAAAGATAGAGTCAATTAGTATCTGATACGATATGATTCTGAATGAGCCATTGCGTTGTTATCAGCTGGGAAATTCACATACCCTTGAGGAGGGCATTATAAATTAGTAACGCATTGCCAAAGTAATTAATAATTTAAATAATATTATATTTGAAATAAAAGAAAAATAATAATAATAGTAATTAGCATAAATTCTTAAAGATTTTTGTAAATTTCTAAAATATTATCGGACAAGGTAATTGTCTGTCTATCAGCATATGTATGCAAGGGTAGTTAATTATGGACAGCACCAAGCACCAAGCTGATTATTCTTATTAGTTGTTGGCCGCCATGTGTTATGAGTGGCATTTGGTTGATTGTTGTCCATTGTCGACAATTGGCCATAATCGCTTATTTCCTGCCTGTCTCTGCCGCTGTATGGAATGCAAAACACGAACCGAGCAGCTGCCCGGTGTTCATTGCACCTCAGCCCGGGGAACGACAAAGCGGACAAATGCGACGCTCCATTCATGAAATTATAAACGCGTATTATTCAATTGAGCGAAGAGGAACAGACACAGAGAGAGAGAGAGAGAGAGAGAGAGAGAAAGAGCGTGGAGAGAGTGCGAGATGGAGATTGGAAGATAGACAGAGATGGAGAGCGTCAAGGTTAATTTCATTAATCTGCTGCATGCGATGAGATACGACAGCCACAGATAACTGCTGGCGGAAGGAGTCGAGCAGCTGGTTGAAAAAACAACGGAAACATTGGCAGCTGTTCTTAATTAATAACTTGTAATAATTATATTTTATACGATTGGTGTTAACACAGTCACGCGCCTGGCGCATGCAGACACAACATACACATACACAGAGAGAAAGAGGGAGGAGTGGGGGGCGCTGTTTATGACACGCCTACTGCAAACAAGATACACACCTTCATAACGAGCTCAAAAGGATATTTGTAGACGCGCACAGGCGATTGGAATTTTTGCACCATTTTGTTGTTTGCTGGTTGGCACTTGGTCACTGGTTAAAAATCAATTTTTAGTTTCTAATCAATTGCACTATTTCTGTCTTGATGCACAAAAATGCGCCAAAAAGCGCCTTTTAATTCTCACTCAAATTTTGTATATTGTTATTAACAGTTAAGTCAATTTTTTGTTGTTTTTTTTTTTGTTTTTATTCTAATTTTGTTGAAGTTTAGTCGTATTCGATTTGTTTCTTTTGCAGCCCCAGCGTTTGTTATTGTGCTTGCAACTGCTGCAGCTGGCTGAAAAGAAAGCCTTTCCTTTTTTGTGTACACTCCGCGAGCGTTTGACTGTTTTCTGTTAGAGGTGGCCCATCAATATATCAATCATCGATATAATTTCTCCCATTCATCATTTTACATAATATCGATAATGCTGTTAAACTTCAAATGGAACTGTTAGTTTAGCAGCGTTGAGCGAAAACGGTTTTCATTTTTTTAAAACAAAGTAAACTAGTTATGTTTTATAAATATTATATATAACTATGTATGCAGGCAGACGTGCGCATATAAGGTGTACCTGTTTTATTTATTTTATAACAGGATTACTTCTTGCGCTATTTTTCAGTTTTCTGCTGTGGAATAGTAGTAAAAACATTTTAAAAATTTTGCGCCTGGAAAAAGATATTTTTATTCTATCGGTAAATATTAAAATTGCGAACTCTTCGCTCTTTTGTTTCAACTTGGACTATTGTCTTTTACAGGAAAAACTGCAGGAGCAACATGAACATTTCACAAAGGAGACAAAGGCTATCAAAGGACCCACAGCTGACTGTGTATCCACTCAAGTGGACACGCTATTCAAAAGCAAAATCGACACTCTTAAGGACGATCTTAAAAAGCAAATGACGGCATCGGGATGTACCTCCCAGGGCAACTCGCCGGAAACAAACAATGAAGCAATGACCCTGTCCACGATGAGGATCAACTATGCCTCCGAGGAGCTGGGTGCACGCATTATTAATGTGTTGGCAAAGCCAATCGTAGAAGTTAATTTCATTAAGAAACTGCTCGGCTTGGAATTTATCGCTAATCCGCCAATAAACATGTTGAGATCAAATTTATTGCCTGGTTCGTGTTTTGGCTTTGAAGGCTCGAGTGCAACGGTGTCCTTACACCTGGCCAAAACTATAATTATTGAGGAATTCCGATTGACACATGTGAACAAGGAAATGACTCCCAGTCTATCTGTGGATAATGCGCCAAAGGATTTTGAGGTTTATGTAAGCTCAGCGCTATTATCGAGTTTTCTTTATTTTTATTTATTTAATTTTATTGGTTAGGGTTTGCCGCCAGACAGCTACAACAAGGAGCTCTTGGGTCAGTGGACTTATGAGAATGCGCCCAAGAAGCGGACACAGAGTTTCTTTAGTAAAAATACAGGTAGCTTCCAAAGTTTAGTTATTACAATCAAATCAAACCATGGGGCAAATTCAACCTGTATTTATCGGTAATTACATGTGAGCCCAAAAAAACCAATATACAATTTAAAGATTTACTTTCCACATGCAGCATCGAGGTGTACGGCAAGTTACCATAGAGAAAACCTATTGATGTTGATTACATTTATTTTTTTTTAATTGTGTTAATTTTTAATCAAAATACACTTTGTGATACGCTTCATATTCATAGTTTCTTTTAAAATCGTGACTGCAACACTGATACTGCTACTTGTTCGAACTGGTAGCAGTTACTGGAGTACACATTCAATCATCGCCCATCCCTAAGGTGTAGGCTTAAAGTTAGACATGAGCGATAACGATTATCGTTTTGGTTTTGGCAAAGAAAATAAGATTGAAATAAAAGAGTTAAAACACGATGGCTTGTGGCGATTGAATCTAAATAACAACAACAACAATCTTGTGGCGTGCAACTCAACACACAATTACACCAGCCCCGATGGCGAAGAGCAGGCAACGCTGCAAAGGACAATGGCAAAAGCGAAACAGAAACAGACAACAACAGCAGCAGCAGCCGCCGCCGCAGCAGCTGCCACAGCAACTACAACAACAATAATACCAACACCAACAGCTACAACAACAGCAGCAGCAGCAACAACAACATCGATGGGCGCTGTTGCTGTTACGCCCACTTGTGTTGCACACATCGAGGACGAGGGCGGAGGAGAAGAAAGTGACTGCGCTGCTGCGGATGACGATGACGGTGACTGCGCTGCTGCCGCTGCTGCTGCAGCTGCAGTTACCAGTGATAAGGCAAGTGGCCAGCAGTGTGGCGAGCTCCCTTCCCTCGTCGAGAGTGTTTTGTTATTGTAGGCAGTATATAATTACATTTATTATTATAAGTCAGCCTAGTTCCGTCCGTCTGTTGCTATGCTCACCAGTCTCAATTTTAATACCCTTGCGGCGGGTATTTAAAATTTGTTGTCATGTGAGAAAAGTGGAATAAGCTGCATCGAACTAATATATATATCATATCATATAGCTAGAGTAGAAACAATCGGTGCGTTCTTTAAATGCATAATTAGATGAGCAGATGGAAGGCTATTTAATCTTCGTCATGCCTAAGCTATCCTTGACGCTTTCTTTGAGAATTTAACTCTTATCGCAAGGGTATTCAATCTTTGGCGAGCCAAAAAATAAAAAACAAGTGTTTTTCTTTTCATGTTTATGTGTTTTGTGGCAATTGTTTATTGTTTTTATAATAATGCAATTTTTGTTGCTCAATCCAGCTGAATGGCATCGGCTTCGGCATGGACATCGGCATTGGTATCGGGATTGGCGCTGCCTACGCGCTGCCTGCGCTCAATTGTGAGTTGGCTGCCTCCGCACTCTCGCCCACCGATGCAGCCGTTGGGGGACTTAGCTCGAGTCGCACCTCGATGAACAACTCGACGGAGAACCTGAGCTATGCCAGCGACAATTACTATGCCGAAGATCTCATACTGCTCGACGATGATGAGGACGATGACGAGGACGATGATGTGGAGGCCGAGGAGATATCTCTCAATTCCGATGATTGCGTCTATGCATATCGTGGCGATGCCGCTGATTTTGATATGGCAGCGTTGGATGCCAGCACCGGGCGTGGCGGACGTAATTTGGATTTTGGACTGGTGCGCGATGATGAGACGGATTTTCTCGAAATGGACTTTGAGCCGGATCCATCGTCGGAGTTGGAGTTCGCGGCCAGCGCACAGGAGGCGGCAGCAGCAGCCGCTGGTCATGCGAATCTCCTGCTGATGCCACGCGACTACAGTCAGCTGCAGAGTGGCAGGCACTTGTCCACTCCCACACAGTCACGCCAGCTGTACAGCTCGCCCATTGAGGAGCTGGCGATGCCGGCGCCACAGGAGGCACTGCAGCGTTTGAGTAAGAAATTTGCACGCATTAGTCTGAATCTCGATCAAATCAAGAATGATGGGGATGCCGGCTCCGATATGGATGCGGATGAGCTGCTCTGCGGCGGTGGCGGTGTCAGCAGCGGCGTAGGCGTAGGCAACAGCAAGGATGATGAGGATCTCTTAGGTGCAACCACTTCTGGTGCAGATGTAAATACGACCCTAGCCCACTCGCTGCCCAGCACATTGGTCTACAGCAGCTTCAGTCGCAGCACTAGTGTGCCCAGTGGAAATTCGCATGCCGCGGAGGAGCCCTGCAATTCCAAGCTAACGGGCGCCAAGCCCAAACGTCTCAGCACTCTCTCAAACTCATCATCACAAGTGTCCGCCAGCAAGAGCTGTGCCTCCTCCTCATCAAAGTCACGCCGTTCGCAGCCTAGCTTTGATGAACGCTGCTACAGCTGCACCGATTTTCGTGCAGTCTCCTTGCAGCAGCAACAGCAGCAGCAACAGGATGTGGCACCCATGCTGGTCGCCGCGGCAGCTGTGGTGGCGGCCAGTGCCGCCATGGCCAGCAATTCGACACAATTCGATTTGGGCAGCGGCGAGGAGACGTGCTTGGACTGCCTGGAGAAGGAGTTTCTGGCCAACACAATTGGAAAGGCCCTTGATCTGAGCAGCTGCGCCAAGTGCCGGCGACGAGGCGGCGGTCGGGGCAGCAGTCTCTCGCTCTATGCCCGCGCCGAGCAGACACGCTGTCGGAGCGGCTCACCGGGCTATCTGGATGAATATGGCGGACTCTTCAGCTGGCACAATCCGGCTGGTGGCGCCGGCGACATTGGTCATTACAACCAAAGGTTTATTTCGTGTGATAATAATTTTGGCGGCATGCAGGTGAGCTGATATAAACATAGATATATGAAATTATTGTTTTCATTTTGTTCAGCTTTAGTTAAATTGTTTAATTATGTTCAAAAAAATCCATATCTATAAATATCTTATAGACTATCTACCAGTGTCCTCTTTGGAACAAAGTTGGTGGATTGCTTGGTTATATTTGTTTGTTAAATAATAAATTAACTCTTTGTAAACAATTGTTCACAATGAAAAGCACGCAACTGCAATCATAAATTTCAACTTGCATTTAATTGGAGCTCCGTTGCTCAGTTCTTCATGCTAAATATTTATTTTTATAAATAAATAATGCAATTTGATTCAAGCATTAATTTTTGTTAATTATTTCTTAACTTTATTTTTCTGTAACACTAAATTAGATTTTTCTTCAGCAATCTTAGAAATGCATTTGTTTACATTTAATTAATAAAATATGTAAATCATTTAATTTTTAAAATTTCCGTTTAGTCTGAAGAGCGTAACCTTTTAAAACATTTTATTAACAATTTGCTATTGTTGTTATTTATTTATGTGTTTATTATGTGAACAGCTGCTCAAGCAAAGCTTTTCGACTGAACCGCTGGTGGAGCGCCTGTCCACGGCGCATCTGAGTGAGGAGCATCTGGTGCAGGCGCTGGACAGACTTCACATTTCCTACAATGCATCTCTGTTGCATGCCTACTTTGAACAGCTTGCGGCGCCGTCGCCACGTGTCACCGACGCAGCCAATCTGAAGCAGCTGCTGCTGCATGTCGCCAAGCAGCAGTGCAATCATCGCAAGCTCAAGAAGCTGATCGAGCTGATCACCCGACAGCAGCCCCAGCAACATCAGCTCAACGTACAATTCAAGCGAGTAAGAAATAAAATAAGCTTCCAACTAAACCGAATATATATTAATTAGCTCGCATTTAATTGCAGACCAATGCTGGCCAAACAGCGTTTGTGCCCGTGAAGGTGACGGATATTTTGGCGGCCTGGAAGCGCCACCGCGATCTCAATGTGCTGCGGCAGCTGGATGCACGTTTCCATCGCGCCAATGTGCTTGGTGAGCTATGTCAATTACCCAAGTTCCCTTGAATTCCATTGTAACATTATCGTATTGCAGGCAAAATTGGACACATTGTGCGGCAGGCACAACAGACGCCGGCGGCATCAGGGTCTGCGGCAACAACATCCGCATCGGCTGCGGCATTAACTTCAATCTCGTCAACGCAGCTCGAGCTGCCTGAATTTCTAATGATACCGCAGTATTATGCTTGTGGTGAATTAACATTGACACGCAAATGTTAGAAGCTGCTACACACTCACACACACCCACATCCTCATCCATACACCCATACACACACACAAGAAAACATACACGCCACATAATACGTTTATGCGTGGTTGATCTTTGTTATCTTTTAAATTTTCGAGATTCTTGAATGCAACGCTGCAAGTTATATAGGTCTGTTCCGGTTAACTTCTGAGACATTAATGTGTAATATAATATTTAAACTGGTGACATGAGCTCGGTTCACATAAGATCTCCAATATATATTTGTTCAGTTCTGTTAAAGTACAATTCAGAAATATGTTTATATCGTTATTCCTCAAATGATATTAGCAAGTTATCAACATATTCTTAACTACTGTTATTTTTTGGCAATATTTTGTTTTGTTATATATTATATACAGTTCTATAAGTATTTGTTTGTTAAACCAATTCCCATATCTTTCGTCTAATCCTGTTGTGCGTTAAAACATAAATTATTGCATTAGAAAATTGTATACACAAACAGTTAATTTTTTAAGAAACGATTCTATTGAACGAAATGAAAATAAGATTAATATGAGTTTGGGATATATGTCTTTTATCTAGATACGCTTTTGTCATATTCGCTAAACTTTGTTAAACGATTGTCATCAGTTAAAATATTAGGGATTTATTTTGCTATTTGCTGATACGATCTCAACACTCATTTTATAAATTTCTGAAATTAGATATGAATAATCCGGAACAGATCTGTTTATGTTCTAATTGCATTTGAAAGCCAATGCTGCCTATTAAAAGAAAATAAAATCAAACAGCCACGTATAAGCGCTAGAAATAATTTTGTTGCCGCTGTTGCATCAGGGGGTGATTTGTGGCGACTCGGCAGTCAAACAAAACGAATAGAAAAGAAAGTAAAGCGCCGATTTATGTATGGTTTATAGAAGTTACTCACAATAACCGTTAATCGATTTGCAATATTTATATAGAGTACCACATATTTGAGTACATGTCACGCCCACTAACGTATATCACAATATAAAAGTATATAAATACATACATGAATATAAAAAATATATATACATATATATATAAATAAAAAAATATATATACAGTATATATAGCTTAGCTTGTATGCTAATTAAGTAGCAAAGTAAACTCGCACACACATCTAAACACACCCACACACAAAAGGCGCTTATACGTGACACTAATCGTGACTTCTGATTGATTGCAATTAAATTAGATTATTAAATTCCGCACACAATGACATACTCCTTAATTATTTTAGAATTTTTTGCAAGCAACTTTGGGAAAGACGATTAGAGTCGCGTTTAAGCGTTGAGATCGAAATTTGAATACACATACTCATCACATTTCATGTCAAAAAGACGCAGCCTCAACTCCTGAGACTAGGATTCTGTCACCGCCCCCCCGCCCCCTGAAATAATGCATCAACGGTGAGAATAATGTTTATGTTTTTAATAAAATTACGCTTTATAATATTATTTAATGTGTGAATCTTACTGACACTGAAAACCCATTGATTTAAAAAAGAAAAGAATATTTTTTTTTATTAGTAGCGCTGCTGCTGCTGTTGTTGTTGTTGCTGCTGTTGGCGTCCTGAATTATAGTAGCCGGGTGCACCGCCGCCACCACTGTTCGCTCCTGGTCCCGGTCCCATGTTAGGGGGCATGGATGGTGGCAGTGCCGCAGCCGCATAATGGGTCGGCGGTGGCGGTTGCTGCGTCCACGCATTGCTTGCATATGGCGGCATGGGCACAACGGGCGGTGGCGGCGGCGGTGGTGCATGGTACATGTGATAGTTGGCAGTATTGCTGTTCAAGTTGCTCGTTGGCGGTGGTGGAAGTGGTGCACCCACAGCATTCACACCAATGCCCAGTGGGAGGGTATCACTGGGCGGCGCCAAAGGCCCAGAAACCGACACCACGTTCGCCAGTGATTTAATGGTCTGTATGTTATTTAGCTCGATATTGCCGCCGTTGCCACTGGGCTGTTGGGATGCTGCTGGTGGTGGAGGGCAATCGACGTTGGCAGTCAGAGATTTAACATTGGTTGTTGGTGTGGGACTGTCGGCACGACTGGGTGGCTTCTGGGGCGGACTATTCGGTTCCTGGCCTTCCTTTTGCGTCGACTGGTACAGGTCCAGCACCTGATGGCAAATGTCCTCGAGTATCTCCATGGTGACATTCGACACGAACATATCCCACCACCGCTGATGTTGCGCCTGCCGTCCCAACCAATCCAGCACTGTGAATTTGCTCAGCTTGCTGGCCAAGTGTATTAGAGCCACAGCGATAATCTCCGGCTCCCATTGTAGGCAGACAACAGTGCTGAGGGAATCATTTACGAAATTCCAGGCCATTTGTACCATCTTCTGCAGTTTCTGTTGATCGCCCTTGAAGCACTTGGCATACTTAAGGAGGAACGTATATGGATGCTCCACCTGCAGATCAAATTTAATCGTCTGCAGCAGTATGCGCTCCAGTGTCATTACCTCCTCCTTGGGATCATCGCCAAAAGAGTAGAAATAATTGTCGTTGAGTATGCCGCGCGCCGTTTTGATAATGTCGCGACATTTTTTGGGCGTCTCCTCCACCTTGCCGGCGAGGAACAGGCAACAGCACGCGGTAACGTAGCGCGGGAAGCTCTTAAACGAGTGAAACATGTAAAAGCGATGGAAGTAGACAACACCTGTGGCCATCGTGTTGTGGCCGAGGCCCATTTTGGTGCCGCACTCCATGATGAAGCGGGCGCCTTCCTTGCGATAGCGACGCTCCGTCTCGTATGTTGCGCCATCCTGTATTGAGGGTGTCTCACGTAGTTCTTTTTTGTCATAGTACCAACAAGGCATCTTATTCCTGGCCCACCAATTTATTTTTATTTTTTGTTTGGTTGGCTATCACAAATATTAGTACTTTTTTCTACTTGTGATTTTTTAGAGTATTTATTTAGTATTTTTTATTTTATTTTATTTTTTTTTGGCTTAACCAATTCACAATGCAAATACCGATTTGTTGCATCTTATGTGCTATTTTGAAACTGTAGTTTAAACACCATAAAAATAATAATTTCAAATAAGTGCTTAAGAATGCATTAGTATTTTGGCATTAAAAACAGTGCACGCTAAATAAAAAACAGCTGTTCCACGTTTCAGTGTGGCCATGTGCTTGCAACTAAAGCGCGTTCAGATTGTGTTTATATTTAAATTTATGCTTAATTAGATACACGTATGTTAATATTATTAAGTTAATCTGTATTTTGGCTTGTTTTTCGCAGAGTGTGGCACTTTAAAGCGCGGTTTTTTATTAAGTCTTGTTTATAGTTTAGCAACATAAATAAAAAATAATAAGAATCCAAATGCGACTTGTTTACATAAGGAGTTTCAGCTTGTATGTTTTGGGTGTATGCTTTGAAATTGATTTAAGGCTAAGAAATCTAATATATATTACAATATTTGCTTGTAGTTTTTCAGGCTGGCCTTTCGGCTAAGTTGACTTTCCACGATATTATTTTTATTGCCGGCGCCGCCTACAGCAAATGGCACGACAGCTGCTACCTGTTGCCAGTTGGCAGTTACCAGTTGCCATGGCCAATGTACAGCCAATTAGCCGCAATGCCTTGGCTTAGTTGAGGTAACTACTATTTTTATAACCAGCCTTTCCAGTTGTCGTCGTTGTCGTCGGCCTAATATGCCATGTGCAGACATCAAGTAATGCGGTCAACAGCTCACAAAGCGCCTCGTCTAACAGGAATTTGGTTATGTGCCGACGACTCCTCTAGTCTTCCAGTTTTTCCCCGCCCACTTTTGCCGCATTTGGGAACCTTTTTATATATTTTTTTCCTACAATTTTGCATAACAGCAGCATTGCAAAATACCGAAAACTGGTTTGCATTTCGCTCGAGGAAGTGTTGAGAATAAATAACAATGGCGCGCCCTAGGCTGCAAACCCAGACAAGTCAGAAGCTTAATGTGGCTTGAGGCCTATATATATATAATTAAATGTTAACGTTAGACAAATTCGATAAAAAAATGTAATTCTTTATTCAAATAATTGTTAAACTCTAACAATGGATATATTAATCTATAGCTTCACAAAATTGAGTTAGAATTAAAAATTATGAACTGCGCTGTTCGGCGTACAAATCAATACTCGGGCTTATTCTACGTTTTTAGTTACAAGGAAAACTCTGGGTTCGTTTTGTTTACAAGGAGAGCTCTTTGTTCTTTTCGTGTACGTGACTAATTTATCTTTTTCATAAGTGGACCTTGGCCGCTTAGTGGACCTTGGTTTTTACGATGTCTCGATCGTTTCCTGAGACTCGGATTTCTAGCCTGTCGTCAAGCTGTGGTGATTTTCAAGTGTGGTCTAAGGATATCTCGAATTTCACTTCTGCGTTGCTAAGTGTGATGATGTAAGCGTGGTGTGAGTATGGTATGCGTATGGTGTGCGTATGGTGTGCGTATGGTGTGAGGGTAGACATGCAAGATCAGCATGATCTGAATATGTCACTTCCCCACCCTTTAAATCTTAGCTTGACCTCAAGCGTTTAGTGTAGGGTATATGTTTAAATTATTAGGGTTTTCTGTGTTTGCTCCATCTTCATTTTCGATGGGTATATCTGTTGTTGAGCTTTTCTTGTATCTTATTAATATTTGTTTCGGTATTTTCTTATATTTTAACAAAAAGTAACTTATTATTATTAATGTCAGTATAGCTACTGATGTTAAACTTATGGTTAATAATGTATTATTCGTTTTTACATGTCTTCTTATTAGTTCTTTGGTTTGTAACAATTCTATTGGTTCTGTTTTAGTTATATTGTTACTAATATAAATTGTTTGTGTAAAATCTGAGTTTACATTTGAGATTTGGATATTTTCTAATTGTACATTACAATTTGTTGCTTTTATGATATTATTTCCTGATATTTTAATTTTTTGTGGAATACAGTTTTGTTCAAGTGTTGTTTCAGGTAAATTCCAAGTTAGAATTACATTTGGTTCTATAAAATTTATTTCATAATTTTTTTCTTGTTATTGTATATTTACATTCTACTTCTGTTTGTTTTAATATTCCATTAATGCATTTGTTTGTTACAATTTTATTTTCATTTGTTGAATACGTTTTATTCTCATGTATGTAATATTTGTTTTTTATATTCTCAGTTAAAATATTATTTTTCTCGTCGGGGTAAGGTATTATTGAATATAAATTTTCTTGTATTAATGTTTTTGGTATATGGGATATAATAATTATTTCATTTGTTTCTTGTTTTATCCAAGTTGAAGTTTTTATATTTAATAACTTTTCTGAATCAACATTCAATAAATGATCGTGTTTTAGTAATTTTGGGTTGAAAATACCTAACCTAGTTAGTTGCATTCCCATTTCAATATCTTCAATGTACACTAAACAGTTTTTATATATTAAGTCTCCTAGAATATTGTTCATGCAACGTTGGAAGGTTGCTGGTGCGTTTTTCAAACCGAATGGCATACGAGTGTATTCATAATGACCAGTTTTGGTAGAGAATGCTGTTTTAGCAATGGATTTTTCATCCATTTGAATCTGATGGAACCCTTTCGCTAAATCAATGGTTGTGAAATATTGACATCTTCCCAATTTGTCCAATATTTCGTCCATTATAGGTATGGGATATTTATCGCTAATTGTCTTTTCATTAAGACTACGATAGTCCACTACTATCCTATATTTTCTCTGTCCTGATGCGTCTTCTTTTTTGGGTACTATCCATATTGGTGAACAATATGGTGAATTCGATGGCCTAATGATACCTTGTTGTATCATTTCTTTCATTTGTTTGTTGACTTCCTCGTCATAGCTTTGAGGGTATCTGTATGGCTTTCTATAGCAAGGGTTTTCGTCCTTTGTATTGATGACGTGTTTAACTGTATTGGTGAAGGTCAAATTGTCACTTTCACTATATTGTATATCGTCAAATTCAAACAAAATCTTTTTTAATGCTGCTTTTTCCTCCTGGTTTAGGTGTTCTAAACGGTATTGATTTCCCTCAGTTAATTCGTTTTCTAGTGCATACATGACATGTTCGTCTTTTATTTCTGATGGTTCTTCATCGTTAGTTTCTTCTTGATTTTCTTTATTTTCATTATTCTCTTTTCTTATGTGATTTTCTTTATCTTTAGTATCGTATTTAAAATAAAATGTATAGCCACTTAACTCAACAAACTCTTCCTCGTAGTTGATCATGCAATTACAATCCTTAAGGAACGTTCGGCCTAAGAGGATATCAAAATTTTCTGAGAAATCATGTATGTAAAATTTCTGATCAGTCGGACAAAGTTTACTTGGTGCTAGTGAAATGCTTGTTTTTAGATTGGCTTTCCCACTTATAGTTTGGCAAGTTGTATTTTCTGTTGTTGTATTATAATTTAAGAAGTTTGTTTTCATTATATTAATTGATGATCCTGTGTCTATCAGGCATCGTAATTTTATATTATTCATTATTATGTTTATGAATGGGGTTGTGTGTTTCTGTCCGAGGCTACTTGATGAAAATTTTCGTTCCATTCCATTCTTGATTGCCCGCTATTACTTGGCCTCTGGCCTTTTCACTGGTTGGCTGGGTGGTCTACTAACATTTGGACTTGCTTGATAGTTAATGGGATTCTGCATTCTACCCTGATTTAACTTTTGTTGAAATTCATTAAACATTTGTGCATTATTTGACTGTTGATTCGTATAATTATAGTTTTGTTGATTTCTTGGATAAAAATTTGGATTATAATTTTGTTGTGGTCTTTGATTTTGATAATAATTATTATTTTGTTGGTATCTTGGGTTTTGGTTTGGGTTGTAATTTTGTTGGGGTCTTTGATTTTGATAAGTTCTATTATTGTTCTTATTATATTGTGTATTTAGGTTTCTTGGTTTCTCTACGATACGATCTTCATACAAGCCTAATTCTTGTGCAACTGATTTGAGTTTTTCTGTAGTTTCTATGTCGTATCTAGCTAATTGCATATATAGCCTGTCTGGTAATCTTTTGTGTATTACATCTCTTATGGTACTATTTAATGCCTTGGCGTACAAAATTTTATCTTCTGCTTTATTCTCTATAACTAGCTTATTTGATATTATAAATGATTTTGTCTCGAGTTCTTCGATAAACTTACGGATGCTTCCCCCGTAGTACGTGTTGTATACCTTCCTCAATAGTTCCTCGAATGGTGTTTGTGTTTTAAAAGCCGTAATTAGTATCCCACGAAGTGTCGTCCAATCTCCTGGTAAATGACGAAGCGAAGCCCTCTGCGCCTCTCCATGTAGTTGCATCTGTATGGCACTATAGATTATCAACGTCTGCGTGGTGTCTTGTGTTGGGAAGAGCTTCTTAATGAAGTCGATCCTTCCAATGAATGTTCCTAGCTCATCAGTTTCTCCTCCGAAACTTGGTACTTGGCGGATCTGTCCAAGCGCCTGATTCAGTGCTCCTTCTTGCATAGCCATGGTTTTGTTTATTATTATTTTTTTTCTTTTCATTCACAAAAAAAATGTTTGTTCACAAAAAAAATTCTCCTCCGTTGCTGTTTCTCGCGGTATTTTTACTTTTCTTTCAAAGAAAGATTTCACGGATCACGAGGGTCCTTATGCGGATACTTAGAACTTCACGCGTAACACTAGTACGTTTTCACGACGTTTCGCGATTTGAAAATTCTTTCAGTATCCTACCGGCTGCGCCAATTAAATGTTAACGTTAGACAAATTCGATAAAAAAATGTAATTCTTTATTCAAATAATTGTTAAACTCTAACAATGGATATATTAATCTATAGCTTCACAAAATTGAGTTAGAATTAAAAATTATGAACTGCGCTGTTCGGCGTACAAATCAATACTCGGGCTTATTCTACGTTTTTAGTTACAAGGAAAACTCTGGGTTCGTTTTGTTTACAAGGAGAGCTCTTTGTTCTTTTCGTGTACGTGACTAATTTATCTTTTTCATAAGTGGACCTTGGCCGCTTAGTGGACCTTGGTTTTTACGATGTCTCGATCGTTTCCTGAGACTCGGATTTCTAGCCTGTCGTCAAGCTGTGGTGATTTTCAAGTGTGGTCTAAGGATATCTCGAATTTCACTTCTGCGTTGCTAAGTGTGATGATGTAAGCGTGGTGTGAGTATGGTATGCGTATGGTGTGCGTATGGTGTGCGTATGGTGTGAGGGTAGACATGCAAGATCAGCATGATCTGAATATGTCACTATATATATATATATATACATATATATAGTAGTCGCTTCCAGGACACAAAAGTTTCTTATCTATGCCAGTTCTTAGTAAAAATAAGAACTAGATTTTCTAAGCCAAGGAAACCATTTAATTCATAAAATCATCCATTGCTGTAAGGAAAACTGTATGATTTTATGAATTAAATGGTTTCCTTGGCAAACTTGAAAGCCTTACAAAATGTTAAAAAAATGTTCTTAAGAACTGAAAATGGTTAAACGTAATTTAATATATTCAAAGTTGATTTATTACAATTCACAAAAGCCTTAAACGTAAATAAGATCTAATTTCTAAACGATGTCTATTTCTGGTAGCTTGCATTTCCCAGCGATCGCTGCAGTTGTAAATTCCAGCATTGAGTTTTGTCTCACATTTCATATACAATTTGTATGCACAGTTGCAGTCTGTGCATTTTTTTTTTTTTTTACTTTTTGTTGTTAATTTTCTTGCTGCTGATGTTATTAACCTTGCACAGTTGCTTGGAGCCTGCTGCTTCCTTGGGGGCGCTTCCAGACAGGTCCAAGTTAGTTAAATAGAATTGTGCCGGTCCGAGTGATGAGAAACAGAGAAACATACTATAACCAGTTTATTGACGTTCTTTAGCTTTTACTTTGCCCGTGGTCTGTAAAACCGATCGCAATGCGCTCCACCAGCTCTCTCTCTCTCTCTCTCGAGCGCACTCTCTCTCTCTCTCTCTCTCTTGGCCTGCTTGTTTATGTGTGTGTCTACCTGCTTGTCGCGTACACCTTTCGGCCGTTTAAGACACGTTTGCAGCTTCGTTGCGCTTGGCGTTCGCTCGACGCTTTTTAGTCACTTTTGAAACGTCGTCAGCGTCGCCAGTTGCCAAAGCGGATCGCGCAGCTGGCAAAAGCAGCAGCAACAACAAAAACAACAACAACAACAACATTCCGTCCAGTTGCCTTGTAGTTGTATTTGTTATTTTTTGTATCTTAAATGCGCGTTCGTTTCGGACAACGGCTCTGCAAATAAAGCATAAATAATAATCAAAGAAGTGGCTGCGAGTGCTAAACAACAAAAAGAGTGCTTGCCAAGGCAAATAACAAAATAAAAAGAAGCTTTTCAATAATACAAAAGCAAAATACAAAGAAAAGAAAAAAATGTTATAAAGAAAAAGTTATAGAGTAACCACAAGCTTCGTATCGCGCTCTTAGTCTCTTTCTCTATCCGTGTATCTATCTCCCACTATCTCTATAAGCGTACCCCAACTCCTACCAAGCTTCCCTCTACTGCATGTATTCTTTGGAATCATTCTATGTGGATTATCGTTACGAGTCAAGCGTTGCGCTATTTGGAATATTTTTTACGTTATACCTCAGTCGATAACGATAAATAAGTAAGTTTTCAACAATTTTATTGCAATGCTCTTTTCTAAATCGCTAAATATTTGAAAGTGAATAGAATGTAGTAAAAATGAATAATTCGTGGTAATTATTCATCTGTAATTTAGCTCATTTTAATTATTCGTCTACATTTGAGTTGATTCATTTGTGTAGTTTTTATTGATCTCTCCAAAAAGCCATTCTACACGCTTATATTGGAAATTGACAGCTTTATTTGTGATTTATCATCCACGCTCGCATTTCACTACAAAAGTCGTCGTCGTCGTCACAAATAACAAAGTGTTAAGTGTTTATCGATTAGATCATCCGTGGGGCGCGTCAAGCCGCTTAACCAAGCTAATGAGTGTTGTGGACGCCTGGGCGCAAGCCAAGGCCATTAGAGCCTGATTTCTTCGAGCTGAGCGGCGAGTTGATTGAACCTGCCACACACACAGCATCCAGCCATGTGGCAAGTTGCAGGTAGCTCAAATTCAAAACTGATTGCTAGCTAAATGCTTCAAATACACTCGCTACAGTGCGCTCTATAATTATAGACCCGGGCCTGCGTTTAATTTTTAAATTGCACTTCAATTTCTGCAAAATCAATGCAGTTGATTCATTTGTACAAAAGGGAAACTACATAAAAATATACTATATTTGTGACTATGACAAATCTTTCGCATTGCTTTTAAAAGATTAGTCAATTTACTTCGTGAGTTCATAGTTTATGTAGCAAATACAATGGCTAATTAGAGTCAAGGCCCTTTAAAATTACCACTGTAAGAGTGAAAATAAGAAATATAGTAGATTAAATTGAGTTTTCCTTAAAGTAACTTGTGTTTATATTTAACTTTAATACTTTTCTTTAGTATTTGTAGTTGTATTTGTGCTCTGACTAACATAATCTAATTTAAACAGAGAGCAGTCTACAAATTAAAATATAATACATGAGTCAGATCATATTTGCTTCATCACGGTTCATTATAAATATTAATTATTGATTTTGTTTGGTTTTCAAAATTAAATACTCAACTATTATGTATAATTATAAAGCAATCAAATATAATAAAGTTTGCATGGAGTTAAATGTTATTTATCATATAAATGAAGCGATCTCATTCAAAATTAGTTTTTACTTTTTAGAAAACTGAAACAAAGTCGCTTTTTTAGAATACTTCCAACTAAAAGCAAAATATTTGATTTTTGCAAATTATTCAACTTTCAGATGAGTATATTTTGTTAGCCAACATAGTGATGTAGCATATTCACAATTCCAATTTGTATCTTGATTTCGCACACTCTCTATTGTTGTTGTTATGGTTGTTGTGTCTGTTTTTTTTTTTACCAGGCTTTTGAGTTGTGTGTTTTGAGGCTTTGCTTTCAACAGTATGTTAACAATTTTGATTGGCAATGCGATGCGTGGTGTTTGCATTGTTTTTAGTTGCTCCGCCGTTGGATCTGTTGCATGTTGCAAATTGCAAACAGCCAACTGCAACAGAGCTGTAATTGTTGTGGCTGCCGCCAAGCGTAACCACCAACCAGCCCAATGGAGCGGCGTTGAACTCACCGCTTGGCCGCAAACACTTTTCAAAATGATTCTCCACACATTCTTGGCCATATCTAAAAACCGCACGCAATGGAAGCTGTATAATGGACAAAGAAAAAGAGTGGGAGAGTGATAGAGAGAGAGAGAGCGAGAGAGAGGGGAAGAGTGGAAGAGTGGAGATGCGGAATAGTGATCTGTTGTACAACGCACAACGCACTCGACGTGACCATAAATCACGCGTGCCTTGTCCATATTTGTGGCTCAGTCGCGGGCCACAACCCATCAAATGTCAGCTACCTTTTAAGTTGTTTTTTTATTGTCTATATAGAAGTTGTTTTGGCCATATTCGTACGCACCAAAGTGCTCGTAATTTTTGTGTGCCTCTTTTACAAGTTCCTTGACGCATCTCAACTGCTGCATGTTAATTACCCAAAAAAAAAAACTAAAATACTTAAAAAACCAAACACAAAAGCAGCTTTAAGCCATTTGAAACATAACTGTGCTTATTATGATATGGCAGCTGTGACAGCTGGGTAAGCAATCAGTCAGATTGGTGATTACTTTGTTATTCCGTTTCACCATTTATATAATTTGTTTGAACTTGTTTTCCATTGTTTTTGTTTTTGTTTTTGTTTTGTTATTTAATATGGTTTGTAGACATAGCTGCGCTGCTTGCTTGGTTCATTGAATTACACTTGGTAGGAAAAGCTGTCTCCAATACTTAAAGCAATTGAATGCTTTTGTTTAAATATAATGGTTGATTAGTGCACATTCATAGTTTTATATTTATTGACAAAATTGAGAAAAAAAAAATGTTTCTTAATCAATTATTTCTTTTTGTTCCTTTTTTTAAATATACAATTCACAAAGTTCCTTTGAATTTTCAATTTTACGATTGATTTTAATATTTAAGTGTATATTTTTTATACATTTTCAGGTCTTTTTTTGTTAAAAGATTTGTTTTATTTTTTTAGTAGTATTTTTTGTTATATTTGTACCAAAACTAAAATCAGTCCTTAATCACTAATAATACATAATTATTTATAAAATCATTTAAATTAATAATAATTATTTTAGTTCGACTTTCTTAGTTCGTGCCTATTACAAAAAGTGAGAGCATGGTTATATTTTATTTATAGTTATATTGTGTACGAATAAAAAAACCTTTTACTTTTACTTTTATTTATAGATAGTTAAAAAAACATTAATAAATGTAAGAAAATCGTAGTTTCAAATGTGCAGCTCTACACGAAACAACAAAATGTGGCAAAAAGCGCTTGACTATTTAATAATGATGTGTTACACTTAATTCAATCGCAGTTGGAAATGGCCAAATGAACATGGCTTTTAAAGCTCTTTGCTGTTGACCCCATTCGCATTGGAAAAAGACGAAGAAGACACATTTCCCCGAGCGCTCTATTATTATTATTAAAAATTTTATATAAAAATTTCTTTTAATTCACTTAATTTCACTGGAGCCAAACAACTCAGGCGAGAACACATATCAACGATGCTTAGCCTTTGTCCAAAGTTATTATTAAGTGATTTTTGTTTCTATTTCTGTAATTTCTTTCGTATTTTTTGCGTTCTACTACCTCCATATACTATAGACATTTATATGCTGACCTGATTAAAGACTGGCACGCACACTCAGTCCCCTCTTTGCGAAGCTCACTGACTCTGGTAGAAAGTGTCGCCACTCTCTTTTCTGTTAAGAGCTTTTGACATTTGTTGACCGCATTGCAAGACGGCTTATTGAACCATCTAACTTCGGCCAGGGGCTTGGGCTTGGACTTGGGATTGGCCTTTGTATTTTGGGTAGCCATGACGCTTCATGACGTTGCCTTTAATTGAAAAATAATAAAAGTCAACCAGTTTTCAAAGCTGTCTCTCAACTTTGACATACAAAATGGATTTTGTCAAAAGTTCATTGAAACGCCATAAAACATCATCAAAATAATGGTAAAAAGGTTTTTAAATATTTTGACAATGTCTAGCAAACCAAAATGAGCTTTTAACTACAGCTTGTTGTTAATTTATAACCAAGCGGCGGAGAATTTTCGACTTTTATGTTTAGCTGTGTTTTTTTTTTTATTTTTATTTTTTTTTTTTTTTGCTGTTTTGCTGTTGAAAATTGTAATTAAAAATGTTAACAAAACATAGAGGAAAAAAATTATTGCTGAGAATCTTCTCACATTTATGTTATGTCGCTTGGCTAGCAAGTTTTTAAAAGCCATTGTTGTGGAGGAAACTGACAAAGATCATGTGTAGATATTGCGTATGAATAAAAATTACAACTTAATTAAAGTGTTGCATTCATAATAGACTTAATTTTGCTTGATTTCATAATGCTGCAAATATTTTGAACTTTCAAGTCATGGGAAGATTCAAATGAAAGACTTTGATCTTAAAATATGCAAGCCAATCTTTTGCGCAAAAATTTGAAACTTTGGGCATTGTTTAAACTTTTATTAAGATATGCACTGAATGTCTGGTTAGTGTTTACAAATGTAATCGTAGAAGTTGCTGATATTGATATTTTTGGATTTAAGTTAGGTTTGTAAACAAAGGTAAACACAAAGCTAAGTTTTTGTTTAAGCAGAGTATCAAGTGTGAGACGATGGCTCAATTGGCTTTGTGGAAATAAATATCAGATATAATAAAAATTGTACTTGAGCTGCATTTTCAACTGCACAGCTGAATATAGACTTATATAACATATTTCGATTTATATGTAGTTAAGGTTGCTTGAATAGTTTATATAACTACTTAATTATACAGTTCTAGCGAGCATTGTATTATTTAATTACAATTATGATTTTCAGCGCCCCACATTTGGTCCAAGACTAAAAACAGCATTTCCCCATTTCGAACTTTCAACAAACGCTCTTTTAGCTAATTATTAAGCATTAACCAAAAAAAAGGAGGCATAACAGCTACTTCCACTAGTGGGCTCATGAAATTCAATCGTTTAACAATTTTTGACGCCCCATTTTGGGCCGGACCTGCGCTAAATGGATTGCGCAGCTGGCCCAGCGGGCAGCGTGAAGGCCGCCCCGGCGTTTGGTGGAGCCAAACTATTCGGTTTCCATGGCTTGTGACTGCATGCTGCATGGCATATTCATTTTACACGGATAGTCATATGTGTGTAGCCACATATAGTGACTAATAACGCTGTCGATTTGCATGCCACAAGGCAACAACAGCAGCAGCACACAATGTCTTGGGAAAGAGCAAGCGAAACTGGTTTGTTTTTTATTTATTTATTTTTTTTTTTGTATTTCTACTCACAAACATGCGCTTTGCATTGCATTTGTTTTTTATTTATTTATTTATTTTTTTTTTAGTTTGTTATAGTAACAAAAAGAAACAATTAAATGCTGTAGCCAGATCCGGTCTAAGAATTGTTGAGCCGCTGAATATCAGTTGCAGAAATTAATTGACACGTATTCTTTGCAATTAGTATATCTTATAAAGGTTATTAATTTATTATAGAAGTGTATTCAAGAGTTGTTGTTTTTAAATAACTAAATAAATGATACAGACATAGTAATCTGTAGGTTCTCAGAATCTCTAGGTTTTATCAATCCGAAAAATGGTGCTTAATTTTCTTAATAGCTAAGATTTTGGCAGTGAAAAATGAGCTCGTGTGTGAAAAACTTATTCCATAAATTTAAATAATTTGAAGCAGGGTAATTTAAATTGTCTTCTTCTTAATGACACACAATTTCAGAATGCATGGGAAGGAGTCTAATTTCAAATTTTTTTTTTACCCAAACAATGGCATTATTACTCAAATCAGTTTTTTGACGACATTGTTAAAATCTAAAAAAAAAATTCGACATGCCAAATTTGTTGTATGTTGATTACTTGGAGCTTAAGATTTAAATATTGCATTTAATTGTTTGTTTAATGATTTCATTTCATATAATAACAATAATTCATATAATAATAATTACTAAATCAACTAAGAGCACAGCCTTGATCTATTGGTCCATTACAGCTATTGCAATTTGAGTTTGAAATTGTTTTGACCTCCGCTTAACCAACTTAACCAATCAATTTTTGGCCAATAACCAGATCGTCACAAATCGCGTAAATTGTTGAATGAACGTTTTGAGATTTGGTCATTCCGGCACGTTCCGCAATTTGTAATGCCAACTAATTTCCTGGCCAACTGCGAACTGTTTGCTCAGTCGGCCAAAAGGCGTTCGATTTGACCATTTGTGTAAGTGTGTCTGTTGTTTTTTTTGTGTTTTCCTTACATTTTTTTGATTTTGCTCAGTTGAGGTAATTGTTTTTGGTTAGGTCTTGATTAGCGCTGAGTTGAATGAACCTCGGCTTTGTCGATTCTTTTGAAATCTTCAGTGGTTTGCTTTTGTTAACAGTTTTGCTGTTGAAACTTCCGCTGCCAATTGGTTGCAATTGGCCACACTTTTACGGACGGGGGCAGTTCAATGGGCTTAATTGAAAATTCATTCATTTTGTTAATTTGTTGGCAATTATAGTGCATTTTGATTGAGAGCGTTGCTGTCACAACTTTCACCATTCAAATGTCTGTATTATAAATAGTAATTTCATAAATGACTTGACTCCTTTGCACTCAACAGCTGTCGATTTGTCTATAATGTTGCTATTCATCCCCATCCAATCAAATGAAACAATATCACAATCCTATGACAAGCACAGCCAATATTTGGCCATGCACAACATTATGTTACACACACACACCTCTTAGGTGTAGGTAGGTGTAGGTGTTTGCTCGGACGCGGTCCGATTTCTTTTTGTTTTGGTTTTCTATTTTTGTTTCCATAGTTCGACTACCGCTTTTGGCTAACTTGGCCTAAATTTGCATAATTTATGTAATTTTTGTCTTCTTTGTTTATTGACTCTCATCGCAATATAAACAAAAAACGAAATATTTTTAGCCCGAAGCTTAGATAATTTCCCGGTTAAAGCATTTATTGTGCATAGTGTAAACAGCGAATATTGTTGGGTTTTTTATATTTTTTTTTATTTTTGCTTTTTTAACGTTAATACGTAGCTTATTTATTTGCCACAGTTAGCCGTTTGGCATTTGCCAGTTAACAGATAAATTATGAGATCGTATTGAATACGGTTTTTAACAAGAGCACATATTTTTAAAGTCCGAAGAAGAATCGACAAGTTTTTTTTTGTTTGTGTTTTTTTTTTATAGAAAACCAGTTTTTATACCCTACAAAGCATTTTATTGTTGTTTTTAGATTCATAAGGTTTATATGTTCTTGATCAGCATCGCTCGTTGAGTCCATCTCTCCTAATTTTTGTGTATTTATGCATAAAGCTGAACATAGGCCTGAGATGAATGAAGAGCGGTTATCTTGCCGAGGATTATTTACCCTTTTCGACCGGAGTTATATCACAACTTATGATATTTAAACATATAGCTGTAGACTTCTCTAAAACAGTATAATTGCACCAATTTAAGAAACTGGGATCAATAGAAAATATATGCGTAAAATACATTTTTTTCCAAAAAGTTCATGTTATTTAAACAAATTCCATAAAATTTGTGAATACAAAAATATCTTCGACTTAATAGCATCAATCAGCCATTAATCAGTGTCGTATTTAATCATTATAACCGTTCTTTCTTGTATTTCTGTTAATTTTCTTTTAAACAAAAAAATTAAAATAAATATATACATATATATATATATATATATATATATATATGCACAATAATTCTACCCAAGCTCTGCCAAAATCCAATTCGCTGTAGATTTTCCCATTCAAAATTGGCTGCACAATGGATTTCTCTGTTATCCGCTGGCCTCAGTTCAGGTCTAACAGCACTTTCCCAGTGAACAGTGGCAACAGTTCTCCGATCGCAACTCTACGGGAGAGTACCTTGGATGACCTTGTTCCCACAGAACTGAACCGTATTCTGGCTCTGGCCAAACTAGCACCATTCTGTTTAATTTACTTGACAACGATTTTTGTTTGTGCTGCGGTTTCATGTCATTTGTGTTTCATTTTGTTTCGCTTCGTTCGCAATCAGCAAAAGTGGAAGACGAACAAGGTAAATGGAAAAACTTAATCAAGCGACCGCAATACACAGCTAAAAAAGAAAAAATAAAGAAATGAAAAAAGGTAGCCACGAGAAATTCAAATCACAGTCGGGTCTAATTTATGGTCTTGCCAGATAACTGAATCTGCAAGCGTTGCACGTAGCACACACAGCAATGTTGTAGTTGTTGTTGTTGTTGTTGTTGTTATTGTTGGTGGTGCTGCTGCCGCTTGCTGCACCCACGTTGTCTGCCAGCTACCCAAACCGATCCGCCCTGATCCGATCCAGCCGTAGCTGTTGATTAACCGCCCACCTACTTTCCCGTCGTCATTCCTACATGCCGTCAATCTGTCCAATCTGTCCGTCTAACTGGGCTTATCATTGGCTCGACGTTGTTTTGTTTTGGTTAGCCTGACTGGCGGCCATTCAAGTGCTGGATTCTTAAGTGCCACATTTTGCTGCTGCTGCTGCTGCACAAGCGCTGAGGCGTGTCAAGCCTGGCCTATGTCTTGGAGTTTTGCATGCTCATCATTTTTTCTCTTAACTTCTTTTTTTTATATATGTTGTTATTTTTGTTGTTGTTTGTATGTTTTCGCTCTCCCGTCCTTAATAAACAATTTTGCGGCTCTTGTGCTACTTCCACGCGAATTTGGCACACACACACACACGCACACACAGTCAACCGGCCCGACAGTCGTTGCCTCATTGCGATTCCGTTCTGCCAGTTTGATTGCCTCATCTTTGCCGGTTTGCTATTCAAAGTGTTTAAATTCTGCCTAATGGCATTTTTATGCATTGCAAATTACGCTGCGAAATTTTGCAGTTAACAATTTTTGTTTAGTCACAAAACATGACAGTAAAAGCTGAGACCCCAATGTTAAACTGGGACAAAATGTTTCCTACTCAGCTCTGAGTGAAGGGAGCAGCTCGACTGAATTACGCTGCTCATCGCATGCATTTTATATATATACACATATCTGGAGTGGGAAGTATAAAGTATAAGATATATGTATACATTTTGGGCTTGGCATTACGGCTTTTCGATATACATACATAGTGTGCATTATAAATCATTGCGTAGGAAGCCAAGCCTAAAATGATATAGGATTAGAAATAAATAACAAACTTGTGCAGTCAAAATGGACATTTGAAATGTAGTATCAAAATCGGAATCAGATCATAAATTCAAAATATTTTATTATTGTTTCTGAAGGTGTCTCTATGCTAGTCTCCATTGATCATAATCAATATAATCAACAATGTACCGTGAAATCAAGGTTCTAATAGGTAACTGAATTCTCTAAAATAGTTTGGAAAAATAGCGCGCTTACCAAAACTAGAATCGAAATATAAATTATTTTTGGTTTAACAGTCTGGTTGAAATGGGCAAACATGTATTAATCATTTAGCTAACAAGATCTAGATTCACTTCTCCTTACATATATTAAATTAAGTGAGATTTTCTAGCAAAATAAATTATATATTGAGAATTTGAACATTGAGCATTGAACATTTAATAATAATGTTTAGAAAAAGATATTACAAATTATTGAACCAATTGTTTATCCATTGAAAATTGTGTTTCATATCAACAAAAAAGCCCAATCAAAGTTGGGTATTTTTTATAAAAACCGCCCTCATAATAATAATAATAAACTGCTGATCAGCATTACGCAGTCGTAGCGATTTTTAAGGCGCATTTAGAACATGTTACTGATGCTAAGTTGAATAATGAAATCGTAAGCAAAATAAACGCTGATTAATACGAAATGCACAAATAACAATAACAAAAAATGTATTTATAGATCGCTTGCAAATGGCATTTTTGCCTAATGACGATGACGACGATGAACTCTTCTTTAGTTCGTATAGTACGAATAATTTGGGGCTAGAGGCAAACTTAATCAGTTGCCACACAACAAAAATTCGCAACAAGTTTTGCGGTTTTCCCACGAACTTTTATTGTTTGCCCGAGTGATTTGGCGATTTATTGTGGTTGTTGTTGTTGTTGTTGGTGCAGATGTTTGCCATTAAATGTCACCATATACATTGGTCAAAAAAAAAAAAAAAAACAGGTAAATAAATTGAAGCATTTGGCCCAGTTACGAAAACAGGAATCAAATGAATTTGAAAAGAAACTGCAAAAAAAAAAAACAAATTATTAGACCACAAAACTGGCAACAATTTGCCCGCAAGGCTGCAATTCGCTTCGAACGTTTCATTAGAGCAGAAAATATGTTTTTTAATGAGCTCAGCTGAATTTGCATAAAAAAGATAAAAGAAAGAAAAAAAAAAAAAATAACAAAAGTGAAACAGAAGGCGTGCCACAAAGCACGAGATCAATTAATACCTACCTAGTCTTGTATATATACAGACACATACCCCCAATAGACAATATAGTATTAGTAGATACTTATTGCCAGGGTTGACTGGCATTCACTTTTTATACCGAAGAAACTTCCTGCTGTGTTGTGTGCCATGCAGCGGGTGAAAAGTTCCAGTTGCAAACGTCCCAAAAGCAACATTGCACAACTCCGCAGAATGGCCGGCAACAACTGGGTACAATAAACAATACTATGCCAGCTAAAGAAAATTTCGTAAGCTTTCCGCAACAACAAATGGCCAAAAGGCAGCCTGAAGAAGCCACAAAAAACAAAAATCAGTTTGCAATTGTGCAAAGCTGTATTGTGTGGGAGGAGTTGAAGTCGAGTCGAGTCGAGTCGGGTTTTTGGCTTTTGGTGGCATCAGCTTCGGTCTCGACAATGGTTTGCACTTTGGGAAGAAAATCCAAACCAAACCAAAAACAAAAAAAAAAAAAAAGAAATAAATAAAATGTTAATGAATCTTTTAATTTGATTCGTAGCCAGACGAAAGTGAAAGCACGATTTGTAGTGTGTGTGTATGTGTGTATGTGTGTGTGAGTGTGTGTGTGTCTGTGTGTGTGCAAAATGTATGAATTGAAATGCGAGCGCGCCTTTTGTTTAAACTGTTCGTGCATTTCACACGCAAGTTTATTACACTTTCAACTTTGACTGTGTGAAAACTCACCACGAATGTTAACAAAATGTTAACTGCAATTTGCATTGTCTGACTTTGGCGAAAGGTGCAAAAACAAGACGGTCAAGAGTTATTAAGGGGAGCAACAAGTGTGCTTACGCTCAGGTTAAAGTTGAGCCATAAACCAAGCTAGTCACATAAAGTCAAATATTGATTTTTTTTTTTTAATTATAGAAAAGCCATAAACCTATGTGGAGAATATTAACGATTCGGTCTATTTGTCTATTTGAATGCCAATCGCAGTTGTTGCATGATTTATCGCTCATAGCTGACAGCTCATAAATTAAATAGCTATGCTATTCACAATTTAAATGGTATTTTTTCCATATGCAAGACACATACTTTTAAGTAAAAACCGTAGATACTTTTTAACATTAACAATATTTAACCAGCGCATAAGGTCAGCGTATTTGCAGCTTCTTTGCCACATTGTCTTCTGCAGAAAAGAAGCTTAATCGACATTATCTGTATGTTTTATAACTCTGCACGTGCTTTTTTATGAATTTTTTACTGTTTTTTCTTTAACATATTTTCTTGATAGCACTTACTACACTAATTATCACTCAGTTATAGTTAAACATGGTTAATTGATATCCATGTTAAATATACTAACTCTAGTAGATCGCATCATTTAATTTAAAACTTAAATAGCCTCAATTTTTTTTTAATTGAATAACTAACTTTAATTTTGAAGCAAATTGTTCGACAGTTTTTATGGTAAATTGTTTATTTTTATCATTAATATGAGAATAAATGGTTTACTTCCTATTATTTTTGACAGTCACATGAGTTTTATAACAACATTTGAGTTACCTAATTCTTATTAATTTAGTTAATAATTATTAATTATTAATAATATTATAATATTAATATTACCAAGATCGACGCTAATATAAACAAGTTAATTATAAAAATCGTATCTTTTTGTTAATCAGTTTCACAAGTATTTAAACATTTTGCATTTCAAAAAAATGTTAATACTCTTGCCAAATTAAAGTTTTTTGACAACCACGGATTTAAAAAAAAAAAAAATGATTACAACTCAAAAACACATTTCAATTTTAAATTTAGATGACGACAATTCGGCTCTGATGCACAACGATATGTAATCTTCAGCGTGTAACAATTCTTTTTTTAATTTTTGGTTAATCTTTAATTATTTTCTCGCAATCTAAATTAAATTTGAGTGCAAAATAAAAATAGATTAGTTTTTGAACTGGTTGTCTAACGGCTAATTGCTTACTTTGCCATTCACCTTGTGCCCAATGTACATACAAAAGTATTAACTGGTGTCCAAGACAATCAGTATGAGATATAACAGGCTGATAACTCTTATCTGCGTCAATGAATGTGATTTTGTTTTCTGTTAATTGTGTTGGAAACTCGCAAAAAAAATAAAATATAAAAAATAAATTTATTTGCATCGATGTGCTGAGCATATTGCTGACCAGTTCGGTTTGCCAGCTCGCGAGGAATAGAGGCGCTCCATGCCCTACAAAATGTGGTAAGGGGCCATTTGGCGGCGTCAGCTATCAACAACAACAACAACAGCAATAAAACATTTATTTGCGGGGGCGTTTGCTGCTGCAGATTACGAATATTTACACTTATTATCTGTGATGAGTGTTCCTGTCCTATTCCACTGGCTGTGTAACGCTCGGCAGTCGCACGATTCCCCGATTCGCTGCGTTGAAAAATATTAAATTGTAAATAAATACTAAAAAAAAAAACAAAGCAAAAGCAAAAACAAAAACAAAAGCCAAACAAGAATTATGTTCGTGTGTCGCCGTCGCCGTCGCCGCTGCGATTGTTGTGTGTGCGTGTGTGTGTGTGTGTGCGTGTGTGTGTGTGGCTTGTTGTTGCTTTTTTAATATTATTTTCCGCCTAGTACTCAAGCGCACCTCAGCCGCTGCGGTCGGCGTTTGGCAGTCGGAAATGTCGTTTGACGTCGCAATCACTTTTGTTTTTGTATTTGTTTTTCATTTTTTTTTAAGAATCGCGCGCACCTTTTGCCTTTTAGACCCGTACTAAATGAGCGCGGGTTTTAGTACTAAATCGAACTGTGCGAAAGTTGGCAACGAAATTTGCCAAAACGACCAAATTGTTTGCCATTTGTGTATATATCTAAATATTTATGTGCGTGTGTGTGTATGTGTTAATAGAACGCTTATCGCAGCTCACAATTGTTATGTTATATATATAAATATATATATGTGAAAGAAAGCAAATAAAAAACGACATTTAACTCAGCTCTGACATGAGCTAAATATGAACTCAGAGTGCCTTGGTGTTAAAATTTTTGAGATTTTAGCACATCGTTTAAGGATTACCCACAAAACGAACGATCCGATTCTTAACGAACACAGGTGAGAAGGTTTCGATCACCAGGCAGGCTTGCCAAAAGTTATCGTTTGTATATATACTATATATATAGACACAAGATAACAAACGTGTGTAATAATTTGAAAATGCATATGGAGAGAAATTTATGTATTTATTATACTCTAGTAATTATTTTTTTTATAACTAAGCCGAGTAAACGTATTACGTTCTAGCCATGTTCTAAGTGACGTTCACTCTAACAAATGTCATCAACTTAAACCTAAATGTGCTAAGGCGTGACTTATGTCTATACCTATCCTATAGTATATAAAAATGATGTCAAATTGTGTACTAAATGTATTTGGCTTAATTTCTTTGTTGCATGATTCACATATTAAATGTGCTTACAAAGTAAATGCATTGTATTAATTTGCAACAAAAAAAAAACATTAAATATATAAAATGTAGCTCTTAATAACTGTTTACTTTGCATTTGGTTAAAAGTGCAGCAAATGCGAAAATGTCTTTAATATGCTTATACCACCAAAGACACCTATTCACATATGCACACGTATTTATTCCCACTTTGGTCATACTTATAGCGATATAATAACGTAAAGTCCCGCGACACTTGGTCAACGAGGCAAGTGAGTCATGTGGACAGCAAGCACTGAGACACGCCCCAAAAACAAACGTGTTCACTGTCCCAGAGATACAGAGAGACAGAGAGATCCACATTATCCAATAATTCATTTGAGCTTTGTTGTTTATGAAAGGCCAACAAGAAATTGTACAACATTTATACGAACAAAAATAAACAGATATCATGCCCAGAAGGAAGCAAGTACGAACGCGATAGTCGAGAGAGCGCGACTAGCAGATACCTTGCACTCAAGTTAATAGCTATAAAATGTCTTAGATATACATATATTTTACACTTGTTTATATAAATCTGATATTGATGAAATTGTTAATTGTTATGCTTAATATTATGTCAAAGTAAAAACATTATCAATTGGATTTTTAAAATTGTGATTTGATGGATTTGAATCGATATTCGCAAAACAAGAAAAGTTACCAATGAATTGAATTGAATTTGAACTCTCTTGTAGACTCGACGAATGCTTATCAAGAATATATATAATGCTATATACCCAGGCACGACTTCGTTATACCCCTTTTACCCATTTTAAATATTGAATGGGTTCAGGGTATAAAAGACCATGCGTAGCCATGCCGGCAAAAAGAAAATGTTAAACATTTTCCTAGGGTCTATAGAGGGGAGGGTGGGTTAAGGTTGGGAGAGAGAGATATAAAGAGGGGGCAATTGAACTTTTGCAATTAAAAGCTGCTGGCGGGCAACTGGCAGACGGAGCGTGATCTCCGCTAGAAGCCAGATGGCTACCAAGAATTTTTCTTAAAATTCTTAAGATTTCCGCAATTCCTGACCAAATCAAAGTTCATATGTATATTTTTCTATACATATATATATGTATATTTATATGTATGATGTATGTATACATAACAAGATAACAACACTCAGCCACACCATCTAATTAAATAATTTATGCTTTTCTGTGAACTTTTCATGTGCCCTTCTCGAGCCGCTAGAACTTAAAATGTGTTGTTTTTGTTGTAGTTTTGGGCTTCTTTTTTAGGCATTTTATTTATAGAAGCGAACGTAGTGTGACGCATTTCGTTTAATTTGGCATGTGAACTTATTTATTTATATATAAATATATATATTTTGTTGTTTTGGGTTCTCCTTTTTTATTTCGAGTGAATGACTTTTGTGTACGCCTTTTTTAGTTCATGTGACAATCTCTCAATTGGACAATTGCATTATCGCCTGGCACACATTATACATATACATGCTTATGTATGTCTATATATTTATATATATATATATATCATACACCTTCCTCATGTATCTCAGGGTTTTGTTTTGCACTGTCCAAGGTTCAACGTTGTTGAGCTTAGTGGGCCAGAATTTGATGGATGCATGCGGTAAAGCCATAAGTAAATAACTTCCGATTTATAATTATTATATAGGGTGTCTTCTTTGGCCGGTATTATTCCACGCACTTGTCTATCTTATCTTTAGCAAAGAGAAAAGAACAACACTATCTTTGAAACAAAAGACTCTATCGCTTGTACTAAAAAACTAAACAAAAAAAAGATTGCCTTTATATTTGGTTTTAATATATTGTCTGATTTCAGCGATAAGCTGCATAGGAAGCCAAAGATATAAGATTTATGTCATGCTCTTGATTTCTAATACCATACATGTGTCTTTTTTTTTAATAATAATTTCTTTTTGTTGTTGACCAGCTGTCAAAGTGTTCGTCTTGTACTCCCAATACATTTTGAATGTTGAGGTTGATTAATTGGAAAGATTTGTTGCATATGCATGACAGTTATGACAGCTCTTTCATATTTCACGTAGCGACGCAAGGAAAGTCGCATGAAATAAAAAACTGATGAAATAACGTAAAATAATGTGTTCTAAAAAGCGCGAACATGCTGAATAATCGTTCAGCTGTTTAGCAAAACTCATTAATAGTTGTACTAAAAATGTACTAAATTGTGCTAGGAGCCTTTTTACATTGATGGGTATGTATTTATAAGTATATAGCCTTGAATAATCGTTCAGCTGTTCAGCAAAACTCATTTATAGTTGTACTAAAAATGTACTAAATTGTGCTAGGAGCCTTTTTACATTGATGGGTATGTATTTATAAGTATATAGCCTTGAATAATCGTTCAGCTGTTCAGCAAAACTCATTTATAGTTGTACTAAAAATGTACTAAATTGTGCTAGGAGCTTTTTTACATCGATGTGTATGTAATTATAAGTATATAGCGTTGATATCATAAAATCATGTTTGTCAACACAGTAATAAATATTCAGTACTGTACTAAAAAGTAAATATGTATTTTGTCGGGGCTTACCTTGTTGCAAGTAGTGTTGCTATATTGATTTATTATACATTTTAGTTTCTATTATCGCATATACAATGAAGCCAATTGACACTTGTGCCAAAAGCTGTCAACAATATTTGAAATCAATTATCAAATATTCAGCAATTAATACAAAAACTTCTGGTCAACTCCTATTGTCTTGACAAATCGAATTTAGTGGAGAAGATCTATGCATAAAATTTGCTTCTTTGTGCCAAACATGTGTTTTGTGTATTTCCATGCATAGCATGTTTATTGTGCAATATGTATTTCCAATCGATTTATAAATAACTTGAGTTTACATAGCACAAATTGCGAAACTGTAAACAACTGATCCACAGACCCACAATGTGGCTAGAGCGCAAAAATATGCCCAGCCAATACTATATACAAATATACAAATATACTATATATATTTTACTTAAATCCGAACTGTTCCCTCTCAACCCTTTTGACATTGAAAAGAGCGAACGCTGAATTGGGTTATCGCTTGTTTCTTTAAACTGTAAATTATACTATATATAAATGGGCATATGTGTTGCAAAGCATGTATGTGTATGTGTGTGTGTGTGTGTGTGTGTGTGTGTAAGTGTATGTAATGCAAACAACTTGTGAGTCGCCACTCAATTGCTGATCGCCCACGGGCACCGATTTCAAATTATTATATTTATACATTTGCCATTTGCATTGCATACACAAATAATACTTATTGGCATTCAGCTGAATCAATTCAATGTGCCCCCAACTCAATAATCACAAAAGGGGCAGTTGTTTTTATTTTATTATCAAATATGAAATTGAAATCTAGCTAGGTTTTTTCTCTTGAGATTTCTAGTTGTATTTCTTTTTGCCTTGTATTTGTATTAGCCTTATTATAGCTATATTGACTATAATTTTATGATATATTGTACTAATAAAATTATTATTTTTTATATCTAATGAAGACTTGATTTATTTATTTAAAATCTACAACCACATTGCCTATATTCGATCTACTAAAATTCTATACATTCAATTTTTAAGTCATTCGACAATAGCTGAATAAACGAAAGTAGCTTCTGTATCTGTATTTCGATTTAGCACTTGACTTGCAAAGTATTCTAATTAAATCTGTACATTTTCAAATACATATGCTGAAAACTAAAATAGAAAAGGTAATGTTTGCAAAATCATTTGCAGTGCATTTTCAGTTGTACGGCAGCAATTAGGAAACACTCCCTGCCCCTTTAATATAGCCTTATATGACTCCATTCTTATCAATATGTACTAATGTGTCTTTGCCAATTGTTGTGTTTTCTTTTCTTTTTTGTATTGTTTACAGATATCATTTTCGCTTATCGAAAATACAACAAAAGTCTGTACCGAATGCTGCCGCCGAATTGCACAAAAACTCAAAGGTTTGCGATACGGCGACTGGAACTAAATGGTGCTAAATGCCCCAGTTGCATTCAATGAGGAGAACCTGAAGAATCAGAAACGAACCGATGTGATACTTGGAGACTAAGCATTGCAACAACGATATAAATACATTAGTATTTAGTATTTAGCTATTGGAAGCAACACTGCAAAAGGAAAGAAACCACAAAAGACTACACAAAAATTCAATATGGAACACTTGGATCTGGCGGGTTATCTAAACACACCTGTTACTTGGAATTTGGGGGCATTTGAACAGCAAGGTGAGTGCAAAAATAATTAAGATTTTTATTGATAAGAGAATGCTTTAATTATTTTGGTAATATTGTAATATTGTTAAGAGGAACTATCCAATATATCGAAAATATGTGCTTAACACTAATAATAACCAATGTTTTGCGTCATTATCTATTGAAAAACACATTTCAAGCTGGAATTTAATCAGCAAATTCAATTTTATTTATATGATTGAGATTAGGCGTAACAAAAAGCAATTTTAAATGTGCTTAGGATATGGCACAAAGAACTTTTAAGTTTCTCCAATGTTGATCAGTTTTGGAAAAATTATTACTATTTACCTATCAATGAAAAAATAAATAAGTTATTCATTAAAGACAGAATCGTTTAACCAATTGATTTTTACAACAATTTTAAGATTAAGTTATTGTTGATAACGATGCTAACATATAAACGTGAATAGAGCGGATAGGGTTGATCTAGAATATATTGTATTAATTATTTATTGAATACAGATTGAAAATTGTCAATAAGTATTAATTCAAGCGACTTATATAGAGTTGTGAAGCTCTATTCAATAAATAAATAATACAATTTTGTATGGCCTAGTTGTCATCCTAATGATAACATAACAGCTTGATTATTCTGTGAATATCTGTAATATTCGAAAAAAAATACAGCTTATAAAGTAAAACAGCTGTTTTTGTATCATTCTAGTACAAAACACTGCCGTTATTTCGAGCTTACTTCAAAATGTATTTTTATTATAATTATTTTATAAAGTTCAAATTTGAAATAAATAAAAATATATTAAAATTCATTGCACTTGGATACAAAATGCAAATTGCTGTGGCAACAAAAAATACTGTTGTTTAGAAAGGTTTTACAAAATAATCGCAAAGATAAACTAAAAGCTTGGCATTATAGGGTTAATGGATGACTTCGCTAATCCGAGGAATGCATTTATGATTAATTTGCAAGAAAATTAAAGGCTCAATTTTAATTATAAAAGCGATTTATAAAATGGTCTTCATTTATTAAGGATGTTATGTAAGATTAATAAAATGATTGTAAGATTATAAAATTTTCTCTTTAATTCAGCTTTGAAGCACTTGTATAAAATGTGTGTATATCCGACTGCCCAGATGGTCAGTTTGGTCGCATTGGCAAACACACAAACAAACACACACAAACACACAAACACACAAACACACACACAACACACACAGACACACAAACAAACACACACTGATACACACACACATTTTGCTGCTGTTTGCCGGCACTTTATTAATAAATTGCATAATTAAGCCGCATGAATCATGCATGCCCTGGCAACGATCCCGATAAGATTGCAGAAGCAGAAGCAGTTGCAGTTGCAGTTGCAGTTGCAATTTCAGTTGTTGTGAATGAAGGCAACTGTGGGGCAGGCTGACTGTCGCGATGAGCTTCAGTTTTGCTGCAGGCGCAGCTGGAGACGGTGCTGCAAAAGATGCGCAAGTGGCAAACACGACTGCAAAGTGCGCCCATAAAAATAATCTACTCTAACGGATTTAAAAATAAACAACGAAACTTGTATTTCTCACTCTGTCTATCTCTCTCTCTCTCTCTTTCAGATGGCATTTACTTGTCCAGCTCGCGTCAAATGCTGGAGCCCATCATGGAGGAGACCTCCGAGGATGAGGAGCATGCGCAGAACAGCTGGAATGGCCATGAGCAGCGCGGCAGTTGTGGCGGCTTTTGGAGCTCCGCGGAGTCCGAAACGGGTTCGGTGATAAGAGTCGAAATTAACAAGGGTAAGTCACAAAATCCGAGTACAGTGATCGCTCGCAAGCAGCAACGTCAAGAAATAACAATTATCTACTTAGACAAAATTAGAATACCCTCTTTTCATAATAAACTTTTAAAATCGGTTTATCAAGATTCTCAAATATGAGAATTGATTTTATGATTTCTTTCTATGTTCTGTTATAATTGTTATAAATTATAAATCTTCTCTAAATTCTATAAATATATACCACTATAAAATATATACCATCAATAATGGAAGTATTTAAAGTCCATAATTGTTAATGAAGTCTCTAAATTTTGCAAACATATCTTTCATTTTCCAATCCATAATGGAAATAATCAAGTATTCAATTAAGACAAGACAATAATTGATTTGTTTTTTGAGGCATACCTACTTGCGAGGGATCACTGTTCTCTGTTAAATACCAGAATAAATAACTCTATTAAATGACTGATTACTTTTTGCAGATATCGACGCCATTTCCGAACGGGACTTTGCCTGTCCGCCGAAACGTGCGCGTCGCTGCCAGGAGGAGCAACTGCAGCAGCAGCCACAGCCACAGCAGCCGCACAGTATGGAGGATGTGGTGCAGCTGCGTCGTCCGCCGCCTCCACGCTACGATGCCGAGGCGCACAACAGTCTGGAACGCTTTCTGGCCCTGGAGGCCAGCTCCCGCGACAGCTACGGCAGTCAGGGACAGCGCAACAGCACCGGCAGTCGTCGTGGAGGTGGAGGATTCGAGGATTTTTACTCGGACAACGATTCGTATCATTCGCTGTCGCGCAGCTCGTCGCTGGTGCAGTTCGAGTCGCTGGAGCGGCAATTGACGCTGCAGGAGCAGCACCAGAGCATGAGCAGTCTGGGCAACAGTTCACCATCGCTACTCAGCTGCGAAACGGTGGCCGGCAGCAGCAGCTCCAATGTCAGCAGCGGCACACACAGCAACCCGGACAGTCGGCGAGGGTCGGCCACATCGCTGCTGAAGCGCTACGAGTCGAGTGACGGACGTTTGCATCAAACGTACTACGAACTGCACAAACTGGACTTTGAGGAGCAGCAGCGGGAACTGTTTGGCGCCTGCAAGAGTCTTGTGCATCAGGCCGAAATCAAATCCGACTCGGAGTCGAGCAGCACGTCGTCAACATCCAGCAGCAGCAGCGACAGCAGCGGTCACAGTTTACTGAGCGCCTGTCCGGGCAAACAAGATGCCGGCGGTGGCCGACGTCTGCCCCTCAATTCGGCGGAGAATTTGTCTGAGGATTCGGGGTATTGTGAGCCGAGCACATTGCGACGCACCAAATCGAAAAGTATACCAAAGAATTTCGATAAACTCTGCGAGGAGGAGGAGGAGCTGGAGCTGGAGGAGGCCGACGCTCTAAACTCCAATGATTTGTGTCAGACGAAAATAGTGCAGCAGACAAACGTGGACGAGACGCAATCAACAGCCTCCGTCTCCATCTCCGCCTTAGCATCAACATCAGCATCAACATCAGCGTCGTCCGCATCATCGCTGCTGCTTGCCTCTCCGACATCGTCTATAAATAGCTGCGAGAGCGGCGCAGCATCTCCGAGCGATTCGGCGACGTCAGCATCGTCGGTTGCCTCTTTCACTTGGCTGCGAAACAGTTTGCCCGACATACGCGAGCCGCGAGGTTCGTCGCCCAATTTGTTAACGGACAACAACAACAGCTACGTGCTGGCTACCAACAACGCCAACAACAACAACGACGACAGGAGCAGCAACAGCCACAGCAGCAACAACAACAGCAGCTGCAGCAGCAGCAGCTCCTCGCCAGTGTTGAGTCGAGAGGGAGCCGGTGGCTCATCCACATCGGTGCCAAACGAGCTGCAGCAGCTGGGCAGACGACGGCGCACACAGCAGCAACAGCGTCGTCAGCAGCGTCGCCACGAGACGGGTGCGGCAGCGGGTGCTGGTGGTGCTGGGCACAGTTCTAGCGAGGATCTGGATCAGTTCGACTGCAGCAGTTTTAGTTTGCCGCGCATGCGACGCAGCTGCAGCTGGAACGATCGCGTCGGCCTGGGAGCAACAGCTGGAGCGGGCAGTGGAGCTGGTTATCTGAATGCCAGCTATCAGAATCTGACGCTACTCGATTACACGGATCCCAGCGAGAATTGCAAGCGCGGCATGGACAAGCGCAAGCAGCGCTTTAGCTCGGGCGAGGATTGCGAGCAGTTTATCTGCAAGGGCAACTTCCTACTCGACGAGCTGAGTCAGATCTACGACAAGAATGCCTCCATACTCAATGACAAGACGGCCGAGCAGGAATTGACCGAGCAGCGACCGGCGAGGGAAGTGTTCGAGTTGCAGCCGGAGGAGCAGGAGGAGGCAACGCCGCCACCGCCGCAAGTGCAACATGTCCAGTTGACCATACGCAAACCGCCAGCGCGTCAGAAGCGGACAAATCTGGATAAGGAATCTTTGCCGGCAACCACAATGGCCCCTTCGCCATCCGTTGCGGCCGTGATTACTTTCAGCAGCTTTGGCAAGACATTCGATCAGGATCCCACCAATTTGCGCACCTCCTACGCCCAATCCTTGGAGCAGTGCAATTTCGAATTGCCGCCAAAAAGTCAATGTGCACAACTCACCACGGCCAAATCCAACACACGTGCGCTGCCCAAGCGACGCTTTCAAAGCTCGACGGCAAAGCAGCGCAGTCTGGTGAGTAGCACTCCGAATCTGTCGGCTTTTGACAGCGGCAGCCAGGAGGCAGAGGATGACATCTATGTGAGCAGTGCGCACAATTCGATGCATCAGTTGCCGCTGGCAGCAACTCAAGCGAAGCCTTTGGGCATACTGCTGCCAGCTGGTTCGCGCAATTCGTTCAGCAAGGAGGTGAGTTTTTGTCCTGTGGTGAGTAAGTATTGCTGGCAGGAGCAGTCGTCGGAGGAGCCACAGGAGGGGCAGGCGAGCAGCGACGAAGAGCAGCTAGATGACGATGACGATGAAGAGCAGCTGCTATTGGATAGCAACGATGCCACTGTTATTTATAACACCAAAGAGAACGAGAACATAGCAGTGCGCTACAATGAAGAGCAGCAGCTAAGAGCAAAACAGCAAGAGCAACAGCCAAGAGCCGAAGAGCAAGAACAACAGCCAAGAGCAATGCAAGAGCAACCGCAACAGCAAAGAGCGCAAGATCAACAGCAACAGCAAAGAGCGCAAGAGAGCGTGATCGATGACAAGAGCATGGAGAGCGATGAAAACAACGAAAACATCGCCAGCATGGAAACGAAACAGCAGCAGACGATGAAAACATCGCCTCAGCCAGTTTCAGTTTCAAGCGTTGCTGCTGCCGTCAGTCTTGAAACGCGCGTCGACCCGAGCTCATCAGCAACGCGCGCGATCGTTAAACCAATTGTTACAACAATTACGCCAGTTACCGTTATAAGCGCACCACCTGCCACACGCCCCCTCAGCCTGCATTTGCCCATATTAAGCGAACCGCCAACAAATCGTGCCCATCAAATACTCTACGCATCGCAGCAGCTGCTGCAGCGTTACGACGACCCCCACGAGGACAACAACTTCGACAAATTCGGCATTATGCCCAAATCACAGGCTGTAATGTCCACTTCCGTTTCCGCTTCCGCGTCGGTTTCCAGCAACAACAATGAATCACCGGTAAAGCAGCGCAGTGGGAACAAAACGGACGAGAAACATCCCAGCTCCAAAAGCTTTCTCTCCCGCTTTGCACACGGTCTGCGCTTCTCCTTGCGACGCAAGAAGAAACAGCAACAACAACAGCAGCAACAACAACAGCAACAACAGCAGCAACAACAACAGCCCAAACATACAGCAAGCAATGGGAAGGCACAGGATTTCATTCATATACCGTTAAAGCCGCCGCGCAGCAGCAGCAGCATTGCTCACGATGAGAGCAACGCCTCCGAAGCGAGCACTGTTAGCGCTAACAGTCGCCAAATAACAGCAGCTGCAGCAGAACAAGAACAGTCAAAAACATCGACACTGCAAAAGCTTGTGACTGGTAAGCCGCCGTTGCCAAAGCTGCCGCCACGACAAACGCATGCGCCTGCAAACAGTGTTGCCCATGTTGCAAGTCCCTCTAGTGCTGCCCATGCGGAGAGTAATGCTCTCTTTTTGGATGCCGAACGGCAGCAATATGCCGCATTTGCCGCACAGTTGACACACGGCCAGTTGCGCGAAATGTCTGAAAGGGATATGGCTCGGGACAGCGAATCGCCGTCGCGCGCTAGCGTCGCCCAAAAGACGCAAATGTTCAATCAGCTGGGCGGTCCCCAGACAGCCGGCTTCAAGCCGAGACCAGTCACCATGGTGACAGCCATTCCGGTGGCTGTTTCGCCCATTCACGACGACGACAGTGGTAAAATGGGTCTAATCGAAACCAATTTGGACACACACGAAACGGTTATTTCGGGCAAAACACGCTCTCTGATGGACATCACCTGCAATCCAACCCAACAACAGCAGCAGCAGCAGCAACACAAACGTTATCTCGTCAAGCGACTGAATGTCACCAGTGCCACATACAACATGGATAATGATGACGATGACGATGATGAGGATGATGTTGATAGTCGCAGGAGCCGTATCAAAACATCCTCGCAGGCGGGCGGTGTTCAAATTGCTTCCGTGCGAAGGCCGCACAAAAGCATGGAATTTCTGTTGGACAAGGAGAATCAAAAGAATGTTTTGGTGAGCACCCCACAAAATCTATGCATAACAATACAAAATTCTGTGTATTAAATATATACCATATATATAAATATACATATGTATGTATATATTTAACACCTCCCTTTATGTGAACCGCCCTTGGGACACACACATCACACAATACTTACTACTTGCCCATAGTTTTTATGGCTTTTGTCTCGGGCAACGCCATCAACCCCCTCCCCTCTTTAATGGATTTAGACGCTCCCTTATTGTTTAATATTCGTTGGACAACAGTGGGGAAAGGGTCTATTCGCTGTCAGACTCGGCTTGACTTCGCAACTAGTTTTCCTAAGTCTGAGAAAAAACTCGAATTTAATTTAATTTTCACTTATTTTGTTGATTAAAATTTAATAATTTAATTTGTTTAAAGCTCGAAAGATAGCAAATTATAAGCAATTTCTAACGCATCTAAACATTTGCCCAAAATGTAAGATCTGTGATTTATTTCATAGAAAATAATAAAAACTCTTGCAATATTACATTATTTTTAGTGTATATCACATTTTTCCTACACCCAAATAAATAAATTTAGAAAAGGGTATTTTAATGTCGTTGTAGTTTTCCTTTGTCTATTACAAGATTAACATAACTATTTTTTTTCTTGTGATTCCATGTTATTTTCGCTCATTGTGTAAATTATGCATACGACATTATTTCCATTCATTCACTCTCTCCCGCTCTCACCCTCCCACTTTCGCCTTCGCTCGCATTCTTACATTTCCAATTGAGCGCAGCTTTGATCTTCCTCATGGCTGTTAATTGATTTCGTCATTTACAGCCGGCTCACGACACTTTCAGCCCCACCCCGTCCCGCCCTGACAGCTAGCTGTTAACTCACTCGCGCGTAACAGATAAAAAGAAAACTGAAATTTGTGTCATTTCTTTTTTTTCGTTTTTCATTCTCATTCGTTTTCGCTTTGGGGGCGCTTCCTCTGCTTAAAGCGCGTCGCATTTGCATTAACATTATTCATATCCTTTTTCACCCGCAATTCGCTCGCTAATCGGATTTGGCGCATGGACGCGTTTTAAAACGCGCACAAAACGCCTTGAGTGGGTTCTCGGCCGGATTATGATTTATTAGGTATTTTCGCAGTTTTTAAGTTTAAATAAGTATGTATGTGTGTGTGTGTGCGTAATTTCTTTATAGTCCCTAAGAGCTCAAATCGGTTTTACTGTTGTTTTTCGCAATTTTCTCACAATTTCCTTGGCGCTCAGCAAATTACAATTTAATGTCATCTTCCAGCAGAGACAATGACCACTTGACCTTTGCTCTACTGTATACTGTATATGTATGTATATTTTGTATATAATATGTGTAATGACTGCTGGCTACGCCCTCTTTTTGGGTCGACCTTCATTAGATTTGGCCTACACAATTTGTTTCTCATTATGTTAATCAAGTCGTTGTTTGTTTTGGGTCTGGCTAATAATTTACAAAATGAAATTGTTGACCCAAAAGTTTTGCAGAATTTTTATTATTTACATCTTATTATGAGCTTTAAAAATAGTTACTACTTTGTGTTCGTTGTGTGCACTTTATTTTGAACGCCAGTGTATTTATTTTTTATTTGTGCGTAATCCCATGGCAATTATAAATGTATTTAATTGTATTTTATTTGATAAGGTCAGCTATTTTTATTGCTCTTATCGATTCCAGAATTGGTTCATTAAATTTGCCAAGAATTTTTTGGCTTTTGCGTATTTATTTTATAAATAGAATCAATTTTAAATAAATCTATAGCTAAATCAATATTGCCCACTAAATATGAAAGAATGCAGTAAGCAAATAACAAGCGTGAACAAGTCAACTGAAATGTTTATTTTATATATGTGTGTATCTTTGAAAATACATTCATGCACATAAATATACATATTTATGTACATATCTGTATGCAGAGGTGGGTAAAAATGTAGAACTCTTCGACATACATATGTATTTAAGAATCAGTTCTATAAAACTTAGAAACTTAAATTCAATGTTTAACATAAAATAAATGAAGCAAATAATATTTCAATAATTTGCCAAATTTTATTTTATATTATATTTTTATTGATATGGCTACTGATATATGTTCGTCCGATTCGCCTCACTTACACATTAATTTAATTTATTGGCATTGATAAAAAAATGAAATAAACTGCGCCCTTTTTGGCGTCTTTGCTTCTATTTCTTGTGCTCAACTCCCACGTTTGACTGGAGCCAAAACTTTCGCTTCGATTTCCGCTAAAACTCAACTACATATATATGTATGTATGTATATGTATATGTATATGTATTTAGTGCACACATGCATACGTACATATATACGCATTTGATTGCTCTTGCGGAAATTTGTATTATTATTGTTGTTCTCGTTGCGCTTGACAGTTGTCGTCATGTGGAATAATAATGAATAATAATAATAACTGTGAAAAGTACTTGCTGGAAAAGAAAGCAAAACATAAATAATGTTGCCGCTAGGCATACAAATTAAAAACTTAATTAAAAAACAGTATAATCATCTCTGCTTCGTCTTGTAATGTAAACAAACAAATCGCTTGATAAGAGAGACAACTGAAAAAATCTCCTTTTTTCTAATCCCCGACAGAAAAGCGTGCCAGATTTGTTTTCTTTTTCTTGTTTGTTTTCTTATTGTTTTTGTTTTTGGCCACTGTGCTTGCTTATTACCTTTGTCAAACTGTGTATTTACTGCATGTTCGTATGTATGTGTGTTTAAGTGTGTACACATTTGGTTATCTTTGCGTGTATTTCCTTGTCGCCTGATAAAGCACAAAAATATCAACTCTTTCCCCTCAACTTACCCCCCCGCCCAACCGGCTTTCAATTGTCCGCTGCGCTTAGATTTCAGTTTCATCAAATATTTGCTGTTAACAGTGTTGTAAATATTGAAGGCAAAGTCAAAGGCGAAGGTAAAATAAAAACATCGCACAATCCGCTTGGCCGACTGCCAAACGAAGAGAGTGATGGAGAGTGATATCAGTGGTCTCTCTTTTAGAATAAGTTATAAAAGCGCTGTTATTACATTGTTGACTGTTAAACTAACATGATCAGAGCAGAAAACAGAGAGCAGTCAGTTAGTGATCTACATCTGATTCATTATATAATCTTGTCAGAGCTGCTGTATACTGGACTGTTAGCTGCTGTAACTTTAACAAGTGCAAGATGTTGTGCTCTTAGCTGTGCTCTCTTTGCTTACGCAGCAGACATAAGCGCACTCTCTCTCTCTCTGTCTCTGGCAGCTGTTATGCGATCGATCTCTTTGTGTTAATTTCTACCTGTTTTGTTTGGCGAGTGTTATCTTTGGTAACGTTTGTACAATCTTTTGTGTTGCTTTGCCATATTTGTTGCGCTTCAGCGAGTGCACATCTGAAACATTGGCAACCATCCTGCTCTCACCTGTACACACCTAAAATGTCAAAGTGATCGCGACTAAAATAGCGAAAAATGTAACTTGCTTTGCTTCTTTTTTTTTGTCATAGCTGCGGAAAAAGTCAAATTGAAATTACAGCAAGCAATGTAAAAACCGCTTTCTTTTAAATAGTCGACAAGACGCAGAAATCGCACAAATAATTTGTGCAGTCATTTAAAACAAACAAAAATTGTTGTATGTTTTGTATGTAATTAAAATACTTCAATATTTAGTGCTTAGCTGAGCTCATGGTTTAAGCATTTTTATTGTCTCATAGACGCTGTAATTTATTCAAATTAAAACGGCATTTTGTCTGCCTTGAAATGTGCCCCGCTCGCTTTACACTCGCTTCCCACACAGTGTGCACAGTGGGCACAGAAAGTGCGCACAAGGCAGGAAATTAAATTAATTGAAGTTTATTTTTCGTACATCTCATTTGCGTTAAGAGTTTTGTTTGTGCTTAGTGCGCCACTTGCGCTTGCCACAATTTATTATATTTTTCACACGCCTTTAATTGCGCTTCCATTGCGTTCGCAGCGTGTAATTTTCATTTTTGCGTAAACATTTGAAATTGAGAAACTCACAAAACTGACAAACAAATTTTTTTTGCTTTTTTTCATTTTGCACTTTTTTGTTTTGTTTTGCCCTCAAATCCTAAACGCAAATCAATTTGACTGTTATTGTTATTTGTTGTTGTTGTTGTAAAGGAAATGTGTGGGCGCTTTTCATCAGTTTTCCCTGTGTGCGCAGTTTCTTGGGTGCAGCCGAACTTAAGAAAACAAATTACTCGAAATACGTTGAAACTAATTGATGAGTCTTGTATTTTTTTAATTATTACAAAGGCGGGATCTGATTCAATTGGGTCAAGCTCACATTTAACTTTAACTTGGAATTTATTAAATATGTGGGAACTTTGTTTAAAATGATTATACATACATACATACACATTTTAATATGATATGAAAACAATGTTCAAATTTTACTAATATATATTGTATTTATATCAAATATGTTTTAGCTCTATATGCAAAAATAATACTGCTTAAATTGTTCGTTTAGTTTCTCAGATTTCTAATGATTTTGAATTCTATAAGCAAATTAATGGTTTTACTTAGTCTATGGCCTTATCTAGTATTTATTTGGCAAACACATTTAACCAATGTACATATAAATATTTATTTCTATACTTTATGGCCAAGTTGGTGTTTAGCTTTACGTTTTATCTGTATTCTGTATTTGTTCTTGGCCATTCCATTCACACCCAAAATGGCGTTCATTGTTTGCCACAAAACATGCAAATTATAATGCCAATAAAAATCTATTAGTTATATACTTGCATTCTTATTTCTTATTTATTTTTGTATTTTGCGCTAAATGTCATATCGCTTTACGAGTTGGCCAAAAATGTGATCTACTTTTTGGGCACGTCAGCTGACACGACACCATAAACACTTTTGATTTAAACACACTTTCTTCGCACAGACACTGAGTCACCTTTTTGCACCAGATATGTTTAAAAATATATGAATATATACAAGTTTGTATATATGAAAAGTTGATTAACTCAGCAACTGATTTTCAACGATTTTACGCAGTTGTTTGCCACTTTTAACGAACAGCTAATTTAGTAGCCAAGTAAAGTAATGAAATAATAATAATATTTGCACATTTTGCGAAATGAACATGCAGTCTAAAAATAATAGAGTATTGAACCCCCCCACCACCCACATAATATGAAAAACATTTCGCACATGCCATCATATTTGAATACTGAAAGCATATATATATATATATATATATATATATATATATATGTAAGTTTGTTTCGAGATTTGTGTATGCTGGAATTTTAAGCTGGTTGCAGCTTGTTTTTGTTTATTGTCGAATTTTTTGGCTTTTGGATTTTGTTTAACAGCCAAGTGGCCAACACTCTAGACTTGTTTCTACACTTGTTGTTCTTCTACTATTTTTAGCCATTGTCTATAATAAAAACAAAAATATGATAAATTATTGCCAGTGGGGCCAGCTGTGTGTTTACTTTTGTACAAGGAACTCACACCCAGCTATTCACAAGATTCAAATCTCTAGTTGTTGATCCATTTGACTAATAATCAAATTTTCGTCATGATGCGGAGTAATTTATGACTGAGTCCAAAAGTTGTCTCGTTAGTGCCACACAATGATTCAGATGCCCAATTAAAAGAGGCAAGCAAAAGTAGAAATAACTAAAAAACAAATCCATGACACATTTTCACATATGCATTTCACACTTCACGATCTATTAAAAAAAACGTTTCCAACCTTTGGCTTGAAGTGGCTCTAAGCTGTGCACAAAAACCACGTCAAGATATGCGGAAGTTGCAGTTGCATAAAATGAAAAGGGTGCCACAACAAAATCCTGGCATAAAAAAAAGAAAGAAAAATGTCGAGCAAAAGGTTAAAGGACTTTATTATGTCGCGTTGCTCGCAGAATTGGCACAAGGAGGGTCTCTGGGCCTAAGTCAACACTGTGCACGGGATGCGCCCTCTTTGTGGGCATTTAAAGGCGGCTGCCAGCTGCCGTCATTGTTCTAACTAGAGCGAGAGAGAGGCAGATAGAGAGGGAGAGAGAGAGAAAGAGTGACTATTAGGGAGAGAGAGAACAAAAAGAAAGGCACTGCTTTATTTTTAGTACCACAAGCACTTTAGTAGTGTTTAATTTCACTCAGCAAGTTGGGCTAGGCTTAAATTGTTGAGTTACAGTTTTAAACTCGGCTTTAAACTGGATTAACACGAGTTATATGTTTAAACAAAAGAAACTAACGCTTAAAAAAAAGTAACAAAAGAACTGAAATATGTGGAAAATATTCATGGAAATTAGCACAAGGGTTACAAACGTTAATTGTCATATTTGCCATGCCATAAAAATTTGTAAAATTTCTTCAAGTAGTTTATATTACGGCATAAATCAATTTATGATAACAGAATAACAGAATGTTACAAAACAGTTAATAAACAATTGGCAATACAAATTATAATCAGTATTAATCGAAACTCTTTCTGTGCAGCAAGATAAAAGTTGTTCGAACCAATTTATTAAGCCTGATAGTGTAATTGTTTTTATTTCAGTTAATATAAATATGTATACCCCGCAGTTCACAACAGTATATTCCAATAATCAACTGAATAGATAACTGTACAACAATAAAATAGTTCAAGACTCACTTGATTAAACAATGGCATTTCAAAGAAAACATCTAAAACGATGACATCATCGAGTCTGATTGATTACTGAGTTGATTATTTGTTTCATTGTTCATCCTCTGAATGAGCACAGTGTTTATCACTATTTAAAGGTCATTGAACTCGACACTAACAATGCCAAACAAACACAGTAGCCCATCAGCCAGAAGAGGATACTTCAAAGTATTTTGAAATCTTTCTTTGGCAACTTATTTTTGGCTCTTATTCATAAACTGTTTTTTTTTTATGGCTTAAGAATTTCTAAAGCTACAACAATTGGGATTATTATTATTATTATTATTTATTACATATATACAGGGTAATATTAGTATTAGTTGAGTATAGCACTGGCAAAACTAAATATATATAATTATAAATTGTATAGTAGTTATCAATCTTAGTATTTATTAATGTATTAATTATATGCATTTATTTGGCTCAGTGTAGTTATCTTTCAAATAATCTAGTCGTTTGACTGCAAATTTTCCTGCTGCCGTCTGAGACTGTTGGCGGCCAAATTGCGGCCAAACCTGCAAAGTTGCTCATTTGAATTTTAAGCTCGGCCTCAAACTGGGTTAACACGACTAGGCTCGAGTGTGTTTGTGTGTGGGCCAATGGCAAATGAATTATCTTAACAGCCAACGTCCAAGGCTAAACGACAGCAATGCTGATTGGAAAACACACACGCACACACACACACACACACACACACACACATATATGCACACCACAACAGTGTCAGCTGCTCTCCCGTTTTTTGCCCTCTGTTCGAAAAATGCACACCTGCCTTGAGCCGAGCTGCGTGAACAGCAAGCGTTGCATAGTTCAACAAAACAACAACTGCAATAGGTACTTATGTACATCATACATACATATATACATACATACATACATGCATACCTACATATATATGTACGTATGTATGTGGAAAGAGGGGCAAACAAATAACGCGCACTTCCTTTTCCGCTGCTGTTCGACTGCCCCGAACAGCCCCTCACCTTGCGGGCATTCCAAAAATAGTCGCACACTTTGCCGTTCGGCATTGTTGTTGTTGTTGTTGTTGTTGTTGCTGCTGTTGTTGTTGTTGTTGGAATTTTCATATAAATCACATTTAAATGTGCCGCATCTTTCAGTCAACTATTTTGCCGCCCTGTTTTCTGGATGCATTTTTGTTTACCTTTTTTTTTGTTGTGTGCCACATGTTGAGAGTTGCTGCGAGACATAAAAAAACGAGCGAGGCACTGAGATCTCTATATACTTTGTTATGTAAAATACATATATACATATATATATACAGATATACATATGTGTGTAAGCATTTAGTAAATTATGCATGCCCCTAATTCTCTCTCTCTCTCTCTCTCTCTCTGTGGCATTTGGCATTTTGGTTTGCCCTACCAGCGTTTGAGGAGGGTATTTGTTATCTTTCAATGGGTTTGCCTGATGGCTAAAGAAGAAGTGCCACACGTCGATCCAACACGGATGATCAATCATCTAGAACTGACAAAAAATATGTATGGCTTTTGACCTTTGACATTGTTAGTTTGTTAGTGGACGTAATGCAATTAAAAGGGTTGCCTTTTCAATTGTTATTCTATTTTATTTTGTTGTAAGTACAAATTCTTAGTTTATAAGAAGAAGTATTGAACATCACTTATTTCACATGAAAGGAGCACGTTCCTATCAATCTTGACTTAAAATTCTTCATTTGTATTAAAATAAATATGTAAATGAGCTTTTCCTTATTCTGAGTTAAGTAATTGCTGTTTCGACTATTAATTTTAATTTTACTCTTACTACAGCGTATGATAATTGCCAGGAGTTGTTGCTGATGTCTGTAATCTATTCAATTTAATCACAAATATTTTACATCATTATTTTTAAATCGTTATTTGCGTTTTTTTTTTTGCTGGACATAATGAATGCTTCTGATAGATAGCTTTTGCGTCATCACGCTTATCTACAGCAGAAATACTTGCCACATACAGCAGAGCATATGCTCGATTTATGTAAGATCCACTTCAGTCTTTCTCCTCTTCTTCCCCGTTCAATTTCATGTCAGTTGCCAGCATTTCCTTCGGGGTTTATTTACAGTGACACATGCAAATGGAAATGACATTTGCGTCTCTCCTTCGCCTGCAGAGTTTATCTCCTCCGCTGCACCCCGCTTGCTCCGCCAAGCGAGCATCTAAAAGGTCAGCTTGTGTGGCGCACTCAATGCGATTGCGACTATGGAACGGATTCGCCTAGGGAGCTTCTCCCGGCAACGTAAATTGAAATAAAATGTAAATTATTTGTATATGGTCATTAGACATACATATATTTAGATAGTAAGGGTCGCTCATTAGACGTGGCGCGTGGGGAGGGTTTGTCGCGGGGAGGGTTTGTCGCGGGGAGGGTTTGTCGCGGGGAGTGGAGGGAATGGAACTGCATATCAGCTCAGCGTGGCGTGAAATGCATTTGATAAATGCGTGGCACGTGTTGTCCTCGGTCTCCAGGTTGTTGTTGAAACATTTACAGTTGCTGTCAGAACTCCATTTGGTAGCTAGCCAACTTGTTGGGCTATTTGTAGTGGGTCCCATTTGAATACAGTACTTATTTGCTGCTTCCATTTGTGGGTTCTGGCCATAACCAAAGCTTGGGCCCAGCACATTTGTTTGCCTGTCATCAGGTACATAAGCAGTGAAAGAGGCATGACAATGGCTCTTTGCCTCGAATGCCACTTCACACAGACAGTCAGTCAAACAAACAGACAGATAGACGGTTGACAGTTGTATGTCTGTCTGTCTGTCTGTCTGTCTGTCTGTCTGTCTGCCTGTCTTTCCCATAATTTGCGTTCTTTTTGCCCATGCTTTATATGTAATTATGACATGCCCGCCTAATTGCAATCAACAGGAAGCATAAAATGCACAGATGCAGTTATGGATGCCATATGCGATAGCTAACCTAACTGCTCATAATTATAGTCAGAACTTGTTTGCCCTCAGTCCGAAAGTACCAGCCAAGTCGATTAGCTTTGTGAGTAGTTATGCAACAATGTGGCAGGCAATGTGGTTAAGAGTAGCACAAAGTAGAAACAGAAAAGTAGAAACTAGATATTAAATTGTTTTGCAAGACTATACATATAATGATTATTTACAATTTTATTTATTAAGTAATTGCTTATGATCAATTTAAGTTATGTAAAATCACACTAGTTTAAATCGTATAAATTGATAAGGATTTAATTTGCATTTAGTCTTTTAATCCTCAGACCATTTTTAATGGTCATAAGAAGTTGTTGAAGGCTGATGAGCACAATTGCATTATGTCCAAAGAGAGCAACTTTCAGTTGAACACACTTCACTCTTCTTTTTTTCGGAGCCCCCTTCAACGATTTAGTCGCCCACATCCGCTTCCGTTTTTCAGTCACGTCACCTCTGAGGGTTAATTTCTGTTGGGTTTTTTTTCCTTTTTTCGCCAGGGTTGCTGGCGTTCAAATCAATAGCAACGGACAAACAACAAACATTTTGTTAGTTGGCCAGGGCAACACTGAGGGCGCTCGGCTCAACAGTTTGTCAATCCATCAAGCAAACAGGCAGTCCTTCCACAATGGGTAAGTATTATGTGGAAGGTGTCAGTGACCTCCAGCTTTGGCTGACCACAGACACCGCTGGTCAGCCAGGTATTCCCCTGTGCTCCCCTGAGCACTCCGCCCCCGCCACCTCAAGTGCAGTCAGGCATAATTTACAAATTTTTTTCGTTTGAATAAATTCTTAAATTGTTGCTAGAATGTTACAAATTGTGTTTGAAAAGGGTTGCGTTTCACAATTCAGCTGGACTTTGGGGTTCAGGTTCAGGTTCAGAGTGTGTTGACCAGGCTATTGGTGGTTGATTGCAAAGATATAATCTACATACGTTTAAATATACACACACACATACAAATTTATATATTGTTTATGCAGGATGCATAACCGAAATACACACTAGTACTAGTGATTGTTATGAATGATGAAAGTTAATCAAGTTGAATAACAGCTGAAAAGCTACACAAAACATGCATTTTTACTTAGTTCTCTAGAATTTCCGGGTTTCATTCTGGACATGCATACATTTTTTGTATAGCACTCATCATTGCTAGGTTTACGTGACATTTGCAACATTTGTATTTGTTTCTCCGGTTATACAACAACTACCCATTAACCATTGATTACTGTGCTATTAAAAAAATGTGATCAAATCATTTGAAAGCTTAGTTTTTGAGCAGCTAGTTACGTTGTTTAGATTTTTCCTCTTGGTATTTCTGTCTATAAATCAAGTTTTATGTCTAGGGAATATCTATATGTTAGTTCCAGATTTTACATATATCAGCAAATATTTGTTTTCTCGTTAGTTTCTCAACTCCTACTAATCTTTTATAGATAGACAAAAAGTGACTTAAAATTGTTGGAAAAATTACAACCCTCCTCCCTTTAAAAGGCCTCCCCCTGGCTACAATCAAGACTTAACCATGAAATACCTTTCCACTCACTTGTGTTTATTTATACACTGGATCAATTGATTGCGTTTTTCTCAAAGTCAATGTTTTGTTTTGAGTATTAGCCCGTGTTAGAGTATCTGCTGACCTTGTTACTGGCTGTTGCCCCGCATTTGCACTAAGTGTTACTTAGTAACTTAGTGGCATATATTACGCATACGCTCCATTGACCCAATGCCTTTTGGAAAACTGGTTTGTGGCTTTTGTTGCCTTCAATTACGCAAATGATTGTGTACATACAATTTATAGAGAGAGAGAGATATTTGCCTCATCGTGTGTGCTTTTTGCTTATTTGCTTTTATGCACATCAAGAGATACATCCGCTGGCCAAATAGCACGCCATGTCTGACTTAATTCACATTGATTTGACTGCTCCTGCTCCGTCATATATATCATCAACTATAATCCATCAGCACATTGTGCTGATGGAATTAAGGTGTTCGCTTAGCGGAACAGACTGTCAAATAATAATCATAAAAATTGCCAGTTTCGCTATCAAGGTCAGACTGACAAATAGTTGGCCTCCCAAGTAGTCGCAGCCCAGCCCCACCCACGCAAGCAGACAGCCTCACACCCCTCCACCCTCCACCCTCCCCTCTCTATCTATATGATTGATGACAGTCAAATATTTGAGTTCGTGCAATTGAATTACGGCTCTGCACAGTTCATAAAATTGCCATTTCTGTTGTTGATACAAAAGCAAAACGCTCGCAAAAAATTATTGCATATTTATTTATAAAACGCTTAGCATTGCTATGTATATTTGTTGTTGTTGTTGTTGCTGTTCGTATTGCGACTCAGTATATATATACATATATACATATAAGTTATTGTCTCCAATAGTGTGACTTTATTTGTGTTTGTAATAGAACTCGTTTATTGAAATTCCAGTCGCGTCTGCGGCGTTATGTGATAATGACTGAGTCAGACTTACGCAACGATCTGGAGTTCTTGATATATGAGCAGTTTTAAGAGGGTTGCTCAATTGCGTTATTAATTAACGTGTTAAACAACATTTCTGATTCATTAATATAATCATATTTTCAATTATTTAAAATGTGCCTGCATTTTAATGCTACAAATACTGATTCACTGATATATATTTAAAATATGCCTGCATTTTATTTCGTTATAATAAATGGTGTTTAAATTGCATATGTATATTTATTTATATATTTGTAATTTTTTTGTAGTGCTGTTTACAATAAAAATATTTATATATTTTTTGTATCATTTAATAACTTGCATAACTCTAAGCTCTTAAGATTAAACCATGTTTATGTCTATTTTTCAAGCAATAAAACTTTACTTTACTTGCTTATTTAAAGAGCTTAACACTCTGTCATTTCTCATAGCTATTACTTAACTAAACTAAGCTGATGCAATCAATTTCTCAAGCTCACTCTATCTATTTCTTTCTCTAATTGAATCTGTTATAAATTCGCATTAATAAATTAAAACTTTAATTATTATGACACGATTGTTTGCTGAACCAAGACTTTAAAATACTTGCCTCATGAGACCACTACAATAAGTAGTAGGAAATGTTATCGAAATCAAACAGATGAAAGGGGGAGAACACATTGCTGAATCGACCCTCGTATCTAAGGCTGGGCACATTGCTAAGCTGATGTCAGCAATTAGCTTGATTAACGCCCAAGCTTAGGCAATTGAATTCAATTGCTTAAGTTGCTAGAAAATTATGCAAAACGCACTTTTCACCTCGACGACGACGACGATGCTGAGTCAGCAGCCCCAATCGGCCCAGTTTCGATGTGAAATCTGAAATACTTGACTGGCACTATTTACATTGAAATGTTAAGGTGCTACGAACTCCCACTGACCGAGTGCACCAAATGGTGGCCGCATCTTGCCAATAGCTGCCGCATGCCGCGCATAACAATTTTTGTTTGAGTTGCAATTGTTATTGTTTTTAGAGTTAATTGTACAGCGATTTTGTGGTGTTGGCCCGTTGCCCGACAGCAGAAAACAAAGCACAAAACTTAATTAAACTACAGCCAAATTGCATTTGCGTCCAACTTGCCGCGTAACTCAATTTATTTTCATTTGTGTTGCCTCGCTTTGTCTATTTCCTCTATCGCAATGAAATTCTGTGGCAAATGCCGCATGGCAATCGCCGCTTGCATAAACAGCGATGGGCATTAGCCATAACACTGCATAATTAAGCTTGTTATTAATATTTTTAAATTGTGATTTGATTTGTGTTTCCCTCCCCTCCGACCGTTATCGCTCTCTGTGTGAAAATTCGTGCAATTTTTTTTTTTTCATAATGCTGATCAAATTGATCAATTGACAGGCAAACTTATAATGACCATCATTAATCTTTGTTGAACATTGCCTTTCTATGCCATGTCTGGACTGTGCTAGTGAATCATATCAATAACAATTATTTATTTTTTTTAAATTTTAACAAACATATATATAAAGCATTTTCAGCTCTTTTGCGCTTATTTACTTTTTCATAAATGTCGCTTCAACAGTTGTTTTATGAATTTGAAATCCCATCAGCATTGTCAGCATTTAATTGAAATTTTCATGATTTTTTGCTTGTTTTCATTTTATTGTTATTGTTATTATTATGATTATTTGCATTTTGCTAAACGACGCCCCCTTTTGGACGCACAATTGTTGCAATTTAAGCGCAGTTATCTGAGAATTTCTCTCTCTCTTGATTGAGTGTGTGGGTTTTCGAGTGCAATTTATCAATGAGAAGAGTTGAGTCAAGCAAGAATTGTGACAATGAATTTGCGTAGACAGAAGACAAGAAAGCCATATAAGTCGAGTTGTGGCCAAGCAAAGTCTACGTCGTCTACTCGAACTCATACGGTACCATGTGCCATTTATCAAAGCACGCCATTCATTTGCTGAAGAACGCACTTGGGGGGGAAAATTGCAGAGCAAAGCAAATCGCAGACCGCCGCCCCACATGTTGGCCGAAGGTTCAACAACCCGCAAGACTACTGAGTAAACGCCTCGTTTAAAACAAAAACAGAAACAACAAAAAATCTCTGGCAATAATAATTTTAATGTAAAACAGAGACGCATAGCTCGTTGAATATTTGCTAGATGAGATCACATAGAAACTGGCGTTGTTGTTGTTGTGCTGGGTTGGGTTGGGTTGAGTTGAGTTTCGAAATTGTTGGAAATAAAATTGGAATTGGAATTGGAATTGGAACTGAAACTGGAATTGAAAGGGAGCAGCACATTAATAATAATTACGCGACCGGCGGCTTGACATCTGTTTGAAGTTTATGCTGGCATTCCAGAACAGTAGCTACAGCTACTTACTCTAAATGCCCGCCCATGGATCACTTTCCGCTGCTGATGGAGTTATTACAATGGCCCTATAAATAGACACTCCACAGCTCCAATGACGATCGGCACGCAACCAACAGCCAAGCAGTCCATCAGTCGACTTTTGTTTTCGTTGCTTCTTTTATTATTTTGACCCTATTACTACTTGTATCAGAGCTGAGATGAGCTGCAGTTCTTCATACATTCCATGATTCAGTGACGGGGTGGGCTGCTGTTTTCTTTATAAGTTGATGACTCCCGCTTTCAAAAAAGGGGGTTTGAGTAGCGTCATCGCTAACTTGTGATGATTTTTGGATCTGCTAGACTTAGCCACAACATGGTTAAAATTTATCCGATCTTCAAAAAGTACAGCGTTTTCAGCAAGGCTTAAAACAATCTGATGGAAAGTGTCGAAAATGTTTCCTCATACGTTGCGCCTCTATTTCAGATATCAGAGTCTTATTAATGTTGACAAACGCAAAATTCACTCCAGATTGCACTTAAAGTTAAATTCATTCACACTACATGAATATGAGGGGCACTTTCAAGCTGCCACTCCCCTTGACAGGCCTGAGTACTACGCCTCTGTTGCACCCTTACGATTTGCTTTGTCTTTAACAAATGTGAAGCAATTGAAGTTTTGGTTGTTCGTTTGTTTCGTTCAACAACATGAACTGAAAACAACGACAAACGACTCGATGAATGTCTGCACAGTTCTTTCTGCCCCATGCCCCCTTCAGATCATGCCCCTTGTTGTGGTTTGTCCGTGCTGTCGTCTTGGGTTTGTCATTTGCCAATTGGCATTTATGTGTTTGTAAATTGATATTTCCGTAGGGTGAAGTCTGAGCTGCTATCAATGTGATGCATTCTAAAAACAATTTAACTAATTGGCTTTCCCTTTGTTTCTTCTCATTGCAGGTACGTACACATATATTTAAAAGTATATATTTATCTGTGTAAAAAGAGGCAACTCATCGCGTAAGTTTTTACACTTAAATCACTTTATAACACGCCAAAAAAAAAAAATGCCGCTGCTGTCTTTATTAATTTAAAGCAATTAATTAGAGCTGTTAAGTGGCCAAAAACAATTTGCAGCTCGTTAAAAACAGCGGCAGCAATGGGTTAAGTGCCCTCTCACTCGACTCTGCTACGTGCTTAATTGAAAGTTCAATGGATTTGAAGAACAGCAGCAGCTTCCCAAGAAGTGGCCAGCCCGACAGCAGTTCCCTTCAATTTTTAGACTTCTCTCAACTCTGAAGTGCATTTTTTTTTTCATTATTTTCAAATGAATAACGTTTTTGACAGCAGCTGCAAACTGTATAATAATGCATATATCACAATTTCTGAACTTCATTTCCCTGCCACAGTCAAAACAAAAGACATACAAATCAGCTGAGATTTGCAAAAAGTGCCAGACTTGCCACAAAACACAAAAAATAATAAAAATGTAATGAGTTTAATTAGTCAACGACGCGCCCCTGCCTTCAATTTGTCGTCGCGTCCCAGTCTGTCCTTTGTCTTCTGTCGTCTAGACAAGTCAAGTTACTCTTCACTGCCCCTGCCTCGTCGGCTTTGGTAATTCATGCATATGACTTTGGCTGACCAGGTTGCGAACACGTCTGCAGTTTATGCGACACTCATCCATCCTGGCCTGGACCTGTTGTACTTTTAACGACTCTTGTCTGCGCCGTCGTTGATGAGCTGATAATGATAATAAGTAATTTAGTAATTGTTTTAGTAATTAGCTACTAAATCAAAAATGCTAAAAGCGACTTATTTGGTTAACTAAAGTGAAGATGCACTGAGAAATATTAGGGCTGAGTTACTACCTGAGTTACCCTAAGTTGGCTTAATGTAAGCAGTCTTGGCTTGAGTCATGTTTTGGTTCAACTAATCTTTGTCTCTAGCTGAGCTGCTACTTACTTTAAGCTGACGCCAGCTTAGCGTGGTGTTATCAAGATCAATGTCATCTTAAGTCTATATTCCCTTATGCTATATTTCCCTTAAAACTTATATCATTACATATTTTCAACTTAAGTTAAGTTTACCAGAATTCGTAACGCTTTCATTTTTGCTACAAATACCATGAGTTATATTCACATCTGGGCATTAAGCTGTAAGCAAATCTAGTTCTAGTATTATTTAAATACTATCTTTAAATTATTCTGCAGATTTGTCAATTACTGACATATGCCACTGAGATCAAAGGAGCCGTATTTTTAATAATCTTTTATTAATTGGGACTTATTCTCTCAATTTACCAACCCCCTTCATTCCAGACAAAACGAAAACCGATTTGCAAAGCGTTTTAAAGTTTTGTAGTTTGTAGTTTAAGCTTGTAAATAGTACTTGTGTATCTTTTTGTTTACTTTGTCTATTATTGTGGTATCTGCGAGCATAAATGATTAGAACACGTAATCTTATCAACTTTTAACGAGCTGATTGATTCTTTGACGCCTTCTCTTACAGTTAACATTAGTCAGCTTTATTTATAGTTTGACTGACCTTGTCGCTTATAGACTGACTAAAGGTATAAATTCATAATATATACATTCTAAAAAAAATTGTAATCTTTACTGGGACTCTCAACGGTTGATAGTCGTATTTAGTCAAGTTTTACAACAACCAATCAGCTATGCAGAGCTGGTAGCAGATGTCAGCCAGGTGTTTGCAGCGATTTGCATTTATTTTATGGCAAGCTGACCCTACGCAGAAAGGTGGCAACTGTCATGCTATAAAATTGAGAAGTGCCCCGTGTCAGTGAGTTGAACACGTGCGAAGCACTCTGGTTTATAGACTTTGGGAAATGCCGACATTAAAATGCAATCAAGGAATTTCCCAGGTCACACAACCTAATCACTCAACGTGCACTTAGCGCTGAGGGATTTTGCTTTGCGTTTCGGGGGTGCGGCAAAGACGCGCCTACCTGACCCACTACCTGAGTGGGTCAGTGAAAAGGGATCACAGTTCACAGGCTGCCTGGCTGCCTAGCTGCCTGGCTGACCTGCCTGCCGGCCAGCTATATAAACCCCGTTTGAGACTGCTTGTCGACAACAGTTGCACAGCAGCCGCCACAGTCAACACATCTATTCAGCATCTACAAGATTAACTCCAAGCAAACATGGCCAGCTACACTTGCACACAGTACGTGAACTTTGCCAATCCTGGCAGCTATGGCTTGACGAGCACCACTTATACATTGGATGCGGCACGTTTTGGTCAGCATGACTTGGGTCTGTTCATTGAGAGTCTGGAGACCATTGAGCGCATCGAACGGGAACGTCATGAGCGACGTCAGCGTCGACGGGAACAGAAACTGAGGGAGGCGCGCATTGCGGAACTGGAGAGCGATCGTTGTGTCAGTCCAACGCCCAGTGCCGAGGAGGCTATCGATGAGCCACTCATGTACTTGGAGGCCAAGTGCATACCCTATGCCATAAGTGAAGCGCTGCCCATCGCTGCCGAGAAGGGCTCACCCACCTATGATCTTTGTGATGATGAGGCCTATGGCAGCGGTAATCAGTCGCCCCGCAGCAGTGTCACCTACTGCAGTTGTTCTGGCGGCGTGGATTCGGATTCCGCTGAATCGGGCATTTATGGTGGCTCCACACCGCCACCACCTTTGCGTCCACGCTCCCAGGTCATAAGCAAGCCGAAAAATCGCACCACTCGCTCCCGGATCATCAGCATGGTGCTCAAGCGGGACTACGCCAAGGCGCCCTCCACGGAGAGCTTGGGCCACAAGATGCATTGCGACCGCCATCAGTTCAATCAAATGTCATCCAAAGCGCGACGCGGAATTGCCTGCAGTCATGGCTCGGTCGAGGAGCGTTTCCTGGACAAGGCGCTGCGCTTCATGACTCTGTAATCTAGGCGCACCGAGGTGCCCTCAGCTTTAATATATAGTTTTTAAGTCAAACACATTATAATAATAAAAACCAAGCTAATTTTTTGTTTGTAAAACATATTGATATTAAAAAACTAGCAAAACGAAAACAATTGTTGATTGTATTTAGTGATTAGATAAGCATTTGGTAACAGTTAATAGAATTAACAAGTAAGAACGCTGTAGTCGAGTGAGCTCGACTACCATATACCCTGACCCAGCGTTAAATGCATTATAGGTTTATCGGTTTTGTGGGCTGGAGTGGGCGTGGCCCGATATTAGTAATATACCTTCTAAGTTTGGTAACTCTAGCTCTTGAATTGCGGGAGATAGAGGCATTTATCGTTTTTTGTGGGCGGGAGTGGGCGTGGTCCAAAATTTTTTTTCCACATTTATGAAGGGTGTTACTAGCAATACACCTTTAAAATTTGGTGACTTAAGTTTTCAAATTGCGCGAGATATATGGGTTTATCGATTTACACCAACAGGTGTATCGGTTTAGGTAGTTGGAGTGGGCGTGGCCATCCAATTTTTTTTTTGATCTTTGGGGGAGTTACCAGTAACATACCTGCAAAATTTTGCGACTCTAGCTTGCAAATTACGGCAGATATGCGCATTTTAAATTTCTAGGGCCGAAGTTCCTGGGGGCGGCGGATATGGGCGTGGTCCAAAAATTGGTATGCCAATCTTTGGAGGAGGTTACCAGCAAATTAGCTTTAAAGTTTGGTTACTCTATCTTTAAAATGTTCGGAGATATACGGAGTTATCGATTTACAATCGGAATTGTCGATTATAGGCGCAGGTGTGGGCGTGGCACCACAAATTTGTTATCGGTTGTTAAAGGTGACTACCAGTAATATACCTACCAAATTTGACGTTCCCTACTCAAAAACTGCGGAAGATATAGCCATTTGAAAATTTTAGGGGCGGGGGTGATGGGGGCGTCGGAGGTGGGCGTGGCACATGCCGATCTTTCAAGGACCTCGCCAACAACCTACCAACCAAAATTGGTGACTGTATCCATTAAATTGTGAGAGATATGTGGAATTTACTGCTATCGGAAATCTAAATGTATCGATAATTCAGAAACTGAGGCAGTTATCGAAAAAATAACGCGAACTTGATCTGCGCCTGGTATACGAGATCTTATATTCCAAATTTGAAGTCTCTAGCTCTTATAGTCTCTGAGATCCGCGTGTTCATACAGACGGACAGACGGACAGACGGACAGACGGACAGACGGACAGACAGACGGACAGGGCTAGATCGACTCGGCTATTGATCCTGATCAAGAATATATATACTTTATGGGGTCGGAGATGCTTCCTTCTGCCTGTTACATACATTTGCACAAAACCATTATACCCTTTTTTCCCATTTTTAATGGGATCAGGGTATAAAAACTGTTCTTATCGATAGACTCATACACTGATGATAAACTCTGTTTCTGTCATGATTGTCTATCTTTACATTTTATTACCCTCTGATTTAGTATATCCCTTAACTGATTATTATGTTTTAATTATATCATTTTAAATTCAATTACTCACTTTTTATTGAATTTAGTTACATTTGTAAAAATATACAACAATTTCTGATATATAAATTTTCTTTTAATCCAACTTGAGATGTCTGATATTATGTTTTACACGTGTTATTGTCACTCCTCTCACTTGATGTGTTATTGTCAGCTTCCATTTGCCACATATATATATCTCTCTCACTCTCTCTCTCTTTCTATCCCTCACTTCTCTTTCGTTCTTGCTGTGTACCATGTTGATATAATGATTTTCAGACTCTTCAGACTTCCCATTTAGACGCAGTATTAGACGACCCAGTGACACGTTTGTCAACTGCCAAGCTGGCTGCATCATCTCAATAATCTGCTCCAATTTAGCAGGCTGTCAGCGTGCCTGTCTCTCTGTCTGTCTGTCTCCTGTTTTTTCTTGCCGCATACGGACTGCTTAAGTAGTGACGAGTGTCGGTGTTGCTGTTCCGGTTGCGGCTTGGGGGCAATATGATCTAAAAATAAACGACCAAATGACACCCTGCTCGGTTAGGCAGCTGTCATTCAGACAAACACCTCATATATATGGTGTGTGTGTGCGTGTGTGTATGTGGGGTGTGTGTGTGTGTTTGCTTTGTTGTCGCTGAATTTACCGCCTGTTGCTGCTGTGGTTTTGTTTATCAACCTTGCGCACAGGGTGGCTCGTTCACAGGGCATTTCATTTGGCTGCCTGTCTGCCTGCATCCTTGTTGCCATAAAAAAAGCTCGCCGCTGTTGCGCTGCCTTGTCTTGGCCATGCGCCGAAGCTGCTATAAAAACGGTTACAACAGCTTTTGGCATTAGCCATTCGAGTTGACTGCTTTAGTATCTATCACAAAGTCAAAAGCGTAGCACACATTTCTGCGCCTGAAATGGCTAACGGCGCGTAGTGTCTGCGCTCGTGTGTGTCTCTGTGTGTGCGTGTGTGTGTGTGTGTGTGTGCAAGTGCGCGTGAGCTGCTGTGTGCGTATATATATTTAAATATATATAGATGTATGTGTGTGTTGCTGTTTAGCGTTGCATGTCGCGCGCGCCATGTTTGCTCAAGTAAAAGCCAAATTTGATTAATTCATTTAGCCTAAGCAAGACACAAACACACACATTAACACACACACACACACGACGAAGTCTTTAAAGTGCCCCCCCGAAAAATAAAAGGCTTTTGGCAAAGTCTGGCAAATAGTACCCAAGATTCTATAACACTTCCCCACCGAATACTTAGTGCTCTGTTCCCTTGACAATAAAATATGAATTGATGCGCGCGCTGCGCCATAGTATGTTATAGATACGTACGTGTGTGTGTGTGTTTGTGTGTGTGTGTGTGTGTGTGTGTGTATTGGTGTTTTGCTGCGTGCGTTTTTTAGTGTTAGTCAAATTTTGTAAGGTCAACTCGCTACTGTTTTTGGGGCGCGTTCAACCAAAATCTAATCAAAAATATGCAAAAGCTATAAAAATACATTTTGAACCTATCCCATCAAAAAAAGAGAGTTTTGCTTCCTGTTTTTTTTGGGGTGTGCCTATTTTATGGCTTGCAGTTTTTGCCAATGTGTGTGTGTGTGTGTAAATGAATTTGCGACTATGTGTGTGTATGTGTGTGACACTTTTATTGACTTTCTTTTTGTACATGACTGAATGTGTGCGTGCTAATTGAGTTTTGTAATATATATGGAAATGCATACAACTATACAGATATATATAAATATATATATATATATATATATATATATATGGACATGTATAGATACAGCAGTCACTCAGCAGTTAGAATCAGGCTTTTTTGGACTTCTTTTTTTTAGAATTATTTTTTCTTATATTTTTTTAATAGCAATTTTAAAGTCGTAAGTTGCGAGCAGCCACTGTATCCAAATGTACAAATATATGTACGTGTGTGTGCCTGTGTGTGTGTTTATGTTTATTTTTGTTTAATGACAAACATCTCTCACAACGCACACCTTGCATATTCATTCAAAATTCAAAAATCCAAAAACGCAAGGAAATCAAGAAACCTATATAAATACTCTATATACCAGTATACAGTAACAACAATATGCTGCAATACGATCAGGTAAATGAGCGCGATAATTTATTTAATATTCTATATATCATATAACACCACACAATGTTGACGTCAAATCGAATGCCGGCATTAGAATATGACCCACATAAGCTATGGCGACATCCAACGGTTTCCGCCTGCTGTGCTGCACCAGTGCATCACTGCACCACTTTCCATGGCTGGCTGGCAAGTGGCAACAGCAGCAGTTGTCACGCCAACAACAAGCGACTTGACAGCAATAACAATGCCTTTGTTTCCCCACCAGCACCACCATCACCACCACCACCACCACCACCAACTCCTACCCGTTCTGCTCTAAAGTGCCATTGCATACCTGTATGACGACTGTGATTAACTTTTGTCTGTCCTTTGTTTTTCCGTCCAGACCTGAGGTCTTTTCACACTCGTACTCGCTCCCTCCCTTCCTCACTCTCTCTCTCTCTCTCTCTCTCACTCTCTCTCTGTCTCTCCCTCTGTTTCTTATGTTGTGTGCTTTTGTCTTTTACACTGCGCTGCATCCAATGCAAAATGTTTGTAGCCTAAGCATTGTTTACTCTTGGGATGCTAGCTCAAGTTTTTACTATGCACTTGAATTCTTTTATTAAGCACTTTCCTTGACAAATGTACATCTTTATAAGTGTGTGTGTGTGTGTGTGTGTGTGTGTGTGTGCAGCCCGTGTCTGAGAAATGTTGAGCTTGAGTCTTAGATGCGCCTATTCCAAATAAAACTTATGTGCTGGTTCTAGTTTTAAATTGCAGCAATATTTATCTGTCCAATTAATAGAAGACATTTGTGTATTTTAAATTCAAATTCAATTCCAATTTTGTATATGTAAAAAATATATTTTTATATAAGCATCGATTAGTTTTTTCTTTTATTTTCCACGTTGCATTAGCCAAGGCTTAAAACTTTGTCAAAACAAATATGTAACAATTTGCCAAATGGTTGATCCGCCAAAAATCTTCTGGGTGCCAAAAAAAAAAAAGGTTTCAACTGCATAATCTGTTTATAACTTTTACGGTTGTCATAAATCTGAACCTACCCCAGACCTACAAAAAATGTGTTATTTACCTTAAGACTTAAGCGCTTGTCAGATTTTTGCCACCTTCAACATAACCTGGAAATGTCGAACAAAAAGTTTTGTTTTTGTTCCGTCGATGATAACTCCATGTGGTCCAGTCCACTGTCGATTATAATGCTACAAAGTTTTTTTGTGCAAGAAACCAAACAAAAGGAAAAGTTTGACTTGAGCCATTGGAAACTTTCCGCTCTACTGAATCATCACAGATGCCCCCCACACACTGAGTAGTGTCCTTTAAAAAAGAAAATTGAATCATTCAAGTGTCGCTTCTTATGCACACGCAATAAATCATGTAGCTGGGGTGGGGAATAGACCAAATCCAATCTCAGCTGTATTAAGGCTCAGGGTTGGCAATTCCAAAGTAGCCACAGAACAAAAACAATGGGAGACCTGTTGATATCCACTGGGCAGACTAAGTCTGCAAATGAAAATAAAAATAAGTTTAAAGCTTAAAACGCGATTGAAATTGAATAAAAATGTTAAATAGTATTTTATTTTATTTTTAAGCGTAAAATAGTTAATAAGTTTGTGATGCATAAATAAAATAAAACAAACAATACTTATTTTTTTTTAATATTGTGAATCTCGATAGACATAATTTGACGAATGCTCAAAACTATGTATGAAACTAATTAATTATATTATTTTTAATGGTAATACAGTTACTGAAGTGGATGTATATTTATTGATTAGCCATTAGCCATTTAGGTATTTCTCTAAAACGAATTTATCGATAAGAAAGTGATAAAAGTGCCAATTTAACGTTTCAGTGCTTCCTTTAAGTAACCTGCAATTTATTGAGTGCTGAATGTCTATTTACATTAACTGACTATATCATATTTTATTATATATATTATACAAATATCCAACAACTCTCTCTAACCTATCTCCCTTCTATCTCTTTCTCTCTCAATGCAGCCACCTGAGAATGAGCTACAGAAATCACACGAACATAACCCGGCCGCGCTAAGCGAGCATCAGTTGCGGGTGCAGGCGTCGCTGCAACGCTTGAATATACCTGACTGGTTCCGACAATACAATCAAAATGCCGCCCGGTCGCCAGATGGCGCCGTTGCCGGCAACGCTGGCGCAACAGCGTCCTCTGGCGGCTACAAGCCGGGCAATTTTACGCGCAAGCGCACACAGGATTCGGGTCGCTGGCAGGGCCTTAACTCGAAGACGACTTCGCTCAGTTCGCTGGGATCACAGCGCTCTGATCGTAGTCCCCTGCTGTTGAGTCCCTCGGCGCACAGCCATCATGGCGGTCAGAGTAGCGGCGTTAGCGCCTCAGCGTCGGCGGGTCATCAAGCGACGCATGGCCATGGTCATGGTCAGGTGAGCGCTACACGCTGGTCCACCTCGCATCTAAACTCAACGCAGACATCGCCGAGTGTGTCGCAGCGGGGCAGCTTTGCTCGTGGTGCACCCATCAACAGCAGCTTTATGTCGGTGGCCAGCGGCAGCAGCGCCGGCGCTGGCGGTGTCCTGAGGAACTCTTATCGTCAGCCCTATTTGGGCTGGCGCAGCACAGAGAAGCTGTCACAGCGCACGCCCCACGAACGGTGAGTGCAAGTTGGTACAGTGAAAACTCTCCAAGGCGGACAGTGACCAATGAGACAATGAATAGATGAGAAGTGAGCTTGGCCTGATTTATAAATTTATTTTAAGGCAAGGCAATCTTCAATTAAATTAGCTTGATTTATATTTAAATATTGTGCTTTAATTAGAGAGGTGCCTAAAATATATATTAAAATTGAGTCCAAGAAACAGTTTCAATAGTTGCATATGTCCGCCTAGTAGGAGAGTTCTCACAGTATTCATGGAAACTCATACTAATGCATATCTCATTTATTTATTTTAGACTGGCCAACTCGCTGCTGGCGCAACGCACCTCGCCCACAACGGCAACTGCCACGAATGGTGTGCGTACGCTGCAGCCGGTTACGCCGGAAATACAGAGTTCCATCAAGGAGGTCACCTCGGCCATAGTGCACTATGTGAACGATCAGACGCAGGCGCAGCACTTGCAACAGCAGCAGCAGCGCAGCCGTTCAGCGAGTCCCAATTCGAGGTAGGCAGCGGATCCATCAGCCATCAACTCATCCGGCGTTGCAGTTTAAACAGACTGACAGACAGACAGAGAACATACAAAATTGGCATACTGAGTGTTCAAGTTGCCGTAGTAGTCGTCTACTTTCCTCCATCTGTGTGTAGTTGTTATTACCATTTCTATATCTATATCTATATTTAATTTGATCTATGAATTCCCGCTCCCATCTCTTTATCCCATCACATTTCGTACTGAAATCTTTCATTTCTCTTCGGCAACTACACAACGCGTAGCTATCTGTAAAATCCAACACCCAGCACCAACTGCAGCCGTCAGTCAGTCAGTCAGTCAGTTTGGCAGATTGTCAGTTTGTCAGGCTGCCTGCTGCCTAACTGCCACGCCCTCAGCGATGTCCAGAGGTAAGCACGCCCCCAAACCTATTATTGGGCTTTGTCATCCGCTTCAACGTCTTGGCGTCTTCCATGTGGCTAACCATGTGACTAACCCAATCCTCGTGCAATCTACATGTGTTACTCACACCAAATATCTGATATCTGTGCTGGTTTCTACTAAAAACACTAAACCCAAACAAAAAATGAACTAAAAACAACTTTCACCTCAAAACTTTGCTTGGCTTGTTGCCAATTGATAGACATAAATGGGTCAGGTCAATCCTTGTGCTTGGCAAAAGGGATGAAGCTCTCCGTGTGGTTATGAAGTTTATGCTCTACAGTATTTTACAAATGATACATATTAAAAGCAATGTTTGTATGCAGTATGCACAACTGGGAAAAGTCCTTAAAAATTACTTCTCTTTTTTATTAGACAGTAATCAACATTCATCTTTTTTAATCATAATTCTTTCACATAAAAATATATTTATATTTTAATCCCCCACACAATCGATGGCGATGAATATTAATATTAATGCAGCTTTGTGGCAAGCTGAATCAGTTGCCTCATCAAATTGAATCGTATGAGATTTCTTTCATAAATATTCGCACAATGGCAACCTATTCAAATCGAAATTGATTTCATTTTGCTTTCACGCTCAATCTGCCAGTCCATTCGAGATGTCGGTGCAAACTGTCCCGAAGCTATTAATAAGGTTCGATATATGAAAGCGAACCAACCCCAAACACCGCATGCAATTTAAATGCCAACAATGCAGCTGTCGGAGAGCCGTTATGATGTGGGTCTACAACCACCCTGCTTTGGCAATATGTCAAGCCCAGCTCCTGGCCAAAAGCCCACTCCCAATACCTGTGCAATCAGCGCGGCCCATTTGTACATGTTTCGAGTGGAGTCCACTTTGGACCTTTGGCAGTGCCAATCATAATGAAAATCAATAATATTAAAGTGGAGCAAATTCGCATACAGGGTGCTACTTTTGTGGGTCAGCTGATTACAAAAGTCGAAGATTGGCCATAGAATGTTATGTAATAGTCCTAGGCGAATTAGGAAATTTAAAAATCTTGGCATATATAATCTCAATTAATAGATAAAATACTCCAAGAAATAGCTTTGATTTCCCAGAGAGTGGTTAAGTTATTTATAGAGAATTAGTATGAAAATATCAAAGAAGAAAACTTGAAGTTTATTTAAATGTGTTAGGGAGGTATTTAAAAGTAGATATTCAAAGCTTAGTTTAAAATGAGTAAAAATTACAAATATTTCTCAAATAAGTCTATGTTTAGTCTTATCTGGAGTATGTTTTGCCGCTTTTTAAAGAGTATCCGAGCATTTTTCTGGAACATTTCAAAAGCTCTTTTCATATTGTCAGGCCGCCTGTCTGGCGCCCCACATAACCGCAGCTTCCGCAGTTCCCAGTTCCCAGACGCAGCAACCCTCCAAACAGCCACCAAGGTGTCCTATGTTTATCTCTCTCCATCCCTTTCTCTCGCGCTCGCACACACCAGTGACACAGAATTAACCCCCCCCAAACCCCCGAAACGAAGGTCTCGTTTATGCTCTCGATCCCACAATTGGCATTTGCCTTCTGGTATTTGTGTGTTTCACATCATTCGTGTGCGAGGTTTGCTGCCAAACGCTACTCGAAAAAAGAGCGCTGCGCAACAAAATAAATATCCTACGTTGAGAATACCATTATATAAACCAAGTGAGTTAGTTGGCCAAGAGTTTGAGGGCCTTAAACATATCTGCTGCCTGTGCGTATTTAATTTGTAGTTGTTCTTTTTTTGTGGCAATGCGTTGGCTTTGGGCATAACATGCAAATAGTTGTGTAAGGTTAGTGCAGTTGCGCCTGCCACAAGTGCAACGTCAGTTGGGTCACAGCTGCTGTGACGTCACTTATTGATTTTACTACTCGTCTGGTGTTTGCTCTTTGTTTGTTTGATTGTTTGTATTTTGTTTTGGCTGAAGTAAGAGTTACTAATCTGTGAATTCAATCCATTTAATACAGAAAGTGCTGGCTGGAGAGCAGTTTCGTTGGCACACGTCCGCTCGACTCACCGCAAACGCCCGTCATTGACAGCAGCAGCAGCCCGCCCCCAATCCAGCTGAAGCAACATCAACAGCTCCATTTGGATGCCACAACGGTGGTTGCCATTGGACAGCCGCCACTACGCATGAACGGACTTAGCCGAGTCGGCGGCGGTGGCGGTGAGTCCACCATTTATATCTGACCAACAGCAGTAGCAGTAGCAGTAGCAGCAGCACCTGGCCAATAATGGCGTGCTTAGATTTTATCCTAGTATCCTAGTTAACTCTTCATTTGATTTGTTTTCATTTATCACAAATTTGCTTTTGTAATTGTGCACAAAGGTCACAAATGAGAAATGCGTTTATACATATATATATTCATAATTACATATATGTATATATAAATACATACATACATATGTAGCTATGCTTACATATGCTTATTATGTAGTTAAAAAATATGATTTCGTAGACGCACACACAAACACACACACACCCATACACAAATGTAGCCTGAAATGCAATTTTCTACATTTGTTTTTTATTTGTATTATGGTGTTTATCGTAAAAAAAAAAGAAATAAAATAATAATATTAGATAATAGGGAGCAAAGTGCAAATGCATTTTAAGTTTCTGTTGTTTTAACGAGTGTAAATTACAAAAAGTTCTTAACAAATTTATACACAAATTCATTTTAAATTGACAACATATTATTTTGAGCATATCAAAAGCAAAACGTACATGAGTAGATTTTTTTATAGTGTTTACAAAACTTATTTTAATAAATATAATATTTAATTTTATAATTAATTTTTAATAAACACAGCTATGGCATATACAGTTAATTATTATTGTATTATTATCAATATTATCATTATTACATATTTGTTTACATATTATTATTGTACTCGTCCCTCCATGTCGCACAATTGTATAGTTTACTTATCTGCGTATAAGTTTGCTATGCATCTCATTGGCATAACTCATTTAAAATTCTGCTCAAAATTCACACACACATACACACACACAACACACACCCACAGAATCATATTTTACATTTTTGAATTTTCGATTTTAGGCTTGGTTTTTAAAATTAGCAAAATTCGCGTACCTAACTCCACAACAACAAAAAAGAACAACATGATAAACAATAATAACAGCCGACTATTTAACAACTAAGCGTGCTATAAATTTAATATTTTTTATATATTTATATGTAATGTAATATGATTAGAAAGCAACGAACGACGACTCGAAGATATTTCCTTCTCGATCGCATACTCTTGTGCTACAAACATATATACACCTATAATTTTTGTAAAAATTATTATTATAAATTCTAAACAAAAATAACGATATCAAGTGCTTTATATGTCTACAAAGCGGGCACAGCCCTCGCTAATGGTGGCTACAATAAAAACTGAACAATATATACATATATTTTATTCGAATGTTATCATTTTGTAGTTTTTCAAATGTTTTTCTTATTATACCATTTATTTATTTATTTTAGCTGCATTGTAGAAATAGTTGAGATACCCTTTGATCATTACATCTGATTAATACACGCTTGTACATACACCACTTTCTCAGTGTAATTTTTGATTAAAACTTAATATATTCACTTCGATTTCGTTTAATGAACATAATTAATTCCCCCTCTTAGATATAAGAACATTTAATGCGCTATATATTTTTTCAAGCCTAACAACAATTTGTTTTTGTATTCTTATATTTTATACCGTGCATTATTACCAAAAAAAAAAAATCTTACAACAAATTTGGTCCCAAAAAAAAAACTTTGTAATTAAAAAAAAAAACACAAAATTGCATCTAAAGCGCCTGAACGCTCGTTGAGCAATGCATCGCTAGAAGATGTCTTAGCCTCACTTTTAGGACTGCCAACTACCTCCTCCTCCAACAGCCAGAACACCAACAGCAACAACAACAACAGAAACCAAGCAGCAGCGTCGACCATAGCAGGGTCCTCGACGACAGGTATGAACCTGTAAGTTTTTGTTCCAATATATCCGATACCCACAAAAAAAAAAAAAAACTAAACTAAAACCGAAAAGATAACAACAAATAATGTATTTGGAAAATTATGTGAAAAAGAGAGAAGAGACAAATGGGTATAGGAAAAAAAAACTACTTCAGTTCTTGTTTGTTGTTTGCATATAAAGCTCTATATTCAATATATTCTAATATATATCTATATACTAAATACATACAATATATAAAGGCCTTCAACTCAGTGCTATGTGTTCTCTTTATATCTATACTCTTTAATCCTTAAAGTTTCTTGTAATTTTGCTGAAAAAACTTCATATATCTGGTTAAATATGTTAAAATTCAATTAAGCGCATTTAGTTCTAGTTTTGAACATTTTACTTTCCATTCTTATTTTCAAACGAAATTACACTGAGAAAAAATACATGACAAACATATTCCATATACGCTGCGCTTGCGTCGTTATTCAACACTCATACACTGAAAGTATCCTTTCCACTTGAACTGCTCCCAGCATGCCAGGCTAGATATGAAAAAAACCTATTACTCCATTTGAATGCTCGTTGTTGTTGTTGTTAATTGTTATTAAAGATTTTGGATGTGCAATTAACGCGTTCTACTAATCTTTACGCTTTACGCATATCGCCTTCGATTCTCTTCCACAGCAGATACAACAGCTAGTAGTAGGAGTCGCCAACAACAGCTCGAGGTGGAGCAGCAGCTGCTGCGTCGTCGCAGCGAAGGAGACGCGCCCAGTCAGAAACAGAAGCAGCAACAGCAACAGCATCCAAATCAGCATCAACAAAACCAATCTCAATCTCAATCACAGTCACAATCACAATCACAAGCTCAATATCAATCGCAGTCACAGTCACAGATTCCGAGCAATGCCAGCAATCGACGCGTTTCCCTTGGCGACTCCAACTCCGCCCAGTCGGATAAGGGCAATAACTGCGATCAGCACCAACAGCAGCAGCAGCTGCAGATCCGTTGCCGCAATACCAAGTGTGAGGCAAGTGCCACGCCCGCCGAAGCCAAGAAGCTGTACAAGTCATGCCACAATTGTACCCATCTATATTGTTCACGTGAGTGTCGGCGCGCCCACTGGGAGAAGCATCGGAAAGCGTGCCTCCACTCGCGCGCCTCCAATTTGTGCCGGCAGGTGTTAGCCACGTGCAAGGACGACGTTGACTCTCAGCGGCATCTTAGCCTGCTGGCGCGCCGGGGTAGTCTGTCGCAGGGACGTGGTGTTGTCCGTGTGCTTTTTCGGAGCGCGGAGGCAGCGGAGGGATTTATCAAGCATGGATTTCAGTGCATGGGTGAGGCATCGTATGTACGCTGGCCGGATCTGATGCCGGCTGAAATGGGTCTGGAGCTTTACTCGGAACTGCTTAAGCTCAGCACCGAATACAAGCCCGAGTCAAAGATGTTGATCTATGTGGCCATTTGTGTGGTCTCCGAGGCGCCGGGCATGGGTCAGGCACCGGTGCGCTGGGAACGCCAGCTGGTCTCACGTTGTGCCAAGCTGAAGCTGTGCAAGACTGTGCTCGCTGAACTCGAGCTACAGCAGCAGGCACTGCAACAACCACTCGCTGTGATGGCCGTGCCGGAGAGCACCGAGATACTAATACTCACCTTTAATCCGGGTCTGCGCACCGTGCCCGGCAACCGGGAGTTAATATTGTCAAACATCTTGGACATTCTATCGCGGCGAGGCGTTCTCCTTCGCAAACATTATCCGGAGATCTATCAGCGACTGCAGACTTATACGGACGGCCAGGCGGATAAGTTTAATCCGGTGACGCTGCATCCGCGTGACTCGCAAACGGGCCAGAGCTTCGTCTGCATCATAATGCCCGTCCACACGGACAGTGAGTTCATCAAGCTGCCCTCGGCGGCAGATGGTGGCGGCAATCGTGTGACCACCATTGATGTCGGCTCACCCGCCGCCCTCGCCCAGCTGGATGATGATGAGCTGCTAACACGCACCACGCCATCAAGTTGATTAAAGGCTGGCAACCGCAACAGCAGCATCAGGCAAAAAATGTCCACCTTTGGCGATGATGATGCTCTAAGCTGTGGTTTGGAGAGCACACGGATGTGAGACTGTCTCATTTCACTTCCAGTACTTGCTCTCTGGATTTAGTAAATAAGTCTATAGACAACAAGTCGCTTCTACTATCGTTCTCTACTCTACTACTACAAATATTCATGTTAGTTAGTCAGCTGTTCAGTTACTGCAATTAGCTAGTTATCCACCAGTGGGCTAGTGTGAGCACACACAAGCGTCATATATCAGTAGTGCCCTCCAAAAAAAAAAAAACACTCGTTGTCTGGAACACCATCAGCCCCTATCAATTTGTCAGATCCTGATAGAAATCTCGAAAATTATAAAACAAAAATCAAAGGAAAAGAAAAACATTTATTATTTGGGGGAATTAAAGCCTCCAACAAAAAAAAAAACTAACTTCTAACTTTAAAAACTAATGTTAAAAAACGTCAAGCTTTACTATCATATATCTCTGAGCTTACAGGTGACAGCAAGTCACATGCAAAAGCTACATGCTATATAACTGCAAGGTAAGGTTGACAAAGTTGAAAGCCATCAATTGTTGAAAGTGGTCCATCACAGCTCTCAATGGATTTCACTGAAAGTTACCCCTGAATCCTTCACATGTATTCTACAGCTTCCAAGTAGCAAGAAAGAAAAACTAAAACTCTTTCAACTTCCTAGCTTAAGAGACAACAATTAAGTTAATGCAAAAACACAAAACAATTTCCTATTTAAGCTGCGGCGCTACTCGAAGCATAACCTCACTTTTTTATATTGCAATTCACATAGACACATCAACAACTATACAAATACATGAGTATTTACATGCTTTAATATATAAAAATATCTTCTTCTATGTGTTACATGTAACAAGAGCAAATTGTTTGCTTATGGCCTTATTTAAAGTTTGTTAAATTTGTTCTGCCCCTCCAAAAATAAAGCGTAACATTTTGTAGCCTTTGAAATTAGGTTTTTTATTTATGTGTAAGTCAAATGCGGATCTAGGTTAGCTTAAATATATATCTGTTAGTTAAATTTTGTGTACTAAATACTAGAGTTGAGAATCAAAAGCTAATATAATGCCCAATAACCAATTTTTGAAATTCACTTTTAGCTAAAATAAATATTATTAGATCGGTAACTCTCCAAATATTCCTTTTCTAGTTCAAATTGCTTAACGAACACAACAATTTATACATTTTTGTGAAAATAATACAAAAGAACTTGTATTCAAATACATATTCACATACCTATACATATACATATACATATACATATACATATACATATACATACATGCAAACATTCATTACATTATATACATATGAGTAAAAAAGCGCTTGAACTAACACAATTCTACAGATTCGTGCAACAAACATCATTAGTTCTCAAACAATATGAAGAAAACTGTAAGTTGTTTAGTACTTGTAAGAAGGACTTGAAATACAATAAATAAAATGCATTCAACATTATTGAAATAAAATGAGTTTCAATCCATTTTGTTATTACTGGCAGTGGGCAATGAGAATAATTGTCTTAGTTGGAATATTATTATTAAGTTGGGGGTGTGCCCACTTCTGGTCTTAAAGCTCCTCCATCAACCCAAGCTCCTGCACAAATTCTAGAATCTTTATTGGGTTGAGGGCTACTATGTCATTATTTTTCATGACATGCGTCCCTACGATGTTACATCTTTTCTTTTGCATTGAGGATTCCTCCTGACATTCACAAAACCTGCAGAGTCCGCTACTAAATATACCTAGCTTGGCTAGGTGACTTCTTAGTCTACAGTGTCCCGTCAGTAAACCGGTGAGTATTCTGAGATTATTTTTACTCATAAATATTAGCTGCTTAAATCGCTTCTAATTATAGCCACCCAAAAGAAATTTGGCTTGTCGGAGTCCTGGTGCCTCTGCCCAGCTCCGCTGTCTCCTCTGTCTTTCTTCGTTTCTAAGTTCCTACCGTATTGTGTGCCTTCCAATGACACAATATGGTTCAGGTCCTATTAGGGGTCTCTCTGCCCCCAATCTTTACAAAACAAATTATTAGCATACTTTTAGGAGGTCTTCTAAAAACCAAACCAAAAATGCCAAACAAACGGCTTTTTGATGGACCATCCAATATATTTACTAGGCTTGGTCATCCTAATAGTCTTTAAGATGGCCAAGTTTTAGGCGACTCTCCGATTTTCTATATTTTTTAATTTTTAAAAATTTTACTTAATTTGGTTCTCTCGAGTTAAAAAATATCTGTTATTATCTTTCTTTTGATCCATGGGCAAAAAACTGATTACAAGCTATATTTTAAAGAATATGGGCTCTATTCATTATTATTCAAATACGATTTATTTATTAAAGTTATAATTGTTTCGTGTAATACTTATTTAGATTTACATAAATTGTATTTAAAATGTTGGTTTGTTTCTCCTTCTTAATGCTAGTATTGATTTTAAACGAATTAATGTCCTACCCATATATGTATATATACATATACCAATGTCGATACGGATGTATATTATGTATGTATGTATGTATATAGTACATGCCTGCGTAGATTCTTACGTATTTGCTTTTGATGCGATTAACGCACGCTCCTCCGCTTATATAAATCCGTGTAAATTACAGCTACATTTGCCCATATTTCTGATGTATGCCCCGGTGGCGTTTCAACCCGAAACGATTGGCAAACGCTGCCGAGCATATTTCACACTTGTACGGCTTCTCGCCGGAGTGCACCTTGGCATGGTTCTTCAGGTGTGCTGCCTGCGAAAAAGCCGAGCCGCATATTTCACACTTGTACGGCTTCTCGCCGGTGTGTATACGACGATGATTCCACAGCGTGGCATGACGCGCAAATCCCTTGTCGCACACACCACATACATACGGACGTTCGCCGCTGTGCGTGCGCTCGTGATTCTTCAGATGCGGGGATTGCGAGAACTGCATTCCACAAGTTTGACATCTGCACATAAGTAAAACACACATAAATTAATAAGGATAAACTTGAAATGTGTTTCGTTTTGGAAGTCGTCACCTACTTGTAGGGCTTTTCGCCAGTGTGTATGCGAGCATGGTTTTTAAGGTAGACGGCCCTAGCAAATGCCAGTCCGCAGATGGTGCACTTGTAGTTCTTCTCGCCGCTGTGCAGCTTCTTGTGTGACCACAGGCTGGAGTAGCGTGAAAAGAGGCCACCACATATTTTGCAGCTGAAGCGTTTACTGGGATTTCTGCAAGCAAAACAATTAAACATTAGCTTCTCACATGAAATAGTTTGACTGTTGAGAAAAAACCCACGCGGTCTTGACAGTGACAGAATTTTGTTTGGCGGAGCCACTGGCACCGGTATGTGTGTGTTTAAGTTGCCCCATTAGAACAACGCCGGAGCCACTGCATTTTTGACGTTTAGTTATACGTTGGGAGTTGCGCTTCTTCACGGATGAACTGGGCTCTCGCTTGCGAGTTGTGCTACCAGTTTGCTGGGGAACAATCTGCTGAAGCTGAGCTTGCGCCTGTGGTGTGGTTGATATGATTTGTACGGGATGCGCCATTTGTCCTGTTTTCATGGATGGAAAACAATTAGTTTGTAATAAAATACGATTTTAAGAAATTATATTTACCATCGGGTGCCACAAATATTTGTTGCTGTTGCGCCGCCTGTTCCGCCTGCATGCAGGACTCGCAGCGTACCTGGTTGGGACCCTTGCGCTTCGACTGATGCATCATGGCAGTGCCGCAATTAATGCACTTGCTCGACTTGGAATTGTCGTGCTGCTGTTGCTGTTGTGATGCCTGCTGTTGTTGCTGCTGCTGCTGCTGTTGCTGCTGCATGACGGACTGTTGCACTGGCTCAAGTGAATCGGAAGCAACGATTTGTATCTGACCCATCTGTCCGTTGCCGGTGATTATGTTTTGCGTCTGCACCAGACCCTGTGCATTGACCACCGTGATGGCATCATTCGATTGCTGTGAGTTATGCTGCTGCGTATCGGTGCCATCGGTGTGCATCTGCTTGTGAGCGTTGAGCAGTGCCAGATGCTGAAACATCTCCGAGCAGACATCACACTTGAAGCTGCTGTTCGATATTGTGTTTTGCAGTGGAGAATTTCTCTGTGGAAAAAAATTTAACGATTTACTAAATTTTTGTCCCATGTTTAGCAACAGTCAACTACTACAGTTGATCTATAGTTTATGAGACATTTAACAAATGCTACTGACATATTTCTGAGTTGTTTAGGTAAGCCTTCTATTCAGAGAGATGGCAACTTACCGCTGCAATTGGCTTATTATGATTGACAATCTGTATGCGTTCAGGTCCTATTAGGGGTCTCTCTGCCCCCAATCTTTACAAAATAAATTATTAGCATACTTTTAGGTCTTCTAAAAACCAATCAAAAAAAAAACAATCAAACAGCATTGATGGACCATCCAATATATTTACTAGGCTTGGTCATCCTAATAGGCTTTAAGATGGCCAAGTTTTAGGCGACTATCCGATTTTATTTTTTAAAATTTACTTAATTTGGTTCCCCCGAGTTAAAAAATATCTGTTTTTATCTTTCTTTTGATCCATAGGGCCGATATATGGGCAAAAAACTGAATAGAAGCTATATTTTAAAGGACATTGGCTCTAGGATGCGATCAGTAAATGGTTTTGAAATTATTCAAATACGATTTATTTATTAAAGTTATAATTGTTTCGTGTAATACTTATTTAGATTTACATAAATTGTATTTAAAATGTTGGTTTGTTTCTTCTTCTTAATGCTAGTATTGATTTTAAACGAATTAATGTCCTACCCATATATGTATATATACATATACCAATGACGATACGGATGTATATTATGTATGTATGTATGTATATAGTACATGCCTGCGTAGATTCTTACGTATTTGCTTTTGATGCGATTAACGCACGCTCCTCCGCTTATATAAATCCGTGTAAATTACAGCTACATTTTGTATACGGAAATAGACTATAACACTTAAATGTACCACACACATTGCGCCATATCTATTTTACATTCTATGAATAAATTAGGTTCGATTCGTTCTGTTGTTTAACGTAAAAAAGCGTTCTGGCGGCCCTCTTTGGAGAGCCCCCAAGCCCAATTTTCAGAGCTCTACATGAAAACTACGGTATTAAAAAAAAAATAATATTCAAAATATATGTATAAGGTTAATGGTGCCTAGCTGGTAATGGTGATGATGACGATGCTCCTCTGCTGCCTCGATTACTATTATTATTATTATTATGTACAGGCGCCAGCTCAATAGTTTGATGTCGAACTAAAGGTGGCGCCCTGCTCTGACAACTCATCCTGCCGTTGTGAATCCTGTGTTGTTGGCAACTGATAGTAATAGCCGGGATACGGATGAGTTGAAAATGAGCCTGTTCCCAAACCCGTGCCCATGCCCGTACCCGTGGCCGATTGATAAGCGGACGCCGCTGCCGTAGTCGTTGCTGTGCTAGTCGTCTTGGCATTGGCATTGGTTGCTCTTATCTATAAGCCGCCGATGATCACCTCCTGTTGCGCATCGTCATCCATGTCGGGCAGCTCCTGCTTGTGCACGACCATGCCATCACCAGCCGGCTGTCTGGGCGCCGTTTGTCCATACTTCTGATGTATGCCCCGGTGGCGTTTCAACGCGAAACGATCGGCAAACGCTGCCGAGCATATTTCACACTTGTACGGCTTCTCGCCGGAGTGCACCTTGGCATGGTTCTTCAGGTGTGCTGCCTGCGAAAAAGCCGAGCCGCATATTTCACACTTGTACGGCTTCTCGCCGGTGTGTATACGACGATGATTCCACAGCGTGGCATGACGCGCAAATCCCTTGTCGCACACACCACATACATACGGACGTTCGCCGCTGTGCGTGCGCTCGTGATTCTTCAGATGCGGGGATTGCGAGAACTGCATTCCACAAGTTTGACATCTGCACATAAGTAAAACACACATAAATTAATAAGTAACGATAAACTTGAAATGTGTTTCGTTTTGGAAGTCGTCACCTACTTGTAGGGCTTTTCGCCAGTGTGTATGCGAGCATGGTTTTTAAGGTAGACGGCCTTAGCAAATGCCAGTCCGCAGATGGTGCACTTGTAGTTCTTCTCGCCGCTGTGCAGCTTCTTGTGTGACCACAGGCTGGAGTAGCGTGAGAAGAGGCCACCACATATGTTGCAGCTGAAGGGTTTACTGGGATTTCTGCAAGCAAAACAAATAAACATTAGCTTCTCACATGGAATAATTTAACGGTTGAGGAAAAACCCACTCGGTCTTGACAGTGACAGAATTTTGTTTGACGGAGCCACTGGCACCGGTATGTGTGTGTGTATGTTGCCCCATTAAAACGACGCCGGAGCCATTGCATTTTTGACATTTAGTCATCTGTTGGGAGTTGCGCTTCTTCACCGGATGATGTCCGGATGAACTGGGCTCTCGCTTGGGAGTTGTGCTACCAGTTTGCTGGGCAACAATCTGCTGAAGCTGAGCTTGCGCCTGTGGTGTGGTTGATATGATTTGTACAGGATGCGCCATTTGTCCTGATTTCATGAATGGAAAACAATTAGTTTGTAATAAAATACGATTCAGAGAAATTATATTTACCATCGGGTGCCACAAATATTTGTTGCTGTTGCGCCGCCTGCTCCGCCTGCATGCAGGACTCGCAGCGTACCTGCTTGGGACCCTTGCGCTTCGACTGATGCATCATGGCAGTGCCGCAATTAATGCACTTGCTCGACTTGGAATTGTCGTGCTGCTGTTGCTGTTGTGATGCCTGCTGTTGTTGCTGCTGCTGCTGCTGTTGCTGCTGCATGACGGACTGTTGCACTGGCTCAAGTGAATCGGAAGCAACGATTTGTATCTGACCCATCTGTCCGTTGCCGGTGATTATGTTTTGCGTCTGCACCAGACCCTGTGCATTGACCACCGTGATGGCATCATTCGATTGCTGTGAGTTATGCTGCTGCGGATCGGAGCCATCGGTGTGCATCCGCTTGTGAGCGTTGAGCAGTGCCAGATGCTGAAACATCTCCGAGCAGACATCACACTTGAAGCTGATGTTCGATATTGTGTTTTGCAGTGGTGAAATTGTCTGTGGAAAAAAAATTTAACGATTTACTAATGTTTGCTCCCATGTTTAGCAACAGTCAACTACTACAATTGATCTATAGTTTATGAGACATTTAACAAATGCTACTGAGATATTTCTGACTTGTTTAGTTAAGCCTTCTATTCAGAGAGATGGCAACTTACCGCTGCAATTGGCTTATTTTGATTGACAATCTGTATGCGTCCTTGTGCATCTACAGTGGCGATGCCCACAGTGCCCTGATTAAGGGGCATTCCGTTAACCAGAGCATAATTGTAACCACCCACTGGCTGTGTAATGTAGCAAGTCTTATTGTCGTCTGTGGTGGCCAGCTGTGCCAGATTCACGGTGCCGCCATTGCCCTGCATATTGCGACAAAAACAAAACAGATACAATGAAATTATGCCAAAGCATATGTCGCATTTACATTTCCACTTACATTTGTTGTGTAGTAAAAGGTGGGCTGTTGATCGGCCTTCTGGCCCTCGATTTTGGGCTGTTTGAGAATGGTGCCGTCTGCTGTTTGGTATTGAATCGTTGTCGGTTGGCCGTTGATGGCGTTTGTGAATATTATGTTCTTGGTGAGGTCTTCCATTATGCGCACAAATCACTAAATGGCAATGCAAATTACTTCAAATATTTATTGTTTTTATTTAAAGTAAAACAAAAATGTGCGAAATTTGTTTAAATAAAATGCACATTGAGTTGTGTTTCACAACACTGGCGACGCCACCAATACGGCGTGTGCGAGCGAGCCAACTATAGATCACACACGTCAGCGAAAAACGACTGATTAAAAATGGCGACGATGAGACAAAAAATATGTATGCGCTGCACACACTTCACAAACGAACACAAAATTGTAACTTCATTTCAAAATATGCCGCTGTCTGCACTGGCCAATTGCACAATATGCATTTAAATTGTACAAATTTACGCATATTAGCAGGCAGTTGCACGACTACGCTTGATTTGGCAATTTACCTTTTACGCAACCAACCACAAAAAATTGTTTCTGCTGCGCCTTGCACGCCCAGCGCAGCACACACAGTGACTATATTAAATGATTTATGTTGGCACTGTTTATTGGAACGGCTAATGCACGGCCGATTGTTAGTTTTTTTATCCACTAAATTTTGTTTGGAATGAAAGCAAAACTTTATTATTGTTTTTTCTTCCTCTAACAAATTAAATTCCAGCACAATAACCTTCTGCTCGTTTGTTCTTACGTACGTTCGAATGTGGACTGCTGAAGAGAGACGGAGAGTGAAGAAAGCCATGGAGAGAGCAGTAGCACATTAACCACGCCACTGGGCTGCCAGACTGCGCGTTTTAACTACGGGGGTTGCCACATCGTTGGTTTCCGCATTGAAATATTTGGGGATAAAAAATACCAACATTGCTGGTCGCCTTTTTACAAGTAAATGTAAATGTAAAAATTTGAAAATTAAATTTAAATAGTTAGATATAGTTAGATGTAAGCGGCGCTTTTGCATGTACTGATTAATGTTAATTTATGTAATTATTTATAATTATTTAATATGACATTTAATGTTTTAATGTTCCGTAGTTGCTGTATAAGAATTATAAAACGTTGCAGAACTTCATATGAGGAAATTAAAAAATAATTTCAATCGTCGTCTCTAAGTGTCTAAATAAAAGATCAAATCGTTCGATGTACTATTATAAGAGTGTGGCTCTACTACTGTCGGCTTTTGTGCGTATAAGCCGAGCGTGGCCAGATCAGTAAAGTATGATTATCTATGCTGCCAGATAGTTGATAGCTGAACCGTTTTAAGTACAAGCGAAAGTCTCGCGCCAATTTAAAAAGAAATTGGCTTGCGGCTCTAATAAAATAAAATATTAATTTTTATTGCAAAACTCTTGCAGTTTGAAGCACATTAGCCGGGTGTTCAAGCAAAAGACTGCCGGCATTATGCCAGCAATCGCCGTCGCCCACGCCAAGCGCTGCATTGAAAGTTTTAAACTGGCTGCCATCGTTGCCGTCTGGTCCAAGTCCAGGTCCCGGTCTACAAGTCCAGCGTCGTGTCGCAGTCATAAATTACACTTTCAAATTATTTGCAACACTGCATTTTGGAAAAGCTGACGGTGAATTTGGGTCAGCAGCAGTGGCAGACATGATGCTGGTTTCAGCATCGACGTCGGCGTCACTGTCGACCACAGCAGCCTTCAAATGAATGCTCATTTCCATTATATTTTATTCATTTGCCTTAAATTAATTGCTTTGCTCAATGGCCGCTGAAGCTTTTTGGAGCGCAAAATAGTAGACAACGTTATTGTTGCGCTTGCACAACATAAAAAGAGAAGAAGAGCTAGAAGAAGAGGATGCCTACCGCAAAATCAGCAGCAACAACAACAACTACAAAGGTAATTAAGTGCACAACAGAAACAACAACAACATGCACATTTTGATTGCATATTAATTTTTTTGGTTCAACGTTCTGCTTGCCCCAAAAAATGTTCATGCTGCACGCTTCGCTGCACATCATTGCATTAATTTGTACGTTCAAGATAAATTTTTACACAAATATTTCAACATATTTTGTACGTTGCGGTACGCCATTTGTAAATGTATATTTATATATATTTTTTTTTTTGCTATTTTGGTACGCTTGCAAACACGAACTGCCGCCTTTTGTTGTTATTATAATTAAGTTCATGGCGTGCTGCCGTTTTATGTACGAATTGCAGTAGTTAAGCACTTTCAAAAAGCCCATAAAAATAGCAACGCAATTGTCTGTCTGACAAAACTAAATCAGCGCAAGTGCGTGGAGAAATTTTCACTTCACTTCGCATTTAACGGCGACTGCGACGCCAACGCCGCCGTCGCTGCCAGTTAGCTGTTGTAATAGACTCAAAAAATAAAAATAAAAATCAACATAATCTCAATTTTGACTTAAAATGAGCGAATTTTTCAGTTTTAAGAATTGTAAAACCATAATCATCAGTAACCAGCCAGCTAGTGGCAGACAGGTTTTCACTTTTTTGTTTATTTTTTTCATGCAAAAGAGACTTTTTCGCTATCGCTTTTCATATTTTACAGTTTACAGTTAATTTATGCCGGCAACGAATTTTCACTCTCGCTATTTTTCCGCATTTTAGACTCTGTCTGGGAAAGTGGGCAAGCACACAACCAACAAATGATGGCACATCCGCCAAAAAATAAAAATAAAGACAGAAACGACACAGAAATGAAAAGTGCGCCGTTAAAAATAGTTGCAGCCAGTCAAGAGCCTCCCAAAGTCTGAGCCCAAAAATTGCGACGACGAATGCAGCCGAAGCAGCAGCAGCAGCCAAAGCAGCCGCTTGTGGGTTAGATTAGAAAGTGGTTGGCATCGCTTCATCGCACCAATGCTGCTCAAATCGACGACTGCAGATTCTTGATCGCGAAAAACTGTGCCGGCTGCAGTCGCAACACACACACACAACGCACACACACATTTAAACACAACTAGAAACAGTCCTCTAGTGCAGAAAGCACGATTATTCGATACCCTGTACCACTCACTGAGCATACAAAATATAGATGCGTAGAGCAACGCGTCGAACATTTTATAGGTTGTTTGTTGTTGTTGTTGATTTGATATCGCAAATATCATATAATAAATACTTAACTTGGCAGAGTTTTGACATGTATTTGTTTGATTGTATGTGTGTATATATTCCATTTGCTGGCAATATGAATATATGAACATACGATTTTCTTGAACACTTTTGAGTTTCTTAAAATATATAAATTGTACAATTGATTACTTTTGCTCACTAAACAGAGAATATATTGTATTTTATTGAAAGGCATTGCTATAGATATTCTATTTTTATTTAGATTGTAGAAAGATCTACTTGGCTGCTGATGGTCTCGTTTTCTCGTCTCGTTTTCAGTAAGTAAAGGGTATTGAAAAACACATACACACACACCCAGACAACCGCCACATTAATTGGCATTTTTGCATGCGTTGCGGAGCTGTTGGTGGCACAACCGGCTGCAGCTAGTGTTGGTGCTGGTGTTGCTGGTGTTGCTGCTGCTGCTGGTCACCGTTGGCCGTGGCCAATGAAAGAGAAAATTGGCCCCAAATCAAGTTCACAATCATTGGCCGACGGCAACGCAGCGCTTTTTGTTGCCAACTAATATTTTAAAATTGTTGATTATGATGACTTTTCATTTCGTTCGCAAAGCTCTGGATTGCGCATCAGCATCTCGGTATCTTGGCATCAACATCTCGGAATCGGCATTAGCTTGTACATCAAATTTGCACTGGACTCAGTCAAATTGCAGTGGCAAGTGTTGTTTTTATTATTATTTTTTTGCTTTGCTTTTAATTTGACGCTTGAATGCCGACGCCGACGCCGCTGGCCGAGATCATTAGCCATAGACGGATTGCAGCTGCTTGGACTGCACATGAAGCATACGCAGCATTGGTCAGTCCAGCAATCCCCAGCATACACATTACTTAATGTCTCTCCCGCTCCACGTGCACATGGTCATTGAAATGGAAATGAGAATGTAAATGGCTAACAATATATCACGGCACATTAAATTGCTGGTCAAGTTTTCGCACTGCGCGTGGAAAACTATCCATCATATTGCACATGCCCATGTCCGCCCAGGTCAGAAAGATCTCATCTAGGAAACAACTGGCTCTTGGCCACCACCCAAACGCTTCAATGTCAACAGACGTCGTTCGACTTTGGAATCCGCATGTGAAGTATTTCAATTTTCAGTGCATTAAAGTTAAAGTTGAAGTTCTTCAATTTTATGTGTTAGGAGTAAAATTACCCAAGCGTACGAGTTGAGCCGAGTACATTTGTATGCAGCTTAAGGTTAACTGATTATGTGCCCCAATTGCGCATTGAGGCAAACAAATTACAAAAAACAGATAAGAATCCAAACCTAGGCCCGCAAAAATGTTACCTATCTTAATGCTGTATTTTGTACTTCGCGTAGCTAACCAAGGCGGGCATATCTAACACTACAGTGACTTCAATTTGTATATGTACACTTGTTTAAGTGTGCTGACACTTCTTGTGGAAAGCAACAAATGTTTCTGTTCTGTTGAAGTTGTACTAGCTTATTTATGAAAAATTGTACCTCTGGTTTATCTACAACAATTGTTAACCTTATTTTGATGTTTAGTTACGCAATGCAATTACAATTCAAGATTTCTTAGTAATATTGAAATATTATTAACATTGAAGACTTCCGCATTTGCCATCCTCATAGAGCTTACCTCAATAACAAATCAGCTTTAATTGCAGATTTCAGAAATATTCGTTCCTCATATGCGTTTTCTGATTGAACCAATTGTGTTCAAACCTTTTTGAAACTATAACTTTGATCCGCTAACCTTCGGTCCCTTATTTTTGAGTCTAACCGCCTATTATTACTATTATAAAATGGGCTTTTGAAGGTGTAAGGCTGGCAGGGGTATTGATTTCCGTTGGAAAGCAAAATAGAAACTATATAATTAGTAATGGCTCTAGGTACGCCCGAAGGCGTTACTTTTTCTGTGGCCATGGCAATGACAGCAGCAAAAAGCTCCAAAGTTGGCCCAAACGAAACTGAAAACTCTCACACGCTCCGGCCTGAAGATGACAGATGACAATGATCTATGGGATTCTTGAAATTGAAACCGCTGTTCAGAAGAAATACAAGTACGGGTTCAAACAAGAGCCAACTGATAGCCGTAAAGCAAACATGCAATTGACTTTCGCGGCGTATGACACTTAAAGAGCGCATGGTAATGGAATGGCCCAAGGAACCGGGAACCAGCGAACCGATCGACGATGGAGCACAAACTGGCTAGAACCACTTTCTACAATGATCGCCGTCGTCAGCGATTCGTCTGTCGTGGAGCAAAGTAAAAGTCAATTTCTTCGCCCGCTGTCACATTTTTTGTTTGTGCTGCGCCGCAACGCAGAAGACGACGTTTTAATTTGTTGCTTCTTTTTTATTTTGTCTTTTCATCATTTTTTTGGTTTGTTTTTTTGTTTTATATTTATTTTGCTTAATTACGGCATGAAAATCGTAAACCGTTTTATGTTTTAAGGGCAACGGAACGAATATTTTGGTGCTTTCTGGCAGCCAGTGGGCAAATTCGTTTGTGTTGCTTCTGTGTCCGTTTGCTTTGTTTTGGTTTCATTATGAAAAGGAAATGGGAAATTATTACGAAAATTGTGTTGCGCCGCTTGGGAAATTAGGCCACATTGAACGCAAAAAAAAATACAAAACTAAACAAAAGACTTAAGACACAAACTGAAAAAGGTACATCAGCAAAGGCGTCGGCAGCTGCGCCCGCATCGAATGCGATCACCAGATTAATTATAACATGCAGCACCGCTTGTCTTCTGGCCAGGCGCATTAATTATGCCAAAGACAAAACAAAACCTAGCAGTCGTCGAGGAAGTGAGTTGGGCACAGTGGAACTGGGTTAAACTACTAAAACATAATATTACTGTCATTATTAGCCAGAAAAAAATAAAATGAAATATGAGCTCATTCTACAGCGATCTATATAATATAAATATTAGCATAAGCTTTATATGTGTATATATTATTGTGTGTAATCATAAATATATACTCTAATATTTTTACTAGTCAAAAAATGGTAGTTGCTTTCTTTAACAATATATATGTAACTGTATGAGTATATGTATATTAATATATATATTTGTTTAAATTGTTTTTGTTCCATTGTTGATGATTGCTAATAATTTAGTGGCTCCCAACAGCCGCATTGCTAGTGATTTGCATACAAACTACGTTGCTATAAAGTAATCAACCCCAATTCAGAGCAAAGATTCGCACGGTTAGGTGACGCAGCATCCGCTTGAAGCGTCGCCAGCGACGCAGCCAACGTTGACGCAAGCGTCGCAGCGACTGCGCCAGATTCAGGCGTCGATAGAAGAGCTCCAGCAAGAGCATTAAAGCTAGAAGTGAGCGAGTTTCATAATAATTAATGATAATTTGGGCAATGTTAGCTCGACCCACTGACCTGCCGTGAGCGAGCCCACGCCGAGGGCAATGAAGGCGCCCTGGAGCATTCGTAGATTGAGGGCGCTAATCATCTCATTGTCCTGTGTGTGCTGTGGCTGGTTCTTGGCCTCGTTGCTCTTGGTGTTGACATTCGATTGGGCATTCTCAACAGCAGCCAACTCCTTCGACTGCTGTGCATGCTCCTTGGTCATCATGCGAGATTGTGCCTCGTATTCGGCCGTTGTCATCTTGTCCAGTATGCCGCCCTCAAACAAATGCATTAATCTTAATAAGAAGCGATAACTCAGTTAATTAATAAAAACATTAATCAGTATATAATAAAATAATAAGACTTAATGCTTTGCAGACTTTTGACAATTATTATATAATACTCTCATGTTAGTAAAATTTAAAATTCAACCAATTGCTCATAGCTGACTATAATAGACACATCTCCGATCGGAGAAGTCTGATTTAAAAACTTGAGCTGCACCTACACATCATTGAGACTGTCCAGGAAGGGGCAACCGATTTGCACGGCCACAGCGGAATAGCGAGTGTATAGCTTCTGACTGAGCTGAAAGTTTTTGGCGCCGTATTGCTGTATATTGAAGTACAGGGTCTCACGTCCGCCCAGCACAGCCTTGTTTTCGCGGCCATCGGTGATAAGCTTGATGCCCGCCTCCACGGAGTCAATGAGAAAGGCGCGTGGATCATTCGGCTGCTGTTGTCGCATCAGGGCGTATAGTTGCCGAAACAGCTCTGTGCCATTCTCGAGCATTTCCAAGGAGCTGCTTTCTTTTTCCACATACAAACGATAGCCATCCCTCAACATGGCCGACTGCAGACGCTGCAAGGTGTTAATCGGTGCCTCATGTGCCGGCCGCGCAAACTGTGAGGTCAGCTGGGCGGAGTAGACATCGGCCAGCACGTAGGTGGCAGCTATCCAATACACAATGGTCAAGAACTTGGCCCGATAGTCGTGGTACAGTTCATGGCAAGCTGTGGGGCAGATTCAAGATTAAGATTTAGAAATTTCAGTTGAATGTCCAATGGAATTGGTTAAATATGCAAACTGTTTGCTTACTTACATTGCTTGAGGAACAGGCGCAGTGTAAACCAAATGCAACGCTGGAAAAGTTGTGGCGGCATCTGCGCCGATGGCTGGGGTCGCCTCAAACGCTTGACCTTGAGCACACAGGGCGTGATCTCTTTGATGTATGCCATGTAGATGCACAGATCGCCCATGTGCTCCACATCGAAGGCGATGCGACGCCTGCGCCACTTGTAGGGCATGGCAATGATGCCATAGAATATCGGACCCGAGAACACAATAGTCAGTATGAGATATGGCCATATGTCCAGCTTAAATGGGCGCATAATGGCCAGGGCCTCGTTGAGGCGTCTCGGCGCATGTGTTGCAAAGGCGCCAGAATCGGCGAGCGTAAAGAAGGAAAATTCGATTGCCTTGCGCCGCTCCCAGCTGAGGCCAACGTCGCCCAGAAAAAAGTCGCCCAACTATAAAGCACGTGAAACATGCAATTACTTATTTTACATCAGACCCATTGGATACCTACACCACTCTGGAGCATTCCTATTCCACCGGTAAAGCTTTCATTGAGCTCGCCATTATCATTCGTGGCATGCAGTGATCCTTGAGTTCTGCCCGGCGCTTCAATGTAGGCAAACTGAAAGTTCATATGTTGTGCCAGGAGCATCAGCAATCGATGATCTCTTCCGCCGGTGACATTCACCTCATTGTACTCCATATTCTCGTACTCCTGCAACGGATCCTCACTGCTGTTGCCAATGTTGCTGTCGTTGTTGTAGCTAACCCAGAACCAGGGCGGTGACTGGGAGAAATTGCAGATTAAACAGAATTTATTATGAATAATAATTGCTATAATATTTTACTAAAATAAACATAACAAATATGTTGGCGAATCCAATGCTCTTGTGATATATGTAAATATAAATTGAATATCCTCTGAAACCTATTCATTGGTTGTTTATCCTCTATCATCTAGGATCAATCCTTTAATAATGATCGTTGGAGTCATTTACTAAATCTATACTTAGTCAAACTGTCTGTGAATGCGGTTTTAAAATATAGCCAATCTAAGTAAGAAAGAATAAAGATAAAGTCTAAAACAGACTGATTATAGAGCTTCCACTTTGAGTTAGTGTCTATTCTAATATCTTATGCACCTAATAAGGATCACAATTTTATTAACTTAATTTCACTGGAATTATTCACTGCCATTAACTACTTAAACTACTTACGTGAAAAACAGGTACACGAAAAACGCGACTTTCAAAATTCGCATAGACTGCTGCAGCGCTGGGCAGGAGTGGGGTCTTCTGCAAACCCAGATTGTCGCTATCGTACCAGTTGACCAAGCGGAGCTGGCTGGTGCCTGTGGGCACCGCCTGATTGTAATAGATGCGAAATGCCTTGCGACGCGGTCGTGTGATGACCACCGCTCGCATCGGCTCCTCGAAGCTGAGACGCGTCGCATTTGGCGGCTGCATGGCGCCCCAATAGAAGATGAAGAGACTGAGCCGATGGGCCAGTCGGCGTTCCTGTATGCGTGCCGATAGCTCATCCGGTTCGTGGAATATTAAATTGACGCACTCGATGGCGCCCAACAGATTGGCTACAATGTAATCAAAGAACAGCTCCGTGTCGTAAAATATGACAGACTTGTAGTACAGTTCATGCAGTCTCTGTATAAAGTCATCCACTTGGATGGTGTCATCATTCTCGCAATCCCCACTAAGTAGCCGCGAGCTGCGCAATGCCAATATGGCTAATTGACGTGGCTGCAGCCCATTGATGATCTGCGAGAGCGCTGCATCGAATTGTATTGAATTGAATTGAATTAAATTGAATTAAATCGATCATTTTATTGGCCTGGCCGCCTATCGCCTACCTATCGCCACGTCGGATTCGTTGCATGGACTGTAGCTGAGCTTGGCCAGCAGCGCCAGCGATCCAGAGAGCAACAACAGCACAACCCAACTGCACTGCATATCGAGTGATGGAGTTCGGAGTCCTGCAACACGCCCTTTTATAGTGCACTTTATGATTGCTGTTTGATGCGCAATTACCGCATCAGGGCTTAAATATCACATGTCATTTGGCTGCAGACAGCCCAGACAGGCAGACAGACAGAAATTGCTAAAATGCTAAAAAGAATTTATACATTCCAAACGGCTTTGCCCTTTTTTAATTCTACGAACCAAACATTTTTTTTGTATAAATTCAAATATCAATTAATTATTAAAATTTCCAAATATGCGTAATGTAAATTTCTTTAAATTAGACAGATTTGAATCAAGTTTTCAGAAATATATTTAAATTATGTAATGGAAAATATTTTGAAAATTTTCTGAAATTAGAGAAGTAGTAATAAAATATGCACTCTCAACTGATATGTTGGCCATTTTATAGGCCGTCTATTTTATAGGCCAATAACAAGCTGGAAATTATACACATTTGGAAAAGTCTATCCTTGGAATTAAGAAATTAAGGTATCATTATATCAATTATAGCGTCGGGCCTTAAATATCACATGTCAATGGGCGCAGACAGCAGACAGAAAGACAGCTGTTAAAATGCTGAAATGTGCCCATGCTGACTATCGATTTTCATAATCATAACTGGGGACTTAGCTGTTAGCTGGGCAATCGGACGCACTCTCACGCTGGCCCACAGGCCAAGCGGAGCTGCCAAGCTATTTTTTTAATTGTCAGAAGTTTGTCATTGCCATTTTCGCAGACAACAATTTCTCCCCGAGATCGTCGCCCTGCCTCACTCTCTATTCGTGCCTGTTTATTGATAGATGGATCGATGGATCGCTCAATAGATGCATGATAGCAGTTGCCAGTTGCCAGTTGCCAGTTGCTGTTGTTGTCGTCAATCTTCTAATGTTGTTGACATTAATTCCGTGTTGTGCGCATTTTTCTTTTGCTGCCGTTGTTATTATTGTTGTTGTTGTTGCTGCTTCTGCCGCTTTCAACTCACATGTCAACGCTCTACTTTGGTGCGCCAGTCAATGATTTATCGCAATCAGAGACGCAGCAGCAGCAACAGAAGCAACAGTCAAGATTACAAGTGTGGATGGATACTTAACTAGTTTGTGGGTTGCAATTGACTGCATCATGATTCTATTACAAACGAAGGGCTCGACCGATATCTATATATACATACGAGTGTACATACTTACGTGTATATACTTAAAAATATACATATACGCACTGTATTTTTAATTTCATACAGTAAAAGTTAACTTTTAATATTTTAAGTAATCCCTGCTTAAATTACTGACCCTTTCTTAAAATATCATAAGCAAAAGAAAATGCACATTGACGAGATGACTTTTTCCTTTAATAATTATTTATTTCTACACTATTTTATTTTGCATAACACAACAATTTACAAAAGGCAGTCACATAATTTTAAAAATAAAAGCAAATTTGTGGTAAGTTGGCTTAAAGTATATTTATTTTTGCTTGCTTAAATTCACATCTTACAAGTTAAAAATATTACTTAATAATTACAACCATTTGCAAATGAGTACGCTTTGAATTTTTAGCTTGTTTTATAATAGTTTTTTCTTTAATTTATATACAAAAGGGATTATTAAGAATATGAGTACATTTTATAATCTTTTTTAAAGTTATTAATATACATACGTACTAATGATCTTATCTCACGGTACTGGAATAATCAGCCCAAAAATTTTACAAATGGTTTCACAAACGTAACAAAATATTTCTTATATTTTTCATATCTCACCCAAATGGCAATGAATGAAAGTCGCTTTTAGCCGTTTTGTTTGACCAAATGTGGGTTCTGACGCCGGTTTTGGCGATAAGCTCTAAGAAGCGAGAGAGAAAAGACTGGAAAAAAAATGAAAAAACTGATGACCCGATTATGATATGAGGGCATATATAATTGCCATAAATGTGTGTGTATATAGTGTGTGTTATTAATTATGCCCAAAGGGCAAGGCCAAAAGCAAAATAGAGTAGAATTAAAGAGGAACGTGGGGAGGATGAAATAAGCTGAAACGGAAACTAAGACTCTCAGTGACCTTTGATCAACACGTGTAGACACACACACACACACACACACACATACACACATAAATATATGTATATATATATATACATATACAATGAGAGTATTATATGGAGAAGTGCAACGTTTAAGTTTGTGGCTATTTATAAAGCCGGCTTACACAAACAACAACAAAAAGTGGAGTTAAAACAAATAAACCTCGTGCTCTGCGTTCGACAACTTGTTAAACTTCAAACTGTCTGCAAACGCGACATTGTCTGATAAACGACAACAGCAGCAGCAGCAGCAGCAGCAACAACAACAACAACAACAAACACAACAAGAAGAAGAGCAATGTCCATGCTGAGTGGGCAACTGTCTGGCGATTGCATCTGCTCTGAGTCGGACTCTGACTCTGACTCTGACACTGACTCTGAGTCGGACTCTGCCTCGGACTCTGCGACTGTGACTGTGACTCTGGCCAAGAGCTGATCTGTGGCCAGGATGCAGCAGCACGCCAACACTTTTTGTTTCAACGCGCACGATAGTGAAATGTGGCCCGGTTTGGCCCTTCGATCGATGCCGTTGTTGCATGGGGCAGCGGCAGCAGACAGCCTAAGTGGATTGCAGCATGTTAAACACTCAGAAAAAAACTCCACCTGATTTTTAGAAATTCATCATTGTTTTGACGCCTATTATTTAGAAAGCATATTTCTAAAACGGTAGCTTGGGTCTATTTAAAACCCAGAGGTTTTCATTTCTAAATTTTTAGTTTACAAATAACCGTTCCATTACTTAAAAATGCAAGTGTTGGCATTTCCGCTTTTTGGGAATATTTTATGCTATTAAATATATTGAAAAAAGATAGAAAAAAACCTATATAATTTTAAGAAATTTGAAATTTGCTTAAAAGATCGATTAATAAGAAAATGTTTCTACTTTTCATATAGATTTCAGTGTAATTATTTTTTCTGAGTGTATGTATGTACTATGTTTGGTAGAAGGAGCCCGGCACGTTTAAATGGCCTTTATTTGTTTTGCCAGCAAGCCATCAGCCAAGAGCCATGAGCCGAGAGCCGAGAGCCAAGAGCCGCCCTCTCATCACCATAACGAGCTGTCAATTGCTAGAGCACGAATGTAAATCACTTACTAAAGATAGTACTAGCCACAGACACCCTACATATTACACGACGGACTAAGATTGACTTAACTTGAAAAAACAATCGAACCGTTAGAGGATCTTCGACACAAAAAAAAGTCTGAAATGCCGAACAAATTAAGTGTTATGGTTTGCAACAAGTCTCCATGAAGAAAGTTCTCATATTTCTTAGACAAATAAATAAACCTCAATAAACCTGTATTTGCCGATAACCATATTTAAATTTTAAATACAAATTTAGACTAACTCTGAAATAAAAGTCTCAAAATAATATTAATTAGCCCAAGAAGCACAGTTTCACTTATTTTTAATGTGTTCTGTATTATTTGTTAATTATTTTGCAAACTAGCTTAGCAATTAGACAATGTTGCATACACATTATATATTTTGGAGTCTCAGGATAATATGTAAAGATTATTTCAACCAAAATGAAAGAGGAATGCAATCTTTTACTCGGCAATCTGATCTTAGCAATTGATTATGTTCAATAATTACAATTTAGTTTAAGCAGTAGCAGCAAATTTGTTTGTGTGATTAATTTTAGTAACAGATTTCACAAATTATATGTAGTAATTAATATAAATAAAACACTTGACCAGCAATTTTAAAACAAATCGAATAGGACATCCCACAAGTCACATTCCTGGTTTTTATCCTCGTCATCGTCCAGTTCCTCGAGTTTCTTCTTTAACTTCCTCAGTTGCTGCTCGTTGCTGAAAATGGCTCTGAAAACGCGCTCCGTAAAACTATCATAGACGCCGTATCTTTTTAACAGCTTGAGGACACGTTGCTCGAAGCCTGTGTAGGATTCGGGACCTATCCTATCCGCAGTGCTGCTGTTGCCAAATAAGCTTGCGACATAATCCCTGAGTTCGTTTGGCTGAGGCTCCATGTCATGAGCCAGATATGCATTATAAGCCCTAATCTTCTCATCCAGCTGATCTACAGGCAGAGCAGCTGCCATTGCCAGGCGTTTATATTGATCCAGAGATTCTTTATTGTCTGATTGATTTCTCAAATCCTCATATTGGCTCAGAACGCTATTGATCCTGTTTGTAAGTATTTCGTTTAGTCGCAGCAGTTGCTGCTCCACCACCACTTCGGAGCTTCCATGAATGCACTGCATCTGCAGCAGGAGCAGTAGCAGCAGGGGCGACACTTCTAGCGTTCTGATCAGTATTGACATGACTGCAAACTTCTATGGATGACTGTTGCCAGCCTGTGTGCATCGAGTGCTTTTAAAGCGTTCAAATTATGCTGATAAGCTCAAGTTATTAGACGACTTTTAATGAGTTTTCAATGTTCCAAGGTCCCGGTTTTGACTTAAAGCCCGCATAGGGTTTAGTCAATTGAGAACAAGGAGGTCGACAATAATTTGCAATAGGTTTATTTTATGTTTGGTCGCAAATAGTGAACATAATTAATGTTGCATAACATTTTGTAGGTATTTTTAAGCTGTATTTCAATTGAAAACTGTTGAAATGAGTACAGATACGTGGTAACAAACAGAAACTCCAGCAAAGGAAAACTGTAACTAATTATTGTATTTATTTGTTTTTCCCTTTTTTTTTTTATGTTAATGGAAATTATTACATGACCAAGTTGACTTGCAATCCAAAAGGAAATAGTTTAGTTTCTAATATTAGTTATGTGGATTCATGTAATTTGTATTTAAGATAAATTATAAATTAAAATTATATTATTATAGACATAGAAATCTTTAATTCTCAATTTCTTATAAGCCTTTGTCATGGTCGTTGTCTATGTGGATAAAATGGGAATTGAAATACATTTATAACAGCTTTGTGTTTCAATTTGTCACCGAGCTGCTTCTTCTCCTAACACATCTATTCATGATTGAAAGTATCAGCCAATTCCTTAAATTGTATATTCCACGATATCGGGTCAATCATTTCATGGATCTTCTATCGAAACGCCTTAAACATATTATGGTCATTGGGCTATTCAGTCAAGTTAAGGGAAAGTTTTCCCGTCACCTTGGCCTATTGATAATGTTTGATAATTTTGAGTTTGCCTACAATTTAGAAAGCAAATGAAAATTATTATCCAAAATTGGCATTTTTCCACACTTACTAAAGCCAACAATGACTATTAGGACTGTCGTCAAGATATTATTCGGAGAAATGCCAAAGTGCAATTACTTTTAATATCCATACATTTGAATTTATTTATTTCTTATTTGCTAAGGCATGACCAACATTTATTAAAATAAAAAAGTGTGTTAAACTAAAAGCCAAATACAGCAGGCTGTAAATTTAAATTTAACATTGGGAACAGATCGCTACTCCAGAACTAATTTGCCATTTATCTCTTACATCTCATGTATGCTTATATTACTAGTATAATTAATATAAACTTGGGTTTTCTTTGCCAAATGTGTTATTTTTTAAATGAAAACCAATTGGTACAAAACAAACAAAACTCTCCATCCTCCTCACTTTCCCCGCTGCCATCGGTCTGCTTGTGGGGGCAATTTTCGCTATGCAATCTCAATTTATGCGTCTTTAAGAAATTGGGTTCAATCAGAGCGCGCCTCAATTCCCTTTTCTGGTTCTGATAGAACTTTCTGCATTTTGCGCCAATTTTCCCAGTCTGCAAATAGCTTTCGGTGACGGCGATTCGATTTAGTAAATCAGCCTCCAGTTTTAGTCGCAATGAATTGTAACTCAAAAACTTATAATAATCTTGAATTTTTACGTGCAGGTAATCAGAGTCCAGACTAGCAGCTTGCCGCAGAATAGCTGTTTCATGATCAAATTCCGTATTGCCAATAATGTGACCTGTTCTGGATGTATATAAGATAAGCTCGATTTGCACATTTAACTTTTCGTTTTCAATAATATTCTGCAAAAATTAAACAATTAAATAACAAACATTTTTCGATGTGCAATTTTAAAACTTTACCTTATTTGGTGTCGATATTGTTGGCGATGTTGCTATCGATGTTGTTGGCGATATTGTTGTCGATGTTGTTGATGACGATATTTCTGTCGTTGATTCTGTCGATGTCGATGTTGATGATATGATGTCGGACATTGCTTCGTTTGTTCCAATTGTCACTGTATCATACATCAAATTATTATTCCATGTTATTATAACACAAGTTTATTGAATTACCTTTAATGTTTAGACTGAAATAAAATCAAATAATACTTACAAACTGTGCTGAGCAACAGACACTCAGTTACAAAATGCATTCTCATATTTCTTTGTGAATTTTATTTTCTTTCAGTATTGAAACTGAGCTCTAAATCTGGTTCGGTTTCCGCTTTTATACGCTGGGTTTAAAGAGCTTAAGCAAGTGACTCGGTGCTTGATAATATCTAATTGAAAGTGTCAAAACGTTCTGAAACATAAATTATGGGCTTTGCCATAAATTTCCATATCTAGTTTATGGCGTATTTCCCCGCTCTTGGAAAATTTCATAGTGGAAAATTTGTGTGTTTTTTTTTTAAATCTAAATTGGTTTCTAATGTATTATATACTATTTTAAAAATAAATATTAATTTGTTTTGAGTTGCTTTCAAAAATGAATTCATTTTCAACGATTTTACGAATGCCTTCCACAACGTGTGGAACGTAACAGGCACAAAAACAGCTGCACTTAGTTGAGCACACGTGAGCACAGGTGAGAGATTAGAGAATAAAGAGTGAGTAAGAGAGAGAGAGAGACTGCGCTCGATCCACAACAATGACGATTACTATGACGAAGACGTCGTCAACGACGACGGTTACGACGACGACGACGACGACGACGATGTTGTCGGGTCGTTTTGCTTGCTGTGTATTAGCGTCCGGTCTCGGTTAGTCTTGCAGTTGGTTTTCCAAGTCGCCGAGGGTTAAGTTCAGTTCTTGAACGACTGCTGGCCGTGTTGGTAGCAAGACGCGGAACGCTGCTCAAAAGTCGTGAACGGAGTCGAAGTCGAAGTCGGAGGCGGCAGACGACGCGGTTGGCATTGGAAGACGTTACTTTGTTCGGTTTAAATGGACATTTGTGAAATGCTAAACAAAAACCGAATCGCAAAAGCAAATCACACAATAATAAGCATCAACAATAAAGTGAAATTTTTGAATGCGATTTGAAAATTAATTGGAAAGAGGGCATAAATAATACATAAATGATTGCAAATTAGTTTTGTAAAGAAATCGCTGACAAAAACAAGTTTAAGTTTAAAGGTGCAACAGTAACAGCAAATAAGCGACTACTAATAATGCAATTTAAATCAATACAAAGTGCCAACTAATTTCTGTGCAAATAAATAAAAGCAATAATTATACAAAAATATATACCAAACAAGGTGTTTAACAAGGCGTAGAATCTTTGAAAGGTGCGTAAATAACAAATAAGACAATTATTTAATATAAGTGAAAAAACAAAACAAAACAAAACTGAACAGCTGAGAAAGTAGCAATAAATTGCAAATAAGAAATTAAAGCTTATCAGCTGCCAAAACAAAGACATAAAAATTGTTAAATATTGAAATAGTTAAAAGCAGTGCTTGTTGTTGATGTTGGTTCATGTTATTGTTGTTGTTGTGGTGGTGCAACGAAAAGTTTGGTGCAAAAAATAAATACGACAATAACTCCTCTATATGCCTATATACAGCAACATCAACAAAAACAACAACAACAACAACAGCACCGAGAAAACTGTTAAAACCAGTTTACAGCGAGCGGCGCATGCGCCAACGCAGAACTCGGGAGAACTGGCAAAGGCAAGAGTAGAAAAGTTGGTAGGGCTGCCGAAGCGAATCTTTGAGCAAACTGTGAAGAAGCCGGCCCAACAGAGAGAGAGAGAGCGAGAGGGATCAAGAAAGAGAGGGAGACACACAACATCCGAAAAGGAGGCGCAACAGAAGCTGCTCGCTCGGACTCGCAGCTGAAGAGAGTGAGAGAGTCCATAAAGCAGATCTCGAAAAAAATAAGCGCAAAAGAACCAAAATTAACCAAAAAAAAAAACGAAAAACGAACCCAACACAAAATCAAGCAGCAAACGAAGATTTTCGTTGAGACTAGGAAACTGAAAACTGAAGGGTAAAGAACAAACCAGCAATGGCAACTGCATCGCACTTGTGCAAACAGACGCATCAGTCAAAAAACAAAACACACATAAAAAATATGTATTTCAAGGCGAACACCTTCAGAACCAACCCCACCCCCACACCCCGTGTCCATATCTATTTGCACAGCAGTCACTTCAATTTCACAAATCATATTATTGTTATTGTTGTTGTTGTTGATGTTATCTGAGCTGGCACAGCTTTAGATACGAGCGTGCGAGCAGCAGCGCCAGATAAGCGAGATAAGCTCAAAGAAAGGCCCAAAAAAAGAGATGAAATACAAAAACACGACAAAAAGCCGACCGACCAACACCTGCCGCATGCAGCCAAAATGCCGAACCCCAAGGGAACGACGAATGGAAGATTCATATATATGCATATATACGTGTGTGTGTGTATAGGTGAATCCCTGGCGAGTTCTTGGCTCTGCTGGACCTTTTTCCTTGTGCGGCGGCCTCTTTTGGGATTTGTTCATTCATGCATTTCGTGTCCGTTTCATTTGTGGTGCTCTTCTTTGTCTTCCATGCAAATTTTTTGCGTTTCATTTTCTTTCGGACGAGACCGTACATAACTACATACATAAATACACATGTTGTAAGCACATACATGCATATAAATAAGTGTAGGTAGAATTACGTTGAGTGTGCATGAGAGACATACATAAACCAAAAACCAAAAACCAAAAATAAAATGAAAAAAATCATACATACAAATAAAACACAAACCGCACAAAGCTCTTCGAACAATTCCTGAAAATGTCTGCCGTGTTGCCGTGTTGCCCAGGGTCAGGCCAAGTCACAAGCCAATCGAGCAACTTTCATTAAAGCCAAACCCACAAAAGCATGCCGAACCATTATTATACGTATGCCTATGCACTTACCAGTTTGTATATATATATATATATATATATGATACTCTGTCCGATCTATGGCTCAGCGTTCAATCAAAGCCAATGCGAGCGAACGTGTCAAAGATCAGAGTGGCAACAAACAATTTATGATTATAATGAAACCCATATCCCAGCCACAACTTGGCCATTATGCAATTCAAAAAGTTTGCCATGCTCTGAAACGATTAACAGTTTGTTCTAACTTAGCCGCTCCCTAACAAACAATTCGAGTTGAGTAAATTAATGTCATTCATTTAGATTCATAGAACATTGTCTTAGTTTAACTTTTCAATTCTAAACTCGTTTGGGGCAGAGTTCTAGCTTTAACGGATTCAGTAAATTTTATTCAATTCTGTATTGAACAAAAATTCACAATATTAAAATTGAAAGTTCAAAAAACTAGTTGTTGAGATAATAGATTGTTTTGCTTAACATTTTCATTGTTTTTCTTGACAAAAGCATCGCATTTCTCTTGCCATACATTTAGTTTTTATGAACAATTTTCACGGATTCAGTAAATTTCATCTCACAAAGGTCTGAAATTGAAAATACTTAAAACTAAATTTCATTTCATTTATTTTTTAAGAACATTATGACTTTAGTTAATGTTACTGTTGTATTGGTTTATTTAACTTTTGCTGATTTTACTTTTTGTCTATTGTTTTTTTATTTTGTTGGCCTTGACTGCGCCCGCATAAGCGTTAACCCGTAATTAACTGTCATTGGGTTGCAGTTTGTTTCTTGGCTTTTGGCTCATCGCCTAATTAATCATTTGTTCAAAATGCCAATTTGTTTTTTAGTCATTTTTTTTGGTTTTTTTTTTACAAATAAGCAACTTTTGTGCAATTGTATAATATAAATTGTGGTCGTGTGTCTTGTGATACTCCTATCACAAAATTGCTGGCGCTTTGTGTTTTTTGACTTATCCACGGCGAGGTTAAACTTTGACCTAGTTATTCGATTTGAATTGTTGCGTCGCCGTGTGCCGCCAATTCATCATGTTGCAAAAGCTATTCAAGATTTTGCAAACATTTGCATAGCATGTCAAAGTGGCAACACCAGCAATTAAATTGAGTTAACATATCGGAGTCGCCTCCCATCTGTGCGAAAGCTATAAGTTTGAAAGAACTTGACCAGATAAGAACTTGGCTATAAATAGCCAAGTTGAGCTTACACTCGGCATACAACAACATCAAACCGAAAATAAAGTTATTAATACATTAGTTATTTAAACAATTTGCAGAGCACAAAAGCCAAATCGAAATTAATAATAGCTGTGAAGAGTTCTCAAGAGACACTCAAAGCTGTCAACGATCAGATTGTGTGTGGTGTGTGATGTGGGTGTGTGTGAAACTAGGTATGGCAACCGACATAACGAAAACTATCGCATTGTAATCGATTAGGTAACTAAATTCGTTCTTTATTTATTAATTTTCTATATTTTTAATTTGTATTCATTGTAATTGTATCTTTTTTTAAAAATGTGTATTACATTTTCAAAAATTGTAATGTTTTTGATTCACTTTTAAAAAAATCCAACTTTTTGTGCATATTAAAATTTCGGTTTCAGTTTGTTTCTTAACGGATTTATTGTTCTATAGTATATAACATTCTAGTAATTTATTGGACTTTCTAAATGCCTTTTATAATGAGCAAACAATAGCTGTTGTTGGATAAAATGTGTATGAATAGAATCGGAGTTAATACTTTAAAATTCGATTTATTACACTTTGGTCTTTAATTTATCTGCACGTTCGACACATGTCTAAACAGAAATAGTTATTGTGCTTTTTATGCCCAAATTCAACCCAGTTGGTGGTCCAGGTTCTCTATTCATTCATAAATCTAGCTCTACTTTAGACGTACGATATCATTAATCATTTGTCGAGTTCACACACTATTTAGATCATCGATGTAGTGCCTCAAAATCCGTGGCTCGAATCGAATGGCACTTGTCAGGCAGTTTTCTTGGGGGCGTCGTTGGTCGTTGGTTCATTATGCCAAATTGGGCTAACCTCATATGGATGTTATTATACTTTATGCATGCACTCGAATTTCGGAGCACGTATTATTGTCGACCATTTGCGGAAGCAGCAATCAACAAAATATATAATAGTATATAACGTAATACAATTTTACGCTTGAGACCAGGGCCAAGTTTTGTGTTGGCTACTGGTTATAGACCGGACAATTAGCCACCAAAACAAAATGTTTTGATTTGTTTTGTTTGCAACGGCACTTAATAGATCAAAATGGAAATAGTTGGCAACAGCAGTTGTTGTGGACATAGATGTTGATCATATATATATATGAGAGAGAGAGAGAGACATTTTAAAGGTCAACTTGGCTAAGAATACAAAAGCCAAAGTCAAGGCAAAAAATTGTAACAACTTCTGAGAAATTAAATGAAGTGTATCTAATTGGATTTACCAGCTAACTGATCATAGTCGCCACACTTGGCTTAAACTGAGTTACGACCGGACTGCAATTGGGTCAGTCTAGCTGGGCAGCTGTTCCGTTATGACAATGTGAATGTCATTTGGAAATTATGTCACAAAAAATAAAACTATTTTGACAACTTGAGGAAATGGTGCTCCAATAAAAAAAAATAAAAAAAACGCAACAAGTTTCAACTCTTCAATTCATTTGGGGTCATGTTGCAAACGGAAAACGTCGCTCTGTTATAATAACAAAATAATAACCACAAACTCGGCAATCCAACAGAGTTACATAGACACCGCCCCCTTCCCCCTTATCCCATCCTCGAAAATTGGGCACCAGCTGCGGAAATTGCGGCCAATAGCGGGATTTGGGGCTTTGGGCTTTTGGGTTTCCAGACTGTGAGATATACGTACCTAAAGTGCCATCATAAACGCCTTTTAATTGTACGAGTAGCAGCCAAAGCCAAGGGAATGTTGTCAGCGATAAGCCAACAGACGTTGGACAATTGCCTGACCTGGTTTCCATTCGTCTGTTTGTTGTTGTTGAGGAGGAGTTGGAGATGGAGCTGGAGGTGGGGGAGGAGTAGGGGGCGGTAGCAGAGTTAGGGTTATGTAAATTACTGCATTCGTGAGTGCACTTACCAAAATTAGTTCACAACTTTGAGCTTTGCTTTCAATTTGGCTTCATTATACACTTACCTTAAGGGTTTACGCACTTTACAAGATCACAGGCGCAAGCTGGTATTGATGAAAGGACGTATGTAGGGTTGAAAAAGATCGGGGGCAAGTGCACCCCCACATCTCAACTTTGCATAGATACAAAGTGGCTTAAACTCAAATTTGTAAGAAAAATATGATTCTAAAAAATGTAATAATGAAATATGATAAATATTAATTTTTCAAGCCTAAAAATCGTTATAAATTATCGCTTAGAAGTGACTCAAGCCAAAGAAAATTGGTTTGTTTTTATTCCCGCTTCGATTTAAAGAGCATTTAAAATTTGTTATGTTTGCTGAAGTTAGGTGTCTGTAAAACGATTTATTTTTGTTGATGTTTAAATTGTTTGTTGTTATTGTTATTGTTTTTAGTCAAAAAGTTTGACTGTTTTACATGCGACACACACACATTGCCTGAGCTCCAAATGGGTCAGCTTGGCACGATTTTTGATGTAGTTCTTAAACGCAATGTCGTGCTATGAAATGCAAACACATAAAACATATAAAAAGCGATTTAAAATCGTGCTGCAATGCTACAAATATTTGGTAAATAAACCAAAGCGACTCAATGCCAAAGTGGAACCTGCTCAAAGATCCAAATGAGTCAAGAGACAAACAGACGAGAGAGAGAGAGAGATACAGATAGTGATGAATGTTGAACGTTGAACATTGAACAGCCTCAACCTGTGCCACTTCCCAGAGTCGCGTTACTAATCAAACAGATGGCCGACAAAAGACAATGCGCCAATGATGACGACAATGAGAAGCAGGCAATAAAATACAAATTGACAGCCAAGAATGAAAGTGGTGAAATTTATTTATTTCTTTGCTTCTTTCTTCTGTTTGGCCACGGTTCGGTCCGATCGCTGTCTCCGTCTCCGTCTCCGGCTGAAAGTGAGCGACAAATGACAAGCCACGGTGAACAGATAGCGGACCAGACCAGACCAGACCAGACCAGTCCAGATCCGATCCGATTCGAGGCGACCAGTCCAGACCAATTCAAAAGCCATAATTCTTACAAAAAGCAAAACCGAAACCGAAACGTGAGAGAGTCGCCACTGCGACTTTCGTTGAGCGCGTTTTCAGACGCGCACAAAACGCACGCGGATCGCCACAGCTGCAGAAAGCGCGTTTAATTATGACAACACCCGACAACCGACAACCCGGCTCTGACTTCAACCCGGCAACCGGCACGCGGCACTTTTTCTAATGAGCTTTGCTCCAAACTGAATTCTAAACGGCAGTTGACAGGAGCAAATTTGGGCCAAATAGCTGACCAACCGCATGGTTCACACTACCGTTGCCCCCGTTACCAGCCCGCCTCGTCGCCAATGGCAACGTCACAGGTCGCACTTTGTCCAAAAGCTGTAATTAAATATTTTGTGACTCGTCATAAGCATATTTGTCACAGTTACAGTGTGGTAAGCTGACACTTGCTTCAGATTGGAGGGGGCTAGAGGTTGTTTTAGTAGTGATTTGGCCAAAGCTTGTTTACAGCTATAATTCAGCTTACACCGCCTTAAAGCAGTTTAAAAGTCTGAGAAAAAAGTGCAAACAGTTTAAATTTCGTATGGCGAATCTCTGAAATTTTTTTATTTTATTAAAATAATAGTTTTCTATTATTAATTCAAAATATATTATATTTTGTCTATTATTACATATGAAAAACAATATTTTTAAATCTATAATTTACTGGTTTTAAACCCATTCCCTAATTATAAAAATATATTTAATATAATTATATAAAATACTTATTATGTCTTTAAATAACTGAGTTTACTGCATTAAAACAAGTTAATATAAAAATATTATTAAATTTACACCGAACACAAATATTATATATGTATATTACTTACCTATAGTATTAGCTTCAAACTAATTTAACTTAACTAATTTATTATAATTTTTACAACTGTATGACTACGCCACTGTACACAAAAACCGTTGTACTATATTATTTTTATTTTTATTTTCTCAGTTTTATTTACTCAGACATTTTCGTGCCGCTAATTAGCAGCTAAGTTGTTTGGCCAGCCTTTATTTAATGGCTTTCCCGTGCTTGCCAAACTTGAGCGGAATGGCCCAGAACATGGGCCAAGAGCTCGCAGTGAGTGCGACAATAACTATGCTAAGTTATGCACAAAACGTGCAGTTTTTATTTGGTTATTTTATTTACTTGGTTTTTGTTTTTTTTTTTTGGTCATAAACCTTACACGAGCATAGCCATGCAAAAGCTGGCTGCCACATAGCGGTGAACAGTGGATGGGGCAACTTTGTTTTTTCGCCGTTGTTTTTGTTGATTTTTTTTTTACAACTGCCGGTTGTGTTTTTGTTTTACTTTTGTTGCTGTTGCAGTTGCTGTTGTTGTTGTTGTTGTTGTTGTCGTTGCAGTTGTTGTTGTTGTTGTGTATTTCAATTGTTTCCCTTTTTTATTCGTGCCGTGGCGACTTTAATGGCTTCTGTGCGACGACGTCGTCGAAGAATTGGTAGTCGGCTTGGAAAGCGTGGGTAATTTTCATTTCGCCTGACAATAAAAATATAATTATGACTGCGTTGTTTATGTTGCACAAACTTGTACTTCACAACCTATCTCGCATATGCAAATAAGAGTATATATATGTATATTGTATATATCTACATGCATATGTTTAATATGCTGTTTGGCAATTCGCCAGTTTTGTGAGAATGATGTCGACTCACAGCACGTTGTGGCAGGGAAGTTGTGCAATTTATTTGGCCATTACACTAAGCCAGTTGCCATATATATATATGTATATAAATATATATATTTATTTCCTTGGTAAGAAAACATCTACGCATGACTGGCGAATAACTCCAATGTGAACAAAAGACTTTTAGTTTCCAATTGCTTTTGTTCCACATTTCTTTCTTTTCAATATGGTTATATATAGACTTTTTTGTTATTGCATCCTGTTGCTTCCTTTCTTTTGGATTTGGGGTTTTTTTTTTTTGTGTGTCTGGTTCCTCCTTCACTTGGTATTTGTGGTCTCGCAAAACTCGTTTAATGTCAGGCAGTCGCGTTGCTAATTAGGTGATTTTTATTTTTTATACACTTGCCAAGTGTATTCTTATTTTGTTGTGAAGTTTGTAATGCAGTGAGGCAGTTGTTGCCGCCAACAAAAGGTATAAATATATAAACAGTGCACAGTTTTAAAATGATTTTCTAAATAAGAATTCAAAATTAAAATGGAGAAATTAAATTAAAAATTTTAAATGAAAGAAAAATATTATTAAATCAAGAAATAATAAAAAATCTTTATTGCAAGTATTGGAGAATCCCAAAATAAATCCAGTCAGACCTAAGACCTAGCAGTAGAAAAGAGATGGATGGAGATAAAGATCAGTATTAATAACATGTGTCTGTCTGTCCCTAAAAAAGCATTTTCTCCTTGTTTTGAGTTCTTAATATCCATGTATATTTTCTAGGAACTATCAGTCTTCTTTTGGTTTTCCACAATATCTTTGACAGATACCAATCCTTTGTTTTCCTTCATTCAATTAAGATGCGAGACGCTGGACTTTTGAAAGAGTATCTAGTTGTCGGCGTGCCTAAGCTAACTGTTCTTTCTTGTTTTTCTCCTCTTGCCACAATTTGAGCAAGTTCGAGCAATACTTATTTATTATGATCTTTATATGTACGTATGTGGTACTTTACTTCGGGTGGGCGCTCACTTCTCGTCGTTGCCGTCTCGCAGCAATTACAATAAAATCAGCTTCAGTTCGTGCTCTTGCATTTTCAGTTTCCTGTTACCAAAAATAAAATAAATTGCGACGACTGATGTAGCACTTAATGAATTGCGCCAGCACCACGTCGAAACTCTTTAAACCAACGGCACGTCTTGGGCTCTTTACTGATTAATTGTGATAAAAACATACACACTCAGTCAAAGTAAGCGAGAGAGAGATAGAGATAGATTGTGTGAGGGAGAGAGAGAGGCAGAGGTACTTTGGTGATGTTATAAATATTATATTACAGCTGGCTGCTAAATGAAGTTGCCTTCCTTGTAAGGCACTAAATGCCTATGTCCAAAACGAGACTACAGCTCACCAGTTCCGAGGATCGGGAACCGATGTGCTTTTGAGCGCCTTTCGAAAATGTCAAAATGCTCATTGGGCAATGAAAATTGTTGAATTTAATGGATGTTTGTTGCACAATGATATAATCATCCAAATTATCTGCAAAAAAAACAATTATAATAGCTGTAAAATCTCAGTTCCAAATCATTTTTGACCAAACCTGCACAATCGCTTGTATTCAAAATAATTTCCAACCTTCACATACATACTATTTGCCTTCTTACCTTCTTAACAATAATTTCCTCTAAAATATTAACGCTTTGCATCAATTTATATAACTTAAATTTGGAAATCATAATCATATTAAGTAATTATCTCGAGCCGAAGGACAATTTAGAATATCTAGCCAAGTCATAATTTTGTAAATAAAATAAATAAATAAAATAAAACTTAAATCAAAAGTATGCCCGTTCTGGAAATCTGAAAAGAATGTGTTTAAAAATGCATTCATATATATATTTTTTTTATTATTTTATCATTATGTTTAATTTGTTAATTCTGACAATTTTAAACAGCCTACAGGCAAATTTAAATTGTTTTCCAGTCCACTCAATAAATGATGCTTAGCCAACTGCAATTCACTAACTGGTTAAGTTGGCTGCAAGCTGATTTGTAGCCTATCATAAACAAAGCAAAAGTATTTCCGCCCAAAGCTATTCTATGACCAACTGCCTCCAGCAATGGACAGAAGAAGCAACACAGATCGTTGGCAAACCGTAAAATCTTCAGTTGACGACAATCATTAGCTGGTTGTGGTATTTTACTCCGCCCATTTGAGACATATGCTTGTCTGACTATTTGTTTGCCCTAAAGAAAGCCAGTTAACTTAACTCCCCATTTGTAAACCTTTTTCCGGTTCTAATGACACGACTTGAGGCCAAGCCCAAAAAGCTGCTCAACACAAAGTGTGTGTATGTGTATGTGTGTGTGTGTGTGTGTTTGCGTGTGTATTTAGTGTGTACTCACATTACGCTGCACAAACTCCATTAATTTCTGAATGCTATAGACAACTTTCAGCCATATATGGCTGGTAAGAACAACAAAGGCACCAAGAACCAAGCACAAATAATTCTTATTGCTGTTTGTCTTGGCTGCGCTTTTAAGGAGAGTGGGGGAGTGGGGGAAGGGGTGGGGGCAAGTAAGCCTGGCTTGGCCACCCCAGTCTCGAGTCGCGTTGAGTCGCGTCTGAGTTGAGCCGCAATTGTGACTCATATGCACTTTGGTATTGTTCAATGAGGCACACAAAGCGGCACTAGCTTCATAAGTGGGCCGACAGAGACACGTGTGTGCTGAGTGTGCCCCACTCTCCCCTCCCTTCTCTGTCTCTCTGTCTGTTTCTGTCTGTCTCTGTAGCCGCCTGGCTGCACAGCAGCCCACATTGGTCTTGTGAGTTTTAGAAGGCAGTCGCATTCAAAATAGACTTGCAGTTCATTAATTTTCATTGTCAGCCATTTTCGGGGCGGCTATGCAAATGTCAAAAACTTTTAACGCTCAAGAAAAATGTCACAAGCCGATGACTCAGAGACCAGATGCGATACCCGGACTAGCCACAAAACAGCTCGCCGTCTCTCTCTCTCTCTCCCTCTCTTTCTCTCTCTTTCAGTCTCTGTCTCTGTCTGAGTGAACTGCATTTTTTTGTACAAGTTTTTATGGGTCGATTACATAAGTCGCTCAAGTTTCAGGCCCTGTCTCTGCAGTCTCTGATCTGGGCATAAGTTTTAAATAAATTATGTAAATGTCGTTTAGCCTGCTTTTTGTGTGGTTGTGCCACATGCGGCATAGTTCTAAGTCAGCACAGTGTTGCCTCTTCAATGTGTATCTACCACTGATATTTGATATTGTTCCCCCTGTTTTCAAAGTTTTCGGCTTTTGCTTTCTGTGTATCCCGCTGAGTTTTTCACTTAAATTGTTTGCTTTTGCTTGTCTTCGTGTGCTTGCTCAATGAAAAATTCCTTAGGTTTTTTTCTTTCTTTTTCTTTTTTTTGGTTGTCGTTTCTTAATTAGAGAGGTTCACAAAATATAACCATCAAAAGCGACGGGCTGTCGGCGCAGCTCTTCCAGACACTTTCTAAGCAAACTTTTCTCCCAGATAACAAGTCAATTTGGTCTGGACACGATTGGAGCATTATGTGTTAAACTGAGCATATGATAATCATAATAGTGTTGTCATCATATTCGTTTTTGTGTAGATAATGTTTATTAGCATAGCTGAAATGTTGATATTTGTTTAGCGCATTTAGAATAACAAAATATTTGGTATCAACAAATAATTCACACTATTTATGGCCTACAGCTTTTCAAATGGTAACACGCATACCAGAAAGTCAATTTTTTAGTTGGTAAAACTGACTCAAAAGCCTCTCATGATTATTATTTCGATTAATTTATCTTCAAAGTAAGCTTTCAGTTGGCAATACTGATGCAAAAGCCTCTCTCGATTAAGGTTTCGAAGATGTATTGGAATTGAAGAAGATTTTCGAGTTATCTTTGAGGTCAATTGTAAAACGATTTTTTATAGCATTACTCAAGCATTTTTTTTTCTTATCCAGCTTTCTAACAACTCTTTGGCCCTTTCAACAACATTTACCCATATTCTCGCTGCGCAGCTCATCCAAAACTCAATTAGCCGCGGCGGGGGCAGAAATGTTTAGTGAAAAATTGCTTTAAATTAAGGCACAAACATACAAAAAAATAAGAAAAAAAAAAAACGCACACAGAAAATGTTTTCAAAAACGCACCGAAACAAAAGTGAAAACTTTCACTTTTGATATCTGTGTAGAGCGCAACATTTATGTTTAGTCAGCTATTGTTGTTGTTGTTGTTGTTTTGTATATACTCTCGTACCACACGATTTAAAATCTGACTGGGCTGTGACTGTTATTTCTTTGATATTACCATAAATTTGAATATCGTTTACATCATCAACGAGTCGAGCGACGAGGCTATGTCGACCTCTCTAAAGAATAGTCGATGCGAGTGCGGGGAATGCGGAGCGATGTTTTGTAGTAAGGGGGACCTGAGGCAGGGCCTTTCTTTAGGCCAGGCCAGGGCAGGCCTGGCCACGCCATAACACTAACACACACACACACACACACACACACACATACATACTGGCACAACAAGACGACACGTCGGGCATTGTGTGCGTTTTAATGCGATAATTTAAAACTTTTTCGCTTTCATTTCGTTTAAGCTTTGGCTATTAATCAGTTATGAGTCGACTCTTCCACTCTCGATACAACCAGGCAATCTTTTTCCGAATGCCGCCAACGCCTGAAGAATCTCCCCCCAACAAATGATACAAATGATTGCGCAAGTAAAAAAAACTTGCGGCGTCGGGGAGGAGGGAGTGCGACCTCACAGCAGGCCCCATTTATCATAGGGTTTTTCAATTAAACTTTGCTTATTTGAAATGCTTCGTTCGTTACATGTTTGTTTCTCTCTGCATAGATAACATTTTAATATTTGCGCCCTGTCCGGGCTAACATGCATGCCAAATTGTTCAGATAAAAAGCACATTAAGTTGAAAACTATTTTGCGGAAATACAACTGCAAAAAAAAATGCGGGCCTTGGCTCTACATGAACACGTCGACAAAGAACAAAGGAATATGTACATTGAAATTCTCTAGAAATCAACACTAACATCTTTAATGGAGTAGCAGACGTATGTTCAGTGCCATGAAGCAGATGTCTCAAAGGAAATTGCTTTACTTTAATGCTTAAGAAGGCTTATAAGAAAGGGAGCTTTTCTAGAGTTTTTAATTTCGTGTGTAAGAAAATATAGAATCTAACATAGGTCGCTGATGATCGAATCGGACCGCTATATAATATAGCTGCTGTCCAAGAGTAGTTTAAAATGAAATATATGTCTACGCTTATCTCGATCAAGAAGGAACTTTTATCTTGGATATGTCCAATAATCCCTTATAGACCGGAGTTAATCGGCTGATATCTAAATTTAGCTTTGAAGTTCGAATTAGTATACTTCTGCATGTCGCATCAGGACTTCTCTTTCTTTTATTTTTGAGGAAACTCTACTTTTTCAACTGTTTTTTTTTTTTTCAATAAATGAAATTGAAAGGATCTTAAAACTATGCTCCTACCTTTCAGAGAATTCTCTATCCTTTGAATAATAATTTATACAATTTATCAAGAAATTGTATAGCAATGTTGGTAATTATTTAATGGTTGTTGTAAAAATTACTAAAATATTTAGTATATCTGCGTAACACAACCGTTGTTTTTTTTCTCATATGTACTTTTATTTAATAAGTCAGAAAGTATTTAAAGCTCGTAACTCTTGTTTCTTGACTTGTCAGTTATCTATAGACCGCAGCTGGTATTCTTTGGCGAATGTGAACGAACTCTGGGCAGATCCACCAGCAAATACCCTTTTAACCCAGTTACAACAAAAGGCGACCACCAATGAGACGCTACACACAAAGGCTATTTTTATAGCTTGGCCAACAGACAGACAGTTGGCAATTTTTTCCAACTTTTTTTCCACTTTGAACGTATTTCAATGGAATTTCTTTCGGAACGACACCTTCTCAGAGCTAAACTCAGCTCAGCTCAGCTCGGCAGCCAGTCAACAATAATAGCCCTGAACTTTCGTTGAGTTGTTAATTTGCTGTTGTTGTTGTTGTTGCTGTTGTTGTTGTTGTTGCTGTTGTTGTAGCTGTTGCTTTTGTGTTTCTTGTTGCATTCGCTCCACATGTGTACAGCTGTTTTTAATTTAAAACTTTACTGAACTGAAACTTGTTTTCCAGCATTTTGTTGTATCTTTTTGCGGTGGGTGCAGTTGTCACTTCGAATGCTACCAATATACGTATGTATATATGTATACACTTTACGTATAAAATATAAAAAATCAAAATATATTAAGTGAAACACATACATATATAAATAAGCAGCGAAATGAACAGTGGCTTGGGACGCATGTTTAATGAATTTTCCTTTGTCAATATTTTAATTTTTCGGAATTTCAAGTTCCCGACTTATCCTAAGCGATCACTGCCTCTGTTTCTCTCTATCTCTGTCTCTCTATCTCTGTCTCTCTCTCTCTTTCTCGCTCTCTCTCTCGATCTCTCTGCTTACTGTGATTGCCATTACTTGCCTTAATTTATGTGATTTGAATTTGTTTTCGTTGGCTTTTTTGGCTTTTATTTATTTTGCACCTTTTGTTTTTGTTTTTGTTTTTTTTTTCGTTAATTATGATATGTATTTACTTATTAACGCATTTATTTGCTGCTGTGTTGCCGGTTATGTATAAATATTGACAGATTGAAAGTGCTTATTGCAGCTTTTTCGTTATTTGCCATATTCGTTGAGCAGCGAAAGAATTTCAAAGTTGTGTAATCTGAATTTCATTGAAGTTTTGCTTTTAGCTGGGAAATTTCAGTGGAATGCAAAACAACCCAAAATAAACCTATAACGAAAAGACTTGCTAAAAAATCAACTTTATTTATGAGTTAAAAATAAGTTAAGCTTTAAATTGCGTATATGCTTACTAATTTAATAAATTAACAATATATTCACAGCATATAGCTATGTAGAAATGTGAACAACCAAAAATACTAGATTCGCCCTTGAAGCATATTTCTGATTCATTTTCATTTTCACTGTTGGTATGTGCTTATTGTGCTTAATTTAAGTAATATTAAAGACAATATCCGTTACCTTTACTTTTCCAAAATGTATTAACTTGAAGCTTTAGACAAATTCATGATGTACGAGTTAATAGGGTCTCAGTCAGCCCAATTTACAGTCGTCACATTCTCCATTCTGCTTTCAAATGCTAATCGGCTCATACATGTCTGGGCCAACAACGTACAGGAAGTTTTGTTTGTATTTGCCCAAACACTTGTCAAGACCAGACCCAAGTTTCATGTCCCAATGCCCCTTCCCAGGCGAAGCACCAGCACCGATCTGCAGTTGTGGCAAGTGTGTGGTGTGTGGTGTGGTGCGATATTGCATTGGGTTACCTGTGTGTGATTTTCTTTTTGTTGTTGTTGTTGTTGCATTTCTTGTTGCCTGGCTTTGACTATATTTAAATAGGAAATTAGGGTCGACTATTGGTCTCTGTCTCTTTGCCGTTTGTCGACAGTCTGCTGCCTTTTCTGTCCGCTGTCTGCGCTTGGCTTCCGCTGCCAGCAACGCCCTGGGGATGGGGCACCAAACTGTTGGTAAGACGAGCCCGAGGCGCTTTCACAAGGTTTCTCGCTTCGGCTTGGTTAGAACAGACATTGCAGATGTGTCTGACTATTCATGTTTTTTTTTTTTTGAGCCATGCTAATTAACAACAAACTTGTGTGCACATATTTATTTATTGCCCCGGTCCGTTGTAATTAACTGATTTTTACAGTTAGAGCTAAACTGGTGCAGTTACTTGGCGCCTTACAACATTAAAGGATGCACGTCTTCTTGGCTAATGTTTACTATTTTTCCATTTTAATTGCAGCTCAGCAACGGCAATTATCTGTTCATGTGCGTGCGTGTGTGTGTGTGTGTGTGTGTGTATCTGTGTGGACAAGGAAGCTCGTGTTTGAAGGTAAGCGATTCAGCTTGGCCAATGCAGCTTTAACGCACTTGGCCAACAAGTTCTCGTGTTAATAGCCTCAGCCGTTGACTCGGTTGCTGGCCATTTCATCAGTTTGTGCAATAATCATACGAAAACATATTTCACAATAAATATAATTTATTCATAAATGGCCGAAAGCGAGTAAAAACCCAATTGTGTAGATGACACCATTAACTAAATGTTGTCAGCATGACTAAGAACTGACAACGCATTCAACTTGTTGGCAATATTCATCGAATTATATCAAATTGTCCAAATTGCGAAAATTACAATGTTCAACTAAATGACAGTCGGTTGCAGCCTGCGGTGGAGAAAGACAAAGTGGGTGGGGCTGTTAACGATAAAGGAAAACAACTAAAAAAACAAAAAAAAAAAAAAAAGAGTTCAGATTGGCTTCATTTACATTGGAGTTTGGGTTGAGTAGGCCCGCTTTGAATACCGGTTAATGGAAAGTTACATTAACCGGTTTGCTAATAGTTCTGGCCACCGTTTTTTTTTTTTTTTTTTTTGTCTTTCACTTAAATTGGCTAATCTCTTGGCTTACGCAAGGGTCGAACGTGAGTTCAACGTACTCCAGATGATCTCAGCTGTTATCTGGTGTCGTGGCTAAAGTTATCTGTCAATGCACGTTTTTGTCTTTGTTATGATGAGCAAATGGCAATGATTCATATTTATTCATAGCAATTTTTAAATAAAAGCTCACAATAATGGACTTTGTGCTTAAGTCTGCTGGCATTATTTTTATATTTTTGCTTATCATGACTATTCATTTTTATTGGATATTTGCAAATTGTAAACATTTAATTTTTCAAATAAAATTAGCTACAATCTCTTTAAATTCTTAATTAAATTCTTCTCGTCATTGATATAAATATTTATTTTTTTAATTGTTAACATTAAATATAGAGTGATCTAGGAAACGTTGAGCAATCCCCAATGTTTTTAATTATGTTGTATTTTTTCGCAGTCCAACACTTTTAATTATGATAAACATAAACTTCTGATTCTCGATTTGAAAGTCTAATTATAAACAGCCTTCTGCCATAATAGAATCCATTAATTCTTTGAGCAAACCATATCAATTACATTCCGTGCAAGATAGCTCCAATTTTCAGTGCTATGACTCGGCAATTTCCGTATTGGCAGCTGTACTTTGATTTGCAGTTATGTGCTCTTAGCCAGCATTCCAAAATGGCCAAGTTTTGTAAGGTTACCGCAATGCTCTTTAATTGGATTAGAAAAAGGGAAGGAAGAGCGAAACAAAATGCGCATTAGACCCGTTGATGTTTTCGCAGCGTTCTTGAGCTTTAATTTAATTAAAAGGTCAACGTACCTCGGCGTCGCTGCCAAACCAAACATTTTATAACAAAAAACATGTTGCGTATAACAGATATTTTTTCTTAACCAAGAAATTAACAATTAGTTGGTCAGGAGGCGCATAGCAAAAAAAAAAAAAGAAAAAAAATGTTGTAGATCAAGTTTTCGAATTTGAGATCTGGCGGGCATTTTGAGTGAACTGTTGTCAGACTGTCTGTTTTCTTTCGTCCGATTTTGTTAATCTAAAAATTAATTTGCATGTTTTAAAATCATTAATTCGCCTGCTATTAAAAATTGCTAGCAACGAAATCTTGCGCTCTTTTATTTGTTTTGTTTTTTTTTTTACAACAAATTAGCCGTCGTGTGCGCAACTTATTTGCATTTTAACTTTTTTTTTTAAAGTATTTGTATCGCATGTTTTTGGGCTAAGGTTTCGTAGCTTTAATGCAGCTAACAGCTCATAAAATTTTACACTACACGAAATTGGTGAAATTTGTAACGCCACAATGCATTTAACTTTCGTTTCTACGGCTATCCCTCAGTGGGCAAAAGAAAGTTGTTTGAAAAGAAATTTCTTATTTTGAGTAAGTAGAATTCAGGACCCGAAGGCTTAAATTGAGTTGTGTGGATTTTGGATTTAAGATTAATGTGATAGAAACAAAGTAGGCAATTGTTAGTTGGGATCAGTTTGTTTTGGGAAACGATAGGCTTAAATCGATCGTCTTTACCCAGTACGGGTCTATGTTGTATTTGATATCAGAAATATCGGAAATGTCCGATATCGAACCAAGGTAACAAGATATGTTTATCCAATCTTAAATTTTTTGAAGTTTAGTGCTCGAATAGGATGGAGTCCATTGCGATACACAATGAGCCAACATGGCAGGCACCCGAAGCTAACCTATCCTAACCTTGTTCACTTTATCTCTAAAGATTTATTTGCATTCCCATCTCTAAAGCAATGTTCTAAAAATGTTAATTTAAAATAAAAAGAATTACAAATACATAAGTAGTAAACACTAAGATCATAGCTAGCTATGCCGTGATGTACCATCGGACAGGCCTGGTTATTGCCTCTAAGATAGCAGATCTGGAGACATGCGGAAGTCGCTTTATTGGCCCGGCTGGCATCTTAACACATATCGAAACCGCCCAGCGCGAACACGCTTCAAACTCGACTCTCTTGGGCTAATCAATCACGCGGCAAGCATTCACAAGTCTTGCGGCTTGAATGAAAGTAATTTGAATAGCGTTTGTCGGCGTGGGCTTTGCTGGTCTCTTCGTATGTCGATTATGCTTGGCGATATTTACCTGTCTCTGTGACAGGTAGTTTTACAAACGCATTCACACTTTGCAAACGCTCGTCAGTCCGTCAATCAGTTTGTCAATAGTTTTGTGCCGATCGCTGCACGTGTCAACTGTAAAAAAAAAAAAAAAAACATAATATCGGAGTTGTTTAAGGTTTCTCTCTCTCACTCAACTTGTGCCTATCCAGATCGATGGTCGTGTAGTACCTTTTGCACACTTGAGTTTTATGAGTTTTCCCAGTGGGACGACGAGTGTATTTCGGGCAAACTCAGCGGTCAGTCGCTCAGTTGGTCCCGGGGCAATAAACCGTTATGCAAGATGATGGAAGGTCTAGAAAAAGACGTTTCAGTTTTTCTATGTTTCTTTCAGCTTTGTCACTCGACGTGATTATGTTTTTTTGTTTTTTTTTTGTCAGTTTTCTTTTCGGTTCGCCCCATAAAATCAGGTCAGAACTGTCAGACCCACTGACAATTTGTTAGCGCATTTTCCTGCTCATTTCGCCCGCCCCCCTCCGTTTTCACATAAAGATCGATGAATGTCTTGAAAAGCTGACAATTTAATTGCCATCTATGCTTGACCCATTTTCATAGCATTTACCGTTCATTGCATCATTTTGAGAACATTCAAAGTTTCTTTTAAGTATTTTTGTACATATGTATAAGTATATAGTATGTATATAGTTTTTGTATATGGAGGGTCACTCCCGCAACCGGAGTTTTGTTTGGTGATTTTCTTTTGTTGTGCCTGGTGAGTTTCATTCGTTTGGGATCATTAGAGTCCGCGATCGTTGACTTTGATTACACACACTGTGTGCTGCGGTGGCTGCCGCTGCTGCTTGCCTCATTTACATTTTGACCCGAGGCTGAGGCGCTGTGTGACTAGGATTTCATTGAGTTTACTTCTTTTTTGTTCAATTCCCAACATCAATGGTCACTAATTAATGCCAACACATCAAAGTGTCAAACCTTGAAATTTGACTAGGTATAACTAGGTACCTGCTGCCAATGTATGAGTGCGTATGCGTGTGTCTATGTATATATTTGACCAGGCCAGAAACTACCAAAACTACTTCCAAGTAAATACAAGCACTTATATAGATATATATATATATACACTTATTTACAACTCAGGTAGTTTGTGTGCACTTTGGAGTGTTATCATCATCGTTTGGTTTTTTTCTTTTCCTTTTTGATTTCTTTGGGTCCTCTTGTGCCCGTATTTATGCAATGCTGGCTTTCGGTCTCTTTGTTGTTAGACCTGCTCCTGCTACGCTCAAATATTTTTGCGTTTTTTGATTTATTTCGGGCGGAGACAAAGACCACAAGCGGGCTCTGGTTGTTGCAATTGAAATTTGTCGGTTTCGTCTACGTGAGACGCCACCCAAGGCGAGCGATTTTGAATTTGGAAAACTGTAGCATTCCCCTACCTCCCCCGAAGCGGCTTAGACGAAGCTGTCAGGCGTTGGCACGTCCACGTCCCGCATGGTGACAATAAGCCCCTATCCTTAAGGCATCACCTATGTCCATTAGCCTTTCACTTTTTATCGAACGCAGCTGGATGCAACTTAGTTTCAGGCTCGCCTGTAGGTGGTCACAGATTACAGAATTACAGAATACCTGTACGGCAAACCCCAGACCCTGTTCGCCGTACCTGTTTATATTGCCGTAGTAGGCAAAGCCAAAGCTAATCTTGTACAAATGTTTGGACTTAGTGTTCACTTCAGTTCAGTAAGTAGTTGACGGAGGGGGTGTAGCTGGTGCAACGTTTACTTTGTGCAAATCCAGCAGATTTGTGGCATTAACGAGACTTTAATATTTCAACGCAAACATTTTTCCCTCCCGTCAGTCACCCGAAATCTGTTTTGGTAAACACAAAATTTGATTAGAGCATGGAACAACAAACATTTTGTCGTCACCGGCGGCAGTTTGGCGTCGGAGCGTTTCGAGCCTAAAATGGCTGGCCAACTCATTCGTCTTGGCCAATTAAGACAATTTGTTTAGACTCGCTCGTTTGGCCGGTTAGTTGTTCGCTTTGCCTGTCAGTCAGCGCTCGAATTTCTAATAAATCTTTGCAGCCGTATGTTGAATCTATTTGTTAGATTATTGTGGCATAAATATTGTCTACACAAATATGGTAAATTCCAGTAAGACAAATGATTAGATGGACCCCCCTCACCCTGCAAAACTGTCCAGTCTATGGCCATATTGCGATTTAACAATGCGATAATTGAGAGCCTGAAGTTAATATGTGAGGTTGCCTATTGACGAGCGCACAAAACTGTCCAACCAACTTTTATTTATAATAAACGATCTCTGGCAACGATAGGCTCTGAATAAATTATGCATAATTCTTTGCTTAAATTGGTATCAAATGGTAATTTATTGTAAGCCAAATGCCCAAATTAACATAAAACCAATTAGGAATTTACCTATTTTTTAAGGGTTATTAACAATAAGTTTACTTACATACAGATTTTATTATAAATGGATACTTGTTGATAAATAATTTCCAAAGAGCCATTTTTAAAGAAGAAAGAATTTTAATTTCTGGACAACATTAGTAATTTTAGAAATCTAATACTTTTTATCGAAAGATCGTATGAGAAAGTGTAATTCTTTAATACTTAATGACTAGTCAATAATTGTTCTTAAAAAATATTTTCGAGTCATTCATTTATCAGCAACTTTCTAAATGTAATATTCCAATCGGAATCTACAAAATTTTCTCGCATATCATAAAATACAGGCTATCAGTTTCGGTCGAAGACGATTTCATTTGAATATATAAAATAATTATGAACAGCATGATTTTGTGATATATTCACATAAAAATTATTCCACGCAACTTTCTAACAGAAATTTGAAACAAACATAATAAAAAAAAAAAGTAATAACAAATAAAATATATTGTAACTTATGATACTTTTAATTGGAAAAGAGTCTTGGATATTACATTTTGTTTAATTTCTTTTGCATTGCATTACCATTATCATCATCGTCAGGTGTAATGATCATTACTTCGCTTTTAATTGGCCTCAAGCACGCGCAGAAAAGGAAAAGCTACTCCGCTGCCCACTTCAATGAGTGAGCATGCGCAGCGTCGCAGTCGCAGTCGCAGTCGAAGCTGACGTCGACGTCGTCGTCGTTGCGCTTGCTGCGCATTTTCTTGGCGATTTTTAATTGCCTCACTTTACAGTTCATAAATTTGTTTGCGTAGCGTAACAAACCCTCAAAAATTGAGCTGTCAAAAAAATAGTGACAGTTATTATTACTTAAGCAATTGCTCAACACTACAAGACTAGAGGGCGTTACTCTATTTATTACTATTATTAATTATATTATTTACACTTTCGAACTTGTTCAAAAATCGAATTACATTTATGGCTTACAAGCACTGCACCAATAAATCGGGGCCATAAAAGTTTACAACAAGAACCTTCGCTTGAGGTGCCATATAATTAAACTCAAACTCCCATTTCAAGGTTACGCTTACAACAAAGAGCCTCAGGCCTGCCACATACAACATCTATCAAATAAACACAAAATAAACCACTTCTTTTTTTTTTTTTTGGTAGCAAGCAGAAAATCCCATCTAGTCGTCGACAATGAAACAATTTTCGGCTTGTTTATTTGGAGATTAATAAATAAATGAGCTATTGTTATAAATTAATGTTAAACTCCGGCAATTAAAGCCCAAAGCGAAAACTTTAAATTGATGATTGATAAAAAATTCAAGCAACAATGGACTTTAAATTAAGCGAATTGAGATAAAAACAAATTCATAGGGTAATTGACAGCTAAAGTTTGACTTTCTACGATGATTTGAATGAATTTAAGACATAATCTAATATCATTTAATAAATCTCACAAAACTCTAGCGAATAAATATGAGGCATCATAAATGCTTCATTTTCATAAATATTTATTAATAATACTTTGTTTCGATTGATAGCCAGCTTGCGACAGATTGTTGTCATAAAATGATAAATGATAAAAAATATGCTCTGAATAAACACAATAAGTACAAATATTAAAACGGCTGTTATCAATTTTTTTTTTATTTTAATCTTAATCATATGTAGTCCAGTCTTTTATCTGTCGGATAAGATACACCTGTAACTAACAAACAAATTATTATTTAATGTGCCTACATTCAGCTTTTGATAAATAAATAACAAATACCAAAAAATATAGTTGTCAAAATGACAGAAGTTTTTAAACCAAAATCACTTACGATATTCTCATATATGCATTCAACTTGTATGCTTAAAAATACTAACTGATAATATCATCAAGTTAACAAATCAGTCGCCAACCCGTGAAATATTTCCAAATTGTGGACGCGGATAAAAGTAATGCGATAAATATGTCAAATTGCTGTGACAATTTCATGATTGCCACATGTCAATCAGTTGACACATTATAGGCAGCTAATTGACTTGGTTATAACACGTACACATGTTTATCTCTGAGATACATATGTAACTATCCACAATCCACTTAGTTGAGCATAACTAATAATAATGCAAAGGAATTTGCATTGCACCATCGTTGCACACATTATAATTGAATTATTTTTAGATATGCTTGGCATGAATATAAGTTAGCTAATCTTTTCACTCTTTCTTTTGCTCGTTTCAGTGCTTTTTTTAAGCCAACATCGCAAGCCATGAAGTTGCCGTTAATGAGCGGCTAATAGCAAAACTAGCCAGCCAGCCAGCCAGCCAGCAGTCCCAAAAATCAAAAAAAAAAAAAACAAAAACAAAAACAATATGTTTAGTCTGTTAAGCAGCTCCCAGATCTATGGCCTGCCACAAACAACGACAACGGAACAAACGACATCCCCGGATGAGAGCAACAGTGGCCAGAAGAAGAGCAACAGTCTGCCACATAAGACTCACAAGCAACAACAGCAAGAACAACAACAACAACAACAGCAGCAGCAACATCGACGTTCGACGAGCAGCCTCAGCGACACGGGCGGCAAATTCTTTGCCAATCTGAGCGCCAAGTCACCCAGCCAGTTCATCGAGAAGTTCATCAAGAGCGAATTGCTCAACGGCTACGATACACTCAAGTGCCAGGGCAGCGGCGGCGGTAAATCGCCAACGGAGAAAGACAAAGCATCAGCGGAGAATAGTCCTCTATATAGCAATCTGCAAACGGATTGGGGCAGCTTCAGCTGTCTACAGGGCAGCTATCGCAGTCACGGCGACGGCGAGTTCTATGAGGCCGTAAAGGTTAAATCCCCCAGCCCTAACAACAACAACACCAACACTAACAACAACGAACTGAACATGCGCTCCAAGTCCACAACGGGTGCGGCAACGCTGCAACATTACCAGAAACTGCCGGAGCCCAGTCTGGAGTCACACTTTAATACACAAGCAGCTGGACACACGCCTGCATATAAGAAACTTGGATTCGGTGCGAGACTACAAAAGCAGAGTGCAGAGCATGTAAGTAATTGGAAGAAGGAGAAATGGGAATGTCTATTGATTCTCTAGTAAACCAAAAATATGATAATTAATAATAATAATTAATAATTCAACAAGTAATTGGAAATATATAGATTTGTTGGTTAGTGTTTAAATATATTATTATTAATTTGAATATGAATTTCATTGACTCTAGTGCAAGGGTTTCCTTTTATAGAAAATTTATTTCAAGCCCTCAAATGTAATTTAACAAATATTAAAAGAATTGCTTAAAGTTAAGAATTTAACAAAGGATATTTGGATACCTTACTAAATATTTAAAGAGCATAAGGAAGATTTTATTTAATTATATTTAAGTTGCGATTAGATAGAGAATTCGTTATCAAATAATTTGCACTGTAGCGAAGTGAATTTAATGTAGTTATTTTTAGATACTGATAGAACTAATTCAGCTATATTTAAAGATATATGTATGTATGTATGTATGTATAAATGCATATGTATATCCTCTTGATTGAAATAACATGCGATACTCGGACTCCTCAATCAATATTTGAAGAGCTCTAAGTAGATTTAGATTTTAGTTATATTTAAATAGTGATTAGATACAGAATTCATTATCAAACAATTTGTGGAGAAGTAAATATAATGAAGCTATTTTTAGATAATGATACAGTAATTCACCAATATTTATATTTATATATAAATATGTACATACTTTCACATCTTTTGAGTAGCCTTGTGACTAGCCCTGAGTTTGCAGTAATCTTTTACTTTCTACATCGTTTGGCAGCAATGCAAAGCCACAACAAACAACTACTTAGTCAGCACTTAGTGTACATCTTAAAGATACAACATGCAGTTGAAATACTTCAGTGCGTGCAACGCTGTCAAAATTGTTTTTTCTTATCAGAAGAGCACGCGGCTGGGCTTTGTTTATCAGCCAAATGGTTAAGCCAGCTAGATAGATGGCTGGCCCTGATTGCTTTCTTAGCTTTCTAATTGTGGTGATAAGCCCCATTGCCTAATGCGCTGGCCAATTTGCCTTGGCACCAATTGTGTTGTCTTTTAATTTTGCCATTTATCATCGCCATTTACCGAATCGCGAATATTGTTTGTCGCATGTTTCGAATATTTCCAGCTCACGCTGTCCAAGAATCTGTATCTGTTAATACGTGCCATCTTCGGAACTGTACAGCTGCTGCCACAATTTCCATAGTTGGTCAATAGCACGCAGATGTCAACTGATTGTGCCAATGGCCTTCGATGAGGGTGGTGGCATGGGGTGAATTATTCCGATTTTTGCAAAACAAATGTAGTTTAACGTCGTAAATCTAAACACATTGACGGATACAGTAAATACACTTCAGACACTTTTATTCTTTTTTTGACAATAAGCCAAAACAGGTGATAAGATAGAAAACAGTCCAAAGCTCTTTTTGGCTTGTGCACAACTGAATGCTCTTAAAATGCTAAACACAATTGATTGATTGGTTAATTGGATTCAATTACAATATTTGGGTCAAGGTTTAACCAGGGAAACAAACTGAATTTGGATATAGAAATGGATGAAATGTGAAATGCACAAAAATCTATTAAACTTAGCAATAAGGATAGTATTCCATATAATAAATGCAAGTGATCTGATTTGAGCATAATCACTTGTAATATATAATGAGATGTACAAATAGACTATATTCTCATATATTTTGAATATACATATGTAGCATACTTGTAGGGATATATACAAAATTTTTTGGTATATATCTGTTACACTTTTTAAATTTCTCTTCTCTTTAGAAGATCTGTAGAAGATTGTTAAAAAATCTATACATGAAGATCGTTCATATTTAAACAATTTCTATGTGATTTATAAATATCTCTTCTCAATGAATTTAACAGCTTAAAATAGACCAGATAATGTAGCGTCAAATCCGAGTTCAGTTATTACAAACACATACCAGATAACTTCACCAAGCGACCTTTAGGATAGTTAGTGTGCGTCATGAGAAAGAGAACCCACTCAGATAAGAGAATCGCACCACACAATCAGTTAGCCACAGCTGTCAGGGACAGTTGTCAGTTGGAGCTGTCCAAGCAAAGTGCACAATCCAAAACAATGGGTAAATGGAAATTCGCTGGTCATTTTCATGTGCTGGGACATCCAAAGGTCTGCTGAGGCACCAAGGATAATTGTGCATGAGCAACAACCACAACTAATTGATTTATTCCATTTCGCTTGCAGAACTCAGACAACTCGCAATCCTCGAGAAAAACGCACAGCAGCGGCGCCAGCAGCAGCAGCAGCGAAGTGCAACGCAGCTCCTCCGGCTCCAGTTCGTCGGGAGCACCTGTCGGTCCAGCGGCAGCCAACTCGCCGGAGCGACTGCAGCGTCGCCGTCTGCTGCAAATGATCTCCAACTATGATCAGCAGAACAAGCAGCTGCATCGCGAACTGGCCAAGGAGAAGCGGCGACGCAGCGAGGAGCTGGCCTGTGTGGTCAAATCGCTGCTCTGCTTCGAGTCCAAGCTGAAGAACGATATGAAGACGGTCAATCAGCGTCTGTTGGATCGGGATGGTGAGATTTGTCGCCTGTTGCGTCAGAATCGTGCGCTGCGCAAGCGTCTGGTCGATCATCAGCGGGATGAGGGCATGGTCGCCGATCAGGATCCAAACGCTGACGAGGAGGAGCACGTGGAGGAGTGCCTGGTGCTCGAGGCTTTGCAATGCAACAATTGCCGCAAGCAATTCTATGACATTGAGCTGAGAGCCAGCGGTACCCAGACCTGTGGCAAGGAGTTGGGCATCAGCGCCAAAGGTAAGAAGAAGAAACATAGATTCCCAATTTGTGTGTTTAAGTTATCAAGGAATTCACAAAAATGCGACTTAGATTTATTGTATTTTCTTGATTTCTTAATTTTATGCTTATTTTTGAGTTGGGATTTTCTAAAGGCTTCAGCAGATTTAACGGGGATTTTTTTTTCTAGATTTTTTTTAAAATTTGACTTATAGTCTTTTGCGCATTTTCAGAGCTTACAATCAAGATAATCAACGTTTACTTAAGTGTTGTATTGTTTTACGAACTATACTTAAATTGTTAGTTTAGACAAACTGCAGTTTTTTTTAATGATATATGGAATTTGTACTTAGCTGATAATATGCTTCATAAAAAAGCTTAATCATCGGTAGAATTAAAAAAATAGTAAAATTTATTCACCCTTAATTGTGGGCTATCTTGATTTTAATCAGTTTTATTAAATAGGTAATAGATAAATGCAATTTTCTGTAATCTTATTAATTGACTTTCCTTTGTTGCAGCTGAGCACGGCTCTTCCAGCGATGACACCGTTTCATCGTCGTTCTATGGAGCAAGGCGCAGTGTGCGCTACACGAGCAAGCGAACGGCGGGCACGTTTCGGGATTATATGCGCTCCCGGGCGATGCACATTGATGATGCAGCGCTGGAGCAGCAGTCGGAGGAGAATACGAGCAGCATCAGTCGCGAGGATTCGCAGACAAGCTACGAGCAGCTGCACAACTATGCCAGAGCCATGGAACGTATGCATGGCGTGAAGGCAACAGCGCTCCAGGATGGTGACTACTCCGAGCACAGTAGCTTGGAGCTCGAGCAGCAGCAGCAGCAGCGTAGACGCAACAGTTCCGCCTCCAGTCGCAGCAGCAGCAAGACGGCTTCCTCCGTGGCCGCTCAGCTGGAGGAGGACGATGGCATATTTTCGCCGACGCAGGATGACGAGGATTTCGATGAATTAGATCCGGAGCAGGAGCAGCAGCTGATGTCGCGTGGCGCTATCAAAATTGTGCAGCGCCGTTGCGCCGATTTCTCGGAGGCGTCACCCAAACAAATCTATGAGACGACCACTGACGATTGGTATGCCAGCGCCTCGGATCAGGAGGAGCTAAGCACAGCGCCAGCGGTGGCCAAACCAAACTATGGCCAAGGTGCCGTCAATCCCGTGCTGGAGTGTGTCAATCAAATCCTACTCCAGCAGTCCATGGAGGAAACATCTCGAGAACCTACAACGCCAACACCCAAATCCTCGTTGGCTCCCAAAGCATCAGCCAATCTGCCACGCCGTAGCTCACTGAGTGGACGCAGTGGCACAAACGGACGCAAACGTGTGCACTTCTCCACAAAGAACAGCATGGTGCACGTGCCACGGCACGAGGATGTGGAAGAAACCCAATCCGACCAATTGATCTCACACTATCATCCTAGCGTTGCTGCCTCGACTACCGTTCCAAGTGATATCCTCAACTACGAGAGCATCTATAGCAATGAGTACGAGCCCATTGGCTCTGAACGTGCCTCAAATCTCTATGTGGACATGGCAGCCGCTGCAGCAGATGTCAGCCTGGCCACCGTCAAGACGCCACACAAATTGCCACCAGCTCTGCCCCCGAAGCCAGCGAATCTGTTAAAGTTTAGGAAATCACTGCAGCAACTGGAGGAACAGCTGGAGGATGAGGCCGATTGTGCAGTCTCAACGACAACGACCAGTGAGCCGGACTACTGCTCCATTGCCGAGGTGGGCGTCACATCCGTGCAAATTGTGGCCGTTGTTCACAAGGCGCCCGAATCGAGTACGACAACGGATGCGGAACTGAATCAGAATCGCAATTGTTTGGATAATGCCGCCTCGCACAAGACTGAGGAAATCGAAGAGATTTTCGCCGACATACCAAAGCTACCAAATGTGGCGGCCATTATAGCGCCCAAGCAATCCGCTGACTATTTAATGATGGCACCCAAGACGCAGTTGCGTCTACAACTACCTTCCAATTCGCAGACGATGCCTTCGCAGTACAAGCGCAAGCATGTACCCAACATACTGGCCGAGATTAACAAGCGCATGAGTTTGCCCAGTTCACCAACGACGCCCACCACACCCAAGAGTTTGCCCACAACACCCACATCGAAATCATTACTCCAGTTGGCCGATGCCAGCAGTGGTCTTCCACTTCAGGCCGAGTTCGACTGGTATAATCTGGATGCGGAGTACGATAGCAGAAACAATGAGGCGCCGAAAAGCTCTCAAAGTGATGGCATGCTGGAGGAGATTAGCGAGGATAACGAGTGCTTGGTCACCGCAGCAGATGAATACAATCTGGATGAGGAGTTTCAGCTGCAGCCCGAGCAGGAAGATGAGGCAGAGCAGAAGGAGAATGAGCAGCAGTTGCCAGATGAGCTGCTAAAGCCGGAGCCCGCCAAGACCAAGCAGATGAAAAAGAATTTAGCGAGTTTCGAGAAATTCATCGAAGGATCGGGTCTGAGCACCAAACCCTTGCCGAGCAAACGCAAAATCTACTTTAATGCGCCCTTCGTTTAGTACGCCAGTTCCCTAGATGTACCTACAAAAAATGTTTATATTTATATATATATATATATATATATATTTGTCGGTATATCAACCAATACTATATTATGTGTATGACGAATTTAAGTTTTTGTATGTGGTCCATCTTTTTGTTTAGTTTTTAAGTTGGCAAAGTATTAAAATGTTTAGAGAATTTTCACATTAATAAAAGCAGATAAACAATTGCAAAAAAAAAAATGTACATTATTTAATCTTATAATTGTTTTAAGGTTTGGATTTCGTGTCCGAAATTTGATAATTTTGCATCGTATTCTTCCAATTAGATCGCTTTGGTGATTTGTGCTCTAAAAATATAGCATACTTTCGGGCACACATAGACGGCGATAAAAATGGCTTGAGATCGAATAGGATGAGGCATTAGAATCATAAGGACTAACTCTAATGAACTAAGCTCGAATATGAGGTCAATTGAGAAGACAAACACTTGACCAAATTTCCCTTAGTTCGATTTTTGGCCGGCAAGCGTCATCAACTAGATGAACACTTCCGACTATATTATTAAATTCTAAATTTATCATAAGGCATGACAGGACAGGAATAATTGACAACGTTAAATAGCTGATGTTTTATTCATCATTGAGATTATAACTGTGCGAACATTCAGGCGGTGCATTGGCTTATGTTTTACAATTATAGAAAGGAACACACTTAACACTTACATAAAAAGCAGCTCAGGTTGAGCGAATATAGCAGTAACTAGGCAATATAAATTAGCTACACAAAAGCTTAAACATAAACTTATTAAATAACACTTTAACTTAGACAATGTGAATGTGAATGTAACTTAATACTATGAATTCAATTCGAATCCATTTCATAATTGATTAATACAAGCTGGTTTTCTTCATAATGCGCAGGAACTCCTCCTGATTGACTTCGCCATCGTTATCAAGGTCCGCCTCGTCAATCATCTCACGCAGCTCTTCGTCCGTCAGTGTTTCACCAAGTTCGCGTGCAACACGTTTTAAATTTTTAAATGAAATTTTTCCCGTTTCGTCATCATCGAACAAGCGGAACGCTTTCAAAATCTCCTCTTTGGTATCCTTTTCGGCCATTTTCATTGTCATCAGGTGTAGAAAGTCATTGAACGCAATCCTTCCGCTGCCGTCCTTATCGATTTCCGCTATCATCCGTTTAATTTCCTCCTTCTTTGGCTCAAAGCCCAACGCACGGATGGCAACCTTCAGTTCCTTGACCTCAATGTAGCCGGTGCACTCGTTATCGAATAGATCAAATGCCTCCTTGATGTCAGATTTTTGTGCATCGGATAGCTCAAATTTCGGTCCAGACTTCTTGCGGCCCTGCTGCGTGCCGCGTTTTGAATTCGCCGCTGTCGTTGGCCCTGGCGCTGGTGCGGAAGCCGTGGCAATGTTAGATGCAGTTACGCTCTGCTCCATTTTGTTGTTGTTTCTAAAATCTAAGATAAGTTAAATCAATTTCACAAATTTTGTTTTGGTTTATTAAGGGCAGCCGACAATAAATTTAATTTCATAACACACGCAAATGTCAAAAATGAAGACGTCACGCGTTCGCTCACGGTGCTCACCTTGACTCTGACGGGACGATAGGCCTGTGACAACAACAACTGTTACTGTAAATAGCGTATCCTTGCACTTGCGGTGGCTGCCAATTATGTGACGCCTACTCACACAACTCACAACCGGGGGTGGGTGGTGGTTTTCTTGTTGTTGTCGTTATGTTACTATAAATAAACAGCTGCAGTTCCCTAGTTGCTGCTTGTGTTACTCTAGGCTACACAAGTTGTTTGCTAACACCTGCTTGATACCCGTCGTCATTTGTTTTGTCGCAAAAAGCGTGTTTTCGTTGTACAAATTTTCAACAATATTTGTTTACCAGCCGCTGCACACAGGTTGCTTAGCAGCTATCGATAGAGTGCTCTGCGATGGATGGCATTGTGGTGGTAAACCGATAACAACCATCGCACGATACGCTTGGTAATATTTAGTGTGATTTACTTAGCCGCTTTAATTGGCGCCATTTTTAAATTTTAATTTAATTTGATTTTAAATTTAAAACAATTTTAAAATCAAATACGAATTTAGAATTCCATTAATTTCTCACAAATAAGTACGCAGGAATAAAACATTGATCAGGATCTTTAAAAAAAAAGTTCTGCCATATATTAAACAATAAAAATTAACATTTAAGCGTAATTAGCCACTAATATCAGTAGGATTAATTAATTATTTCATTAACTGTAAAATGATTGAAAAATTTACTTTAGTAGCTTATTTATATTATTTTCGAGAAAGTCTAACCCATTTATCAAAAGATGCGGGCAGCAGCGCGAAAAAGAAGAATAGACTAATTAATTACGCTTCTTGAGACAAGGCAGGCGGACAACTGGACCAGCTTCTGTTAAACGTCTACATCGGCAGCTGATTATGAATTGTGTCTCTCACTCGCCGGTTCTCGCTTTTTTGTTTTTATTTCCACATTCGCGCATAAGCTTGACAATGGTCGGGAGGAGGAGAAAGACGCAGAGGGCAAAAACTGGAAACGGTTTTGTTTTGATTTTTATATGCTAACAATATGAATGTCTTTTGATTCTTGGCAGTAATTATGTCAATGAGATTAGTACGCTGAAAATGAGGTGAATGAAAAATTTGGTGTAAATCTGAGATTGTTAACTCTTGAAATGATCTGAGTAGCACAGAATAAAATTTTGCATTTTAATTAGCACAAATAAAATTGTTTACAAAATTCAACATCAATTTAATAAAAACAGAGTAATTAAAATTTTATTTTTATGGAATGTAAATGTCGCTTTGCTTTTTCTAACCAGAACGCGACTTAAATGAAAATTAATTCGAAAATACCTTCCTTTTAGTAAAACTAATAGCTCCATGTAATTTTAAAATATTTGTTTCATTAATTGTAAATATAGTTTTCATGGAATATACATTTCTCTTCTCTTTTTTATGTGAAATGTCACTTTATTCACAATTGAAAGAGTATTTGGTATGCGACAATTTAAATCAGCTTTCCCCTACTGCTACTTTAACATTTTAGAACGTTTCTTTCTGCGCTTTTTTGATTCTTTTTTGCAGCACGCTTTGTTTGCGTATAAATAGGAGCCTCCTCAGTGCGATCGGCAACAGTTTCGTTTCGGGCGCGCACGCGCAAAGGTTCTCGCGACACAGAATTGAAAGAGTGAATCTCCATTGGAATATAGCTACACCTTTTGGAATATATATATATACAGCCGTTAAGTAAGTGTGGATGGATGAGTCAAGTGAAGTGAGAACGTGGATACTTTCTTTATGTAAACCTTTGTTGCTGCTGTTCTGTGTTATTGTGTCGATTGTTCCAACAGTAAATGGACATCAGAATGCATATGAAGTGGAATTTTTGTGTGTGTACGTGAAGTGCATAAGGAATTCTTTGTCTTGGACGAGTAGAGACTGGCCCAAACCCCGTTTTGTGACCAGGTTTATGGCTTTTTAATAGTTGCACATTAAATGCAAAAGTATTACATATAATAAACTTTATATGTGGATGAAACCGATTCACGGATATCCACATTTATTGTTTTGCTTATATTTCCTAAAAAAAATTAAAATCTTTGAATCAAAACTAACTAGTTTTAAAATTTAATTCTATAAGATTCGTGAATTTTTAACAAGTCTGGATTCTAATGACTTTTTTAATAAATTAATAAATATATTATTAATTCCAGATAGTAATTCTGTATTTAATGCAAAATTGTCAAAATTCAGGTAAATTTATGTTATTGTATATAGGGATAGTTTTATATCAAACAAATTTACCCTTAAATAAAGTTATCTTTGGGGTAGAAGCAAAAGAGCTTGTACTTTAAATATAACATTATTCATACATATTAGAGCATTATAATTTGTTAGTACTACAAGATGAAAGTTCCACGCAAGCAGATACATTCTAGTGGCTGCCTTTCACTGATGCAGAATCTTTCGTTTTGCCACATCTTTAATTTGCGAACTGGGAGCAGGATCAATGTATGCCGTTCTTGGCGTTCAATGAACCCCAAATGAAAACCTGCCCTGTTCTGCTGCTGACACTTATGAAATTTAATCGCAAAACTTGTTCAACATCTTTTCATGGGATTACATTTCTTTTCGATTACCATACATAATGTCGTCCATATTACGTCTCATTTTGTTATCGTTCATTTACCGCAACCAGAACAAAGTAATCCCCCGAAAACCGGTCAACATCAGAAAGCTCTTAACCTAATTCGGAAATCGGATTTGCATATTAGCAAAAAAAAAATATTTATAAATATATAAAAATATGTTGGCAAAACAGAGCAAGCCACGCAAATTTAAATGAGCCGAAGAGTTGTAAAGGAAGATAATTATTCAAAAGATATGAGAAATTTTAAAACTGGAAACGACGAAAGAGAAGCCAAAGAATAAGCCAAAATACAAACAGAAATCGTTTGTGGGTCATCAAGCTGAAGACAACTAAACAAATATTTAAAGCTTAAGAAGAACACCTATTATTATTACTACTATTATGTTTATTAATCAGTATTATTTGCGTTACAAAATGTTTCAATAGAATTTAAAATTAAAGTTCAATGATAGTATAATATCATTGCTATTTTCACATTTTCGATTGGTGATCGAAATTTATGTTTTTTTTTTAAGAACTTTAATTATTGTAATAAAATTCAGTATATTGCGATGAAAGATAACAGAACGTGTGAGCTAAAAATGTTCAGCGAATATTAAAACCATATCTTAATTTATAGCACGACGGCAAATTCAGCACAATACTTTAAATTAATTCCAAGTTATCAAGGTGATTTATGAATTTAATTTAAAAGTTCGCTTTGGTAAATATTTAAAAATACGGTGTAAAAGAAAGCCAGTTCTGGAAAAGCCAGAAGTACACATATGTTTATTATTTTTTTTGATATCTATGACCAATGCAATTGTATTTTTCAATTGTGGGCCTATTTCGTGACATGCCTGTCAATTAATTAAAAGTCTAGGAGACGTTAAGTTTAATAAGTTCCGGACAACACGCACAACACAAAAAATGAACAATTACTTCCCAATTTGTCAGCCAAGAAAACGCAGCTCAGCCTTAACTCATTTAAATGTGCCGCACATAAAATGAGAGGACAAAGCTGACGTGATAATGCGTGAAACTGGCTTTATAAATCATATGCAAAGCTGATGGAATGGGAAGTATAACAGCAGGCAAAAAATGAGAATAAAGTTTTTCGCGGTAAACTCATTGCAGACTCATACGATGACGCAAACAAAAACCAAAACAGCAAATATTTGGCATGCTTATTTAAACCAACACGATTTTGATTCTTTCTTGCAGCTAAAAAGAAGCGCCAAAACTAAAGAAGTGAAAGGGAGACAAGCGACAGCTTTCATAATGCGTAGAAGAGCTACGGGCATCGGACTGCTGGTTAGTCAACTACTACTACTCCTATAACTACTACTCCTACAACTACTACTAATACTATTACTACTACCACTATTCCTCCCATTACTATTACTACTACCACTATTCCTCCTATTACTACTACTACTACTACTACAACTACTCCTACTACTACTAATACTACTACTTCTACTACTACTACTACTACTAATACTACTACTACTACTACTACTACTACTATTACTATTACTACTACTACTACATTTGTTACTTAACATAAAAACAGTTGCAGTTGCTGTGCCTGTGGGCAACAGCTGCAACAGGGCACATTCGCATCGAGGCGCCCGAGGTGCACGTGGTGCCCAGCTATAAGCCAGCCTTTGTGCGCTCCGCTGTAGAGAGCATGCCCGTCGAGGAGGACCCGATTGCACTGACTCGCTTCAGCATACGACCCACATTCGGGGACACCTTCCTGCCGCTCCGCAGCGCCGTGGAGAGTGTGCCCAGCATTAATGAGAGAAACGTGGCCCAGTTGCGTGAATCCTCGCCACTACGCTCCTTTGTGCGGGACTCCGTGGAAGCACAGCCCAGCGACGATGACGATGATGATGTGAATGAGAGTGAATGGGAATCGGAACAGTTTGGAGCCAGTTATGTGCGCGACGCGCCCGAGGAGGAGCAGCAAGAAAAGTTCAGTCCCCTGTTAGAGCCGGATCCGTGGTCGGTGTCTGATAAATATGCTGCCTTTATAGCACCCAGCCCTGATGATGACTATCAGCCGCAACCTTATCGCTCGGGATCGCCACACCAGCAACTGCTGAAGTCGGTGGACATTGAGCATCTGGAGCACATTGATGAGCTCGATAACTTTACGGAGCAGCAGTTCTATGGAGCACTAGCCCAAGCGGATCTCTCGTCAAATGGCGCTGCCTATGGCGCCTTATCGCAGGTGAGGACTACAACGGAGAGAAGGAAGAACTACAACACGTCACCCAAGGTGCTCTGCTACATGTCCAATTGGGCGTTCTATCGCAAGGGCGATGGTCATTTTGTGCCAGAGCAACTGGATCCGAAGCTGTGCTCAGCAATTGTCTATTCCTTTGCTTCGCTGGATCCGGATCATTTAACTATACGCGAATTCGATCCATGGGTGGACATTGAAAATCAGTATTATAAGCGTGCTATTGCCTTGGGTGTCCCGGTCCTGATTGCCATGGGCGGCTGGACGGATTCGAGTGGTGATAAGTATTCGCGTCTGGCAGGCAATGAGATCAAGCGTAAGGTGTTTGCCTCCAGTGCGGCGGGATTTCTACAGCGGCATGGCTTCAGTGGCATACACCTGGACTGGAACTATCCCAAGTGCTGGCATAGTGATTGCTCAAAGGGACCGGCGAGTGATAGGCCAAATCTGACCAAGCTTCTGCGTGAGATCCGCTCGCAGTTGAATCGAGTGAATCCCAAGATGCAGCTGGGCGTGGCCATTTCGGGTTACAAGGAGATCATCAGCGAGGCCTATGAGCTAGCCCCACTCTCGGATATCGTGGACTATATGACGGTGATGACCTATGACTATCATGGTCCATGGGAGCATCAAACTGGCCATGTGAGTCCGCTTTATGGACGGCAGCAGGACAAGTATCCGCAGTACAACACAGATTTCACAATGCAACTGCTGGTAAAGATGGGCGCGCGTCGCGAGAAGTTGATCATGAGCATACCCTTCTACGGGCAGAGCTTCACACTCGAGCAGAGCAGTCAGAGATTGGTGGGTGAGGGTGCTCAAGCCAATGGACCCGGCGAGGCAGGCGAGCTGACCAAGCAGCCCGGCATGCTGGCCTACTATGAGATCTGTCAGCGCATCCGCAAACAGAAGTGGCAAACGGGCCGAGATTCGGACCGCAAGAGTGGTCCATATGCCATGTTCCGGGATCAGTGGGTTGGCTATGAGGATGCGGCCAGTGTGGAGGCCAAGGCACGCTATGCGGTCAACAATGATTTTGGTGGTGTGGCCGCCTGGACCGTCGACCTGGATGACTTCCAAAATCGCTGCTGCAGCGAAGCGTATCCGCTATTAAAGGCCATTAATCGAGCACTGGGTCGCCTGGACACGGAGCCGCCAACGAGAAACAATTGTGAGCGTCCACCACAACCAGTTACGCCGCAGCCACCACAGATGACGACAGTCAGTAGTGATGGATCAGTGGGTGGTAATCATAATCATCAGACGACTTCCTGGCCCAGCTGGGACGAAATGAGCAGCACAACCACACGAAGACCCATCAGCAGCTCGACCACTCGAAAATCCACCACAACAACTACCGCCTGGTGGACCAACCCTACAACAACCACAACAGCTCCCACCTGGTGGACCAAACCAACAACAACTACAACTTCAACAACAACAACAACCACGAGACGTCCCAAGCCCAGACCAACACCCACTAAAACCACAGCAAGACCACCACACACCACCATACCAGTGCCCGCGTTAGTTTATCCCGTGGTGCAGCCCTCCAACTGTGAGGCCGGTGAATTCTATCCGGATACAAATAACTGCAATGCATATTACCATTGCGTTCAAGCGGGTGAGCTGCGTCAGCAATATTGTCCCGGTGGTCTGCATTGGAATAACGAGGTCAAAGGCTGTGATTGGCCCGCTTCCGCTCAATGTTCGGTGAAGAAGCCACAGATCACTGTGAGCAAACGCACCACCACAGCAACCAGCACCACACGACGATCAACCAGCACCACACGACGATCAACCAGCACCACACGACGACCAACCAGCAGCAGCAGCACCTCTAAGAGACCCAGACGCACCACAACCACAGCGAAGCCCAGTCACAAACCACAAACAAGCAGCACTACCCATAAGCCACATCGCACTACCACAAAGAGGCCACATAAGCCACGTCCAAACCAGTCCTCACGCTGCAACGAGGGAGAGTACTACACGCATAGGAACTGTGACCAATACTACATATGTGTGAATGGAGTCCTTGTGCCCAATGAATGTGGCTCTGAACTCCACTGGGATGCCATTCGAAAGACCTGCGATTGGCCACAGAATGTTCAGTGCCTTACCACCAAGAAATATTTACGCATTGCGCAGTCCAAGTCCAGCGAGGAGGATCCTTGCAATGGGGAGGAGCGTGTCCCATATCCGGGTGATTGCAGCAAATATTTGTTCTGTCTGTGGAATCGTCTGCAAGGCGCAGATTGTCCACCCGGTCTGCACTACAATGAGGCCTTGGGCAATTGTGATTGGCCGGCGACAGCGCAGTGCAAGGAAGAAGGTGCTGCACCAGGAGATGGCTCCAGACCCCCATCCCGTCCCAAGCCACCAGCTCCGGCGAAACCAGTGCCGACAACACAACAACCAATTACGACGGCCAGACCTACCTATCCCACAGATAAACCGCAATTGGAGCAACTTGATGGTTATTACAAGGTGGTTTGTTACTTCACCAACTGGGCGTGGTATCGCAAGGGCTTGGGTCGATATACGCCCGACGACATCAACACGGATCTGTGCACCCATGTCATCTATGGTTTCGCTGTCTTGGATTACTCGGAACTCACGATTCGCACTCACGACTCCTGGGCGGACATTGATAACAATTTCTATACGCGCGTAAGTGCACTGAAGAGCAAGGGTGTCAAGGTGAGTCTGGCTCTGGGTGGCTGGAACGATTCGCAGGGTGACAAGTATAGCCGCCTGGTTAGAAATGCGGCGGCTCGTGCCAAATTTATACGACATGCCTTGGACTTTATTGAGAAATATGGATTTGAGGGCCTCGACTTGGACTGGGAGTATCCGGTGTGCTGGCAAACAGAATGCAGCAAGGGATTCGCTGATGAAAAGGAGGGTTTCACTGACTGGGTTCGCGAACTTTCGGAGGCATTCAAGCCACGCGGTCTGCTCCTCTCCACGGCTGTCTCACCAAGCAAGAAGATCATCGATGCTGGCTACAATGTGCCCGAGCTCGCCCACTACTTTGACTGGATTGCTGTGATGACCTACGATTTCCACGGGCAGTGGGATAAGAAGACGGGTCATGTGGCACCCTTGTACCATCATCCCGATGACGATTTCGATTACTTCAATGCCGTAAGTCTACACCGAATAATCTGCCATTTTATTTATTTAATGTTTGCCTCATCTATTTCAGAACTTTTCGCTCAATTATTGGATAGAGCAGGGTGCTCCTTCACGCAAGATTGTGATGGGCATGCCCTTGTATGGTCAGTCCTTTACACTGGAGAATGCCAACAACAATGGTCTGAATGCCAAGGCTCCAGGACCGGGTAAGGCGGGAGAATTCACAAAAGCAGCCGGCTTCTTGGCCTACTATGAGGTGAGTCTACAAAGAACAGCTTGTTGGATCACTTATACAAATAAAATACTACTATTTTAATCGCTTACAGATATGTGAACGTGTCAAGCATCAGGGCTGGGAGGTGGTGCAGGATGAACGTGGTCGGATGGGTCCATATGCGCGCAAGGGCACCCAATGGGTTTCCTACGATGATCCGGCCATGATACGCAAGAAATCGCAGCTGGTGCGTGCCTTGGATTTGGGTGGCGGCATGGTCTGGGCACTAGATTTAGATGACTTCCGCAATCGGTGTGGCGATGGTGTGCATCCATTGCTTCGTGAAATTCATGCGGTGCTGAAGGACCCACCCAGCGACTATGAGCCGACACGTAAGTTCATAAACATAATAAATTGCTCAACATAAAATTAAACTGAAATCAACTGCAGCTGGCCTCATCCCCGCTGAAGCGGAATCTGTGGAGGAACAACAGCTATCCAGTGAGGTGGGAACTGCTTCAGTTGAAGTCGACGCTGGGCAAGCGTCACAAGGATCAAGTGAACAAGGGAGCAGCGAAGGTGAAGATGTTCAAAGTGAGTCCGTAGATGAAACGGAAGAGGCGGTTATCGTAGCTGCGCCGCCCGAAGAGCAGTCTCAATCCATTTCCCAAGAAGCGAGCAATGAGCAGGAATACTCTCAAGAAAACGAGATTAATCCTAATGGCGACATTGAAGAGGGTGACTTTGAAATGGAAGCTACTGCTGACTCCAATGAGTACAAGGTGGTGTGCTACTTCACCAACTGGGCGTGGTATCGTCAGGGCGGTGGCAAATTTCTGCCGGAGAACATCGATGAGAATCTCTGCACGCACATTGTCTACGGATTTGCGGTGCTCAATCGTGAGAAGCTCACCATACAACCACACGACTCTTGGGCGGATCTGGACAACAAGTTTTACGAGCGCGTCGTGGCCTACAAAAAGAAGGGTGTTAAGGTAACGGTGGCCATTGGTGGCTGGAATGACTCGGCTGGGGACAAGTACGCCAGGTTGGTGCGAAGTGCTGCTGCGCGATCGAAGTTCATTCGTCACGTTATCGAGTTTATAGAGAAGTACGGATTCGATGGCCTCGACCTGGACTGGGAGTATCCGGTGTGCTGGCAGGTGGACTGCAATAAGGGCACCCCCGATGAAAAGCAGGGATTCACTGATTTGGTTCGTGAACTTTCATTGGCTTTCAGGCCAAAGGGTCTGCTGCTCTCCGCTGCCGTCTCGCCGAATAAAAAGGTCGTCGATGCTGGCTACGATGTGCCGGAACTCTCAAGCTACTTTGATTGGATAGCGGTGATGGCCTATGACTACCATGGACAGTGGGATAAGAAGACAGGTCACGTGGCGCCCATGTATGATCATCCCGATGGCACCGACACTTTCAATGCCAACTACTCCATCAACTATTGGCTGGACAGTGGGGCGGACCGCAAAAAAATTATCATGGGCATGCCCATGTATGGACAATCCTTCTCACTGGCCCAGGTCAGCGACATTCAGCTGAATGCACCAACCTATGGTGGCGGAGAGGCTGGCGAGGCAACGCGTGCTCGAGGATTCCTGGCGTACTACGAGATCTGCTCGTATATTCAGCGACGGGGCTGGAATGTGGTGCGAGATGCCAGAGGTCGCATGGGTCCCTATGCGTATTCGCGGGATCAGTGGGTCTCCTTCGATGATGCGCCCATGATAAGGCACAAGAGTGAGTACGTCCGCGCCATGGGACTGGGTGGGGCGATGATCTGGGCTCTGGATTTGGACGATTTCAAGAACGACTGCGGCTGCGAATCGTATCCTTTGCTGAAGACCATCAATCGAGTTCTACGCAATTATCCGGGACCGCATCCCAAGTGTGCTATGGAGCAGCGCGACAAAACAATGAGTAAGTGGTGTGGCAACTATATCTAAAACTGAAGCGCAAACTTAATGTTATTGCCTATATGATTTTGCAGTTGCTGGAGAAACAGGCCACTTGACGTCGCCCAAACCCACCATAAACACCGTAACTGCAGCCAACATCATGACAAGTACTCCATCCAAGCCAGATTATGGAACTACACCAAAATGCAACGGTCGCAATTACGTACCACACGATCGTGACTGCAACAAGTACTATATATGCCAACATGGCGAGCTAATCGAACAAAGGTAAGATCAACTCCTCTAATATATAATCAATTAAGTCCTCTTTAAGTACGGATCAATTTTTAGTGATAAGTTTTGTTCTTAAATACTTTCAAAAGCAACAATATTTATTTAAATGTGTTCTTCCCTTAGTAGTAAGCGTAAAAGATTATTTCACTTAACTTTTCTATCAATTTTAATACTTAATTTCCATATTTTTGCCCACTTTTTCTCCGTCAGGTGTCCGGCTGGTCTGCATTGGAACGAGAACTTCTGCGACTGGCCGAACAATGCGCATTGCTCAGTTCGAGCTGATAAAACCACGCGGTCACCAGTGATACAGCGTCCCAAGCCCACAAGCACAGCAGCTCCACCCACCAAACCCCCAACGAAGCCCACAAAGAAACCCTTGACGCCGTCCAAGCATCCCATTACACGTCCAAAGCCAACACCAGCTCCACCATTGGGCAGCAATGAGGATTACAAGGTGGTTTGCTATTTCACCAACTGGGCATGGTATCGTCCCGGCCAGGGCAAGTATGTGCCCGAGGATATTGATGAGAATCTCTGCACCCACATCGTCTACGGCTTTGCGGTGCTCAACAGCAATACGCTGACCATAAAGACGCACGATTCTTGGGCGGATATTGACAATAGGTTCTACGAACGTGTCGTCGAATATAAGAAGAAGGGATTGCGTGTAACTGTCGCCATTGGTGGCTGGAATGATTCACTGGGCAGCAAGTATGCGCGCCTGGTTCTCGATCCTAAGGCACGGGCACGTTTTATCGAGAGCATTTTGAGTTTCGTGGAGAAGTATGGATTTGAAGGCTTGGATCTCGACTGGGAGTATCCGGTGTGCTGGCAGGTGGACTGTACCAAGGGCTCAGCAGCGGAGAAGCAAGGATTTGCCGCACTCGTCCGTGAGCTATCGGAGGCATTTAAGCCACGTGGTCTGCTCCTCTCCGCTGCCGTTTCCCCGAGTAAAATGGTCATTGATGCTGGCTATGATGTACCCAAGCTCGCTCGCTACTTTGACTGGATTGCCGTGATGACGTACGACTTCCATGGACATTGGGACAAGCAGACGGGTCATGTGGCGCCGCTGTATTATGTGGAGGGCGACTCGAATCCTTATTTCAATGGCAACTTTAGCATACACTATTGGCTGGATCAGGGCACACCGGCCAACAAACTTATTATGGGCATGCCACTCTACGGCCAATCATTCTCGCTGGCGAATCCAAATTCTCGCTCGCTCAATGACAAATCAATTGGACCTGGTCAGGCGGGCACATACACCCGGGCCGGTGGCTTCTTAGCATACTATGAGATCTGCGAGAAAGTCAGCGGCGGCGGCTGGACTGTGGTGCGTGACGAGGAGGGACGCATTGGCCCCTATGCTTACAGTGGCAATCAGTGGGTCTCCTATGATGATGTCGCCGACATTCGACGCAAGGCCCAATTTGTACGCAGTTTGCGTTTGGGTGGCGGAATGGTCTGGGCTCTGGATTTGGATGATTTCCGCGGTCGCTGCGGCTGCGGCAAGCATCCCTTGCTGCGCACTCTCAACCAGGAGCTGCGGGGAATTCCCGGTCAGCGGGCCAACGATTGCACATAGTAATATACAGAGTATATATTTATTATATATATTTCATATTATACATTTATGCTAATATCATTGCTGCTGACTAGGCTCGCAATCTGTTCTCAAGATTTTTGCCAATTAGTTTTAAGCATACACACACACACACACATACAAACTATAAAATAAAAATAAAATACACATTTAAACATGAAATCATCACGTTTAACGCGCACTACTCTGAAAATACTAAGAAAAAATACATACAGTTTAGTGTGACCATGCTCTTCAAATCGCTGCCAATAGGTGGTCTGGCACGTAGCGACTAATCGACAATTTTTGTGGGCTTCAAGCTAAATTTCATGATAAATAATATTTGTTTATTCATGAAAATGTTTTAATTTAATATGCTAGAAGTAAAATTATGATAATAGTACAATTTCGGCGATATTTTACTGCATGACAGGCAACAGTATAAGTTGGCCAATTTGTAACGTGTGTGGGTCACGCTGTTCATCGTCGATTTGCTATCAAAACAGCTGTTGCCTGTTGGAATTTCAGTCGCAAAAAATACCTGCGAAACTTTGGTGAGCGCGTGAGAGAATTTTAAGGGCAAAGCTTTATTTGTTAAGCTCAACGTCGGTGTGCCTGTCGTCATCGTAATTGTCACTGGTCGTCTCAGTCGAACGGGCAACGAAGTTGCATACGCAACACATTTATTGGTTTGTGGGTCGCGGCTGCTCTTGTTTTCTGTTGCTGCTGTTTTGTTTTTGTGCGTGGCAAACGGCAGAGGCCAAAGTAAAGCTTGTGTTTTTGTTTATATACACACAGACGCGCTCGCACTCACACACACAACACACACTCATACGAAAATCTAAAATTAATGCATACACAAGCACACACCTGAGTGACGTCACAGGTCTTGATCGTGTCTCTGCAGCTCAGCAGCAGAAAAGAATTGTATAATAAGTGAATTAAAAATAGCAACAATGAGACAACAATGCCGCGATACCTTCAGGCATTTAGTGCGTCAATACCACACACAGTCAAAGCAGGCGCCACTTTTGGCCAACGGCAACAGTCGCAGACTCACCTGCAACAACAACGACAGCAGCAGACACAACATTCTGAGGCAGCAACAGCTGCAACAACAGCAGCTGAGATTGTTTACCAATAGCCGGAACTACTCCAAGTTCGGCACACACCTGAGCAGCGAGCGCGCCATGGAGCTGCTGTGCAACCTGGACGAGGACGAGCGTCACAATCTGCGGGATGCGATGTTCAAGCTGGAGGCCGACAAGGTGAAGAAACAGTTCGAAAGTAAGTGTTCAATTTGTAAATATCTTCAAAGGAAGTTTTGAATATAAATTCTCAGCTAAAGCGTGATATTAACATAATAAAAATAATAATACAAATAATAATAATAATAATACAAATAATAATAATAATAAAGAACAAAATCTGAAACCTTTTTCTTGTCGCTTTTAATAAAGAAAATTGTTGTTTCTGTTGTAATACTTTATTTTCCCATATTTAAAAACTAGATTTTTCACATTCACACAAGTTGGCAGCGCTGTAAACTGCATAAACATTAACTAATTTAAGCATAGATATTTAACTACAAAATTGATTGGGTCTGTGAGTCAAGCTTGGGGGGTTCGTGCCTGTGTCCTTTTTGGGTTCATCCTCTGTGCCATTTACATGAGACCACGTTTAGTGGCCTCTGTCGAGAAGCACATGCTGTATTCCTCGGCTGCATCGCAGTGATCCGCCGGCACAGTAAGCGCCGAACAGATGTTGCCAATCTCGAGGGCCAACTTTAGCTTATCGGGATTATTGCCGGTGTACTGCTTGGCCTTCTCGTGGCCGGCTTCCACGTCCAGTTTGCCATTGGCATCCATTACATGGAGACTCTTCATGACACAGGCGCGCAGGCATTTGCCCTCTTGCGTTGTGGAAGGCTCATGTTTGATTGCACTCTGCACATCGCTATCCGATGCACCCACTTCGGCTTTGCACTTCTCGCCCACCTCCGCGAACTTGGCCAAGACTTCCTTATCGTCAAAGGCTCGGACTAAAGCAGCGCCGAGCAGGGCGACAATTGCCAGCGAGTAAACGAAACGTTGCATGTTGTAAACTTGATTGAATTCCAAAACCAAACTGTTGAATTATACGGCAAAACAGGCGCGTTTTATAGCCGCCAGCTGTAGTCCGTCAGCTGTGAAATTACAGAGTTCAATCCGTTTAGCAACTTAACAACTTATGCAATTAATTGCCCAAATCAGTAATTAGTATAATTTACCAGATTTTTTTTTTTCAATTTCTATAGCCCTACCCCAATTTAATTGTTAGTAGCAGCGACTCCCACCACAAATAAATATAATCTGCAAAGTGTCTCAGACTAAACATATGTTTCTGTGTTTGTTTGTCGAATTGTGTCTGTTTTCAAGGCAGCGCACAGCTTTTGCTGCGTACGTGACTCCAAACGAGTCAAGAGACATCAACAAATCACCACACAGATTTCCCATTTCCTGTGAGCTCATCCTGCTAGTCTCTCTATTTATCCTTATCGCTCTCTGCCACTCGACCTCGTGCAACATGTGCCGTTTGCGCATCATTTATTCAATTGATGCATATCGCAGTGATTTGGTTTTCGACAAGCAAATCGATGGGTGGTAGAACTAATCTAAACCTGAGCTATAACTCTTGTCGTCCCTTGCTAATATGGCTGGATACTGTTTGTTTTCGATTTGCTAGTCAAATTGATGGCGGTAATCTTTTGTATATTTTACTGACAGAGTTTGCTTATTCTTAAATTCCATATTTATGCATACATTTGACGAAAATTTAAGCTTTTGGTATCTAAGGCTTTTCTTGGCATAAGTATAAAAGGATTTTTGTTGGCAACATTTGATGTTCGATATAAGGAATGCAGAAGAAACGTATTGACAGGCAGTGGCAACATTACGAGAAAATTGCATGCTGCTCATATCTGTGATCGATAAAATGCCGAGCTTATCAAATGTTGCAGGCAACCCAAGCTTTCAAGTGATTTCTCTTTTGGCAACATGTTGTAACTATAACAACTTAACACTGCAAACTTAGATACAATTGCTCTTTATTTAACTAAGCATTTTAAATAAGCTCTTTAAATATGCACATTTAGTTCCACATTTGTGTATATCTGTTTGCAAATGGCATATAAATACATATACCAAATTCGGGCAACCCATTTCTTGTTATTTTTTTGTTTTTTTCGCATGTGGTTGATGCTCATTAAAATTTCATCGGACAACAAAAAAAAACAAAAACAAATTCGGAACATTGCTCTGCCTGCTGCTTTACGCACTAAGCGTCGCTGCTGCCGGCGTGGAAACTTTCGCTCTTGCTGCTCTTGTTGGCAACACACTTTTGTGCCTCTGTAAAAAAGTTTGTTGATTAGTTTAGTTTGGTGTTGCACTTGAATTCTGTAAAATTGACTTTTAGCTATAAAAAAAAAACTGTATTTGCCAACGATTGGCAACAATCTGCCTAAATTGACCTAATCAACAGAAGAAGTTTCACGAGTTTGCACACGTAATTATTTGTTACCTGATAAGAGCGTGTTGAGTGATTTGATAAATATTTAAGCAACACAAATATTACTTGAATGAAAACGTTTAATCACGTTGCTGATTAATGTCTAACAAGTTCTTTTTATGGTAAAGCAAACTAAAGCGTTAACGTTGGTTTCTGACAACGTTGGACGCCAAAAAAAAAATTAAAAAACTAAAGAAACAACTAAAAAGGAAAAGAATAAAATGTCCTTAAAGACTACATTTAAAAAATATAAAAGTGTATTATGAATATAAGAAGAGTTAATACAAACCACAATGCTTAAACTTTCATAAGCTCGTAATAATTTTTTTGAGGTCTCCGTAACCTAGAAAGTACTTAAGTCAAATATATAGTATTCTGCATCAAGTAAAATAGTTAAACCAGAAATCTTTTAACTGTTGCATTTATTTTGGCCAAAAGACATAAACAAAGCTTTGCGTTATGGACATTCGCCTCTAAAGCTTATGGTACTTGAATAAAAAAAGCCAAGTTGATCAAATTAGCGGTTGGTGGGCACTCAAAATGCCAGCAGCAGTCATGAGAAATATCAGTTAAGTAAAATGTACAGCAATTTCTGCTCAAACAACCCTGCATAAAACGGCACAAAACTCAGAAACAGGCAATTCGTTTGCCATTAAGGGTGGTCGTGCCCCCAGCTAGTATACATACCCCCAAATATATAACTAATATCACCCACCACCCACTTGTCTGGCCTGAGCGCCAAAAAGCCCGAGCACATTGAATTATGTTCATTGTACTGTGCGAAAAAGTCATCAGCCTTGAAGCAAACATCTGCTCAAGGAGCTTTACCTCTCTTTTTACAACACTCTCCCTACCACTCTTTCTCTCTCTCTCTCTCTCTGTCTCTATCGCTTTATCCTACTCTACATCTGTCTCCTTTCTCTTTCGCTGTGTTAATATAAGGAAACCTCCTATTTGACCTAATTTCTGTCTTAACAAACGCATTGTTTCCTGTCTAGAGTTTCCATTTATCTGGGGCTCCATTTGTCACAATTAACAAAGCACACTCAAGGGCAGATAGTCGAGCACATCTGCCTCCCTTTTAACAGCTGCATCATTAATAATCTAACCGCTGGAGTTATGGGCTGTAAATGCATCACTCGAAGCGCTGAAAAATGATCCGGCAAAGTGGAAAACTTTTCACTACCATCATGCAGCAAAAATGGCAAACCTAAAAATCAGTTTACATTAAGAGTAAAATATTTTATAGTGAAACATTGGAGGAGTAACAAAAATAAATCTTTATAAATTCAGAATTTAAATTTAATCAGTTGCAAACCAAAAAAAGAATAAAATAAACAATCACATTAAATGTACTTTGTATAAAAGTAGAAAGAGCAACAGCTGTTTAGGCAAATAATAAAATTAAGTGAAAATCAATCAATCTATATAAAGTCCCTTAAACCATTACATTAATCATAATCCTACAAGAAATAAAAAGCCGTGCTATAAAACTCAATTTTATTATCAAGCATAAAATTGCTTTATATCTTGCACATTTCAAGGACCTACAAGGTTCACAAGACGCATTGAATACTGGTGTATATAAGAATTAAATTGTAAGACAAGTGAGCTTATAGTTTGCTATAAAGTTGTACTAGAACAAACTGAAAAGCCATTGTTCTACAATTTAAATCGTTTTAATTTAAAGTTTAAAAAAACTCGTTACAAACTTTAAAAAGTTTGCTATACAGTTCGGAAGAAATACGGCACAATTTGGTTGAAAAATGTGGAAGCGCATTTTAACATAATGAACCTACAGAAATGTGAGTAGAATAACCACATACTTTATATATACATATATCAATAAAAGGCTGCCAACTTTTATGACAGCATTTGGAAAGTAACGGCAACGCCCTTGTCCTTTCCATTAATGGAAATAATTCAACACTAAACGAGCCATTGATGGCTTAGCGCTGCAAAGTATGCCACATTAAAGAAAGTTTCCCGTTGCCCTTTGCAAATTGAATCAATTAAGCTGCTGCTGCTGCTGCTGCTGCTGCTGCTGTTGCTGCTACAGCTGCTGCTGCTGCTGCTGCTGCTGTTGCTGCTACAGCTGCTGCTGTTTGCTGAAGCACGTGCCGATTTCTTTGACAGCAACTCAAATATTCCGAGGCACCTGCGCCAATCCAGAGATGCCAGTGAAAGTTGCTTAGGCTCCCAGGCAACAGGCTGCTACTTCTGCTGTGTGTGTGCGTGTGTCTGTGTGTGTCTGTGTGTATATGTGTGTGCGGGTGTGCGCGCGCTTAAAAGTCATAAAACAAAGCGACTCATCGCTTGCAGAAAACGAAACAGACAAACAGACAGTCTGCCAGCAGGACTGACGTGCCAGCAAATAAGAAGTAGCATAAGAAAAGTAAAAGGGAGACAAAGAGAGATAAAAAAAAGAGAGAGAGAGAAAGAGATAGAGAGAGAAAGCAGCATGAAAAGGCAAAGCGATAAATTGAAAAATGTGTACGTTGGGCTCTCGCTGAAGCTGTAACTTAAGCCCCCTCAGCCCAGGCAGGTGTACATGACTCAATACGTACATACTAACCTAAACACACCCACACACACACACACACCTACATCCGTAAATGTATATCTGCCAGCTTAGTTTTTAAGCTCTGTTTTTGTGACCATTGATTAAACACATTGTTGCCGCAAGATTAATTGAGTTTACAAATAAAACAGCAACTACCAAAATATTTTCTTTTACCAACCATTAGCAGAATATGGTAAGCCAAAGAACGAATTTAAGTCATTCGGCTGAAAATTAAAAGAATTTTATAATTATAATAAGTACAAAATATAAGGATGCAATTACTAAACCGAAGACAAATGCCAAGAAAATGTTATGAATACGAATTTGTTATTTAGAATATTTATTAAAAATATGTTTATTAAGAATATATTTAGTCAAGTCGATATTTATTTAGCTTCCATTCCGATATATGCACATATGTTCACATTCAATTATGAATGGACTCGCGTATTCAAATAGCAGATATCTTTTAATCAGAAAAATATAAACGAATGTAATTTAATTATAACTTTATTCATATATGTCAATATTTATGATTTATATAGATTTTTCGATTATGTTAAACTGTTAAACATGTTAAACTTTAAAAACCATTAAATTTAACTGCAAATTGAAAAATACCATCAAATTCACAAGTACTTTCCTAGCACTATAATTTTAAATTGCTTTGCTCTGCGGGAATCTTGTTATTCGCATACAGTACAAAGGAACACAAAGGAGCGCATTCAAGACTACAACAATGATAATTCGTTAGTTCAACCAGAATCGTAACCCTTTTCAAGTCAATTATATTCAGCTCTTTTGACTAAAGCAACAGACACTCGCATTTACATATTCCCCAAGCATTCCACATACAAACACACCCCCTGCAAACATGGCAAACAGTTTCCAAGGTCTTCAGTTCATTTTGTCCATTTTGTGTCGCGTGCTTTTGGGCTGACCTCAGAAATTACATTTTTTATTTCGCATGCAAGCTAAATTTTCCTAGATTTCTACTTTGGTTAAATAACGGAAAAGTGTATGCATAGTCATAGTTTTAGTCGATTTAAATGCTAAACAGCAGCATACAGCCAATAAGCCCCACTAAATGTTATGCAAATTGTCTAAACACACACGCACACACACATATGTCCCAAACAGCAAACACACTCGTAGGTGAATTGTGCTGGAAAATTGAGTCTGTAGTGAAATTCTCGCTCGGCTGGCTTTCCAACTAACACACACACAAGGACACACGCCCTCAGATACTATATCATGTCTTCCTGTTGCTTCTTTTATGGCATCAGCTCCCAGCAGAAATTGCCGTGGCCAAGATAGCATCGCGGTTTGTCATCTGCGGCATTCAGGTTTTGCCTAGCGTAAAAGCCAACAGAAATAAAAGAAAAGGAAGCAAGCCAGAAGAAAAGTTAGCTTTAAGTGCGCCTCTCAGATTTCAGTTCAAAGTAAAGTTCGAGTGCTGCCTACTTTCAGGCGCCCTTTCAATTTACGCTCGCCTCGCAATTGCGTGTGTGTGCGTGTGTGTGCGTGTGTGTGTGTGTGTGCGTGTACACACATATCGCAGAGTAAACGAAAGCTCGCTCAAAAAATATATATAAGAATGACAGGGTCGAGGACAGTTGATTGCCCCAGTGGCCTCTTTATGGCAATACCCGTATTTGTGGTACGCATTGGGCATCTCCCCCAATGCAAATATATACTTTGTATATTTAAATTAACTTCTTTAAAACGGAATCTATTACTACAGATATCTTTTGGGGCTCCCCTAACTTTTAACTTTAACTGATAACTTCCATATATTTACGTATTGATTTACTAGAACTTCACGATTAAACTGATGTCCATAAAAATTGCTTATTAAAAAATGTAAACTGAAAAAATCTATTATAACAGTTGCTATGTCCATTTATTGTATAAACGTTAATACGTTTCTTTAATGAAACATGCCACAGTAAGGGTATATGCTAAGTCGAGTATTAACCTATAAACTTTGTACCGTAGGTTTTATGACATGTTTTCTGTGATTCGTTAAATCAAGTGAGAATTTCATGTTCAACACTTAACCGTCATCTAAACGACATAATTGCCACGAAAATTGCTCAGTAGCCAGGCATAAAACAAACGAACAGCCAAACCATGGTTGGTGTTTTTATGGCCAAACCAACAACACATGCACAAGTTCATATGTACACACACACACATATGTCCTTATCTATGTACATCCATCTGATGTGCGTCACCCTGTGGCAAACAACTAAGTGCGCCCTTGATTATACCACGTACTCAAGTTCCAGCGTGTAAGTTAACTATTGCAAGCTAAATAGTCTTATAAGAAATTAATCTAGCAGTTTTGATAACATATTATAAGAACATCAATATTGATGAAATTCTTATAAAACTGTAAGTTTAACATTTAACACTGTTCTCTGTTTATAGGGTATCTTATTTAGCATTATTTGAACACAAGAACAATGTCTGTTAATGTCTCCCAATTAAATTGCTCTGTGAGTAGCTATTAATTAATTGCGCTCTTTGGGAGCTATAACCATAATTACAACAACGGTAATGTGCCCTGTTTTGCTTTAGGCAAGTGTTGAACATTCTTCTTTTTGTTGATTTTCGCTTTTCGCTTTTAAGCGTTATTGTAACTCGTGCAAAGTGCTGTGTAAATTAACGGCACCCAAAAGTAGTGCTAAAGCGTGTCGCTTACACGCTTAAACACACACAGCCGTTGCATACTTTACACACACACACAAAGGCATAGAGGTGAATGCGTTTGCGGCGCGTGAAAGTGTGCAGCGTTAAACGGGCGACAGCTGAGGCCATTGCAAAATGTTAATTGAGTTTAACTGCATTTGTGCACTGTGGAGAAAAGACTCCTGTTAAGTCATAAATTCACAGAAAGGTCTGAATATATAAATTTATACTTTTATACTTTTAATAGCAATTTATTTTGAGCTATGCCACAAAAGCTATATGTTATATAAATTATGTTATGTTAGTAATATAATATCTACGTTATAAAAAACTGCTATTTCAATATAAAGAGCCAATCAACTGTTATATTTAAATTAAGCAATCATTTCGACACTCACACGTTAACGACCACGGAGACTCATAATGGACACCCGGAATGTTAATGTTAATGTTAATGGGAAAGTTCGAAATGTTGTTCATAGTGGAATAACATTACAGTATATTTCGTTTTTTTAGTGATTTTCATTTATCAAGTTATTTTTTGCAAAACTATCTTATTTTTCCCATAGTGCAGCGTGGAAAATTAAATTTTTCCTCACATACAAATGCACGCGCACACACACAGTGTACATAGGCATCCAACTGAATTTGGTAGTTTTCTTTGACATTGCAAATTTAATGCAATTTTTGAAGTGTGAATTAAACAGCAGTTGAGGTTGTGAGAGGGGAGATAGTTCATATATATAGTATATGTATATATATAGTATATAGTATATATAGTATATATAATGCAGCACACTTCTTTTATTTCAATTTAATTCAATACTCTTTCAATTGGAGTTGAATGCGTATTGCGTATAGAGATGCACAATTTCTTATTATTATTATCTGAATAAAATGGATATACTGAACACAGAAACTTTATTCGGTTGTCGTTGAACTCATTTGGGATCAAATTTAATAGTAATCAACTTTTTAAAGAATATATAATGCTATGCACTTAACCATACATACCAAATAATAGTTACACTTACCACCAGCTACTTGAAAACTCAGCTAAGACATCATGACAGACATACTCTGACATACCCTATATTTTAAAAACACTCGATTATTTGGTTAGTCATATCATCAGCAATCTATCTCAGAATATCTATCATCACACGACTTTCAATGAAGACATAATATGATTTCATATTTTATTGAATTTAATTAGTTAGTTTATTTAGTATTAGCATGTTTGCATAAGTAATTATAGAGCCGACTCATCTGTACTCTCACGTTTAATAACTATAATCTCTTTTTTATTTGCATACGCAACTTCCTCCACCTGTGTTTTGATTTTGAACAACAACGACACATTCAAACAACAACATACAACAATAAAACAATTACAACTTTAAATATACACCATAAACACCGAACAACACTTTGTCTGTCATCAAACTAAAGGTCAACTGGCTGTTGGCAGTTGGCGGACACGCTTCGGACGACTCTCCACAAAGGTGGGCCAGGTGGATCCGACCGGCACTTTTTGTGCGGTGCCCGATGAATGGCTGAAAAAGAAATTGGGTAAAAGCAACGGCAACAATTAAGGCTCGCTTGCTCACATGAAGAACATAAAGAAAACAACATTCCAATTCCAATTTAAGTTGAGAACTAATTTGGGCTTTTTTTGTTCTTCTGTTCACAGTGGAAGCGGCAGAACCACCCACCGCCAGGCAATTGTACAGCAGTAAGTACCGTGAAATAACAAACTTTTCTTTGTTTTTTTTTTATATAGCTTATATTCATTTGCAGTTTTCTTTGTGAATGCCGTGCCCTTTGTAGCCTTTGGTTTCCTTGATAATTTCATTATGATCATGGCCGTAAGTAACAATTAATAAATAAATTAATATTACCTTGAGTCGATTTATTGCATACCATTTTAGGAGAATAATTAGAAAGAGGATCTAAATATAAATAATGTGACTTTAGCAAATGTGTATAAAACAGATAGATGCATATATATTTATTCCTGATATCTGCGCTACTTATATATTAATTCTATGAATTTCGCTACCTTTCACAATGGATGTTATTCTATCTTCAGATTAACATATTTCATTCTAAATAAGCTAAATAAATATTTCATATCACATGTTAATTCAAGTTATTCTAATCATTTTCACAGGGTGAATACATTGAAAGCACACTGGGTCATTTTATAACGCTATCGACCATGGCTGCCGCTGGACTTGGCAATACTATAAGTGACGTTATGGGCATTACGATGGCCACCTATGTAGAGGAAGGATGTCAACTGTTGGGTCTCAAGCCGCCTCAGATGACGCCTGCACAGTTTGAATTGAAATCGAGCAGACGAGCTTCCAGTTGGGTACGCATACCATCACTTACATCGAGTATATCCTACAATAAATGTTTGATTTTCGCAGGGTCGCATTATGGGCATCACAGTTGGCTGCTTAATCGGCATGTGTCCCTTATGGTTTATGAAGGAAGAACCGAAAACGAGCGCAAAGGATTAGGATGACGAAATGGATGCTAACATAACAAATGAAACAGTCAATTTTATGGTGTATCCTAGCAATATTAAAATTTTAAAATTTGCCACTTTCCTAGGAAGCCATATAAATGTTTAGTTTATATCATCGTTATGATCAGACTGCATTGATTTGCATTGAATTTAAAATTGAACTTGTATTTACATTTCTACGCCATGTAAAACGAATTCATATAACACTTAAAGTACCTACTAACTAACTACTATTAACGCTCGTCTAGTTTATAAATTTAAGATTAAATGTGTTTTAGCTAATTAGTCAACTTATGCAATTTCAAGCTCGCACTGATTCTGACTGCACCTACAAATCATCGTTTTGTTTAAGTTCTAGGAATGAGCGGGCAAAAGACCCGACACGGCCAACATAATAAACAAAAACCAAACAAATGATTTGGTAATTCTCGGATTGATAATTAAACTAGTGGTAATTATATATATGGCAATGTAATGTAGCTGCCAAAGGTCCAAATGTAACACCCAAAATAGCCAGTTTTGTAGACAAATTAACTGAAATAACTATGCCAATTTGTTGTGTCTAATATTAATTGGCATTAAAATGTCTTATACTGTACAATTAAATACCAAACTCATAAAATAAAGTAAAGCCTGCCAATTCTTAAAATCTACATAAATGAACGATTAAAATGCCATTGACTATCCGATCTTTAAACTCGCCACACTGCAAAGTGCCTATAAAATGCTTTAACTATAAATATATACATTCTTACTTTTCGAAGCTGTTCCAACCATATTAAATTAAATTAAATGAATTGGCTTAAAATATATTAAAAATAAACCAGTAGCAAGTTATATACACATAGTATGTACAATATTAAAGTCCAAATTATAGAGAGCTTACCAAATAAATAAACCAAATTAAAAAATAAAATTGTTATTGAGACTTATAATATGCGCAAAAAGGAAATAAAATACTTTGTATGTATATATATATTTATTTAAATTTTTAGTTAGTTTATTTTGAAAAAATATAATTTATTAGACAAAGTTTAAAATTGATTCGACAGTTGAAAAAAATTGCACTCTCGTTATAAGTCGAAAAAAGTGAATGACATATTAACATTTTGAATTCATCAAATGTTTCAGGTCAGTAGATTAGATCAACTTTGACCACAGCTCCGGCCAACGCACTAGAAACGACTGATGCGATATTACATCACTGAGCGCTTGCCAAAAAATAGATGCATTCTTGACATGATTCCAATTTCTTGTATATTTCATAATATCGCGATCCTCAATGCCATCACTGTACTGCGACTTGATGTTGAGCCAGTGCTGTGTGTCATCCTGCTGCGTGGTGTCCTGCTCCTTACGATAATTGGGCGGCAGCAGTGGATTAGGCGGTCGGTCCAAACGTTGCCTGCGTTTCAGTTCTGTCAGTCTTGCCTCGGCACAGTATTGTTGCTCCAGTTTTAAAAGTTCCGCCTCCACATTCATAGCACTGCAATTTTCATTTGGTACAGCGACTCCAATAGTGATCTCATCGCTGACAACGGGCGCAGCTTCAGTGATATTGGGTGTGACAATCGGAGTCGTAATTGTTGTGCTAACCGTTGCCGTTGCATGCGTATCGCTTCGACGGTGCCACAGAGAGCCCGGCACTTGACTGGCAACGAAAAAGGCGCCCGCAATTGTGAACACACTCGCCGCATAGCTCAGCGCCAGCACGGCCAGGTTATTTAACAAAAATCGCATAAGAGTAAAATTGGGCAGCAGCTGCATCAGTTCGCTATACGTAAGCCAGCCGCGTCGCAATCCCTCGCGTTCAGCCAGCGTTCGTTCCACGCTGCTTAGCTTCTCAAAGAATTGTTCGTTCGATATGTATATGTTCCAGTCCTGTGTAGGAGAAACCGAAATCTATATATTAGCTAAAGTCTATATTTTAACTGATGAGATTTTCATTTACAATGGCTGTCAGAAACTCGAGTTCCATTTCCTTAAGTTTGTCCTCGGTCATGTTGCCCTCTTTCGCCCAGTCTTCCAAGTAGAAACGCTCATCGTGGCCGGCATAGAATTTCGTTGAAATCATCTGCAAGCAAAAACATAAACGAATTTATATTTACATTGATTAAAGATTATTTTTGGTTAATTATATTTATTGCAGACTGTTTGTATGAGAATATAAGTATAAGTTTATGGCAATAACTGTCTCTAAAACAATAATAAACATTCAAAAAAAATGACAAACTTGATTTAAACGCTGAGTAAGCAGTGACGTCATCGCTATGGACCACGCTAAATATAACAACAAATGCTTACATAAACAAAAAAATATGCTGCTATTGCATTCTCTTATCAGCGTTGCCAACTGTCCTCATTAAATTAAATATATACATATGTATGTATGTATATGCTAAGCCACAAAAACAAAGCAAACAAATTTGCTGGCGATCAGCTATACATGCTCACTTTTAACTACATGCATACACACATGTATATATAATACGTGTATAATTGTTTTAGAACAATTCTGTTTTTTTCAGTGCATAAGTATGCGCACATGTGCATGTACACACACACAAGATACGTGTGTATGCGTAATTGGGCTAACGGTGAGTTATCAATCAACAGGTTTTGCACGCTTAGCTCGTGATGTCAACATCAATACAATCTCCACTAACACTAACACACACACACTCACCAATGAGACAACAAAGAGCTCCTGTGGCGTGATTCTGTAGCCATAGCCCGGATCAATGATGTTCAGGCGATCCAAGTAAATTAATGCCATAATTAGGGAACATGGTGTTGCGTGCGTTTTGCCCGCCGCAATCGAGCTCAGACGGTGTAGCGAGTGGCCGCGATGTGGCTCCGAGAACAGATCGGCTGCGTACTCAGCGAAAGGCATGGAAACCTCCATGTCCGCCTCCGTTGTATCAACGCCTCCATAATAAAGCGTCTTTCGTATGCGGTTTATGAACTCGCCGTGCTGCATCACCTGCTGCAAAACGGTTAAATTCGATTAGCAATGAGTAATTAAGTGTGTCAATTGTCTCTTTATATTACCTTTTTTGGCGTTGAGGTGACGAATTTACTTCTTCGCCCCATTGAAGAAATATGTTCTGCGTTTTCAGCGTGCAAAAAGGTAGTCTTCAATAAGAATACACAGCGTTGCCACATCGATGGAAACCAACTGCTTTGTCGTTTGCTTAGAGTAGTGCTGCCATTTGCAGCAGCGCTGATTAAACGCAGTGTAATTTAACCAAAATACGATTTACTCCTATTGTATTTGTCAAATACAAATTTCGAATTTTGTATTGTGTATGTCACATAATTAGCTGATGTGCTCTGCTTATGCTATCAAGAAATGGTATACGACTATTTAATTTTGCTGCGAGTGATTTTGCCATTCGCTTGTTCCTGCAAAAACATATGGGCTAAGTAAAAACATTCACTCATCTGCGTTATTATAAAGATTACAGAGTTTAATCCAGAGATTCCCCAAGCATGTCGCGATTCAGCGGAGCTCTGCAACTGACCGACCTGGATGACTTTATAACTCCCTCACAGGTAAAATTGAAATGTGCTGCAAGCGATAAATGCATAAATTCCAATATAATTTTTGTCTTCAGGAGTGTATAAAGCCTGTGACGATAGATAAGACAAAGTCAAAGACTGGCGCTAAAATTACAGTGGAGGCTGATGGCTACTACGAGGAATCTGAGGTAAATGTTATGAATTAAATATGTATGCTGAATACGACTAACCTATAAGCCCACCACAGAGCGGCAAGCAGAAGCTACAGAAAGTTGAGATCACACTACAGGATTGCCTTGCCTGCTCCGGCTGCATTACTTCCGCGGAGGGGGTGCTAATCACCCAGCAGAGTCAAGAGGAGCTGCTCAAGGTGCTGCGCGAGAATCAAACGCTCAAAGCCTCTGGGGACAATGAACAAGTGCGCACAATTGTGTTTACAATTTCGGTGCAACCGCTGCTGAGTCTGGCGCATCGCTATGACCTTAGTTTGGAGGAAGCGGGTCGCCATTTGTCTGGCTATCTGCAACAATTGGGCGCCGATTATGTTCTGTGCACAAAGATAGCCGATGATCTAGCGCTGCTGGAGTGCCGGCAGGAGTTTGTCGAGCGTTTTCGCGACAATGCCGAGCTGAGCATGCTGAGCTCCTCGTGTCCCGGCTGGGTCTGCTATGCAGAGAAAACGCACGGCAATTTCATTCTGCCCCACATTGCCACGACACGTTCGCCTCAACAGATAATGGGTGTGTTGGTCAAACAGTTGCTGGCAGAGAAGCTGGGCGTGTCCGGCTCAAGGATTTACCACGTGACAGTCATGCCATGCTACGACAAGAAACTGGAAGCATCCCGCGAAGATTTCTATAGTGAAGCAAACAGCTCGCGTGATGTGGACTGTGTTATTACTGCAAGTGAGTGAAACTATATGCTTTCTTGGAGGTCTTTTCAGACGATTCCAATTGTGTTGTGCTTGCAGTTGAGTTGGAGCAAATGCTTCAGGCCGAGGATCAAACTTTGCAACAGTTCGCGCCAAAAGATCTGCACTGGCCATGGACGGATCAGCAGCCGGAGTCGATGCTTTGGGCGCACGAGTCGACAATGTCCGGCGGTTATGCGGAGCACATATTCAAATATGCAGCCAAAGAACTCTTCAACGAGGACACTCCCACTGAGCTGCAGTTCAAGGCGCTACGCAATCGAGACTTTAGTGAGATCTACTTGGAGAAGGAGGGTAAAGTGCTGCTCAAGTTTGCCATTGCCAATGGCTTTCGCAATATCCAAAATCTAGTGCAGAAGCTGAAGCGTGGCAAAGGGCCGGGCTATCAGTTCGTCGAAGTGATGGCCTGCCCCTCCGGCTGCATCAATGGTGGCGCCCAGGTGCGTCCCACAACGGGACAACATGTGCGCCAACTAACCCAAGAGCTGGAGGAACTCTACAAGCAGTTGCCACGCTCCAATCCCGACAATGCCCACACAAAACAGATCTATGTAGACTTCTTTGACGGAACACACACGGATAAATCCGCACAGCTTTTGCATACCAGCTATCATGCCGTGGAGAAACTAAACACAGCACTTAATATTAAATGGTGATGCAGAATATTTTTTCTTTCTTTTTTATTGGAATCCGATGGAGAAATGATTTTGAAAGTTGCTTGGCAATTAATATTTGACTTTGGTAGCAATAAATACATTTATATCGTATGTATTTTGTGTGACTAATAATTAATACGACAAATTAATGGAAAATATATTTTGACTTGAGATTTGAACTCAAAACTAGTGCTAGGAAACAAGAATATTTTCAAGCAATCGTGTCAATACTTTCCGTTAAATTATCAACAAAACAGGTTCTAATTATTGGCAACCATAATTAGATTGTGATAATTATTTAATTAGAATTGTATTATATTTGCAGTTCACATTCGGGCAATTTCCAATATCGATATTAAAATTTGATAGCTGAACTAGTTTCTCGCAGGTTGGCAGCCCCAAAAAATCGCCTAAGAAAAATCCCAAATTAATTTTCCTGGGTGGCAACCTCAGCTTAAACGTCAAATAATTTCTTTCTTTTTTCAGCCTCTTTCCGGTCGGTCTGCAGTGTGTAAGTTTCTAACTAATTTGTATACAAAAAGAATTTTAAAACATCAACTCAATGGATGTGTTTTATCGACCGCTAAGTGTGTTAAATTCATGACATGACAATGAATGTGTTACAAATGCTATTATTTCGCACTCTCTGCCTCAACAAATGGCCTATATAGCAATATAAAAACCCGAAACAAAAACATATCCGTTGAAGTTACTTTTGTTTATTCTTTTGCTAGCTGCAAAATGTGAAATTAGTTAAGAAACAAAACGCAATTAAAATCCAACCATTGGGATTGTTAAATGTGTGGTTTTATAATGAATATTAGGATATTTATTAATTTAAATTATTTGTTTACGATGATTTTGCAGTGTCGTCAAAATGCGAACGATCAACTCGAATCAGTGTGTCAAGATCCCCAAGGATATCAAGGCGTCGGTGAAGGCGCGTGTGGTCACGATCACCGGCACCCGAGGCGTCCTCAAGCGCAGCTTCAAACATCTCGCCCTGGATATGTACATGTCCGACAAGCGCACCCTTAAAGTTGAGAAATGGTTCGGCACCAAAAAGGAGCTCGCTGCCGTGCGCACCGTTTGCAGTCACATTGAGAACATGATCAAGGGTAAGCAAGGAACATGCAATTAATTACAAAAACATTGACTCATAATCCTTGGATCTCCACAGGTGTCACATTCGGTTTCCAGTACAAAATGCGTGCTGTGTACGCTCATTTCCCCATCAATTGCGTTACGTCCGAGCAGAATAGCGTAATTGAGATCCGTAACTTTTTGGGCGAGAAGTATATTCGTCGCGTGCAGATGGCACCCGGCGTGACGGTTGTCAACTCCACCGCCCAGAAGGACGAGCTCATCGTTGAGGGCAACGACATCGAGTCTGTGTCCGGATCAGCGGCGCTGATCCAACAGTCGACCACCGTCAAGAACAAGGATATCCGTAAATTCTTGGACGGTCTGTACGTGTCCGAGAAGACGACAGTTGTGAAGGTCGAAACCTAAAGCGCTTCAGTTGAAAGTTTTTAATAATAAAGGAAAACGCTGATGAAAACTTTACAACACACTTCGTTCATGTATATAGTTCCGATTAAAAATTGTTTACTTTATTGGAACTTTTCCGTAATAATTACTTTAGGAAAAAGAAGAAAATAATACAAGCAACCATTGAGGATTACAAGGGAAAATCAAAAATATGTAGAAATATCCAGTTTGTGAGTTAGTCATCGTCACCATCTTTAGAACAGAAATTTAGTCAGTCACTAACTATTATTCGTACATTCTTTAATATGTACATAACTTATAGAAAGTACAGTTGATTCCCCAGACCAGCCGCAGGGGCTCGATGTATGCTCTCGGCCACAAGGAACGCCAACTTGTGGGCATACTGACACACCGCTGGCACGCGACAGGTGCCCGACCAATTGTAATACATATGTGTCATCTTGTATGACAGTATTTGCAGCTTATCAGCGTTCAAACCCATGTTGTCGTGGATAACGTTGTAGCTGGTTGGTGACACTGTGCCCTGTTTCACGGCCTGGGAGACGAGGAAGAAATCGTAGCGCTCGGGCAATGTGATGATGTCGTCGACAACAGTACCCGGTTCGGGATTGCGCCTATTGACAAAGTACCGCGTGTTGATTCGTTTGGTGACAACAATAAATGCCATGCGACATCCGCCATCTATGCCAGCGGATTTGTATGTATGATCGAGTTGGTCCTTGAGGAACTTAATCTCAGTATTTACAACCTGGTGGAGCTGGCCATCGCCAACGCCATCGCGGAAGAACAGAATGCGTTCGGGCAATGTACCATGCAGTTGACGATATGCCTTCAAAGCACTTTGCGTGTTCAATGCCATTTGATTTGAGAGCTCCTGGCCCTTTAAGTGCTCTGTGACTGTCGAGTAGTAGTGTGTGGATTCTTTCATATCCATTGTGGCCACAAGGGCGCCATATGATTTGTTCTTATCCTTGGACGAATGGCAAACATCAAAGCCAATAGTCATTAGGCCACGCAGTGGTAGCTCAATAAACCAGGGTGCCCCGAAAATTTTAGCATTCATTTGAATCACAACTTTTGTTGCGATTGACATTAGGCCACTTGCCCGATCCGGTCGTGGCGCAATTGTACGCAGTGTCACCACCTGCGACGGCACTGGACGATCGACACATGTTCGTTTCTTGATACAACTGTATCTGTTAATGAAAAATAGAAAAATTAGTAAGTGTTCCCCAAAAAAGTTTATGTATATGTTTATGTTTTAATCGATTACCTTTCCTCATTTGGTGATCTCAAAACTAGCATTATAATTTGGGGATCCTTAGAGACAGCGTTATCGATCGATTGGGAATAGTTTCCATTGCGGTCATCTGGCATTTCATCGCTGCAACAATAATTACATTTTAGAGTCAATGACATGTGTCGATAAACAAAAAGGGTTTTTGATACGTACTAATTCGGTTCGGCAATATGCATTCTCATACCGTTCGCTACCCGTATGCAAAGCCTGACAAACTCCTGGGCTTCGCGTATGTTGCGCCGTGGCGTTATTACGATCCAGCGCTTTATATCCACATGCTTGTACATGGAGTTCTTGCGGAACTCGCCAGTCCAGTCAGCGCGTGCATCGCATGTGTAGCGTATCCCATTGCCAAAAAGTATTTTCTCCGGTGGCAAAACGCGACCGGTGACCTCTACCAATGCCGAGTCCATTTGAATATTCCACGAGTTTAGCACATCCATGCTTTCAGATGAGTTCTGTAGGCGCTGTTGAAAACCGCGCAAACGATCAATGCGACGCTCAGGCGCCAACCTGGTATACTCTCCCATAGCTTTCATTAATCTGAAGATCAAATACAGCGATTTACTTAAGCAAAACCAAGCAGAGAAAGCAAAATCAAAACTGAAATCTTACTGAAAGTTAGCTCGCATATTATCTGTTAATCCTGTAGCGCGGGCCAATTCTGGAATCAACATAATAAGTTGATTTTCGCCACCACGCATATTCTTATCCTTAGGTCGGGACACGAGCAGCGGTTGTTTAATGTCCCGAATTACAATATTATGTCGCTTAATTATTAACAAAAATTAAAATTATTTCGATATTCAATATGCACCAAGTATATTATTACCTTCTTATAATAATCAACGTAGGAAATGTCGCCTTCCTTGGTATTGAATTTAGATAGTGGAGACAATGTAAAATCAACATCATCGATGCGATAAGTGTGATTGTTGTAATCAGTCAATACAATTGTACCTAAAAGAGCAGATTCGAATATTACATGCTTTAAATTCTACCATATCAAAAATATGGGGACAGATAAGCTTACCGATCACCTCCCGCTTGTAAGCCAACTGATAGTCTTCGTAATCCTGAATGACTTGAGATAAGACACGATACAACGTATCATTTCTCATTACCTTATGCGCGATCTCAGCGCACAGGAGAATGTCCGATTCGTGTTGACGTATTGAAGTCTGATAACCTGGCCACAACTCCACATTAAATCTGTCCAAGACAATCTAGATATATACAAAAAGATTATAAACTGTAAAAAAATAAACATTTGCAAAGCCTTACCTTTGCTTGTGGATCAAACAAATTTCGGCAGACAAGTTGAAGCTTCAGCCCCTCCATGGCACGTCGTAGTATCAAATTAAGGACCTGGAAATGTTGGTTGTCCACTGCTTCAACGGTCGCAACCAGTTTTATCTTTATTTGTATGATTTCGCCGGCACGACTTTTGGTATGTAGCTCTAAACCGTGGGAGCTTCCGGGTTTCTGGTCAAACTTTTTGGTGCAGAATAAAGTAGCCCCATCAAAGATGTAGCCACCTAAAAGCTTACTGTGCTCTCTTAAGAGCCCTCTACGCAGTTTGCTACAATCCAGCTCAGGATAAAAATCCACAAAATATTGATAAATTCTCCAGTTTGGGCGGTTGATCACTCTGAAATAGTTTGTTTGAACGTTGATCTTCCGGCCAGTAACACCCATTTTTGACAACAGTCCCTCTGGCCGTGAATGAATCACATCGGTAATCAATCGTCTTCCACGAACCGAACCTCGAGCATCGCCTGCTCCTCCTTCATGAAATTAACAATGATGCCACTATTTTAGTTCAATTAATTTCACATTTCCTGAACCCATTGAAAATGAGTATAAATAAAATTGTTTTATGTAAATTTTGGTGGCGACAGTAGGCAGCATGAAGCATATCCTAGCCATGTTCGTCCGTACGTACGAAGTTCAAATTTTAAATATCGGTTATCTTATACCCCACGCAAATTACAGATTCCTTCATTTGATCGATAACTGCCTCTGGTTCGCAAATATCGATATTTCGTTAGTAAAAAGACAATTTTAAGGGCAGAGGCTTCTAATTGACATATAATATTACTAAGTAGACAATACAAGTATAGTCTGCCTAGTTACAACATGCATATGAATATTATTGATCAACTGAACAAATTTGAACAAGGTCGGATAAGAAACACTCAAGTTATAGTCGCAAATATATTCTCATATTGACCACATCTCTATCAGCAGGCGCCATTTGCAGTATTGCTTACATTTGAGTGTTAAAAACTTTTAATGCGAAGTTTCGCACTAAGGCAGAAAAATTCGCACCGAACTTTAAGAATTAAAGCAATGGTTTAATAAAGTCGCAATTTTATACATTTACTTTCTGAACAATAGGGGGTCTAAACATTGGCGCCAAAAGTATGGCGATTTACTATATTTAATTTATTTTGGTTATTTTTACAAGTGCACATGTTCTGAATCAGAAAATTGTGTTGACTTACCATCGCTACCCTCCTGGCTGCCGCTTGGCTCGGGAACAGTGGCACGTGATTGCTGCGGAGCTGAAGCCTGAGCAGATTGGCCACCCTAAATTAAAATATATGTACTTTACATTATGAGTGGGTATTGGAAGTATTGTGAAATCACATAAATCCGAGTTCCTTATAAATTATTTTTATTTTAAGAATAACAAATACACAAAAGTTAGTAGAAAAATATATGGTATTTAAAGAGAAGTTTCGCAAAGGGCCAAACATGGCCCATGTGTGCCAACATTCGACTTGACAACCGTTTTAAAGGAGTTTTAAATTCAGTCACATGTTTCCAGCATTCTTTAAAAAAAAACCTAGTTCTTTTTTTCCATTTCTTGCTGAGAGAAGCGTTATTGCCGGCAAAAATATTCTTTATGTGCATCCTTATATACATACATACATATGTATCTATGTATCAATGTATTTTTCTTTTCGCAGTATTTCTCATTTTTATTTCATCTTCCTTATGTGTTCGCATTCTGCTATGCATGTACAAACACACACATGCAACTTTGAAATTACAGTTAGAATAACCTTGAACAAATCTGAGCACATTGAAATAATGAAGAATTTCATTACAAAGTCCGTAGTAAAAAGAAAAATCAACGGTAATATCATAATTGCTTATATACACTTATACGAATATTCTTTTAATATAATATCACTACGTACCAACTGAGGACCCAGTCCTCTATTCTTTTCGTCATTGTTTTTATTTCCACGCCCACGGCCGCGTCCACGAGAGTGTCCACAGTTTGCAGGTAAATTATTCATATCTGTAGTTTAGAGAGACGCGCACAACACAATATAGCCCGCCTGAATGTCTCCGCACAAATTGAAAACTGAGCAGAAGACTGACGCTTGACTTCGAACTTCGAAGAAGATTACGCGATTATTTATCAACTGTTAAGAATTTCTGATACTTTATGGTATGTTACAAAAGTATCGATATGTGCTATTTAATTTTTTTTCGCGAAATTTATGTCTTTAAAATGTACATACGCAAGAAAGCAGACAAGAACAGCACTTTACTTAGTCTTTGATGGTTAGCTAGATTTTGTCGGTAAATATTTAGTGACTTTTATTGTCGAGACGTGTACAATAAGTGTGAAGCTCTTAAATCGATCAATTTATGAAATGTATCGATTTTCCTTGTTCTAAGAGGAAACATTTTGAAGACACTATCCGGATTTATCCGATTGATTTGCAATTTTTGTAAATGAGCTATGGCTTTTAAAATAACCAAAAAAAATTTATTTCGGGATTTAAAAATAAAGTAGACATGACGCATATATAGCACGATTGAAAGAAACCAGATTCAGTTACTGAAGTTTTAACACTTGCATTCGACTGCAGTTGCAGCAGGCCGCTGTCCGTTATTATTCAAAATGTAAACCAATTTTGACGGTCATATAACACGGAAAAATAAAAGTGTGCAAATAAGTAATAACAAACTTTAACATTTCGATTTTTTTTCATAAATAATATTGTTATATATTTATATATTTTATTAGCGTACTTTCAAATTTGGTTCCTAGTCAACATTACATAAAATTTTACTTAGTTTTCGAACACATTGAGCCTTAAAACTTGACCTTATGAAAAATTGATTTGATAGACCGACATATTCATCCGACGACAAGTTACTTCTATGTGTTAACAATTAATAAATGATCCATTACGTTCAGTCTTTTGTATATCAAGATGAACATTTCGTGAATCTAAAAAAAGAGAAATAATCAGATTAAGTTAAGTTAATCAATCATAGACAATGGTAAATTTCACAAATTACCATAACATTTTTGCTTTAAGCCATTAAGTTGTTTACTTGAATCTTTGTTCTGATTGCGTTTATATGACTGACATTTACTGTTATTCATTGGTATATTCGTCGCAATCACTCGGTAACTTCTGGGCGGTGTTTTCCTCAGGGCTATCGTTCAAGTCCTACATTTTAGAAGTCGATTAGTATACATATGTAGGACATGCGTGATGAGAACAATGAATGGGAAACAGCGAATAAAACATAACATAACAAAATTGGTTGGAAAATACAATGTAAATTTGTCAAATTTTACCTTACACATATAGTCCGTTTATACGAAAGTTCCTTAATAGAATTTTGAACTTTTCAAATGCAAAAATCTGCTTAAAACATAATGATAGTGGTATCCTTGAAATCATAAGGATGTTGTTTTCTGTTTAAAACACAATTAAATTTTTTTTTTAAAGTAATTCTAATGCAGATTTAGTCATTTAAAAAATTTTTAACCAATAATAGCGGTATGTTCACATAACAATGTATCTTAAATATTCATATATATTGTATGAACATTTTCCAAATCAATTTCAAATGCATAAATACATGTGTTGCTGGTGTTCCAATAATAATTTTCTTTTTTATTTTAAGATATAACTGCGACATAAAAGTCAAACTTTAAGTAGCTTTGCTTTAGCGGTAAATTTATGTATGTATTGTGGATTTAACCAAACAACACATGTGAATGTAAATCAAATAAAATATAAAGAGCATGCTTGATATATGTGAACTCACGCCTATACTGATTTGAAGTTATAAACGCAGTATATATGCATGTACTTGTTAGATAAGTTGGCAAAAAAAAAGCTAAGTACACACAGACGATATCGTACAATCGATATAAATATTATTTATACTTATGTATCTACTTTAGAAACATATGACACTGGTGGAATGTTCAGTTATTGGATTTACAATATACATATATATTATGTAACAATACAATTTGCATAAGATTTATTGTTTAATTGGCTGTTCTTAATTTTCAACACTAATAGCACTAACAGCCAAGTCGATATTTAAATGTACGATTTTAAATATCTTGCTTCTGCTGCCACTTAATTAACAACAAAAGTTAAGTAAAGCTAGTCGTTGCAACCAGACTATGAGTTAACTGTATAACATTCATTCTATATATTAAATTATCCTATATGTATCTAAGTATAGTTAGATCCCTGTTAATAACGAAAATCAGAATACTTTTAAATTTAATTATTTAATTTATCGCTTTAAGACAAGACAGCAAAGCGCTCTTGCTAACAACAAACTAACTTGCACAAAATTGTGATTTTTTTATACTTTGATATCGAAGGTAGAAGCTGGATTCACTAATTTTAGTAAGTTGGAATTTGGCTATCTTTGAAGGAAGTCACAAGTAGGATATGATCGTTTAAGGATAGCCATATATACCTCCCCAAATACCTTCCGTTACCCCAATCAGTCCAGTCCCAAAATCGGAAATACCCTCGACAGTTTTATCTTCACTAGTAAATATTGAATATACATTTCAGCGCCCAAGTTCAGTAAATCGATGTACTCGATTGTGTAAGTTAATAAGACCCCTTATATTTCCCACAAGTTAAAAGCAATATATATAAATAAATTCATCCGCCCTTTCCATTCCATTATTACGATTATGTCCGACTGCAACATTCTAATTGTTTTATTTAAGTGCATCTGTCTTAAAACAATAAGCTCTAGCGGTTCTTTCAAAATCATCGTTTGCTAACAAAGAAATAAATGGAATAAAATCGTTCAAAACTTAATTCAGATTTTCCATTATCAAATTATTGTTCCAGTCAATGTGTAAAGAATTTACATGTTTTTTGTTTTTGAATATCAAATAAATAATTACATCTAGAAAAAAAGCTTATTCCATAATTGTTGGGTTTATAAACTATGTATAAAAAATAAAATAAAAAAAAACAATAAGGAACCACTAAAATAACATCACAATGGTTTAACACGACTTTCAAGTCTTACAATATCAGGTACTTTAAAAAGAGAATGGTGAATTAACGGTCAAGGATCGAAATTATCACTGGCTCAAGTGAAAATAATGATTAAACTAAGATCTGAACATCTATGTTAATAAATTGGAGAAGCGATTAGAGAGGCAAATCTGTAAAGAGTGCAGCAATAAAAGGCTGCTTAAAATCGTTACTTATCATCTACAAGTGGTACAAGGTGAAAAATCAATTTCTTCTCAACACAACCAAATCACAGATTTGCTACAAATTTTGATTAGTAATTAGTACGTATATTGCATTCTGACCCTGTATGCATATGTATGTAATTTAGATAACAGCGGGACATACGCTGATGTGTGTACATCAACACTCAACTAAATATCCCATCCATATATGTATGTATTTGTATGTATTATGATGGTGCTTGTACATTTTGATATACGCTCACATTAAATCTAATTGTAATAGAAAAAAATTATATGCATAAATTATTGATACTTATGAAATACATTTTAATTCTGGCTTATCACTAGATTGTTGGTTTTGCATTTATGTATGTATATGTATGCATATGTACATATATACACGTGCAGTTAAAATTAAAGAAAATGTTCTATTAAATCACTAAGAGACCAATACAAATACGATAGCAGCGTTTATCACTTTAATATCCATCTCATTAATTTGATGAAGTAGTCCTGCAATTTTACAATTACAAAACATTGATTGTAAATTGGTTGACATTACTTTGTTGTGTGAAACAATAATAAAAATGTACAACTATTATTAATTATTAAATTCTAGTTATTAAATTATGAAAATCAATTAAATGAAACGAAATTGTGGTTGTTTTTGTTCAAAAGTGTAAAAGAGAAAAACTAAGATGCATTTTGATTTGGAGTTCTAACAATTTTTTAGCACAAAGTCTGTTTATATGATTAGATTAAAGTGGATTAGATATTCTAAGGTGTTTTTTTTGTTAATAATGTGTAAACCTAATAGTCAATATAATTTATAGAATACTTAAAAAAAAAAAACGGCAACAGCTAAGCACAGAATGAACATACAGAAATATATATATATATGTAAGCATGTTTTTCGAAAAAAGAGATTAAATATATTATTCTGATTCCGACCATGAAATAAAGTTATTATATAGTTCCATAAGCACCGCGACATTTCTTATATATTTCACTTAGCCAGATTTTAATTTCGAGTTTATTAGTTAAAATACTTACTAGATAATTAACTTGATTGATAGTATTTACTATATTAAAGTTAAGTACAATTATTTAAACGCGGGACCTATCTCTACTTAAAAACACTAACAAAAACATAACGACAATTCAGAGTAACTAAACTTTAAGTTATAGTTTTAAACATTAGTGTTAGCAACTAAATGCCAATTGATTACTTGTACAATTTATGATTATATTTTGAGAAACAGCTGCAACGGAATTACGTTCTTACTTTAATCAGTACTTTGACCTAGGCACATAAAATAACCAAAAAAAAGAAACAATATTTTTTTATTTATTTTTTTTTTAACAACTCAAATTTACTTTATACCTTTTTTAATTTGCTTTGACGCATTTTACGTAAAACCTAGTTTCTGTTACTTAAGCACAATATACGACAATGGAATAGAAATACTTGTATTCAATTAAATGCCTCTACATACAATTTTAATATACACATATATATTTATATATATATATATGCAATAACAATTTTATTCTACCTAAATGTATACAATTGTGGTTAGCAACTTTGCATTTGCGAGCCTACGAAGTTTATCTATGGGGTCAACAGATAGAACTTACGACAATAAAGAGCACGACAGCGCCAATAAAAAGATTGAATAGCTCGCCAACAGCCCTCAAATTCAATGGGATTAAGAACGTAAATATTTTGTTTGTAAATAAATGGTTTTTCTTTTGATCTTTGTACTTATTATTATTAATATTATATGCATTGGCATTGTCAATACAATACAATATTAATTAGGGTGGTGGTATGCAACATTGCCAACATTGTGATTATTATTATACTATTTTGAGCATAACCTGGTAACAGATTTCGATGTCAGAAGTCTTAATCATATTGTTTTCGTTTTTGTGTAAGGTGTACATGAGTAGTGAGCGTACTCTATAAAGAGTACAGATTTTTTGTCAAATTTTTGTTATTAATCAGTTAACACTTACCTTTTTGGCAGGCGGCGCAGGAACTTGCAAGTGAAACTTGCTCTGACAATAATCTCGCAGCAGGGCAATGCCCTCTGTGCGATTATTGGCGTATCGTGACTCCCATGCATCCAAAAGGCGATTATAATAGCGTGGCGTGTCATTATATTTTAGATACTTGTGCGTCTGATCAGTGGGAAAGATACGCTCAAGTGGTGCACAACGCGCCAACTCATCCTCGGCGATTATCAAACAGCGTACATCATCAGGCGTCAATTTTTGAAGTATTGCATCGATGTACTAACAATTTTAAAAAGCGACTTTAACTTGATGAATACATAATAAGAGTGCATTTATTTACCTCCTCACGACTTTCCATGGATTTGCGCGTGAAGTTAGTGTGCTTAACTTTTTCCTCGCGCGACAAATAGTTGATGTATAGACGCTTATCATAGCACAGTTGTGTGCCGCTTGGAAATGATAGCTCGGCGGCCAGCTCCTTTTGCTTTTCCTGACTCAATTTCGGGGGTATCTGTGTAAATAGGTTTGCATATAAATGGTTATAGAAGTATTTGTCAGTCAATTGTGCATGCTTACATTATACAAGGCAGTGTTGAGAACACCTTGAACCAATGGTGCCTTCACGTGTGCATCGAGTGGCAGTTCGGAGTGCAAGCTAGGCGATATATTGACCTCCAGTAGCCAGGGCACCAGATCCGAGTCTAAAATTACATCAAACCCAAACAGTTCAAAGCAACTATATTTGGATTCGACGTTCGCTCGAATCATGTTATTTATGCCATTCTCGCCAGCCAAAATAGTGCGCAACACTAGACTTCTGAGAGCCTCCCAGAGGCCGTCGGTGCGCACACCACGATTGGCCAAATATGTCCACAGCGATTTGATGGTCCACTTGTGGCCATGACATGCATTCACATCCTCGTTCTTGGAGTAGTTGGACGAGAACTTATTGATGCTATAGTTGGTCAAATGCATGCAGCGATCGTTTAATGTATCCGCCTTGGCGCTGTATTTAACTACGAAGTAATCAAAAGTTAAGTAGTAGATAAGAATCGTTTGAGATTAAATGCCTGGCTTACCAGAGGCAAACCGCGCTAGACCATTGTGATACATGAACACCCGCAATGGATTCACAGATGTCACAAGCACATACAGCCGCAAATCGAATTTGCTGCCATTGATTAACAGCGGCCGTTCAATGTATCTGAAATAAATTGTAATTAATAAATTAAGATTTCATTTATTTGTAGCTCCAATTTTAGGTACGCACCTCTGCACGATTAGGGGACGACGTTTGGGTATCTGGCCCCAGCGATTGACCACACGTATTCCAGCACCACGGGCACTCGCTGGTGGCTTGATAATCCATTTAGTATTGCGTTGCGCATACTTTGGCCAACGTTTGCGCAAAGCGCATAGGTCGTTGGGTATAACATATGTGCGAGGCATGAAGCCAAACTCACGGTTGCTGTGCTTCTTCATTTGCCGCTGTAAATTCTTCCAACAGGAATCTTTGCGACCGATGCGAAATGATCCCGGCAAGTGATTGATCTTCTGATAAGAACGAATTGTCTTAAAACAGGGCGACTTTAAATGCTTGCCCCAGACGCCCATCCAGTCATTGGTTTCTATAAAATGGGAATTTCGTAATTACTGATTGAAAATTGACTGTAAGCAACATACTCTTCAACATTCGCATGCCACTGTTGGCCAAGATAAGTCGGACAACTTTTGGCATTATGTTTGTCACACGCCACTTTAGCACTCGATGCAGCTCCGGCGGCACACTGGGTCCCTTTTTGGTGTTGGACGAGAAGGATAGATAGGGTGGAACGTATGGAAAGAGACTGGGCACCAGTACCGAGTCCGGATTTCTTAAATCCTCATCTGATGACTGTGACAGTAGCAAGGATGCGGAGTCCTTCGGCGATGATAATAAACGATCGCCCGAATGCGTCATCTTATACGCATGCGCCCGATAGCCATCTTCAGTGTCGGAGCTAATGCTCACCGTGTCGCTCTCATCAAAATTGGAAACTGCAGATAAAAGCAATGCAAAATAATCAATATCCGCGCATTGAGAAATCTTTTTTAGATATATGGCACTTACTGTTATCTAAATCGTCATCATCAAAATCGACGTCACGAAAATCGTTGCTTTTAACCTCTGGTTCGTCTAAAATATATTTAGTTAATTGAACTCCACCTGTACTATGACCTTTTGGATGAGGGTTTTTTACAGCCTGGTTACGCGAATTAGTCGACTGATGCTTACGTGCCAAACGGGGACTTTGACTATTATAAAGGAGAACTCGGTGCACAGTGGGCAGTACCTTCTTGGCAGTTGGCGTTGTTGTTTGTCCGCCTCGGATCCTCTTCGGCGTCAGCGGCATGCGAGGCAGAACGGGAGATTCGGTGGCATTTCGTAGTTTCTTCGATACATTATTATTGATTTTAACGACGGATTGGCCATTTTTGCTTAGGTCATTGATATTATCACCATGCTGGACGTAGCGACGATGGGTTTGTATACTTGGATCGAATTGATCATCATCATCATCATCATTATCATCATCATCATTGATTACTTTTGTGTCATACACATCTTTAATATTGATAATTTCCAAATTAGTCTCGTTGACGGGTATATCATTCCAATCGCTATCATTATAGCCGAAAGGCATTGCATTATTTTCTTTCAATAAGTAACTATCATATTCTACATTTTGATTATTATTATCATTGGATATTCCTCGACGACCATTATTGGCATTATTGGACGATCGCTTAATGGGCGTCTCTTGAAATAAGCTCATTTGTGTTTTGTAGCTGGATGATTGCGGGGCTTTGGAAAGCTTCTCAACTCCACGATTGTAAAAGTAGGAGAAATAATGCTCGTAGTGCTGATCAGTGGAATGAAAACGTGTGGTTTGCCGTTCAGAACTACAATTATAATTGGAATGGAATGCAAATGGATTAGAATGGAATGCGAAAGCAGAACTAAATTCAAAATCGTGGGAGTGTTTATAATAAAATGGATATTAAAAGTATCGTAAACATGTAAAAATAAAATGGGAAAAGGAGCATTTTCTACATTACAAATTAATTAGTGTAATCAACTATAAAATGTATAACGCAAGCAAGGGAGTATTTGTTTTTGTTTTTGTGTGTTTTTTTTTTAAGCAATTACGTTATAGAACTCCATGTTTGCTCCAGAGCGGGCGACCTTCGGTTATGCGAGTATGTGGAGCCCTCTTCCAGATATTCGCATTTATTTCTGGCTCTGAGCTGCCGCTTGAGCTGATCCTTTTCAATGATAATCTGAGGATACTTCGTTAGCTCCTGGGCGGAAGACGCATTATTAGTATGTGCATACTGTCGCACTTTATGCTGAGCGGGACCATTGTAGTAGTCGGCTTTTTGTCTTTGCTGATAAATGTGACTATTGTTGTTGGCAGCAGCAGCTGTCTTGCGGGCTGGTGCATACGAATTTGCGTAGGCATCAGAGTATTTCACTGGATCCAAAGCAGGTACTGAATAGCTGGCTCTCTCAATCTGTCTGCCGACGATCTCCTTATTTTTCGATGGACTGGGATTGGATGCACGACTTGGACTGTTTAGATTCCAAGTCGGAGCAATGACGCTTGCACTCTTATAATAATTAAATGCATTGTCAACACTGCAATAACGTACATTGTGTTCATTGCGATTTTTGCTGCTGTTGGTGTTGTTGTTGACGTTGTTATTGATTAGGTTGTTAGGCTGGCTATTGTGGTGCTTTTCGGGTGGAGCTCTTCCATACACCTCTGATGCGTTATACATGAACATATTATACTTATATCTAAATTGATTCGCGCATGCAACATGTGTTGTCACACCTGCTGAATAAACAGAATAGAGAACAATACAGTTGTGTTATGATTAAATGGAAATGTTAGAATTGGACAGCAAGAGAATCTTAATTTTGATAACATTCTAATCCCATAAAACATACACTTTGTAAACATTATTAGCCGAGTAAACAGAAAATATTTAGATAAACAATATTTGATTTTATAATTACAGGTTTTTTGTTTCGAATTTTGCAGCTTCGATTTCGAGGATTCTTCTATAATAGATTAGTTATACATATATTTATGTATTGGTATATGTTTGTATTTACATACATTAAGTGCATCAATTACAAATGTACACGTCTTTATTGTAAACACGTGTTTTTATTTATATGTTGCTCATGTTTAAGCAACGAAATTTTATTTAAAGATATTAATTTACATACCGCGTCCGAATTCGTTCGGTGACCTTCACTTTATACGGTTTGTGCTACTTTTGCAAGTAGGTATCAGCTGTTTGTGTGAGTGTGTGTGTGTGGCTGTATTCGTATTGGTGGTAGTTAAATTTAGGTCACAAACATAATATCCTTTGATAGGTTTTATAACTCATTTGCAAAGTGTGCTGCAATTTTCAATTGCAAACGTAATGTTGCTTGTGAGTCAATTGGTTAATCAAACTATAGACGTTGAAGCTTATCCAAACTTTGAAAGGCTTTTTCTTTTGCCTTAATAACTCAATCAAAGGTGATTTGTATGCAGATTTTCAATATCTATTTACCGCTACTTCTTTATTTGATAAGCCAAATGCACTTGTGTAAAATTTGCAAACGATGTTTCGTTTGTTAAACTTGTAAAACTTATAATTACGAAAAAAACACAGTGACTTATTTTTGATGTAAATTTCAATTCTAGATATATCAAACAAAATAAACAACACACAAAACCTGCGACCTCAACACGTGTAGTTCACTACTGAACTAACAGTATGGTTCTTCGTTCGCAGCATGAACGCCAAGAAAATTATGAACAACATTTACATTCCCTGTTAACTTAACAGCGAGAACTAATCCCCGCCTTTTTCCGTTACTTGCATTTGAGCTTTGCAAAAAATTAAGAATTATGCATTTTATTGTTATATTTTGAACAGAAAAGAGGGCAAAATTTGTTTTTGTAGTTTGTGCTATTTTAATGCACAAGTGAAACAAGAACGAAAACGGCAAGGAACTTGTTCTATTAGGATGCACACTGGTGGACATAATAAAGGTCAAGCTTACTAAATGACTCAATGATGTGGCGTAAAATTAGAATAAGTGTGATTTGTTTTATTATTAAAAAGTTATAATAAAAATGTTAAAGTGTAAATTGCACATATGTATATTAGTTTAATTTAAATTAACATTACTTGTTTAAAATTAATTAAGTGAAATGCAATCTTTTCGTTTGTGGACTAATAATATTTAGTTGCTGGCAAAATGTGATTTAATAAAATCCTTTCTATTACGTTGTTCTTCGACCAGCGATATGCCAGGAGCATAACTTAAAAAGTTTGGCTTGTAGAATGAGATAATGCTATCGGCATCTGAAAACAGAGAATGGAGATTAAAACATATACAAAACTTGATAGACTGATATATAGATAGAATTGTCTCACCTATGCTAGGATCGTTCCATTCCATTGCCATATTATGAAGCAGAGCTAATGCGGTAATTGTTTGCTTTGCTGATCCAAATGTGCCCAAGAGTTCACTGTCGAGAATTCCGAAGCGACGCATCCATATATTGAGACATTTAATGGCCGGCGCAAAAGTGAGTGCATGTGCATGATTATAAAGTTCTTCAGATTTCGTTTTTGGATGATGCACAGGCGTGAAGAGACTGTTGGAGCAAGATAGCGAATCATTGCCCAATAGAATGCGTCCACGAAATTCATTCTGTTCGAAACGTTCCTTAATTCGCGATAATGAAAACAGCTCGGACGCATTGTTGAGATCAAGCTCCTCCGAGAGATGTATGTCCAGATCCCTGATCTTAAACTCGCCATCTGAAACGAGCTGCAAGTGCACCAGCTCTTCGGTTGGCACCGATGATTCAGACTCGGTCCCACTGTAAGCACTTCGGTTAGCCTGCGCCCGCGAACTTTCCAGCTGTAAATGCACAGTGGTTTGGACGAGAGCGCCAATCACTTGGGGCATATTCGATAATGCCTGAAAGGAGCGCATCATGCGTTCCTTCTCGGAGAGCGTTGTCGGCATTCGAATATAGCTGGATGCTTTCGATGACAGCACGGAGGCAACACGGCGTGTTATCTTTGCCAGCGTGTGCAGTGTGACTCCATGCGCCATGGCCGTCAGTTGGGGATGCTAACAAAATGCACACAGTGAGAGAGAAGAGAGAGAGACAGAGAGCAGGAGAGATGAAGTTTAAATGTGTGTGTGGGTGTGTGTGAGTATAGCATTTACCTCAGTGCCACCGAAGAATCGAATGGCCGATAAAATTTGCAAGTCGATGGGCACTTGATTTCTTTTCATTGACTCAAAATAGTCAACTTCCAGGTCGTCGCGAACAATTTCAATAATTCGCCGCATATTCTCTTTTGTGTAGCGATATTTTTTACGGAACTCAATTTCATTCATTTCATCCAGCGGATTAAAACGCCGTCTCTTCACTTTGTTGATTTCACTTGCGTTGATTTGCTTGCTGGAGAAACCAGTTGTGTTTTTGAAATGTTCAAAGTCCTTTATATGCTGCATATCATTCAGAAATCGTTTAAATAATTTTATATCGTCCATTATGGTTCAATAATTATTTGTTTGTTTTTGTTTTCGACTTTTCTTCAATTGCGCTTTTCCCAGTTGCCTAAAAATGAAGAATGTTATTTCTGTTGTCTGTTAACTTAACACATTTCCCAACATGTTGTTAGCATAACAATTTTTGTTATCGGCACTTAAATATCGATAAGTCGCTTAAGTCGGGTAGAGATTGCAGTTTCGAAATTCGAGCATCGTTCATTTTGGTCGCATGTCTTCGCTCGCGAGGACGTTATTTACTTTTAGGAAAAAGTAGTGGACGCTTAATAACGGCAACGTAAGTGTTCGTAATGGATAACCAAGAAAGGGGACGCCGTCGTCCCTTGGACGACGTTTATCAAAGATCAGGACAGGAGCCGGTAAGTTAGTTACTAACAAATATAAATATATTGCAAACCTGTGCATGCAATATAAATTTAATATATTTCATCACATGGCATACATTTGTTTAGATGTAGTTGTATATACACAATACATACGTATGCAAACAAATACATTCGAACATATGTATATACACTTTCGAGAGCGGCATCATAAGCCATTTCTACAGTTACAAATTTTTAAATATATGTATGTGTGAAAAGAGACTGCACAAAATTCGACGCGATCGTCAATATGTTTTTGTGTGTTTTCTGTAGAACCCCGTTACCTACGATTGCGTGTACGTATGTATGTATATATGCATGTATTATCTGTATGCACGTGCTTGTAGCCAGCCACTCAGGATCAGTTTGGGTCAATTCGGGCTTGTGAATAAGAACACGCTCTGCTTTAATTTTTTTTTACTCTGCTTGTGCTTGCAAAAAGAAATACAAAACTTTTTAACCGAAATTTTTTAACAATATAATATATTTAAGGGCTGAGTTCAGGGTATATCGTAGTCGGGCTCACTCGACAACAGCATGTTTGTTTTATTGTTGATGCGGATATTTCTCCTTATATCAGTTTGGATGTGTAAAAGAGAACGAGAAGTACATATTCGTGTACTCAAGTTAATTTCTGTATAAACACAATGCGTGTGTATGTGTGTCGTTCTCAGTACTCAATAAAAATCATTCCAAACAAACCATGTGTAAACATAGCTTAAAAGGCCGAGTAGACACTATCAGTATATTTTGAATCTCAACCATGAAACGTAAAGTATGTCAAGAAATTGTTTGGACAAAAGAACTTTATATTTTCTCATTTTTAACAAAAATATTTTATTATTTAAAAATTTTGCCGAAGTTGATTTCAATAGCTTCGATTTTTATACTATGATACCGAAGATTTTGTGCAATGTCTGTCATGCTGTCTATCCGTCTGGATAAACGCAACTTTTTTCGACACCCTTAGATACTTGGAGCATATACTTGAAAGTGCTCCCAATAGATAAAGTGTTAAGATTAGAGTCCTACGTCCACTAGGGAGCTAAAAAAAATCTATATTCGAAAATCGATAAAGCCACGTCATCAATTTATCTTGTTCGCATTATTTTTGTGTACAAATTCTCAATTCATCAGAATATGTACATAGACCAAAATCACAGACAAAATACAACGCAAAAAAAAACAACGCTCATTTCTAACGGCATCTGCCAAAAAGGAAATTGCAAAATCGTAAACTTTTTTTTTGTCCACACACTTTATGTACAGTGGCGTCAAGCTTATTTCAGATGGTGTCTAGCAAAAATTTTTATTGCCTGCCATAAAATAATTATACATTATTTTTCAAAAATTCCAAAGACCCATGGCAGGTACATGTATTGACCACCGAAATGAATATATGACCCTAATAAACTGGGATTTCCCCACCCGTTAGGTCGGGTTATGTAAAAAAGTACCGCTATTTAAGATGAAAGGTTATTTCGGATGGTTACATTATGGACACCTGGGTGCCATAAAACCCGGATTTTTCTACCTAAAGTTGAATTTTTTCGGTATAAATAGACCAATCCTTTGTAGTCAGTTAAGTTTTTTCCTGCATTTCGGATGCAATAAGCCAACAAGGACCATGGACAAACGGACTACCATTGATCAACGGAAACTCATCCTGGAACACTTCAAAATTTGATATTCACTTCGAAAAATAGCTAAAATGGTCAATCTAAACACCTCAACTGTATTCCACATCATTTGGAGTTTCGTCGACGAAAATTGGACAGAGGACAAGGGCGGAATTGCACCAAACCCGATTTTCACCGAGCAGGACGAGCCAAGGATCATCAATATTTCAAGGGGAAATCTTAAGCTATCGGCTCAAAAACTGACTCAATAGGTGCAGGATGAAATAAGGAAAAAGTTCAGTGTGGAAACTGTGCTCCAAGTTCTGCACAACCATGACTTTAATGCCCGAGAACAATGGAAAAAGAAATTTGTAAAAGCAAAAATATTGGGTCTAGGATGACGTTCGTCAAAATCCACTTGGGCAAGGATTTGGAGTTCTGGAACACAGTCATATTTGAATATGAGTACAAATTCAACATTTTTTGCCAGGACGGATGGAATTATATGTGGCGACACTCCAATACTGAGCTGAGTCCCAAAAACTTAAAGGCAACAGTCAAGCACGGCGGAAGAAATGTTTTGGTATGGGCATCTATCTCGGCAGCCGGTGTCGGAAATTTGGTGATAATTGAAACAACAATGGACAGGAATGTGTACTTCGATATACAAAAGGAAAATTTACTCCAAAGTGCCGAGAGGCTGCAAACCGAAGTACTTTCCGGATCGACCAGGACAACGACCCCAAACATAAGTCCGGAATAGTACAGTCCTGGCTTATCTGGAACTGTCCCCACATCATAATTTCACCGGCCCAGCCTCCAGACTTAAATGTTATTGAAAATTTGTGGGCTCTGCTGGAAAATAACATCCGGAATTACAAGATATCCAGCAAACAAGATCTCAAAAATGTTCTGCTGGAGGAGTGGAGCAAGATCAGTCCAGAAACTACCCGGAAGCTGGTATCTTCCATGAAAAATAGGTTAAGCGAAGTTGTTAAGGCTAAAGGATATCATACTAAGTATTAACATCCTTATTTAAGTTTTTATACCCCAAATATGTAACTTTTTTTATGACCATCCGAATTAAGCTTTCATATGTATTTTGGATGTTTTCAATTTTTGACTAATTTTAGTTAATTAATTAATGTTTTAATAAAAACTAAAGTTCCTTTTTCAAATGTGATATAACATTAAACAAATTGGCATTTAAACATTTTGCGTTTTTTTCTTGTTTAAACTTTATAGTACTTTAAAATTTTTGCTAGGCATCATCTGAAATAAGCTTGTCATCACTGTACATACATTTGTGTATGTATGAATGCATATGTATATACATGTACATACATACATACATTTAAAAAAATAAAAGAAACGTCGAAATTGCTTGAGAACTGAGCGAAGCAGTTGTAAACGCGCTAAGGAACAGCCTACTGTGACATTATCCCGTTGAATCCTAAATTTGCATGTACATATGCGTATATGTTTGGCCGTCGAGAAACAAAGAACGTAGGATATCGAGTAATAATACCATGTTTTAATTTTTCACCATACATTTTATATGTTGTGGTTACTAAATTGATCATCAGTTGAACCACTCCATATTACAAAATGTCACTCTGAATTTAAAATCATGTGCCAGCTCGCACTCAAAAAGACAAGGATAGAGTGTTGCCGCAATTTTCGCACACATTCAACGGTCTTCGCGATCTGGTAGCAATGTTCCTACTTCTTTCGCACACATTTATAACCCATTAGGGCCTACTAGAAAAGTTGTGTAACTGTTCTCACCCACACATGCAGGCTCACAATAGGCTGAGTTTAGCATTTTCCCGCGCTTTTTGTCGCAGCGAAGTCAACTGAAATAATGTCCTGCGTTCGCTGCTCAACACGCAAACCCCTTAAAAATTTTGGACGCGTCGCTGCCTCGGCCCAGCCTCTGAAAAAAAAAACCAGATGCATTTTTTGTCGATGTGACGCCTCTATGTATTGTTTACTTAGCGATAGTATTAGCCAAATTAAGATTCATTGCTATCTCTGGGTATCATAATCCAAGTGAGACTGTATCGGCACAATTGTACATCGAGACCTTAACATCGTTAAATTAACTTTACGCAAACATCACAAAGCAAACTAAACATGCCGGTATAACTGGATCGATCGTGAGATTGCATACATTGATAAAGTTAAACAATTTTACAGAGATCAACTCCTGTTAAGTACTCAAGCTAGATCAGTCAACATTTTATTTAAATGTTTCTTTTTTTAACAGCAACCAAAGGTTTTTCGTGGTCAATCTGACAACACTGGCGACAGAGATAGATCGGATGCTTCAAGTTCACGCAGAGCGTCCACATCCCATGGAGCTTTCACATCCCGTGGAAATCCTGCATCCCATGGCGCTTCTACATCCCAGGCTTCTACATCGCGTAGTGCTAACGCTCCAGCAGTTAGTTCTTCACTTAATGCTCCAGTTCGCGAACAAGGCAGTGGACCCCAAAACGCTCGCAGGCGAGTTGATCGTTATGAGATTGTCAACAGCAGACCGGCGGATGTGCTCACAAAACGCGGAGAGGAGGGCAAACCCATCAAATTGATTTCGAATTATTATAGACTGAAAACTACACCGCATTGGCGTATTGTCCACTATCATGTGAATTTTGAGCCTGAGATTGAGATGGTGCGGGTACGCTGTGGCGTCTTGTCGCAGCACGCTGCTGCCTTGGGCACTGCGTACATTTTCGATGGCATGCAACTGTATTCGCTTAAGAAATTCGAGAAGGATGTTACTGTGCTGAAAGCGACTTCAAAGCAAGGCGTCGATTATACCATTACGATCAAATGTGTGGAAATTATATTGCCAGTCGATTCGCGTTTTCTGTACGTCTTAAATTTGATATTGCGTCGCTCCATGAAAGGTCTAAAACTGGAGCAGGTCGGACGTAATCTTTTCGATCCGCACGCACGAGTAATTTTTGCATTGAGAAACTGATTTGTTATGATATTAATTAAGACATACTTATTTAGGTACCTCTGCGTGAGTTCTCTATGGAACTGTGGCCCGGTTACGAGACGTCAATCCGTCAGCATGAAACAGATATATTGCTGTGCGCCGAGATCACACACAAGGTAATGCGCACCGAAACAGTTTATGATATTATGCGCCGCACCTCTGTCAATCCCGCACGCCATCAGGAAGAGTTCCGTGCCAATGTTCTGGGCTTAATTGTACTCACTGATTACAATAACAAAACTTATCGCATCAATGATGTTGATTTTGCACAAACGCCGCGTGCCACATTCAGTTGCAAGGGCAAAGACGTTAGTTTTGTTGAATACTATCAAAAGGTAAGTGCTTGTGCCTGTGCTTGAACAGTTGGATTTTGAATAATTGCCTTATCTTAAATTATAGAAATACAACATAGTCATCAGGGACCAAAACCAGCCTTTGCTTATATCCAAAAATCGAGATAAGGCCCAAAACAGCAAATGCCAACGAAATTGTTATCCTTATACCCGAGCTGTGTCGCGTAACTGGACTCACCGATAGCATGCGATCAAATTTTCAGTACGTCTCTCGTATTCACTTGCGCATCATATCGCCTGAATTAAAATCTAAACAAGATAGAACGTTGCAGACGGACGTAACCGACAGCGATACTATTATACCTTAATTTGTGTACAGTTAAGAAATACTTGAATTGCGGGGGACATCGTTATTATCGGTTTTGGGGGTGGAAGTGGGCGTGGCCCAAAAAAATTTGGGGTTCGATCTTAGTAATATACCTTCTAAGTTTGGTAACTGTAGCTCTTAAATTGCGGGAGATACAGGCATTTATCGTTTGTTGTGGGCGGGGGTGGGCGTGGTCCAAAATTTTTTCCCACAGTTATGAAGGGTGTTACTAGCAATATACCTTTAAAATTTGGTGACTTAAGTTTTCAAATTGTGTGAGATATATTACGGCACATATGCGCATTTTAAATTAATAGGGACGAAGTTCCTGGGGGCGGCGGATGTGGGCGTGGTCCAAAAAATTTATATGACAATCCTTGGAGGAGGTTACCAGCAAATTTTCGGGGATATACGGAGTTATCGATTTACAATCGGAATTGTCGATTATAGGCGCAGGTGTGGGCGTGGCACCACAAATTTGTTATCGGTTCTTAAAGGCGACTACCAGTAATATACCTACCAAATTTGACGTTCCCTACTCAAAAACTGCGGAAGATATAGCCATTTGAAAATTTTAGGGGCGGGGGTGATGGGGGCGTCGGAGGTGGGCGTGGTACATGCCGATCTTTTAAGGACCTCGCCAACAACCTACCAAAATTGGTGACTATATTCATTAAATTGTAAGAGATATGGGGATTTATTTAAAATATAGATTTTCTAGCTCCCTAGTGGATGTAGGACCAAACCCAAGACACTTTTACTTTTGAGGGTACTTTCCAGTATACGTTCCAAGTTTCAAGTCTCTATCTCTAAGGGTGTCGGAGGAACGCGCGTTCATACGGACGGACAGACAGACAGCATGACGGACATTGTACAAAACCAATATACGAGGGTGGTTTTGATGAGTACCTGACCTACATAAGAAAAACGAAAATTTTTGGAAAAATTATTTTTTATTTTTCAATATAATCCCCTTTCAGCTCTACACATTTATTCCAGCGATGCTCCAACTTTTTTATCCCCTCTAAAAAATATGATTTCTGTAGATCCGCAAAATACGTCTCCGTAGTGGCAATAACCTCCTCGTTCGACCGAAATTTCTGCCCAGCGATTGACTTTTTCAAATTTGGGAACAAGAAAAAGTCGCAAGGGGCCAAATCCGGAGAATAAGGTGGATGGGGCAGCAGTTCGTAGCGTAATTCGACCAATTTGGCCTGGGCGACGCCGGAGGTGTGAGCGGGAGCGTTATCATGGTGGAAGAGCACTTTCTTCTTCACCAAATGGGTCCGTTTCTTCTTCAACTCGGCGTCAAATCTTCCCAATAGTTCGGCATAGTAGAGCCCTGTAATCGTTCTTCCCTTCTCTAGGTAATCTATGAGGATAATACCTTTCGAATCCCAGAAAACCGTGGCCATCACCTTTCCGGCCGATGGAACAGTTTTCGCCTTCTTCGGGGCAGATTCGCCAGGTGAAGTCCACTGTTTCGACTGTTCTTTGGTCTCTGGTGTGTACCAGTGAATCCATGTTTCGTCAACAGTCACGAATCGACGCAAAAATTCCTTCGGATTACGCTTTAACAGCGCCAAACCATGCTCCGAAGTGGTCACGCGGTTGCGCTTATTGTCTGGTGTGAGCAAACGCGGCACCCATCGCGCCGATAGCTTTCTCATACCCAATATTTCATGTAGGACATGAAACACTCGTTCTGTTGAGATGCCTACTGTCTCAGCTAACTCGCGCACCTTCAACCGGCGGTCTGACAATACCAGATCATGTATTTTCTTCACTTTATCCTCCGTGGTTGCTGTTTTCGGGCCACCTGGTCGTGGCTCATCAAAAACGGACGTGCGACCACGTTGAAACTCACTAAACCAATTTTTGACGGTGGTCATCGAAGGAGCAGAGTCACCGTACACAGTATCCAAGCGTTCTTTGATTTCACTGCGTGATTTCCCCTCCAAAAAGAAGAATCGAATCACCGACTGATATTGCTCTTTTTCCATTTTTCTAAAATGCGTGGACACGACTGCTTTGACACGTGGTGAAAACAAAACTAAAAGTCCGATTTGACTGAAATTTTCACTGTGGCTGTTTAGGTTTATGTACTATACGATAGTCACGTCATATTGCAATAGTGGCGCCATCTGTCGTCAAGGTCAGGTACTCATCAAACCACCCTCGTACTATTATACCTTTTTGGTATAAAAGTATAAAAATGCATTTTTAAATTCGCTTCAGACTTATGCGTGCAATGTCCAATCATACCCGCATGAATCCAGGCAGACGCATTGAGCGTTTGCAAACTTTCAACCGACGATTGCAGACGACAGCAGAAAGCCGCAAGGTCTTGACCGACTGGAACATGGAGCTGGAGCAGAATCTAGTACAGGTTCAGGGACGTGTGATTGAGCCACAGAATATTGTCTTCAGAGCCAATAAGTATGTTTTGCCTATTCCAATGTCCCACATCTCGTAGCAGTAAAAAGTAATAATTATTCTGAACAGGGTCGGTGCTGGGGAACAAGCAGATTGGACGCGATACTTTCGGGATCAACAAATGTTTACGACACCCGCGAATGGTTTGGATCGATGGGCGGTCATTGCGCCTCAGCGCAACTTGCGTGATTTAAGACAGCTGTTGGAGAATCTGAATCGCGCTGCAAGAGGCATGGGTTTTAATATTAGTAACCCTCGCGAGTAAGTCATACAATTGAAGCACCACAAATGTTTTGTAACTAGAATCTATCTATTTATATATAAATATTAATTTTTTTTCTAGAGTAATGATTTATGATGATCGTACAGGCAGCTATATACAAGCCTTGGATGATTGCACCCGCAGTGATCCAAAAATGGTTCTCTGCCTCGTACCAAACAACAATGTTGAAAGGTTCATATATAATATACAACTTATTTATCAAATTTCAAATGCAATTTTTAAATACGTTTCATTTTATTTAGATACTCATCGATTAAAAAAAGAGGTTGTGTGGATAGAGCTGTGCCCACCCAGGTGGTAACCACCAGGGCTAATCAGAAAGGCTTGAGCGTTGCCACTAAAATTGCCATACAAATCAATTGTAAGCTGGGCTACACGCCATGGATGATCGCTATGCCAATGTCTGGCCTGATGACGATGGGCTTTGATATTGCCAAATGTACCCGTGATCGCAACAAAGCCTATGGAGCATTGGTGGCTTCGATGGACCTACAAAGAAATGCCACATTTTTTAGTACGGTCGCTGAGTGCAGCGCGTATGACGTATTGGCCAACAATTTGTGGCCAATGGTTTTGAAGGCCCTCAGAAAGTATAGGGAGGAACAGAATGCACTGCCAGCTCGCATTATATTTTATCGCGATGGCGTTAGTTCCGGTTCCTTGAAACAGTTGTTCGAATACGAGGTGAAGGATATTGTCGAGAAACTGGATGCTGAATATCAAAAGGCTCAGGCAAATCCACCAAAGTTCGCCTACATTGTGGTCACAAAATCTTCAAATACGCGTTTCTTTGACGATCGTAGGGAAAATCCACCACCGGGAACGGTCGTTGATAGTGTGGTCACGTTGCCCGAACGTTATGATTTTTATCTCGTTTCGCAGATAGTTCGCCAGGGCACAGTTTCGCCCACGAGTTATAATGTTCTCTACAGTAAGATTAATTTAAGTCCCGATCGTATACAAAAGATTACATACAAAATGTGCCATTTGTATTACAACTGGTCGGGAACTACTCGTGTTCCAGCAGTATGTCAATATGCTAAAAAGCTTGCAACGCTGGTTGGCACTAATTTACACGCCATTCCACAGAATGCGCTGGAAAAAAAATTCTATTATCTTTAATAACATGTTTGTCATTATTTTTCAGAATTCTGAAGAAATAAGTTTAAGTTTAGATATGCTAATTGTTTGAAGTTCTTGTGAAAGAAATATCCTTATGATCAAAATGAGAGCGTTTGAAGCGTACTCCCCTTATTTAATTTTTCAAAATAGCAACCCTCACCCAACAAAGATTCTAGTATTCGTGCAAGAATTGCGGTTGATGGAAGAGCTATAGCTATAAGTTTTCAAAATTACAAATCTGAATATTATTTGGAAATTTAATAAATCCGGCCGAAAGTTGCTATTTGATTTTTGAATATTATGATTAAAACAAACTACAAATTTCTTATTTCTTGTTTTTGTAACCAGTATTCTGACATAGCTATGGTCAAAAGCTCTACTGAAATATACATACGTTAGAACCGGCCAAATCATTATATAAGGCTGCTCTAGGAACAATTGACTGAAAGACTAGTTCTTGCATGCATAACTCATGTTTATCAACCAATCTCATACTTACACTGCATCTTTAAAATGTATGGATTGTATGGATGTATGGTTGACTTCGGTACAAGGGTATACATACCCTTAAATAAACAATGTGTGGAATTTTTATAGATGTCAACAGATTGACGTAGGTACTTTCTGGCTTAACTAATTGATTGCTCACGACTTTGTTACAACTTTTAGTATATTCACTTACATAGTTATATGCACATTTATTACATTTAATGTTGAATTTTTATTCGTTCACGTACATAATCGTTAATGATAAGTTCGTTCACTACATTATTCGTAACTGTTAATTTAAACGTTGTAGCCAACAATATGACGCTTGCCGATGCACTCGCCAATGTAGAACCAGAATATAACCTCAGCGGTGACGAGTGTGTTTAGCCAAGCCTCCTTAACGGAAAGGTTCTTGTAGGATCCGGTCTTTGCACTCTTGACCAGATTACCAATGCTTTGGCGAATTGCTGGAATATCACCCGGTGTTGGGGGAGTGAGCTCCACCTTGGCGTATTTTAAGAAGACATCCAACTGAGGCCTTGCTTGCACAAGCAGCCCTGTCAAAATGAAACATTACATAATTTATGAAAATAATCACGTCACGTATTCCACAATTGTAGCCGAGGAATATATCTTACTGTTTATGAGACCGGATCCTTTAGAAGCTACGCTCGCCATTTTATGATAATCCTTAAGAATATATAATTTTAGTGTTACGCAGCCAAAAAATTTATAAAGAATGTGTGAAAACCTTACCCCTACAGAATGCAATAAGACAGGGTCGTTCTACTAAATCATTAATGCGATATGTTATCGATTACGATTTGTGGAATAAAAGCCATCTATAAAATTATTGCCATGCTGACAGCTATTTTACTTGCATCATAAGTGTAAAATTTATTACTCTATGGAAAATATAAAAATTGTGTAAAAATTCCAAGACTATTGACTACATTATCGAAAGCAACTCTAAGATTCCAACTTGAAATTTCTGCAAATATATTCGATTACACATCGATAACTGCAATGCTAATGCAATTGTGCACCACTACAATAAAGGTGTGGAAATCCAAAAAGTTGACAAAAAGAAAAGCAAAAATACACAAATTGAGTGCAAATTATATTATAATCAACTTTCACAAATTACACTAAGCATAACTGTAATGTTTAGGGTTTTAACAAGGTATTAAAAAGCCTCAAACTGATATTGTTGTGAAGTGTGAAAAGTGTGCGCGTGTGTGTGTGTGTAAGGTGAGGTGAGTTGTGAGGGGGTGACGGAAACCAAATGAAATTTTAAGTGCTATCTAGTTTAACAACTTGCCAAGGAAGTTGATCATTTTGAAAGTAATATGTGCGCGTCTGTGTGTGTGTGTGTGTGTGTACTTGTGTGCAAATTTCAATCGAAATTTACATAGCCTTCATTATATTTATATGTATGTATCACACACACTCGCAAGTGCGGCGGGGCTCCAGTTGGCAAAAAAATAAAAAAAAATACAGATGAGATATATTTGCATATAGATTTCTTTCGTTTTTTTTTGTGTCAATAGCGAACGATAAAAGCAACTGAAAGACGCACTCAATAACACAAGATAATATTATGCTGTAGTAGTGAAATAGTTCTGCAGAGTGAATTGGTCATTGTGCTTATCACAATTTCGGTTCATATCTCGTGGGTGTGGTCCAGACAAAACGACAGACGACAAACGATTGGCTATAAGTGAACACATTCTCAAATACACAAACAAAATTCAGAGGGTGACTTGGCTTTCGCAAAATGTGAATACATCTTAAAAAATTGTTGCAGTGTATTTTGATTTATGTATCTTGCCAAGCAGCGTAACCCACATACAAATTATCGGTGTTTCGGTTAACGGTTTTTTTTTTTTAATTAAATTATAGATTACTTGATTTTGTAAGTCCATAATAAAATATAAATTTTTCTTTTATGTAACTTGTGGGAAACCCCACTTAAAAAACTAAACGACAATGTTACATTTTCAATTCGGTTCGTAGAATATAAACATGTTCGCACCGGTTCGATTTAAGCTCGGTTTGCAGTCTAAGAGTTAAACGCGATATAAGCTCTACTAATTTAAGGAGTTTTCTTTTGAACGCATTGTTAACATATGTAGTCGAAATCATTTAGCGGAACGAACTTGCGGCGTTGCGGTTTTCACATCTATAAAGGGGCTGCGCCGGTTGCGCAGATTTCATTAGAATGCAATTATTTACTGTTTTTTTGTTTGTTTGCAATTTGCAGTCAATGAATACGCGTTAGGCGGCCAAAGTGTTCAGTTGGAGGACTTTACGGATCTAAAACACACAAGAATATGCCGTTGCCAAAGCGATCCATTGAGCCCGTGCATGTGGCGCGATCTGTTTACCAGCAGGATGAGCTGCAGTCCGTGGAGCTGGAGACGGTGACAAACACAACACTGACAAATATAATACGACAATTGTCCTCCCTATCAAAGCACGCCGAGGATGTGTTTGGCGAGCTGGCGCGCGATGTGGGCAACATTGGAGATCGGGCGAATTCTTTGCAGGCGCGCATCGATCGGCTGGCGATTAAAGTAACGCAGCTGGACAGTACCGTCGAGGAGGTGCCACTCACTGATATAACGCGCAAGAAAGCGTTCAAATCGGCCAAGATATTCGATCAGCAGATCTTTTCACGCTCCACAATGCCCGCCCCAATGCTGGAGACATATGCGCTGTGCGATAAACCGCCGCCGTTGGACAAGCTCAATGTGTATCGCGACGATGGCAAGGATGGCCTCAAGTTCTACACGGATCCCAACTACTTCTTCGAGCTCTGGCGCCAAGAGATGCTCAAGGATACGGAGCGTGTGATGCACGACAAGGGCAAGAAAATGCATCGTCCACGACAGGAGGGCGCCGGCGGCAACGGTCCCAATAATCGACACAAGAAACGCGTCCGTACGCCACACAATACACGCGAAAAGCAGCGACTGATAGCTCTGGGACACGGCGAGACCCTGATGCCCAACAACGTCATCTATCGCACGCCCAATGCAATGCCCAATGAGGAGGCCGGATATGACAGTAAGTAGACAGACGGTCTGAGTGCTCTAAGTCTTAACTAGAGTGATAGAACTAGCAAAGCATTATATAATGTATAATGCTGTAAGTGTTTGTGTATGTGTCAAATTGGTTGTGATGATATCATTTGTATGTCAACTATTTTATGTGAACAACTTCAACTTCAAAAATGTTTCTATATAAACCCATTCGAGTGTAAATACTGAGATTGCAATCTAATCAAATTGAACACCTATTGGCCATACAAGTTCACTGACCAAGTATCTGCAGCTCAAATAGCTTTTGCTAGCATTCAAATGTTAGTAAAATATTGTGCACAATTGTTTAATGCAATGTTAGTCAAGTTTTGAACTCTTTAGAAATTTCATACAATCAAATTGCAACTCAATTCCCCCAATTCGGTGTTACAGAAATTCGTTTTATTGCTAGAATAATGCCTAGAGATTTGTGAAAAACACCTGTTATTAGCGAAAGACATATTAAATGAATTTTGTAATTTGGCTTTGAAACAGCTAAAATTTGCAGCCCCTAATTTTCTGAAAATCGGTTATCAGCTATCACAAATGGAGCACAAAAATGCGTATTTATTACTGTAATAATTTTGAAAGTGCTTTCACTTGTATGCTCGAACAACATTCAGAATGTTGTCACATTGAATGCTGTTGAACACTGATTTTAACGCCCATATATTATGTATGTTACAATGTACAATCCGTATGCACATTTAGCCCAGCTAGTCGAAATCCAAACTGTAAACGCTGACAGCGATTTGCAGATGGGGACTCTGGCTCGTCGAAGACCCGTAGAACTGCAACTAGAGCTACAGCTGCAACAGCAACAACAACAAGAACAAGAACAACAGCAACAGCTGGCTTATATCGATGATGATGATGATGATGATGATGATGTGCAAGTAGGTACGGCATCAGTGTTATGCAGCCTCGTCTGGCGTCCAAGGACGGACTGTGCTCACTTCTTGGCTTTCGTTTTGGTTCTCATTCAAAAGTTCAAAATGTTTATCCAAATTAGTGTTACCCAAAGAGTTTCATGTAATTTGAATATCCTACAATCGCTCGCTCGCTAGCTTTGCAAAGCGCCCGCTCGCAAATCGAATATGATTCATTTCATTTGTACATTCCTATATAATATAGTGCATACATATGCTCCACACATATGTACATAGCTCTTCTCGATCACATCACACTATATACATACATATACCCAGTTACATGCTTAAAATAATATTTTTACTTTGAAATCGAGCACAGCTCATTAATATGGCAAGCCTCTGCTGCTGCTAATTTCAATTCGAACCCTTCAATAATATATATGATTCCAATGCGATAGTACTAAGCGCAGCCGTTAAAATGTTATTGTATATAAAATTGGGACATTGACGATATAAACAATATATATATATATATTTATATAGATTGAGAAGTTTTGTTAATTGTTGAAAACGATTCATTGGGGGGACACCGAGAATTCAGATATGTCATTGTTGTGTGTGTTGGTTGATTTTGTTTATAGCTTTTGTTTGTTGTTGTTATTTGTCGTAATAACTATATTTTTTGTGTATACTCTACATATTCAATTTCAAGTAGCTTAAACGAACACCGCATGATCATCTCCATTTCCAGATTCAGTTAAACCCTATAATATGCTCTCACATTTGGAGAATAACAGTAATCTCACAAAGCAAACGGCTATCGCTATTACAGGTCAGATTTACAGATTAAATGCAAACACACACACACACACGCTCAATTGTGTCCGTATGTGTCTAAATGTTCCTTCATCTACTTCTATCGTACTTACTACTAATACTACTACTACTGCTACTACTATTACAACAACTACAACTATAACTTGCCATTTTAGTCGCTCCCCCCTCCCACCTACAATATAATACAATCAATATATACATATGTACTTATCTATCCATCTATACACACCTATGTGTACTTACCTATGATGCCTCTGTTGATTTAGGTTCAGATGATATCATAGAAAATATCGCACAACAATGTAAACAATTCTTTTTGCTTTTTGTTGTTGTTTAAATTCGGAACTATCAGAAAATTAAAAGAAAAATTTTTGATATTACTGTCACTAAGTAGTTTATGGTAATTACTTAATAATAGTACTCACAAATTGGCAACTAATTGGAATTTATAAATGTATAGAACAAAAACAACACCCCATTTCAAAGACACTCTGTTAGCATTAGTATTCGCTCTGATCCCACACAAAGTTTACCTAAACAGTATTTGTTTTCCTACTACTACAACTACTACTATATAAAATTTACCTGGCTGCAAATCTGGCGTACAGCTGTTGATAAAAGTTCGCCGGTATTTGTAATCCTCATTTTGGCAAATATTACACTTATCATAACTCGTAAGACTCATAAGACGTGGCCTGGAATTGCTTTTGTTAGGGAACAGTTCTGGAATATAATTCTTTCGATGTCAATATTACCAAAATCTGTATTTGATCAAAATTGCATTAGAATACAATATTTAACTAAGAGGGAGAACAAGTGAGTGCGTCGGAAAACTTAGAGTAGTATTTAGAGAGAGTAAGCTGAGAGAGCTAGATAGCTGAATGGTGAGAGAGCGCTAAGATAAGATAGAGTGAAAGGAATTACCCTGATAAATAGAGAGAGAGGAAAAGAGTACTTCTGATAGAGAGAGAATCTCTGGCTGAGATGGAAATAATCAAATTGGGAAAACATATGCTTAGATATAGTAAGAATGTAAAGTAAGAATGCTAAGCTGAGATAAGGGAAGCTAGGAAACTTTAAGACAAAGATAGAGTGAGCTGAGAGATAGAGAATGAATATTTCAAAATAAAGAGGTATTCTTTTTATAAAATATACTCTTTTTATCTCTCAGCCAACTCTCTTTTAAATCATAAAAAAAACAGAAGGCACTCTCTGTTTTTAAAATGTGCTGCTCCCTGTCTCAATTGAGAGAAGGAGAGTGAGTTAGATCAGCCACACTCTCTCTCGGCTTAGAGGGAGATAAATTGGCATAGAACAAGCTCACAAAGAGAATCTGCCTGTATGAGATCTTTAATAGTTAAAATATCACGAATACAAGATACACACTATCACCGACTAATAGAGGAGCTCATTTTAAAAATACCTTGTTTTTTTTAAATTATAAGCGAAAAATATTTAATAATGCAAGATACAACAAAAAGCTTTTCGCGCCTTAGCCAGCAATTTCCAGCCTTGCGCATAAGTCTTACTTTGTTATGCAACACGACGCACTTCCCGTGACTCTTCGCAATAATCGTTCAAAATATTTACATACATATTTATTTTTATTTATTTATTTCGTCGCATTTTTTTCTCAGCTCTACAAAAATATAATATTTTTTTGTTTTGCTTGCAAACAATTGTTTTTCCTGTTTTGCATATTTGTGTGTATCCTTTTAACCTACTTTGGATTTCTATTTGTTTCCAATTGGAGTTTCTTTATTTTTGTGTACTACAATCGTATCAAATGAATAATGAGGATATTAATGTGAATTCTGTGCATATTTATAGATATGGGCATATACGATTCGCGCCCACCGCGACCAAATTCAATTGAGTTGCGGCGCAGCTACCAGTCCGAGCAGATCGATGGCACCGGCTATGAGCAACTCACACCACAGGCAGCGGCCAATCAATATGCAGCTGCATATGGCACCAACGGCATCTCGGCCTCGTCGCATATGCATCTACAGCAGCAACATCATCATCAACAACAGCAGCAGCTTTACGACGGAACGCTCTATCACCAATCGCACGGGATCTACGGCCAGGGCGGGCAGGGCGCAATGTCGCCAGAACAGATTTATGGGCCGGGAACTCCAACGCGCAATAAGCCGCGACCATCGCAGCCGCCACCGGCGCCTCCATCGAATGGCAGCGGTGGTGGCACACCGACCACATCGAGCGCAAATACACCGACACGCGGTCGGAGTATGTCGACGAGTCGGGATGCTTTGCCACCTCCGCCGCCCGTGCCGGATGCGGTATCGCCACTGTCGGCCATGAACGGCATGGCCAGTGCTCATATGGCGGCCAAGCTGCTGGGTCGCACCAACAGCACATCGCGAGCTGGTTCTCCGCAGATGGCGCCCAGCAACAGTGCACAGAATGCCAACGACATGGTGATGGCCCAGCTGAACAACACTTTCAACAACATGGGCATTGTGAATAGCAATCAGTTGAACTCGCTTAGCGATTTGCCACCACCGCCGCCCGTGCCCGATCAGGTAAGGCAATTTCCATATCAACAATAAACATAAAATTGTTCATAATTCATTTAAATTAATTGTTTTTCTTTTTTTCAGCACTCACCAAAAATGTCGCCGCCTAATGTAGCACCACCGCCGCCACCACCTCCACCACCGGTAGATGATGGCATGGGCGCTGTCCAGATGCAGTCGCATCCACACCAAATTCTGCCCAAGGCAATGACCAATGGGGAGCTGCAGCTGTGCCAGCCAAATGGTGGAGCGCACCTTGTGAGTGCTAAAAAGATTCAGCCTCCAATTTATGATCCACGCAACGATTTGATGAAATCCATACGAGATGGTTAGTAAATGTCAAAGACCATTTTATAGTACTCCCCATATAAAACGAAACAATGTTTTATTACAGGCATTATACTGCGAAAGGTTGAAAAGTCGGAGCTAAAGGAAATTGAACGTAATACGGCTATGCTGGATGTGGCCTCGATTTTGGCCAGGCGAGTGGCCATCGAACTGTCGGAGTCTGAGGACTCCGATAGTGAAGATGACAGCGAGGGTTGGATGGAACCAAACGAAACCTCCGCTTGATCCCTGATGGCTTCGGTAAAGCTGGATAAAATTGCGAAAAACAAAAAGAAAAAGTAATTCCAAAGAAAATAATTTGATGCAGGGGTTGGGCCCCCAGCATAGACAGACAGTTGGGATTACGACAAAGCGCCAAAGCTTTTTTTTTACCATACTTTATAAGAGTATCCCTTTACCCGATAAATATCTACATACTACACGCTAAACCTTAAATCAAAATATTAATCGAATTGTATATATAATATATATGTATTAATCTGCATATGTGCATACCAAGAGTAATTATGGCTAATAATATATATGTAATCTGGTAATGAAATTATATATGATTTCCAATTACATATGTATATGTATTCATATTCATATTCGTAGCATGGCTAAGCCTAAGGCCTCTTGAGGGAATAAATACTCGTCTCGTTGATGCAGAATGCAAATAAGAATTCAAATTGCTAACTCTTGTCTTCAGTTTGCTTTGGAGCGTTACCCATGTCAAGGATTTAGCGGTATGGGCGCAAAACAAAAACTAAAATATAATTAAAAATAAAAATACATTCACATGTAGATATTGACTTGCTTTTTCGATATTAAACCGATATTAAATAATCAATAATAAATTCGAATCCAAAATGATTATTAATAATGATAGAAAAAAGGCATATTAAATACGCAAAGAGCAAGCCTTAGGTTAGAAGATTGTAAATAGAGAAAAAAAAAACACATAAGTACGTAAAAAAAAACACATATTTCAAAGAAAGAAAATCGAAAGCATTTTACACACGCTATGAAACTGCAATATCTAAAGTATATACCGTATAACTTACATACATAAATATGCAAGTACTATATATATGCATATATATATTCTAAATAAATCATAATCTTAACTGGAATTTCTAAACAATGCTAAACATGTACTCGCTCCGGTATGTACATTAGTTGTAACAAAACCGTGTATTATTTTTTATTTGAAAAGCTTATTAAATATATAATGGATATAATGCATATTTAATAATTGTTGTATATTTTATCTAATTTAAAATAAAACTATTCCAATTGAATAATATAAATGCGAACGGATTTGAGTTTATGTTTTATTAAATTATTATTACACCCTTCCACACACCCTCTACCCCTAAAATATTGTCACACTTTCACTCATCAAGCGTCTCCATTGGAGTCTTTTCTACAGTCGGCGGCTTGCCACTTAATCGATCATGTATGGTAAATGGCATTTGAATACCCGCCTGAGATTCGCGCTTTGGTGTCTCCATCTTATGCTGGCTCGAGAAGGACACATTAATGCGTCCATTGCCACGCACCGTTGACATTGCCGACGGTGGTTGATAACGCACCACTGGAGTGGCCTGTCTGTAGTCCGTTGCCGACTGCTGTTGCTTTTCCTGTTTGTTGGTGCTTTTGCTGTCATTGTTGTTGTGGTTGCTATGTGGCTTGGCGTGAGTCTCTTTACGCACCCCGACCATAAGTGCTTCCTGGCAAGAGGCTTCATGAAACTTTTTGACGCGATCTTTCATGTCACCTTCACGCTTGACTTCCTTCTCGATTTCAGCGCGCCGCTTGTTCTCGTAACGCTCCAAAGCCATCTCATCACGTTTTTTATTGCGTTCCACAATGAGATCGGCAATCTCGAGTCGCTTTTGCATTAACGCCTCTCGATTGAGCTTCTGGAACAGCTCCGGCCAGATTCCTGGTTGTTTTTTGATCAGCACAATGCGTGCCTCATGCTTGAAAATGCGACAGAAACTGGACATCTCATCAATCTCCTGGGCAAGATGCCGCTCAAAAAATATCGGTGGATTATTGAATTTTAAATACTGTGGCAGCAGGACAACATCCGGTTTGCGCGTGACCAGCCTATTGAGTTCAATTGAAATTTTGATGTCCTCCTCGGTTTGCGAAATCTGCACCATTATTATTATAATTATCAGCTACTACTAGTTGTCGTTGTTGCTATTTCGTGAATGAGCACTTGTCGAGCATTTGATGTGGGATTGCTGAGACAGTGTCTACTGCCACACAGAGTTCATTTAAATATATTTGTTTTTATTTATTTCGATTTGAATATTAACCGGCAAACGAGTTTCGCTGTATATCGATCAAACAATGATTGGCTATCCATCCCCTGTATATATTGGACACATTGGTGGAAGGAGGAGTCCTGCAAGTGCGGAGTCCACTCACGCAAGCCTCTTTTTTTGTTGCGCACACCTGTAACTCGACTAATGCCAAGTTATTTGTGGCATCAACTTAGTCATTGACCCTCGAACCTACTTATTTGCAACATGAATTGAATTAGTTACAACTCCTTTGTAGAATGCTTGAGCACGCGATTTGATTTGTTTGTTGGCAGCATAATTTCATTGTTATTGTTATAGGTTTTGCCACCAAATTGACAACTGTCTAATGTATGCTTTATGTTCTGCACGAACCGGACGATTTATACCATCGCTAAACAAATTATGAATTATAGCCATACTCATTAAAAAAAGTTCAAAAATTTAGGGCAAAGTTATTTAGAATTATATTTATGATTCAGTTTTGATTAAGCTTTCGGGTAGAACCTTAGCCACCTTTCTCGGCTCCTTTATTGTTGTCTGGGGACACTGCATCTCTCCCCAACCAATGGGTACCATGGGTATGCGATTTTTCCGTATATCACTTGCATAAGAAACAACAACACCGAGCTCTGCTTCAGCTGTGCTTAACATGAAGGATTGTTCCATTTGATTGATGACGCGTGCCAGTATGACATCGCCGGGCTTAAATGACTTGTAGATGTCCACTCGATCTTTTTCCGTTTCGCGTACATCTTCCTTGCGCAGCAGGCCACGATAGCTGCTCTCGAGCAGCACGTTCCTAACGCAAAATATCGCACATTTTGCAAATTTAGGTGTAGTCACCAGAACTCGTGCCGTGACAACATCTCCCGTTGCCGGAATGGTCAAATGGAAGCCCGGCTTGTGAACACTTACAATTTGGAACTGAAATGGAATAAGGTTATAGGTACAGGAATACTGCAACATTATGTATAAGCACCTTTTCCGTAGAGTCATCGATATTGACTATTCCTGATTTGCAGGCGTAAATGTAGCCGCCCTGCTCGTAGGTTCCCTCACCAACTATAATATTATCTTCAACGCGGCATAAGCGTTCACCAGGTAGGCAGATTAATATATCCTCCTCATTGGGAGACATATCTGCTGCATTTGTGCTCTTTTCCGTCATATTTGCTTAAAACAGCACAGAATGTTCATAAATTAATTCTGTTCATATAAATAAAAACAACAACAGGCACATGGTTTCGGCGTCTAGATATTAACAGTTTGCTGAACTGTTATTAACAGTAAACAGCTGTTTAATTGAAACATTGACCGATGCTTTTATAAAACTAATTTAATGAATACGATTTAATGAAAATTTGTTCTAATATATTTAACTATTAAATATAGTTTCAAAACTTTGATCAGCAGAAAAACTGAATTTAACTGAGAGTTATAAGAACAATATGCGCCTGCTGTCATTACAATCAATCGATTTCTATTTTCTAAACAATATATCGAATAATTTTTAATATAATGTCGGTAATAAAAGTATGTCCTCAAGAGAAAGAAAAAATAATCTAATACAATAGTGTGCATTTTTATAAATCAAGATAATATTTTAACTGATTTTAGATAATTATTAATTAATAACTATATTTTAAGATATCGACTTCAGCTGATTGAAAGGTAGCACCATCGCTGATCACAGTAATCGACAAACGATAAGACGCGCGTGTTTTTTTTAGCCGGTGTCCGTATATGTGTTTTGTTTTTTAAGGATAAATTTGATTTGACTTGTAATTCAAGATGAACAACTATACAAATATTAGTTACAGAGAGGTCATACCTAAAAATATGAATCCAGAAGAATGGATAGAAGTCGAAATAAATACAGGTTTGTTTGTTGTGTGCCTTGAGCTGATAGAAATTTTTGCAAGCGTCATGTTATAATGTTTTTACTTGTATTAATGGACAGGCACACAAAGTACGCTGCAGGATATAAAGACATTTGGAAAGTCGGGAAGCCTCTGCTACGATTGCAACGCAAACAGTCAAAATAGAAACCGCTTCATTTACTGGTAAGCAAATTGAAAACAAACTGAGTAGACAATTCACATTCACATTGCAATTGTTGTATTTAAGGCGCACATATCAAGATGTTCTGGAGCTGTCAGAGGTTAGCCTGGATATTACGTTGCTGCGCAACCATCTGCGTCTATGCTTTACGGACTCCGCCGTGCTTAATGTCTCGCTGTCCGAGCAGGCAAAAAGCGTCACATTGTTGGTGGTCACCGTTAGCAGCGTGCATCGCATTCTGTTCCCATTAGGGGGCGATGTATCATTAAGCGCAACAGCAGGAGCCGATTCGCAAACACATTCAATATTTTACGATGCGAATGAAAAGCTTAAGGATCGCAGCATATTGTATGTGCTGGATGGGACCATGGCCATAAATGTGCCACATCTTGCATCTTCCGAGATGTGTGAAGTTAGTGAGGAGGCATATTTTGCAGTCGACAACCATTCAAAGCTAATGCTATACATTATGAACTGCCGCACTGGACACACGATTTCACACGAGGTGAAGGAGCCCAATTTAATGCCACGTTTCTTATCTAACTTGAAAGGCGCTATAACGTAAGTCAATTACAGATTTAATATAATATATGTATAAAAGCATTTTCTAAATGCAATTGCAGTGGACGAGGTGAAAACTTGGAGGCAACCATTTCCATGGCATTCAGTCGCATCGATGGCGAGATGTATCTCCTGGTGCTCTATCGGGATAATAAGCTACGTTTGTGGTCAGTGGACAATTTTCAATGCGTTGCCCTACTTAGCTGTGAAGAGTCTGAAGGACCTCAGGGTCGTAAGTTCAATTTTTCGATTTATGTTTATGTATATGTTTGCGATACATAATTCTACTTCTTTTAGCGCAAAATAGTTTACTACGTAAAATAGACGATCAAAATTTTTGTGTATTTTTGTCGCATGAAAAGGACGCTGAATTCGTTTGCATTAGCATTGCACGCAATTTAAGCGATACGAACACAAAAACTTTAAGCATGGCCGTGCGTCATAAGGTTACAGCTCCTCAAATGGATCTGGCTGACTTTGATGCAACGACCTCACATATTTGGACGCTATGGAGCGATTCTGAGGGTGATTTCAATGTGTCGGCATTTTTCTTGGGCACCAAGAATTTACGTTGGGTATCGGCTGCATTGGAGCCACCACCGGACAGATATTGCCTGACCATTGAACAGGGGATCGATCCACGCCAAGCGCATTGTTCCTATATATTTCATCCCGGCCGATTTGATCGGAATGTGATTGCCAAGGCACTTTATGTAAGTTTTCTTGTTTGCAACTGTGATTAATTCTAATTATGAACGTTGCTTCTGCAGATGTTCAGACGCGTTAATATGCAATTCGATGTGAATCAACTGACAATGGCCATGCTTAAAGAGCAGGTGTGTCAGGCTGTCGAAGCTGAGATACAATATGAGTTGAAAGACTTCGAAGTGAGCGACGAGGAGTATTTAGAGATTGCGAACAAACTCTGGGAACGCTTCTACTCTTGCTGTGAGCAGTATCATATTAAGTTCTCTGAGCCCACCGGCCTGGCCGTTCTCGGCGAAATGAATGCTGTTTGCATTGTGAGAAGGCAATCGTTTGCCTTGCTTCGGCCATGTGAAATGCTGGAACACCTTATGATTATCGGTGAGAACGAAGACCAAGTGGCTGCATTTGTTGCACCATATTGCCGCAATGACTCCGATGTGGCATTGGGATTCATTGACGTAATGAAAATCATCTGTCAGTTGGAAAAGTTTCTACCCGGACATATTAAAATGAATATTGATCAGAAATTGTACCAGCGGAATGCCAATCAGATTAACAAACTGCTGATCCGAATCACTGGTGGCGATGAAGATGCTAATGGATTTACCTTGTCAAGCCAATGTGTAATGGATATCCAGAGAAAGTTAAGGACAATAAAAAAACTAGATACGGCCATAAATATGCTACTCGATTTACTCGCAATTGTAGACCAAGACGCAGATCAAGATCCCACAGGTATGTATAGAATATATATTACCCCAAACGCAAATACATGTATATATGTGTACATATATTAGATTGCTTAATGACAATTGATTTGTATTTAGGTGGCCCTACAAAGTCAACGCTCTTTCTGCAATCAAGTGGAGCATTGTTTGGCAGTGAATATGGCATTTCCATTCTAGCCGAGTCAGTCAAGCAAATGGCAATGATACGGTAAATGATCTTAATCTTAAGCACTATTTAATGCTCCTCTACTTATGAGTAATATTTTCAGCTTTGCTGTGTGCCGCAACCTTCTAATTTTACAATACATACTCCATCGATCAGCTGCGGCTGAGCAGCGCTCCGTCGTTACCAATATTAATTTCTTGAACTCCTATTATACACTCGTGTGGATCTCTGAGACACCGATTTCCCTCAATGCGCCAGTTAATTTGTAAGTATATCGTAATGATTTCCCTTTCTTATGCTGCATTTAAATTTATCTGATTTATTACTTTGCATATGCAGTGAGGTCTCAATACAGCGTCTTTTTCGAGCACAACTCTTTAGTGGTTATACGCGTCCCTATTCAAGTCAAATCCGTTTAAATAGTCAGACAACTTTGCTGTGCTTGTTTCTGCAATCAAAGGGTTTGTTTAGTGCACTTTCAATGCTGCTGAAGGACCAGAATCAGTTGGAGGATCAATTATCAATGCGACAGACGCTGTTGCAGCTGGTTGGATTTGTCAATCAGATGCTGTAAGTTGAATGTATTTTAGCCTTCGTATAAACTAATATTGGGACACATTTTGCAGTTGGCCCGATGCCTGGAATGATGTATTCCCTGAGTGGCTTTTTGGCACTTGCCATCACATTATTATTCAGGACTATGTGCGCATATTGTCTGGCTGGTGCACCGAGAAAACTGATTCGCGTATGTGCTTTGACTCAAATATATTAATATAAATTAGTATATACTAGTTAATATTTTTCTTTTGGTTAATTTCAGGCCGTTTTATGCTTGCCGTTTCCCAATTAGATTGTGGCGAACCGACAAAAGCGATTCATCTCTTTGAGCAAGTTGCCGACAGCGTGTTAAAGGAACCATTTTTATTTGAGCAAGTACTCAAAAATACTCCGCTCTATTCGAAGCTTGCGAACATTTTTAACCAACCGGACAGTAGGCCAACAGAAGAGGATGCCAAAAATGCTTTTGTGCATTATTATCTAAAAGTTATACAATTATTTGAACAAAATTCGGCATCGGATTATGTCATTCAATTGGCTGAAAGTGCAATGAACAAACTGGATGTCGAGGACCCACAGTTGCCCATGTTCCAATCGATAGTATTTAACAATCATTTGCAACTTGGTCATTATGAGGAAGCCTATCACGCTCTGGCCAATAATGCTGATACATCGAGACGCAAGGATTGCCTGCGCCAATTGGTCGTAATGTTGTTCCAGTGCAATCGATTCGATCTGCTCATGGAGCTGCCGTATGAAAATAACTTGCAGGACGAGTTCGAGAGCATTGTGGAATGTCGCGCTCGATCCATGAGCATCGATCATAATGAAGTCTATAATTTTCTGTATGCTTTCAATGCAAAAAAAGGAAATATGCGCAAAGGTAAAGTTTTTTTTTTTTTATATAGTGCAACTTATACGAAAGTGTCGTCCTCCAATAGCTGCGACTGTTATGTACGAGCAGGCGATGCGCCTCTTGGTGGACAGCGATTCACCCGATGCTCTGCAGAAGCGTTTCTCCTCTTTGCTGGTTTGCGTAAATTGCTTGTATTTGGTAGATAAGCGATATAGATGGATTGCAAAGCCTACAATTGGCGACGAGAAAATTGTCATCGATCAGGAGAATCAAGCGGATGAACCTACTAGCCAAGAAGTTGTTGTACTTGAACTGGTTGATATACGACGTGAGCTGCTGCACGCAGAGGCGCTGAAGGAACTGTCTTACCATCGCAAAGACATAAGTTCCTATAAGTTGGCAGATGCTAAAGATCTTTCCTACCTTTTGGCCACATGCGGACTGTATACAGCAGCACTAAAGCTTGCTCGTGGAAATGATTTTTCCATGCTGCCAATATTTGAGAGTCTCACAGCTGCATGCGTAAGCACCTCAGAGGCGAAATCTAAGGATGTTTGGGCTTGGTTGCAAATCAATGATTTGGCAGGTGGGTTAACAACACATGCTTGTTGTTATTCTCCTAGTATTTTATATTACTTGTTTAACCTTTATTGCAGAACTTCCACATCGCAACAATGCAACGCACATGGCTTGGTCATTGCTGCAGAAGCTGATTGTTGACCACGAGCTCAATGAAACGACTTTAATACGCAAGTGCGTTGTTAACCGAATACTAACCTTGAATGCAACTGTGCCACAATGGCTGCACAATTCCTACAAATTGGCCAATACACGGGAACTGCTCCATCTTTATGTTAAGCACAACCATTTGCTCGATGCCGCCGACTTGGCATGTGAAATGATTGCAGGCATGCTGGGCGCAGGCAGTGAATACTTTGACTTCAAGCATTCGGTGAATGTCGCAAGTCCACAACTCGCATTTCCCATTCATACAATTGATCTGCTGTTGCATGGCCTGAGAGTCAATGGGGCCAAGCACACTGAATACGAAATGGTAATGTAGTAATGCAGATTTTACATTATCTTTTATTTGTCGTCCTAATGCATTTCACCCTTTGCAGATGCGTATCAAGCTGGAAGACGAAATCGCTAGATACGTTGAGACTGTGAAGCGCACAACAGAGGACAAAATGAAATTCGCCATACTCAAGCAAAGGGAAAACCAACAGCAACTGCAATAACAGTTCGATTAGGCGCTTTTTATTTATTTTTGTGTAGGCTCATTAAAAAAAACAAATAAACTTAGATATATATATGTATGTATGTAAGAGCAGCTAGAAATCATCTGTCATTACCAGTTCGGCCAAAAATTTCTTGTATATATTCATAAATTGGGCCACAAACGCCTCTAAATGGAATATATGCTTGGCACCGTTCTGCATGCGATGCTCGTATTGTGTGGCAAACTCAAGAGTCTTTGCCTTAATGGACATATCACAGTTGTTGACCAGCTGCTCGACGAGGCCGCGGAAAATTAGATTTGGCGGTACACCCTGTGATAGCAACTCGTACAAGCGGTCGCGGATCTTCTCCAGCTTGGCGGGCGTTTGTTCGCTCACAATTTGCGTGGCAGTTTCTCGCAGATACACCTGCCAGTCCAGCTCAACGATCTCCTGCTGCGCCGTGAACGGATATTGCTGCACTTTGGATGCCTCCAGCATCAGTAGGGCTCGTCGCATGTTCCGTTCCGATTTGTCTACCACCCGCTTGGCCAACTCGGGGGGCAGGACAAGACCTTCACGCTTGCATGTGTTCTGCAGTACTGCTGTCATCTCGGTCTCACTGGGCGCTGGCACCCGAATGCCCAGGCAACGCGATCGGATAGCCGGAATGATGCGGGATGTGGAATTGACAGAGATTATTATGCGACATGTGGCAACGTACTTCTCCATGGTGCGTCGCAGCGCATGCTGAGCGTCCTTAGTCAGCTCATCTCCCTCCGAAATGACAATCACCTTGAATTCGCGCTGGCCGTTAATATCGATTTGTTGCGTTTGCGCCACCTGTTTAATTAAGTCGATGACAACGGTGCGGTCGTACATGCCAGCATCCGATGGATTCACCTCCAAGTGGTAATTGCTGCCGACAGTCATCACCTCGATCTTTCGATTCGATGGCGTTGTGAAGTTCATCGTCTCGTTGCGAAGCCTCTCCACGCCTGCACCGTACATTTCACGCAGCAAGCACATTATGCGCGTCTTTTTACCAGCGCCAGATGGGCCGTAGAACATCAGATGCGGAAAATCGCTTTGCTTGCATAGATTACGCAGATTCTCGGCCTGATCCTAATCACACAAATATTACAGTTGTAGTCATTGCATTTACAATGCGTGCTCCAAATTAATCCTTACCTTGTGATAATCCAATTTGGATAATTCACGGGGTCGATACTTGTCCACCCAGAGTGCCATGAAAGCTTAATTCTTCACAAAACAAATATAGCAAAGTATAAAAAATCTGCCGGCTTCCTTGTTGCAATGCGCGCTTTTTTCGGGTCAAAACAATCGATAGTCCACATTAATCGACATGATATTATTGCATGCAAAAGCGCGGGTAATCGCAATCGAATAAGTTGATTTCAAAAACTAAATTTGATTTGGCAATAAAAAATTGTATTTCTATTGAAGGCACAAATTTTTACATAAATTTATTCAAAGGCAGTTTCAAGAATCTCCTCGGCTTTGACAACCGTCTCACTGTGGGAGAGCGAATGGCGCAAAACATTTGCTTTACTAGAAAATCGCTTGCCACAAATATTGCAATTGTGGGGAGAAATGCCTGCATGTGCTTGCAGATGTATTTGCAGAGTGCGACGCGCGGCAAATGCCTTTCCGCATCCATTCTGGCTGCATTTAAATGGACGCAATTTGAGATGGACCGCATTGTTGTGATCTTTTAGATGGCATAGCTTTTTAAATTTTCTTCCACACGTGCTGCACTGGAATCCATCCTTGTTGTTGTGTCGCGCCAAATGGGCGTCCAAATCTTCTTGGCTGGCTTTGCCATGCGAGCAAATGGGACAACGAAACTGCGGTACCGCTGCGTGGTCATCAATGTGAATCCTGAGATCAGTCTTCTGGCGGAATGTCTTCTCACAAATAGTGCACATAAACGGACGCTCATTTGTGTGGCCCATCAGATGGATACGTAACGTTCGAGCCAATCCAAATGAGCGTTCACAAAACTCACATTTGTGTGTCCGAACGCCTTCGTGCACCAATCTCACGTGATCCGTTAAGTGGTGTTTCCGCTTGAACTCCCTTTGGCAATATGGACACTTGTTCTCAGCCTTGCAATGTACACGTCTCATGTGCACACGCAGGTGGGCTTCTGATTTGTATTCCTTGTGGCAAGTTGAGCAGCGAAGCTCATTCGAAAATTCAATGAGTGGAATTCCGACTTTTGAGTCAAAGGGATCACCATTCTTCTCACTGGTAGAGTCAATAGGAGTGATTCTGTTTTGCTCTTTCTGCGAAAATTTATTTTAATTTATTTGTAGAAAATATATACTTCATTTAATTTAATAATTACTTGATTTCCATTTTCGTTCTCTGTGTTAATCACAATTATATTGCTCACAACACATCTTGTTAAATCGTCTGTTTTTGACAATATAGTAGATTCCAAATATTTTTGGCTCTCTTGTAATGTGCTTTGAAATTCCTGAAAAATTTGACATTTTTGAGAGCAAAGATTGCATATGCTATTTTCGGTCTTGAGTTTCCTTTTGTCAACTCCTGTAAATATTAACCGCAACAAATTGCTTGCATCATGTGCATTACCAATTGGTGCAACATCGGACTTAAATGTAAAGCATGTTGCACAAATCATTTGAAATTTGGCATTGTCTGTTAATTCTTGATGCTCGACAGCCAATTCATTCAGTGCAACACTTGTGCAGATGGACATCTCTGCAAATTTGCAGAACATGCTAACTTTTGAGTAACAGGAATGGCACAAGCAGGTTGGCATTGCCAAATTTGTAACAGTTTTTATCGTTTGTGGACCGTCATCTGCCATTGCCTCCAGAATGCGTAAAAGTTGCGGTTCATCTTTTAAGTCATATTTCAGCTTTTTCGTGTTATTGCATTTATCTAAATTCTGCAAACACGCTCTGCAAAAATTTTCAATTGTCGCACGGGTTATTGGCAGCATCACTAAAGTTGCTTGTTTATTCACAGACGTTTACATTAAGGCGTTAAGCAATGGACTGAGTTTAATTGAACAATTTTCTCAATTTTGGTGAGAAGCATAACATGCTCACAGAGAGCCAGATGCTTAGGCGATAAGAAATTTATCTTCTTTTCCTCAAATTATTTGATCGATGAACGATAAAAACAGCTGTGTCCTTAACGTCTCTGTTAAAAAAAATGTAGCACCTGTTATATTTAAATATTCCCAAATTTTAAGTAAACTTTGTGATTTTGTGGTTCTAAGAAGCTAGAATGATTTTAATCTTGTTGAACTACAATGATTCTACAACGATTTGAATACTTATTTTTTAATTTTTGGAAAACGAAATTAATCGGTACGGGCTGTTAATAACAGTTTATTAAATGTTAGTTAACAGGCCAACAACAATATACGTTTGAGGCACGAAGAAGAAGAAGCGAAGTCGTGGAATACATACATAAATTCTGCGGCTGCTGCGGCAAATCGTAATTTTTTTATTAGGTGTTTTTTTTTAAAGCGCTAGACAAAAGGCGCATGGAAAACGGTGTGGAAAATGGTTTATTGCCCGATGGCGACCAACTAGGAACGCGTGAAAACCAAATGGGTAGCAGCACAGACGGCGAGGGTGAAGCTGAGGGCGATGCGACGCCTCTGCCGCCGCAAACAACAAATGACGATGTAAGCGACGGCGATGCGGATGCGGAACGCGATTTGTCTGTGTCGGACGCGGCTGAAGTAGAAGCCGAGGTAGAAGCGGATGCAGAGACAGCGCCAACCGAAAATGTGGCACCATGTCGGATTTCCATTTTGGAGGACAGTCTGTGCGAAAAAGATGTAGACAGCGATGTACCCGATGACGAAAATGATGATGAGGTTAGCGTATTACAAAAGTATTACTTACCGAAAGCTAATGCATCATATATTCTTTTATATTTTTGATAACAGGCAAAGGAGAATTACGAGGGATTTAATGGCACTGGGCGCACAGTCACGCTACAAACACTCATGGCTGCCAATGTCCTGCAGCCAGGCAAATCGCTTATGACTATAGATTATTTAGGGCAAAAATTTGTTGGCGACTTACTGCCAGATGGTAAAATTAAATCTCAAGAGACTGAAACCATATTTCTGACACCAAGTGCATGGGCCATGCACTGCAAACGGATCATTAATCCCGAAAAGAAAAGTGGCTGCGGCTGGGCATCCGTCAAGTATAAGGGCAAAAAACTGGATGCCTATAAAAATTCCTATTTGCGAAAATGTGCTTTACAAAAAGAGTCGACACCAGAGGACGGTGATCCAGGTAATATATGTATATAATATATTGCCATGCATAGCTTTACCTTATATGCGGTAGTTCGATAAATTAACGTATTGAATAGTCATTTTGCAACACATATTTTGAATATATATTTAAAAAATTAAAGGAAATTGCGCTAAGCTTAGTTGTTATTTTCGATTGATAACTAAAATCATGCTAAAAGTAATGCATAATGAGTTAATAAGGTGCCAAATTGACAAATTTATGTGTAAATATGCATGCTCATAATATTTGTTTCTCTTTGTATAGATGCCGAACGAAAAACCGATTCGCCAGATCTGGTCGTAAAGCGTACAGTATTTCCGCACAACACAGTCGCCAATCGCAATATGATTCAGTAAGTTTTAATTGGGTGGCGGTTCAGTGACTTGAGAATCTGATTAATGTGTCTTTTTTGCAGTGATGCTAATATGCTGATTGAGGCCGTGCCGTTCACATCTGTTGGCAAATTGCAACCATTTTTACTGACCATCACGTCCTCGGCTCTGCTATTGGCCGACTTTCATTGCCATTTGACCGTGCGTGAGGTGTGCGGCTATCTGGGTGGCACTTGGGACATGAACACGCACAGTGAGTCCGGCCTTAAGAATTTCACTTATCTATCTATTGCCTTTCTAAACATTTGCGTGTTTCTTTGTAGCATTGACAATTACGAAAACATATCCATGTCGCAATACACGATTCGATCGACAGCGTGCCGCGGATGTGGAGCGCGATATACAGAAGATGATGGTACAGGATCAAGTGCTGCTTGTCGGCTGGTATCACTCGCATCCCAAATTCCAGGCTGAGCCCACTCTTCGCGACTGCGATGCCCAACTTGACTATCAAATTCGCATGCGCGGCGCCAGTGATGTCACATATACGCCATGTGTTTCACTGCTAATTTGTAAGTGTGATTAGAAATGTTGCGGGGAATTGTTACACAATAATTAAATTGTTCTGCATTTATTGTAGCACCCTATTATGAGGAGAATCCCACTTTAGAATCGGTGGTCAAGTGTATATGGATAGTGCCACCAAATGAAAATAGACAGTCAATGGAATATGGACGACCGATGCTAATGCAATATTCGGTGCTGCCCGATAAAGAGATACCCGAAGAGGTGCGCACTGAAATTCAGTCCTGCGTCGATTACTACACACAGTATCGGGGCGAGATTGTGAAGTTTCGCAATATCTACAGCAATGATGTCACCTACAACGAGAAATTGAAAAACACTCTATATCCGAAATTTCCATCGAAGCAGAGTGACAAAGCGTTGTGGAATTGGTTGTGCGCCGTCCTGGACTGTGAGCAGGAGGATGATTTTATACCACCGAAAACCATTAAGATAATCGATAATGACACAGATAATGAGGTTGTCGTAAAAACAGAGACGCACTCGCAGAACGACACGCTTAACGAAATAAAATTGGAGCAGCATCCCAAGGAGGAGCCAATGAGCGAGTGCATTCAATTAAATTCCGTTGATGATGTCGCCGCACGCAGCAAAGCGGAGGAGGACTCTTCACTGCAAGCCGAACAGAAGGCCAGTGAGCTGAAAGTAATGTCGCTGCAAGAGCAGCTTTGCATGCCTTCGGGCCTGAATATGAATCCAGTGCGCATGTTATCACCGCTGGCCACACCAAATCCCACGAATCACACTGCTCCAGCCGCGGCCTCGAATGTCGTGGTGCCCCCTATGCCACTGAATCCAGTTGCTGCCAGTCAATTACTACCACCACAGGCGATGCCGACACTGAATAGTGGTGCACTCTCAGGAGCAGTGGCTGCAGCAACTGTCGCACAATCCGCCTCGCCGCGTGACAGCCCAACAAATCTACAGTTACAATCGAATGCCGCCAGTCCTGCTAAGTTTGAGCTGCCCGTGCGTGCGTCGCCATCGCCGGCTAAATCGGATGCTTCTTCGCACACATCCCGCACCCGCAATTCGCCAGCGCCGAGTCCAGGCAAGTTCAGTGTCAGCGACATTGCGCGCAATAGTCCGAGCATAACGCCCAATAAATATGAGACGCTGGCCACACCGCTGGTGCCGCCATCAGCTGCCTGCTTGCCCACGGCCAATGATCTGATGGCGGCCAGCTTGGCTCAGCTGGCCGGACAATTGCCGCCCAATTTTCTACAGGCCGACTTGTCGGCGCTATTCCAACAGCAGCGCAAAGATTACGGCAGTTCATCACTTAATCAACTGGCTGCCGCGGCAGCCAAAGTTGGTGGCTCCAAGCAGGGTAGCAATGCAACAGCTTTGGGCAATCTAAACGACCCCAATGTGGCTGCTGCAGTAGCTGCCTATTCAAACAGTTTCAACATGCCGCTGGCGTCGGTCAGCAACAACAACAGCAACATTGGCAATAGCAGCAACAACAATAATAATAGCAACAACAACAACAACACTAATAATAATAGCGGCAGCAAATCAAAGATGGAACGCTCCAAATCATCAGCGTCATCATCGTCGTCATCCAACTCGAGCTCATCATCAAATTCGTACAAAACGAAGCTCATGAAAGAGCTGGACGAGCTCAAGAATGATCCACTGAAGATGAGCGAACTAATTCGATCGCCGGAGTATGCAGCGCTGTTGCTGCAACAGGCGGAGGCTTTGGGAGCAACCACATTGGGCACTTTGGGCTTTGGCTCCGATTTGAGTTATCTAACGGGCACTCCATCAACTGTTGTCAATCCCACAAGCAGCAAATCATCGAAATCAACATCATCGTCGTCGGCTGCATCATCGTCACAGGCATCGGCAGCAGCAGCTGCAGCGGCAATCAGTGCTGACTATAACAATTTAATACAAGCATCCAAATTGCTGGGCTATGATTCCTACATGCAGCAGCAGAGCAAACAGAGCAATGACCTTAACGCGTTCCTACAGCAACAGATGGCTGCAGTTGCGGCTGCCTCGATACCACCGCCGCCCGTTGCCACCAGCAGCAGCAGCAACTCCAAGAAACAGCATCAGCAACAGCATCAACAGCAGCAACAGCAACAACAGCAGCAGCAGCAATCAGCTGCCGCCCAGGCGGACTACACTGCCTTGCTGCAAACCTATACGAAGCTCTTCGATCCGAACAATCAGTTTGCCGCTGTGATGGCTTCGTCGGGCAGCAAGCACATGAGTGGTGCACACAATGAGCTGTCCGCATTGCTTGCCGCTGGCGCTGGTGGCATCTCCGCTGCTGCTATTGGTGGCGGCGGCGGTGGCGCTGTCAATCTCAAGCAGAAACAGAAGGACATGCAATCGGATATGCTGAATCAACTGTTGCAAGATTCGGAGCTAAAAGCGCTGCTTTATCGCCAGAAGACAGCTGCCGATCTGGACGCACTGTTTGCAACGCCATCTGGCGCTGCCGCTGTGGCAGCTGCCACTGGAAATGCCAACAATAAATCGGGCAGCAGCAGCTCAGCCGGATCCGGTGCGGGCACAATTGCAACCGGCATGCCATCACCATCAACTTTGACCAACTCGGCTGCCTACTATAATGCGCTGGCGCAGGAGAAAATGCATGACTATGCGTCATTCTTTCAGCAACAGCATGGCAAATATGGCATTCCGGATCCACTGTCGAAGACGACGTTAGCGGCTAACAATATGTTTATGTCGCCATCGGCGCTGTTTAAAATCCAGCAGGAATCGCTATCGGCCATGATGATGAAGCCGCCAAAGTCGACAACGCCATCGTCGGCACGTACCCGAGAATCATCCGCTTCACCGGCACTCGAACGCCTCACGCCCACCAAGTCGATCAGCAGCAGCAGCGGCAGCACCGGAGGAGGAAATTCGAATTCAGGGGGCAAGTACAACTTCAGTGCTGTTGATTTGGCCATATCAAGTGTGCCCTCGAACACACCATCGCCGGCACCATCGGATGGCAGCAGTGGATCTTCGCATCGCCGACCGTCACCGGACTTGAGTCGCTTGTACAGCGAATTGGCGCCACCGGGCGCACTCCTCGGCAATGCACTGCCCAAAAAGCGCATGGAGTTCGCCTCCGTTGCCGATTTGGCTGCACCGCCGCCGGCGAAGATACCGAAAAATAATATTGGCGATGATGTGCTAAATCTATCACATGATTAGGAAAGGCGATTCGCAGGGGGTTGCCTCAGCCTGCCAAGCGTACTATGTCCCAGTGAATGCAGTATTTCCTCATCAGTATTTACAACTCTACCCCCGAATGCAGCATAGCATTCAACTAGTATACATGTATGTATGTCTGTGTCAAGCGAATCTCCCCAAAAGTCATAACATAATTCCCAACTCGATATACCGGTTACGAGTGGTGAACGGGCAAATGCTGCAGGAGAATGTATATGTACAATGAAATAGAATTAGATGACGGGATTCAGTATTTCCAGCGTTCAAATTCGTAATTGTTTTTAAGCGCATGCTAAAAAAATAAATTTATTTTTATGCCAATTACATATTTAATTTTATACTTACAACAACAACAAGAACAACAAAAACATTAACAAGAACAAGAACAACAACACGTAAATACTTATTGACATCCATACTGCATCGCTGATTGTTGTAAACAAAAATTGTTATCTAACAAACAAACAATATAACCAGAATGTAGATAAATACATATACATATATATATATATAAATATAAATATATATACTTATGCATATTAGCATGCAGCCCCAATCGTTGTTGTTGGGTGCAACTGGAATTTTTGTAAGTCTCTTAAGCGCTTGATGTCCTTAAACATATAATTTATACTATTTTAGGTTTAATTACTGCACAAAGGTACTTTAAGTATTTTAAAAACATAGTACATACACACAAACACACTCAACACAAACACACACACACACACACAGACACATACGTATAAATTGTTATACACGTAATAATTTCGAATTGACTTTGCCGCAATAAAATATATATTATAAACTAGGTATTTAGTTTACAATATTAAATAGTAAATACAATGCTGAATGCTTTTTTTTATTATGTGGGTTAGGGCAACAACAACACCTGTTGTTGCCAACTTTGCTTACCGGTAAAACAGAAATACCGGTTGGAATTTTGTTATGATCCGAAAACTCGAAGAACTGCTATGCAAAGCATTTTGATAGGTTATCTTGTTTCTACACTGTGTCGTTTTAGAGATCATAAAGAAGAAAAAACAACAGCAATCGAGAAGTGTAGCAATGATAAAGACGAAAAGGTAGCTTCTAGGAGCAGGTGTACGCGTGCCGCTTAGCTCTCTGGGGGGTGGGATCGGCTTATCGCAACGACTAGTTTCTCAAACAGCATATCTACAAAATATTCTAAAAACAAGATCTCGAAATTATTGCGAGTCCGACTGCATGACACCCTAATCCTATAATATCTAATTATAAGTCGGTAATCGTTAATTTATTTTTAATTGCTGTCAAACTAAAAATAAAGTGTTTGGGTTGTTAACATGTCGAAACCTTAAAGTTTAATGGATAACTTTGGCATTTAAAGTTACTCATATTTAGATTAAAGCTGTTCTAGGATACCCCTATTAGCTATGATATAGAGTATGAAAATCAAGTAACTTATCATATAAATAGCAGCGATCTAAGCTCAGGCGACTTTAGTCGTTTATTCAATTCCTCGAAATAAGAATCAACACATGTCTCAGTACAAGGTATAAAAAAAATATTGTTAAATATTGGAAAGAAGTGCAAAAAATAAAACATAAATAAATTATATAAAAGATAATAATCAAATATGGTGACTTCAGTTAATTTACAAAGTGCACTCTAAACTTTACACCTTAAAGTTTAAAATTATATAATAATTAAAAAAACAAAATTGATGACTTACAAATTACAGTATCTGTCGGGATTCGGTTCCCATTTTTCGTCAGAGGACGAACGCTGCCCCAACTCGTTGCCCGTGGCACAGAACTCGCCACAGCAGTGCCCCTACGGTCTGTACGCGGAACAGCTCTCCGGTTCGGCATTTACTGCGCCACGTACTGAAAATGTACGCACCTGGCTATATAGGAAACTGCCCAGTGCCGTTCACATGCCATTTCAACCGTATAACAATGCTAAATATTTGACGCAAAACTGGGATGAGCAGCCTTCAAATCCAAATCAGGTTGGTAACTATTATACTTGATAGTTATTTTTGTAGTTTACAAATCTTATGTTATTCAGATGCGCTGGAAACCTTTTGATATGCCTGTAGCAAGTGGCAAAGGAGTTACCTTTGTGGAGGGAATGCACACGGTTTGTGGTGCGGGCGACACAAGGGTGCGCCACGGATTAGCTGTCCACATATACCTATGCAATATCTCCATGGATAACTCGGCGTTGTACAATAGCGACGGTGATTTTCTCATAGGTGTGTTGCTTATAGAATTCAATGGTTTTTCGATTTCTTACAATATTAAATACCTTTAATAGTGCCACAAGAGGGCATACTGGATATAACAACTGAGCTCGGACGAATGACGGTGGCACCAAATGAGATCTGTGTAATTCCGCAGGGCATAAGATTTGCCGTGAAGGTTAAGGCCCCAAGCAGGTTGATATATATATTTAGTTATATATTAACTTCTCTAAATCTGATGTGTCATGTTTTATTTATTATGCATATTTAGAAGTCCATCCATTTTCTATTATTATTGTTTTTAGTTTGCCATCCTTCCTATATAACGCAATCTACATCTATCGATCTCCTTATATAACATTTCAGGGGCTACATTCTAGAGGTTTATGATGGACATTTTTGTTTGCCCGATCTGGGTCCAATTGGCGCCAATGGTCTGGCCAATCCCAGGGACTTTGAGACCCCAGTGGCTTGGTTTGACAATGCAGACGTGAAAGGTATGCCTTGTACTTATTTATCAAATATTCAATTAAAAAACTTAATTTTTTTCTTTAAGAATTTAATGTAATTTCCAAATACCAGGGCAGTTTGTTTGTGGCAAAGCAAAAGCACAGTGTTTTCGATGTGGTTGCCTGGCACGGAAATTATGTGCCCTACAAATACGATCTATCGAAATTTATGGTCATCAACTCGGTTAGCTTTGACCATTGTGATCCGAGTATTTTTACAGTGCTTACTTGTCCGAGCTTAAGGCCAGGCACGGCTATTGCCGATTTTGTTATATTCCCGCCGCGCTGGTCTGTGCAGGAGCACACTTTCCGACCACCATATTATCACAGTAAGTGTTCTTTTACTAGTCGGCACCAGAAGGAAACTAATCCCTTATCTCGATTGTGTGGCAGGAAATTGCATGAGCGAATTCATGGGACTCATATTGGGTCGCTACGAGGCCAAGGAAGAAGGATTTGCTGCTGGCGGTGCCACTTTACATTCCATAATGACGCCCCATGGTCCAGATGTGAAGTGCTTTGACGGTGCTTCGACAGCCGATCTTAAGCCGGAACGCATTGCAGAGGGAACTCAGGTTTGCCAATCAAACTTTGAACTTTGAAGAACTAACAAAAAATTAATGTTTTTTAATTTAATTTTAAAGGCATTTATGTTCGAGTCATCGCTTAGCTTGGCTGTTACCAAGTGGGGTGTGGAGACGTGCCAGAAACTGGATGCTCAGTACTATGAATGCTGGCAGGCACTCAAAAATAACTTTAAAATTGACCATTGATCCATTTAAATGTACTATGCATTAAAGGTTACGGGTTAAAGCTTACATTTATTTATGAATTTCTTTAGTTGCAATAAAACATTTATAGCTGATGTATTTATTTTGTTGCAATAAAACATTTATAGCTGACAACCTTATGATATAATTGCTCCGAATTTGATCTGTTTTTTCTCCTTCTGAAGTTTTACAGCCTAAATGTGATACTGGGCGCAGATCGTGGACTTCGATTGCTTAACACTTGACTGCCGTTCAATCGACAGACGCACAACTGGTTGCAATTAATTTGCACAGTTTCGGTGACCTTCGTCACGGTGGAGGTGGTAACATTGTCGTCGGAGCGACGACTGTACAGGGATTTGGTGGCACAGTTACACGAACCTGTCCTCTGAAACTGAAGCAGCGGCAAGTCCTCGCCTCTGGCCTTTGAGCAGCAACTATTGGAGGCATCCACAGTACTTATGAGATCCGGTGCCCAATCGTTCATCATACGTGGTCGTATTTCCGGTTGCAAACGCTTGCTCAACCAATAGGTGCGCATATCACCCTTGCCCTAAATGTGAGAAAACATGCTCTCCTTAGTTGTTATCACTCTCACTTAGATAGAAATAATATACCTTGATATTTGTCAGTCCACGATCGACGCACATGTAACCACCGACATCCTGCAGCAACTGATAGGTCAATTCGGAGATGTGGATCTTCATTGCTTCACCGGTGCTCTCCATACGCGAGGCAGTATTCACAGTATCGCCAAATAGGCAATATCGCGGCATCTGTTAGAATTCAAGATTTTTTATTAGAAAACAAGTGCGAACGAAAATACTCTGATACAAAAAGTAATCTCATAACAGGCGGATCCTCCTTGGGGGGAGATTTGACAAAAACAAGGATTTGAAAGCCTTAATTGAGTGCATGAGAATTGAGTAGAACGTTGTCATTCAAAAATATGTTCCTGCTTTCTTAATAAATACGCGAATTAAATCTATTTGATTTATCTCGAATTTGTGTATAGTTTCATCTGCTAATTATATTTAAACAGCATTTATGAACCAGAGATTTTACCTTTTGTCCAACGACACCAGCTGCACAGGGACCCGAGTGAATGCCTATGCGAAATTGCACCGTTTCCGTGGGCTTGTGGCGAATTTTCAGATTTCCAACAGTTTCCAGCAGATGTAGAGCTAACGAGGCTATCTCTCCGGCATGTCTGTTGCCATTTTTTAGAGGCAGCCCAGATACAACCATATACGCGTCTCCAATCGTCTCCACCTAATTAAGTATTCCAATCCTATAATTTAACATTTGCAATGAATGTTAGTAAAATAACCTTATAAACATCATAATTGGAGATGATGGAATCGCAGCACGTATACAAATCGTTGAGCATTTCTACAACCTCAAATGGAGTGCTGGTAGAGCAGAGTTCGGTAAAGCCGACAATATCACTAAATAATATAGTGACACAATCGAAACATTCGGCCTTAACTGGATCACCAGTTTTTAGAAGTTCCGCTACCGTTCTAGATAAAATACATTTAAGGCTTTACTAATTGTAAAATGTTATATAGAGTTTCCTACTTTGGTAGCATTTGATAGAGCAGCACGTCCGTTTTCTTTTTTTCTTCGTATAGCAAATTGGTTCGTTCCTGGACTAGGCCCTCCAGATTATAGGCGTATTTCTCCATTATCGCCAACATGTTATCAAATATGTTGGGCTTTCTGCAATTGTATGCGCTTTGAATCATATATCATAATAATATTTAAACAAATATTGTAACCCACAATCCAGCCTGCAGTTCCTTTAAATGCATTCGCACCAGTCTTATATCCGGACGGACTTCGACATCTTCATCCCAGCAAAGACGCAAACAGTTTCGTATATAATTTGGTATATCCAAATGGGTAAGGGCTGGTCGAAATACGCCATGCTGTAGCAGATCCGGACTTATTACAAACTTAATTATCTCTAATTGGCAAGAATATAAAATTCATTAAATATATTATTATTAGCCAAGAATTGTGATAGCAGCGTAATGATTTTATTATTTATGAATACCCTCATTTGTATAGGCTGTCTCGCCCCAGGGTCCCTTCCGGCCAATCATCTCGTACAGCAAAATGCCAAATGAATAAATATCACCCTTCTGGGACCCACGTGCTGGCCGATAAGGGTCACGCAAAAGCTCTGGCGCCATTGACAGAGCACGTTTTACTTCGAGTTCCGCTCTTTAAAAAATCAAGTGCTAATTCACAATGTTTTCAATTAGAATAATGACAAGAGCAGTAGTACTTGTTTGGCTCGTCCTGACCCGCTTTAAGTTCGTGCAGTCCGAAGTCAGCGATTTGGCATACCCATCGGGAATCGATGAGACAGTTACTGGATCGTAAGTTTCCATGTGATATTATCTCCGAGTCGTGCAAGTATATGAGGCCTTTCAGTATATCCGAAACCAGTGACGAGATGAACATATGATCCAAATGCAAATCCTCGTTTGCGAGCACATCCTCAAGACTGCCCCGAGCACAGTATGTTGTGAATATTATTACAGACCCATGGTCAATCGATGCTCCGATAAAATTAATTATATTCTCATGTCGAACCTAAAAGATCAAATTACATTTTTATTTAATGAAATTAGTCTATCGAATTTTGCCAGCGGTTCGAGTTACAGTTTTAGCCTGAACTTCAGCTTTGGCATAAGTCTCATTTTCATTAAAATTTGAAATTCAAATTTGTTTGGGTTTGGGTTCTGCTATAATTTTGATAAGTATTTATCATTTAAAATATGAAACCAGCTGAAATTGCAAACCGATTGGCAGGCAGCGTCTCGTACTTAGTTTATATATTACTCACCTCCCGCATCAATTTTAGCTCTTTACGGATTGAGCGAGTTATGTCCACATTCTTTTTATGAATCTTTTTCATGGCTACGATATTGCCACGAAAAAGCGCTGTAAAAATTTAAGGGATTAAGATATGGTAAGTTATAATTATTATATTTTAGACCTACCAATATTTATAAATGATCTTTTGTTTGGCTCTCCTACGACAAGAATACTTTGACGGCATATTTGCACCTTATATAAAAACAAATGCAATCAATTTTAAGCATCGATAAATGTGAAATTCTTACGCACAATATTCTTATGGCTAGGATTGTTATATTCGCCCAAGTTGATAACAGTCACATCCTTCATGTCCACCTTCCACAGCAGGCCAGCCAATGTCTGCTCATAGCGATAGTGCCTTTAATGGTTTTCAGTCATTTACTAAATATATATTGTATATATTATATTGATTGTGTTTACTTGACCAATAGCGCAATAGCGATGACCAAAACGAAGGCGCAGAGTGGACCCGTTACTAAATATCGCCAGTCCAGCTTTTTGCGAGGACACAACTCGCCATGGAAACCGCACGTTGGCTCCGCTAACGGGGGTCGTCCATTAAGCCATTGTATGGGTCTTCCATTTTTGATGTAACGAAATTCCTTGAGGCATGCATAAAGTGATAAAGTGCTACATGTGAAGATTAAGACGTAGTCGAACTTACCGGTATTACGGAGTCCTTTTTGTAGACAAAAAATCCAACTGGTTGCATGGACATCTTTGCTAGTGAATTTCCAGATCCTCCGCTAGCATCGCTTTGTAAAGTGATAACTGTATAATTCCCCTCTGCATCGCCATTTGAGTCAATGAACACCTGCAAATATAACAGGATTATTCATATTGGTCACATAGAATTAAAGGCGTATTTAAATATTTATAAATAATTGTTGACCTAATAGAAAGAAATAAATAAACTTAACAAGAGTTTAATTCATAATTAAATAGTACTTGCAATAAAATTCAAATTATCGACTTAAGTAATTTCAATATTAGTCGACTAACTTCATCTTCGTGGAATACTTGCTTATTTTCTTTAGTCTTAAGCGAAGCTTACTTACATCAAAGCCCTGTATTGAGTGATAGGACCTGTTAAAAATGTGGCTCATAACAAGACTTCCATCGTTTATATCGCCGCCGATGCGAAGAACTTCGGTTATTGCGCGTGCATAGATCATTACACTATCGTAAAGGTGTAGTCCAAAAATAGGCACCTATATAGATAATATTTTAGATAAGCAGCATGAATGTCGCTCGATTAAAACATACCGATATATTCTCGAAAACTCGTTGATGGTAGGGCACCAGAAATGGGGCTTTACGGGCATAATCTTTAATTTTCGTGCAAATATCGCTGAAATGAAATGTATATATATTTAAAACAAACAACACTGTATTATTTAAAAAAAAAAAAATAAAGAAAGAATAAGTCAAATATAGTTTGATATATTTTATATCCACTAGTTAGATTAATAATTTATGAATAGTTACATACAATAAAATGTTAATGATTTATAGTAGGTGTTTGATCAAAATTACCGAATATGAGGGTTTTGTGGATATGTCATGCTTATTTTTATAACTGAACGAAATGAGATTTTATCCAGTGACTTGCTCTTTTCTTTTCTAATATAAGGATCTAAGTAATCTGCAATAAGATGTTGCATGCATTAAACCTCAAGAAATTACCAACTCCGCTAAGCAATTAACTTACTACGCTCCATGGTGTTGATACGATGATTCGAATTGTAGATCTCATCATCCACGGATACGACAATATAATCTCCGCTCTCAAGGAGCTTACGATTTTGCAAGCCACGAACGAAGTCCACCATGGCGATGTGCTCTCCAATAAATACGTATACTTATAGTATGACGAATATACATAAATTATAAAATGTTATAAATTATAGATCAAGCGAAAAAAAATATAACTTAACAAAAAACATACTTCGAGTTGTTGTATATGTTTCCTCAATAATTTTCTCAATTTGTGACAATGTTTTCTTAATTGGTATATAGTCCGATATGTATTTTAAGTGCGTTATGGTAAAGTTTTTTGATTCAGCAAGTTCCTTGTTCGTTATTAAATAAGAGTGATTAGTCATTTGTAAACAAAATTGAATACAAAGATTTATTACCTGAATAGCCTTTGCAACATCTGAACCCCAAATTGGCTTTGAACTCACCACAATAGAAAATTTCTTCCAGTCGTAGGCATTTAATAGACTTATCACACTCTTGGAGACCTAATAAATCGTTAAAAGAAATAATAATTAGTCCATACAATATAAATATTTACCTTTGAGGCAGGGGCAAGGGTTCGTGCAAAGGTATGAAATGTACTCTTCTTGGATACAATCGAGTCTGAGCATTTCTAGAATTATTTCGAAATGTATCGTTAAAACTTGATATTCGTTTCGCACATTCGATTTACTTACAAATGAGAGCATTGGTGTATTCCAGGCGGAAGCTAGCAACGCCTCAGTTGTGCAACTTTCATCGGGCCCTATAAAAGCCTTTGCCTTCTTTTCCCGCATTTCAGTCATAAATCTAAATTTAATGGGTGAAAGGTGCGTCTATAAGGCCAGCTGTCCATTTTTTGTAGACGTCTTGATAATAACTAAATTATACCTTAATGGCTTCACTCTATACTCGCCAGTTTGGTGACCCATGTCAAATGGCGTGAAAGTAAGTGTTTTGCCTGGCAGCAAGTTAACGTTTTTATTGACATCCTCGACGGCGAGCGGAAGACCACCAAGCGTTATCTGATAATGTAAATAAATACAATAAATAATTAATAGCAAATTATATTATATGCATATATTTAAATACACTAAATACTTCTTTTCTTCTTCGCAACAAAGAAAATTAATTTAAGAAAATTAATTTAATTAAAGACAATTGATTGATTGAGCGCCTAAGCATAGTTACGAAGTTCATGATTTTCTCTATCTTGATTTATCTGCAGAGCATATTTTTTTAATTTTGTGTAATGCCCAATAGCTAAAAAGCAACCAGCCATAAAGAATGTAAGCTGTCCAAGAAAAATTGTTAAGCCGCAAAACAAAAATAAATCAGATACAATTTCGGGATGGGTCAGCCATTTCCATAAGAGTGACGAATGCTCATTAAGTTCTTGAGACATTTTAAGACCTCAAGAAAGAATCATTAAGAATTTTAATCGTCGTAGAAAATCACTTGTGGGTCCTGCTGAACGCAAATGTATAATTCCATATTCGTAATAAAAGGAACTTAAAGCAAATCCAGTGTATAATAGATTATATACCAGCTCAAAAGGAAGATCATAATTATCACGTTCTTTATTATGCCCAAAATTTGATAAAGCTGCTTATCATATTTTCTTTATATTTATTTTTTATCAATTTCAAATACTAATTATACTATGTTGATACCGAAAGTATATAGTATATTGGGTTTGAGCAGTATCCGTCATGCTCTCTGTCCATCCGTCCGTCTGTCCGTCTGTATGAAAGCGCGTTTCTTCGACACCATTAGAGATAGAGGCTTGAAACATATAATTGAAAGTACCCTCAAAAGCTAAAGTGTCAAGTTTCTAGTCCTACGTCCACTAGGGAGCTAGGGTAGCTCAATCGATCAAATCGATTTTCGCAAATCGGTAAAATCACATATCTCCCACAATTTTATGGACACAGTCACCAAATTTGGTTGGTAAGTTGTTGGCGATGTCTTTCAAACATCGGTTTATGCATTTTCTGACTATTATTTTGACTTATATTCCGACCCAAAATTACGTTTTCAACTTTAAATGTACGATTGATCGAGAGGCCAAAATATGATTAAAACGCCCTTGCTTTTGAAAATGCGTTGAGTTTTGACGAAGTTATGGCACTTTGAAGGTTCGACCTATGCCCATATGCCGATTTTCGGACTATAATTTTGACTTATGTTCCGACTCAAAATTACGTTTTCAACTTGGAATGTACGATTGATGTAGAGGCCAAAATATGATTAAAACGCCCTTGCTTTTGAAAATGCGTTGAGTTTTGACGAAGTTATGACAATTTGAAGGTTCGACCTATGCCCATATGCCGATTTTCGGACTATAATTTTGACTTATGTTCCGACCCAAAATTACGTTTTCAACTTTGAATGTACGATTGATCTAGAGGCCAAAATATGATTAAAACGCCCTTGCTTTTGAAAATGCGTTGAGTTTTGACGAAGTTATGGCACTTTGAAGGTTCGACCTATGCCCATATGCCGATTTTCGGACTATAATTTTGACTTATGTTCCGACCCAAAATTACGTTTTCAACTTTAAATGTACGATTGATCGAGAGGCCAAAATATGATTAAAACGCCCTTGCTTTTGAAAATGCGTTGAGTTTTGACGAAGTTATGGCACTTTGAAGGTTCGACCTATTCCCATATGCCGATTTTCGGACTATAATTTTGACTTATGTTCCGACCCAAAATTACGTTTTCAACTTTAAATGTACGATTGATGTAGAGGCCAAAATATGATTAAAACGCCCTTGCTTTTGAAAATGCGTTGAGTTTTGACGAAGTTATGACAATTTGAAGGTTCGACCTATGCCCATATGCCGATTTTCGGACTATAATTTTGACTTATGTTCCGACCCAAAATTACGTTTTCAACTTTGAATGTACGATTGATCTAGAGGCCAAAATATGATTAAAACGCCCTTGCTTTTGAAAATGCGTTGAGTTTTGACGAAGTTATGGCACTTTGAAGGTTCGACCTATGCCCATATGCCGATTTTCGGACTATAATTTTGACTTATGTTCCGACCCAAAATTACGTTTTCAACTTTAAATGTACGATTGATCGAGAGGCCAAAATATGATTAAAACGCCCTTGCTTTTGAAAATGCGTTGAGTTTTGACGAAGTTATGGCACTTTGAAGGTTCGACCTATTCCCATATGCCGATTTTCGGACTATAATTTTGACTTATGTTCCGACCCAAAATTACGTTTTCAACTTTAAATGTACGATTGATCTAGAGGCCAAAATATGATTAAAACGCCCTTGCTTTTGACAATGCGTTGAGTTTTGACGAAGTTATGACAATTTGAAGGTTCGACCTATGCCCATATGCCGATTTTCGGACTATAATTTTGACTTATGTTCCGACCCAAAATTACGTTTTCAAATTTAAATGTACGATTGATCTAGAGGCCAAAATATGATTAAAACGCCCTTGCTTTTGAAAATGCGTTGAGTTTTGACGAAGTTATGGCACTTTGAAGGTTCGACCTATGCCCATATGCCGATTTTCGGACTATAATTTTGACTTATGTTCCGACTCAAAATTGCGTTTTCAACTTGGAATGTACGATTGATCTAGAGGCCAAAATATGATTAAAACGCCCTTGCTTTTGAAAATGCGTTGAGTTTTGACGAAGTTATGACAATTTGAAGGTTCGACCTATGCCCATATGCCGATTTTCGGACTATAATTTTGACTTATGTTCCGACCCAAAATTACGTTTTCAACTTTAAATGTACGATTGATCTAGAGGCCAAAATATGATTAAAACGCCCTTGCTTTTGAAAATGCGTTGAGTTTTGACGAAGTTATGACAATTTGAAGGTTCGACCTATGCCTATATGCCTATGCCTATATGCCGACTTGTAAGTCACCAAATTTTGAAAGTATGTTACTGGTAACTCCCCTAAGAGATCGATACAAAATTGGATGTCCACGCCCACTCCGCCTACCTAAACCGATATACCTGTTGGTGTAAATCAATAAGATCATATATCTCACACAATTTTAAAGATTAGGTTACCAAATTTGAAATGTATATTCCTTCAAATATCTGTAAAATTTTGGACCACGCTCACTCCCGTCCCCAAATCCGATAAGTGCCCATATCTCACGCAATTTAAGAGCTACAGTTACTATGCTCGGAATGAAGATTATTAGGAATCTTCCCTGTACATTTTTTCAACCACGCCCACTCCCGCCCCCAAAATCTCGAATAGCTCATATCTTCCTTAATTTAAGAGCTATAGTTGCCAAACTTCTAAGAAGGGTTACTATCTTATATATACCACAATCTGAAAGGCAATTATTTCTTGGCTGCACACAAATTATGGTATCATAGTATTTCGCTGTCGGTTACGCTCGATTGCAATGTTTTTTCTTGTTTTGTACTCAGGTTCTGAAGGCTTAATCAGATACTACTTTAATTGGATTATATAATATCTAAAAGTGTAATCAATTCTTGTTTGGCTGCTGAATCTATGATTGATTGCTGTTTGGGACTTAATTTCACAACAGTCCAAGCGAATTAGACATCCACAAGCGGCAACTGATTAGGAAATAAATTAGTTGTCTCAATCTATTTGTATACAAGGATTTAATTTAAATTGTAGTTGGTCTTCATACAAATTTTTTTTATTCTACCTGTGGCTTTATGTTTCTGGTTGCGTTGTCATTAATTTTTCATATAGCAAAAGTGACCTGCCTTTGAGAACTAAGCTTAAACCAGCAATTTTTTCTGTGCAGTATGTGTAATGTCGGGGAAGGCTGTAGAAGGATTAGCATTACGATGCACTTTTAGCTACATTACTTTTATATGCCGCGACTCAAACGAAGCTACTTTTGATGAGACTGCAGTTGAGTTTGGATTTTTTGTGTTATCGTTTCCATGCCAATTAATTTATAACTATATACAGCTGTTTTTAACTGTATATAGCTGTTTTATTTTTATCTAAATATATTTTTTTACGCCTAAAAAATATCTTGGATTTTTTATTTTTATATTCATTTATTTATTTACGGAAAATAAGTTCACTTCTTTTGCGGATTTCCTGCACAAGTCAAATGTATTTGTAAAGAACAACTACACAGGCTTAAAATATGCATATAATTTGGATAAGATCTTAAAATGCACCGATTGAGTTAAATATTTCCTGGGACAGCCTGAACATCAACATCATCATCATGATTGGTGATGGTTCCATTACCAATAACCAGTCAGGTGCACCAAAAAATTCAGACGCATCGGAAATTGTAAAAAAACAAATACAAGCAAAATGAAATAAATTTGCATTTAGGTAGAGTTTACACAATAAGAAAGCACTATTTGTTTATTCAATTGCTTGGAATAGTTGGGACACTTGAATGTGCTGCTCGTTGGTACTCAAACGTCCAAATATAAAAAAATAATGTCAGCCGACACAAAAAATAAAAAAATTAAAAACAAAAAATAAAGAATTGAATTAAATTAAAGGTAAAACAAAATTTAAAATTATATATATTTTTTTAAAAATTAGAAAATTCTTATAAATAGATTTCTGGGGGAAATTTAAATGCGGAAACATTTGTTCCAAGAATTGGGAAAAACCCAGAAGAAACTCAACCAAACCAAAAACATGATTAGGATGAATTAGTTATACACCCATGCATGGGAAAAGTTACTCACTCTGAATTGATTACATGTTAAGCAGATAGTCCGTCCAATTTATATAGTTTAGATTGCAGTAAATTATTCAATTGCTGATTATGTATTTCTGGTATTTCGAGCAGAAAATCAACAGAAAGTAAAAAATTTTAATTGATGCGTGCAAAGTGCATCAGACAAAAAGAGAATCACGACGAGTAAAATGTACAAAGGCAAAGGAAATTCATTAAATATGCAACAAGAAAATAGCTTTGCCTTGGACTTGCCAAAAATAACACATCCTGTCAGATCGAACTCCAGCTCATCACTCCTAAATTATATTTTAAATTTAACAAACCAATTGGAAGCAATTTTAAATTTTATTCTGATGTGGAAATCTTTTTTAAACATTTTTGGGAGTTACTTATGCGTTAGACACATTACGATAAAGTGATAACTCTGCAAGATTATTAATAATTAAAATAAAACATATAGCATTGCAATATTCATGCCACTACTTTAAATATGTAAACATACCCTTGTTTTTAACATGATAAAAAAAAAATAAATAAAACAAGTTCTCATTTTCTACATTCTCTTTAACATTAGCTTTCTGTTAATCTCCCCAACTCAATAATTAGCCCTGTCTAATCCCAAGGTTCCAATGGTCTGGTTTTGCGTTTCAAAATCGCTATTAAAATATTTAAACCTTGTCTCAATTGTATAAATAAATAGATCAATTATAAATCCTGTTTAATAAAAAATTTATAAGAAGTTTATTTCAATTGAATTAAATTTTAAAAACTGCGCTTGGAACTTACACGCATCTGAGAATACTCAGCAAGGAATCCAATATTTATGGTGTCCTTTGTGGCAGCTATTTGTGTATAGTTTCGCTGACAGGACAGCAGTGCAATTGCTCCAAGCAGGATACGGAGATTGCAAAAAATGCTGCTGTGTGCCATGTTAACCGGATACTTTACGGCGGAAAAATGCAGTGTTAATGGCAATAAAGTTTTGTAATCGCGACACTGACACGCACTCCGACACCGACAAAGACTCTGAGCGAGCCGAGGCTTAAAAGTGAGGAACTACACATTTCCAGGCAAATGTGACAACGCGAAATGCCATAGTCCGTAATCGTTATTCACTTGTTGCTCCGTCGCGCTGTAGTTGCTCGAGCGCGGTTCCCATTCAGACTGCGACTCGCCGTTTGGCTGCTGGATCCTTTTTATGTTGTCAGCTTCGTGTGGGCACACTTCGTAGCGGTCCCGGCTATGGCGGTGGGTGGTCTGCCCGCCAAAATGAAATGGCGGAAGACTGGCAAGAGGTGCTGCTGCTTTGGCTAAATTTACGAACTGTGGGTGTTAACTGCTTGCCCGATCCCCAATGAAATTTGGTATGATTTAAGCTGTAAAAAAATGCATGGCTCTGCGATGTTTTTAATTAAGGCTAATTCAATAGTTAAGTATTCATTTTCAATTAAATCAAATTCTATTTAAATTGGTCCGTCAACTAATTTGTAGATCCTTTTATAGATATCAGGGTGCATCGGGGATGTGAAAATCCATCTAATGAGCTTATGTTTGTACAATAATACATTCGTTGCTATGCCATTTGTTCCAGTTCAAGGTCTGGTTGGGGATTAGTCAAACGAATGTATTTAAAACTATTTTTGAACACTGACCACATGGTACTTGGACTCCGATGCTAATTTACATTGCAAATTGTTTTAATGTGCGGTAAATTGTGAGAGTTATTGTTTATTCAAGTGATACTTATATATGGGCAAAAAAAAGTATCATTTTAAATATGCAATATGTACTTTGTACTTTTGTAATCACAATTTGCTGCATAATTAACAAATAAACTTTTGATTTTTGTTTGCAAGCACACAAACGTTTAATAACTGGTTGGGGGTTAGTCAAGGAGTTCCAGTACCGTGGCAATTAAATTTAAATAAGCGTTTTTGGTCGATTCAAATAACATACGGTGAAATTTAATTTCATTCACTTATAGCTTTTATGTCAAATATCAAACAAATAAATATCACAATTATTCTCATTACCTTACATGTATGTGTAATTGATATTTAATTTATTTCAAAATACTTGTGTATATTAATTTGTTGCCCGGGACACTCTCGCATACTTCAACTGCTATTAATGCATTCTTAGCATAAGCTTTGCTCATCTTATCAGTCAATCAATTATTTCACCTTCATCGAAGTAGTTATATATTTATTAATATAAAATCTAGTCTGTTGGAAAGGTTCCTTAGACGGACGATTATGTTTCACAGGTGGTGGACAAGTGTGTTCTGTTTGATAACATCAACTTAACTTAATATGTACACTTTACTGCAATGAATTGCTAGTAAAAATCAACATTTGCCTCTGCGCTGCATCCACTGGATGATGGATGCCTCAGTGCCGTCGCGTGCCACGTCCTGTTTGCATACGACTTAAGATTCAAAATAGCTAAGCTATAAAACTGATTGTTAGATGCCGATATCAAAGAAGTGCTCATAGCCAACGGGTTAATCTTCTCTAAAGTCACCGTCGTAATGGGCTCATACCTAATTAGCAAGAAATTAATGAAAGTGTAAATTCAACTGATTCGTTTTTAACTTGATTTGTATTGCTACTTTGTGTCAATTTCCAGTATTTTTCAATAGACCCGTGTGCCGTGTCCGGCTGGTGCGACGGGAGGCGTCAGAGCGCCAATTATAATGCATGTCAGTTCACAAGCCGAAAATGAATTGCCGCCTGGTGTGCTAAAAGCAAAAGCGTTTTATTTTCTTCTCCTTCGTTTTCAGTTAAACACACACACCGAGCTCCACAAATCGTGCCCAAAACGTGGGAGGTGGGTTCGCATGGGGTTGGGCATGGTGTGCACTTGTTGTGACTAGACAGCGATATGCAAATTTTGACAAAAAAAAAAAGCGAGTGTTCGCGTTGTAGTATCCTTGACGATCCAGCTGGCTCAATGGCAACAAAGTGCGCTAACCCTACTCATTTTCTCCACCAATCAAAGCCAGATGCTGGAAGTCTAATTATGCATGGCAGGCACTGTAATTCTACCCCATCGTTCGTTCTCTCCGGTTGACAGGCATTCGCTTATTGGGTTTGCAGCGATATCGCTGCTGTGCTTTCAGGAAGCATTTACTTACCTAAGGCCAACGACATTGTTTGCTGTCGCTGAAGCCAAATCGATGTTGTCCTCCTGGTTGTGGGTAGTCAAACTGCACCTATACCCCCCTCCACTCCCTTACACCTTTTAATGAATTATGGTAAGCGCATTGTTAGAAAGCATGAAAGTTCAAATTTAATGACATATTTCCACTTACACATTCACACATAAGCGAAATTTCAGCACGATCAAGTTTAATCAATTCTTAGTTTTACTAACAATTCTGATATACTAAGAATTCAAAACATAATTATATTTTATTATAATAAAATAAATCAAAATAGAGCTAAGCCAAAATTGGTTTGAATAAACAAATCACTTTAAAATAGTCGCTATCAAATAATTTTGCATTCAACAGGCTTGCCAAATAAAAAATGAAATGGATTCACGTGGCTTCCAGTTACGGACCATGCATAAAAATGTATCTTTTGCACTTGACTTGTCGAATGCATCGCAGACTGAAACATTTAAAATATATTTAGCCGCATATTTGCTGCAGCGCTGAAAGCATGCAACAAAATAAATTGGCCTTAAAAGCTGAAGCTGAAGCATTCGAAAAAGCATTTCGAGCCATATGTAATAAGTCAACGGACAACAAACTTGTTGGCTGAATAACAACTTCAGAACTTTCATATATTAATATTATTAATTAAATGTTTATGCTTTTATGCTAAGTATATGCTTAATGCGGTCAGCGAGTCTCGCAAATAAAAGCGACTCTGGATGTTTGCGATTTGCTATTTCGACAAAGTGGCTTGTGTGCAATAATTATTTTGCCATTGGCATGGAAACTTCAGTTTAAATTGAAATGCTTTTGACGGCACTCGAATGTTGTGACTTGCTATTTCGACAACATGACGCAAAAGTGCTGATAATATGCAACTCATATGGAAAACTAAAACTAAAACATGGCTTCGCAGACTCACGTTTTCCCCCTGAGCTTTGCCGCAATTAAAAATTCATGAATATTACTTATTCAAAAAAAAAATAAAATAATATTATTTTGGCTTGAACTAAAATTGCAATCAAATTTGTTTGTTAAACAATAAACACATCTACAACACAAATATGTGCAAATTTGCATTGTTTTCAAAATATGTACGTGATAGATAAACATTACTGACCGAGCATCAAATAATTTAATTATGCTGATTTCCATTTGTTGTTGCCATTTGATTAAGAGCATTATACGAATTTCCACTGACACGAATTTTTGGTTTATTTTGTGTTGCAAGCTAAGATAGTATTTAATTTATTATGTTAATATATTTTTAGTTATTAAAGATAAGTAATTTCCTCGATTTAAAAAAAATATTCTGGAAACACATTACCTTTTAAAAATGATTTAAAAATGTACTCTTACCTTTTATGATCGAGCAATCAGACAGTCTATAATTATCAGTAAATACTAGTAAAATGTAGTAGGTATTTAAATCAAACAATATTTTAGTAGTTATTTAGGAATTTTGTGTTTATTTACTCATAGAAATATGTATACGGACTTTATATGTACCCTCAATAATCATGAGTGATTTTATACGCCTATTTTATACATCAAATTAACAAACAGTTTTCTTTTTGGATATTCATATCGTGGAATGAAACTCATTATATACGCGAGACTAAACATTTTTGACTTAAAGCTACAAATTAAAAATAAAATATGCGCCGAATGTGCACATTGCTATATAGCATATATATATATATTTGGTAAGTTGGGACGTTCATTGCCGTAAATGTAGCTCCCAAGGAATGTTAGCTGTGAATGAAGTTAAACTGAGTTCAACTGCTCTGAATCGCCGAGCATGTGACCAACTTTTGTTTGGACCTGGGTGCTCACAGACTCGGCAAGACGGCAGTTAATCATTGTAAGACTATGTAGATTAATATACAAATTATGATGTTCCTCTCTTCCAAATGTAAATTAGTGATTTAAATTGTAGACATTCCTCGTTGGCTAAATGGTATTACATAAATTCATTTACTAAATGTGCAGTTGGGTGCTCTGATTTCATTTGTAATGGAATGCTGTGCATATTAATATCATTACTAATAAATAAAGCGCCATTTAGAGAGTATCCATAAATACAATATGGATTATAGAGAGCATGAGTATTCTTTATGTCTATGTGCGTGCGTGCGTGTGTTGCCAGTGGAATTTAAAGTACCTAATTGAATAGTCGCTTTAATATACTTTGAATAGTCGCCAAGGACTCATCTTCTATGAGGAAAGAGCGATGATTTCCTACTACTGTGTGGACTTCCACGGGCTTTGTGCAAACCTTGAAGAAAACGCAAATTAAAAAATGAGTATTGATAAAAATGTTGTTTGGTTTTTTCTATTCGCTAACTTACCTCCTTAAGGCGATAGTCCTCATCCAATTTGGCTGAGTTGTCTGTGGGTTTAACAAGCGTCACCTTTGATTTCAGTTTCAGCTTGGGCTTGAAGCCGTCCGCCAACTCCAGTTTCTTGTAAAACACTGTAGCTGCCGATTTAATCTGCATAAGCAATGCATAACGGATTAATAAATTATAGTTTAGCGACCTTAGAAATTTTTTGCTTACAGTTTCCACCGGGTGGTTAATTTCAACACTCATTATCTCAGCAAACTTTTCGAGTTTCTCTTCCCAGGTGGGTATCACCAGAAGCAAACGGACCAGCTGCAAACGAAAACAAGGATTAAAATCATTAGATATGGTCGCTCAGGTTTATATGAATATTATCGATTACACTTACCGATTTGTAGTCAATGTTGGCCAAGACAATACCAAAGTAGGCAAGGGCATAGCTCGTTTTGCTGTTTTCATCATCGACTGTATATCGCTGCATGAAGCTGCTTGTAAACCAGTTGACATAGCTGGGCGCTCCATCCAACATCACTATATTGGCAACTTCATTGGTTTCCTCCAAAATGGCGGTCATCATGTAGGTAAGCAGACAGCCAAAGGAGTAACCGGCCAGCTTATAGGGTCCCTTGGCTTGCACTGTGCGCATTTGCTTGATGTAAAACCTTGCAATAGCCTCCACAGATTCGAGGGGCACTGTGTTGGTGAATTGCAATCCGTAGGCAGGCACCTCCAGCCTTTTGGCCAATGGCTCCAGTGCGATTGCAAATCCCTCGATTGGTGCAACAAAGAAAATGGGACTTTTTTTGCTGTTCGAGGGAGCCAGAGTCTCCATGCGCACAATTTCCTCAATAGGCATCAACTCTGAGTTGAAAACCACCTGGTTTTCATCGCCCAGTGGACTAGCTGTTCGTGATGGAGCCTTGTCCTTTGCTGGTGACTCAGTAACCGAAATATCAGTGGCTGTTGGTGTCGCTGATTTCACCTCGGCGCCACCATCCATTTGTTTCAGCGCACCAAATGTGAGTTGACGAATCTCCTGCGTGGACAGCACAATGTCAAAGTTACGCTCCAGGGTTTGCTTAATTTCGGCGCCCATTAGCGAATCCATGCCCAGATCTGATAAGGAGGCGACGTCCTGAACATTTTTAATGTCACGCAGTCCCAAGATATTCGATATGGTCGCAATTAGACTGACACCGGCAGACTGATCCGACTTGCGTTTCTCGGCCACGACCATGGACGCCACGACGGGATGTGGTTGTTGCAGGAATAGATCGATGGTCTGCAGGCAGGAAGGCATACGCTGGGGCAGTGTGCCACCAATGACGGTGTCATTGTCACCAAGATTCTCCAGGACGAGGCCAGTGTCGCCAATGGCACCCCATTGTATCGCTGTGCCCGGGAAGCCGCTAACCTGTCGCTGCTCACAGATACGCTCCATGGCGGAGTTGGCCAAGCCATAATTCGATTGGCCAATGTTGCCACGTCCACATGAGACGCTTGAGAAACAGATGAAGTAGTCCAACTCAGTGCAAATGGCTCGCGAATATTGATCCAAGAATTTGGTAGCTGTCACCTTGGGGTCGGCAACGGTCTTAAAGTCCTTGGCCGACTGATCCTCAATCAGGGCATCCCGCAACACGGCAGCCAGATTGAAGATACCACCAACCAGGGCCAACTTGTTGCTGCTCTCCAGCAATTTCTTTGCTCCCGCGGCTGTGGTCACATCATTGGTATCAATTATCACTTTTACGCCACGCTCCCGCCAGCGTCGGATCATGAGACCCTGATAGCCGGTCTTCTCTCCCGAGCGTGAGTTTAGAACAATGTAGCGTGCACCACGCGTCACCAGCCAGTAGGTTAGCTCCAGGCCGAAGCCACCGAGACCGCCAACAAGGATATAGCTCTTCTCCGGATGCATGTAGGTACGTGGAATGGCGTTAATTAAACGCGACTTGGGGATCAGCGTCTTCTTGCCATCCTCCTCATCGCGCACCTTGATAACGACCTTGCCAATGTGCTTGCCCGACGCCATGAAACGGAAGGCCTGCTCAACCTGCTTGTCATTAAACACTGAGGTTGGCAGAGGCACAACTGCACCGATCTTGATACCTTCAGCGACCAGGGAGACCACTTGATTCTGCATCTCCTCCTCGCCCTCCATAACACTGTCCAGCAGAATGCCATGGAAGGAGGTATTCTTCAAGAACACAGACATACCCAGCGGACTGTTGTTGCTCAAATCGAATTTGCCAATCTCCAAGAAGCGTCCGTTTAAGCCCAAGCAGCGGATGGATGCTTGCAGTTTCTCCTCAGAGAGTGAGTTTAACACCAGATCAACACCGCGACCCTTTGTCTCGCGCATGACCAGCTGCTCAAAGGATGTATCACGTGAATTGCCAATGTTGCGTGCTTGCAACTTGGGGAAACGTTTCAGCAGGAACTCCCGTTTCTCCTTGCTGCCGACCGTTGTGAAGACTGTTAGACCATGATGGAGCGCCACAGATATGGCAGCTTGGCCCACACCCCCTGATCCAGCATGGATGAGGATGCGTTCACCCTTCTTCATCTGTCCACGCACTACGAGGGCATAATAGACGGTCGCATAAACACAGGGCACCGTAGAGGCCTCTTCCATGGTCCACTTGTCCGGAATTTGCCACATCATGCGCGTGCTGGCCTGGCAGGTAGTTGCCAGCGACTTGGCTGGGACCATGGCCATTACACGTCGGCCGGCTGTGTCGCGACCGGCAAACTCTAGACCCAAAACGCAATCCTGCTCAGCTAGATCACCGGGCAGAGCATCCGCTGCCAGTTTGCCAGACGACAGCATCACGTCACGGAAATTGACGGGTGCATAGTAAACGGTGCAGATTTCAATGTCCTTCTTGGTGGTCGTATCGACCTTGGCGCCCTCAATCCACTTAAGCGAGGCCAAGTCACCTTTGACCAATGCATTTACATAGGCATGCTCCACTTGAAGGGTGGCCTGCTGCTTCTCCAGCTTCAGATGACGGAAGGAGCCCCATTTGCCATTCTTAAGAACATTCGAAATCAGATCCTTTTCCAGCTGTTTTTGGTACAATGGCGCCGTCACAGAGAACTTCGCGGATGCTGCATCCTGTACAAATACCAAGCGTGCCAGCTTGCCACCATTTTCATTCTTGATGCACGTCATCAGGCCAATGGCACCAAAGAGTTCCTCATTCTGGCAAACCACATAGACATATTGCTCCTCGGCGGCAGCTGTGGCCAGGGCAGCCTTAAGATCATCTACCCAGTTGAAGTTCTGCTCCGTGACCTGTACGACAACCGATTTACGTTGCTTCAGATCAACGCTTCGACGGGCCAGAACGAGGACACGGGTACCGCCCAGTGTCTGCTCCTGCACAGCGATGAAACCGAACTTCTCTAGGAGGGCACGTCCCGTCTTCGTGTACGTGGCTTGACCCTCCTCAAAAATGAGGAAACCGGTCTCGCGAATGCTGGCAATGCTATTCTTTAGAGTCGTTGTATCCGGACGGGACAGTATATCAATGCCAAAGATAAAGTGACAGTTCTGCTCGACGGGCTCCTTAAGCACATCCTTGGCAATGACGCGTACACCCGAGTCTCCCAAGGTGTTGGCAATAAGCTCCTCGTTGTTGTTGGATGTGGCAACAGCCACATCGCCAGTTAGCACCGGTTCACCCTCAATGATCTCCAGCAAATTATTAGCCATCAGCACATCGGGATTGCGTCCGTTTGCTAACTCGACACCCTTCAATTTGATAGCGCCACTCGAGTTCTCGATGATCAGTTGAATGGCCACGTCCAGAGCGTGCAAGCGTGCCTTTTCCGTGTTCTCGTTCAATTCTGTAACGTTCTCATTGGCAACAAAACAATAACGTTCCAAGGTGGGTGGATTCTGGGAGTTGGGACGACGCTGAGCAAGTGAAGCCTTCAGGCCACGCAACTCCACGCCGCCACTCTTGATGACATTAATGTCATTATACCAGTAGACTGGTACACCAACATTCGACTGTGATTCCTTGCTCAATCCGTTTACCAGCTCCAAATGCTTGAGCGGATTAATCACTGCCTTCTCTATACGGGTGGGCAAATACAGCTCACGCAAGTTCTTGCTGAGAATGCTAAACTGCAGCATGGTATCCATGAAGCTAATCCAGTTCTCCACCCACTGCAGATTGCCGACAGAGGCACAGGTGTCCGAGTTAACAATGCCACGGAAAATTCCACCATAGTCGTAGCCACGGAGACGCAACTCCTTGTACACATCGTTGGTGACCAGCTGCCTGGCTGCTGTGCTGGGTGTCTGGGCATCCAGTGGCAGTTCCTCCATGTCAATGTTTTCCGGTATGCTGATGCGGCCGGAGACGGCCAAGCTACCACTTTCGCAGATCTCAAAGTTACCAGTGCCATCGAAGAAATTGATACCAAACTTGACAACGGCGCTCTTATTCAAAATCGTTGCCCGATGGAACACCAGATTCTCCATGACAACAGGCGTCTTATGGAATTCGCCGCCACGCATCTTGGCGAATGTCATCCAGGCGAGAGTCATGTAACCGGTTGCAGGGAACAGGATGCGTCCATCGATGGTGTGTCCGGCTAGGAAGGCATCCTCCTCCTTGGACAGATCAATCTCAATAATGGTCTCACCAGAAGTGGTCTCTTTGCCAAACTTGATTACTATCCATTTCTGTGTGTGATCCCATCCGACCTTTGAGTTCAACATGGGCGTACCACGTCCCACCGGATAGCTAATGGGTCGCACCAAGTTCAGGACCTGTGGCTGAGCACCCGCTGCATACAGCTTGCCCACATTGCTGAGCAAGAATTCCACATTGTTTTCATGGCCGCGTTTTACCAGACTCAAGTTGGTGGCATCCGGGCCGAGAGCTCGCTTCAAAATAGCCTGGAGTAGGCCATGCGGTGCAATCTCTATGGAGATGGCATTCTTGGGCACATGCTGCAGTGCCTCATGGAAGAGCACGGGCGACAGCAGATTGTTTACATGATAGGCGGCCGATGATTGTATGGCAACCGGAGTGTTCCATGCGGATTCGGGAATGCTGGTGCTGATCCAGCGTGCAGTGCGATTCTTCGCGCTGGGTATAATCTTCTCCAGGCTCTTGCGCAACTTGGGACCAGCATCAGCGATATATTTGCTATGGAATGCATAGCCACTGCTATTTACAGCCTTCGCAAAGATCTGCTTTGCATTGAGTTCGGCAACAAATGCCTGTATAGATTCTTCCGGTCCGGAGATTGTGCAATTGTCCTCACTGTTGTGGCAGACGGGGAAACAATCGCTGGGCACCAGCTTGTGCGCCTCTTCCCAGTTGAGACCGACGGCAGCCATCTTGCCCTTGGGCAACTGTGTGTCCAGGATGCTCTTGCCACGCCAATATGCGGCCAGAACGGTTTGCTCCGGAGTGAAGCAACCATCGGCATAGGCACAGCCGAGTTCACCCACCGAATGACCCACAATGCCCTCGGGATGAATGTTGAGGGACGTGAGCAGATCCGTCAGCGCCACTTGAATGGCAGCAATTGAGATGAACGAGTTGAGAATGTTCTCAAAACTCTTGTCCGTGGAGCGGGTAAGCACATCAATCAGATCGACACCCTCGGGCTTCAAAACATCAGCGCAACGCTGAATCGATCTGGCAAACACATCGATTTGCATCAAGTCCTTGGCCATGCTTGCCCATTGGCTACCCATGCCCGAATAGATATACCAAACTGGACGATTCATGTCACTGGACTCAACCACTTCGCGCTGTAGCGATCCCTTGTTGCTGACCACAGTGTAGCCACGGAAATAGTGCAAGGGAATGGGCTTGGAATGAATATCGTTGATTAATTGCAGATACTCATCGTCATCGTTGTGATCCGCGGCGGATTCCAGCATCTCCTGTACGGCCTCGAATGTACGGCCGGATGCAATCACTACCTTGGGTGCCCCATTCTTTGGTGTTATGGTCTTTGGCTTGGGATTCGATTTGAGAATGACGTGCGCATTAGCGCCACCAAAGCCAAAAGAGTTAAGACCAATGATGCCACCATTCCATGGCAGATTTTTGTCGACAACCTTAAGACGACCATCCATCAGACCATAAAGATCCGGATTGGGTTTGTTGTAGTGCAGATTGGCTGGTATAATGCCCGCCTCCATTGCGATCAGAATTTTTGCAATGGAGCAAACACCCGACGCCGGCTCTGAGTGACCCATATTAGATTTCACCGAACCAATTAGCAGCGGTGTGGTACGATTCTTGCAGAAGAAGTCCGTAATGGAATTAACCTCCTGAGGATCACCAACTTTGGTGCCAGTGCCGTGGGCCTCCACATATACAACATCGTTGGGGTGGAGGCCGATCTCCTCGTAGGTCTCGCGAATCAAACGGTTCTGCATGCTGCCAATGGGATATGTGATGCCCTGCTCCTTATACCCATCCGTATTCGTGCGCACATTTAAAATTGAGGCGTATACACGCTTAGCTACCGCTGTACGCTGCAGAAGCAAGACAACACAGCCATCGGATCGGACGTAGCCATTGCCCGATTCATCGAAGGCCTTGCAGCTGCCATCGACGCTTAACATGTTCAGACGCTTGAACTGCAGCGACATGGTGGGCTTCAGGATGAGGCCAGCGCCAGCGACCAATGCATTATCGATCTTGCCCTCCCGCATATCGGAGAAGGCCTGCTCCAATGCGTACAGGGAGCTCGAGCAGGCGGTGTCAATGCTGTAGCTCGGCCCCTTAAAATCAAATGTAAACGAGATTCGATTGGCGAACATGGCGCGGGCACAGCCCGTCAACCCATAGCCATTGACACGATCCGCATCACTGCACCAGTGCTGCTCCGTTTCCGATGTCGAAACACCAATGTAAACACCAGTGCGAGATCCACGCAAATCTGTGGGATTTAGACCAGCATCAATGATTGCCTCATGCGTCAATTCAAGCATAATGCGCAGAATGGGATCCATGCACTCGGCCTGCTTTTGATGGACACCAAAGAATTGTTGATCGAAATTCTCCAAATCAGCCGGCTTGATTTTGCCCATCCTGTCCGGCAATCCATAAAGACCTGCAGCAATTGCGAAGTAGATATTATAAATATTCCAATCATCTTATTAACTGTTAAAGCTTACCGCGTTCCCAGCGTATAGGTTCATCGGTGACCATGTCGACGCCCGCAAACAAATTCTGCTTGAACTCTTCGATGTTGGAGCTCTCGGGCAGACGGCCGGAGAAGCCAGTGATGGCAATCTCCTCATTTAGTGCTTGCTGACGCGGCGCATAGTGTCCACCACCCAGGTCCAATTGGGGGGCAGTACGCGACGCTGGCTCAGCAGTGATCACTTCCTCGGCAAAACGGGCTGGCATCTTCTGGCTGTCGTTACTATTGTTGTTGGTGTGGTTGCCTGTTAGGGTATGTTGATGACTCGTTGCAGGATTGCAAGCGGAAGTGCTAGGTGTTATCTGCGTAATGGGTGGCTCCTCGAAGGAGTCAGGTTGTTGCGAATTTTGTTGCTTCTTATTGCGACGGCGGCGCCGACGAATGGCACGGGCACTTTTACCGTTACCGTTTTGTACAGCGGAAGGGGTCGGATTGTGATTATTTTGATTATTAAGCGCAACAGTTTGCTGATCCACGACTCTTAACAAACTTTTAACGTCTATCAAAATAATAGAAATGGATAATACTTTTAGTTTTTATATTTGTAATAAATTTATATAAATGTTCATTAACACAATCGAGAGACTCTAATAGTCTCTTCTCTAACTCGAATCTCATACAGCTTTCATAGCTCATAAATTGCCTTCTAATACTTAAATTTTCTTATAATTCGAATTATGGTATATGTAATTAGAAATTTTAACTGAAAATTTTGTTCGTGTGAACTAAATCACTTTCGAATATCTTCAAAAGTATTATTTCTTTCAGCTTGCTGAGTTGTTTAAGTATATTTTGGATAAAAAAATGTTTTCCTTACAATTTAATTTTCGACCAATTTCACATTTGCAATTTATTACAAAATTATAATTATCCACTGCATGGATATGATAAAAATAATCTGGTAAATTTTCCTCTACAAGTTTAATTTTTTATAATTTTCAATTTATCTCAATTTAGTATTGCATACTTTCATTGTTTTTTTATTAAGCAAAAGAATGAAATAAAAAACGAAGTCATTGCATATTTTTATGAGCCGCTAATTACAATCATTTAAGCTATTTACATATATTAAAAAGAGAGACTAAACTTTGACTCGCAGAGAAAGTGCGAAAATAAAGCAAAAAGTCAGCTACTATAAATTGATTTATTGATCGAGGTTCCATTTATTTCTTGACCAGCTGTGTTTTGTTTACAAAAAACTATTAGTTTTTGGAAATTTATTCAGCTGGAAAGTATTTCAAATGTGTAATAAGCTCACCCACAGTGTACAAATCACTCGCTGTTAATGCTACTCTTAATAATGTAAAGCTTTTCATCAATGTTGGTTTCTCACAAAAAGCTATGTTAGCAGCGAGCCGGTCGAATGAACATTTTTTAGAGGAAAGTAACTGAAAATCAGGTGATTTCTGGAGAAGCTGCGCGTGCAACGTCATTTGCTCTCTGCTGTGTGGTGTGCTTGTGGCGTGATTATTGTGTGGCTAACAGTGCGCGGCAACATTATGTATAAGCACACAACGTTCACAATAATGAGAAGAAATGTATGTATGTATGTACAGTGTCTCTCAACTGGTTTTGAACGGTGTCTAGAAAAAATTTCAATTGCCTGCCATAAACTAATTATTCATTATTTTTCAAAAATTTCAAAAACCCATGGCAGGTAGATATATTAACCACCGAAATGAATATATGACCCTAAAAAACTGGGATTTTCCCACCCGTTAGGTCGGGTTATGTAAAAAGTACCGCAATTTATGGTCTTAGGCTTATTGAACAGTTACTTTATGGACACCTGCGTGCCATAAAACCCGGATTTTTTTTACCTAAAATTGAATATTTTCGGTATAAATAGACCAATCCTTCTAAGTCAGTTTAGTTTTTTCCTGCAATTCGGATGCGACAAGCCAACAAGGACCATGGGCAAACTGACTACCATTGAGCAAAGGAAACTCATCCTGGAACACTTCAAAATCGGATATTCATGTCGCCAAATAGCTAAAATGGTCAATCTAAACACCTCAACTGTATTCCACATCATTTGGAGTTTCGTCGACGAAAATTGGACAGAGGACAAGGGCGGAATTGGACCAAACCCGATTTTCACCGAGCAGGACGAGCTAAGGATCATCAAGATTTCAAGGGGAAATCTTAAGCTATCGGCTCAAAAACAGACTCAATAGGTGCAGGATGAAATAAGGAAAAAGTTCAGTATGGGAACTGTGCTCCAAGTTCTGCGCAACCATGACTCTTAGGCCCAAGTACCACGGAAAGAGCAATTTATATAAGCAAAAAATACAGGGTATAGGATGACGTTCGCCAAAATCCACTTGGACAAGGATTTGGAGTTCTGGAACACACTCATATTTGAATATGAGTACAAATTTAACATTTTTTGCCAGGTCGGATGGAATTATATGTGGCGACACTCCAATACTGAGCTGAGTCCCAAAAACTTAAGGGCAATAGTCAAGCATGGCGGAGGAAGTGTCATGGTTTGGGCCTGTATCTCGGCAGCCGGTGGCGGAAATTTTGTGATTATTGAAACAACAATGGATAGGAATGTGTACTTCGTTATGCTAAAGGAAAATTTACTCCAAAGTTCCGAGAAACCGGGAATCCCATGTACTTTCCGGTTCTACCAGGACAACGACCCCAAGCATAAGGCCGGAATAGTACAGTCCTGGCTTAGATCGAACTGCCCCCACGTGATAATTCCACCGACCCAGTCTCCAGATTTAAATGTTATTGAAAATTTATGTGCTCTGCTGGAAAATAACATCTGGAATCACAACATATCCAGCGAACAAGATCTCGAAAATGCTCTCCTGGATGAGTGGAGCAGGATCAGCCCAGAAACTACCCGGAAGCTGGTATCTTCCATGAAAAATAGGTTAAACGAAGTTGTTATGGCTAAATGACATCATACTAAGTATTAACATCCTTATTTAAGCTCTTATACGCCAAATATGTAACTTTTTTTAAGACTGTTCAAAAAGCATTAGACATGAATTTTGGTTATGGTATCAGTTTTTGACTAATTTTAATTAATTAATTAATATTTTAATAAGAACTAAACTTTCTTTTTGAAATGTGATATAACATTAAACAAATTGGCATTTAAACATTTTGAATTTGTTTCCTTGTTTAAACTTTATGGCACTTTAAATTTTTTGCTAGACACCGTTCAAAACCAGTTGAGAGACACTGTATATACAATGTACATACAACCCACAAGCATATCAGAGTGTGTATTCAGCAGCTTAACAGTGCAACAAAAAAATGTTATAATGACAACATGAGTCGCAGCTGACACGCTCACCAACACTTAAGCAAACACAGTAATAGCGTTTCGCACGCTGCTTTCTTATTCGCCGACAAAACTCGTACGATATGCAGAATGAGAATGGCACAAAAGAAAAAGTCAGTTAAGTTAAAACAGTGGTTTGTCATGTTTGTTTGCCTTCGATATGAAGCATGGATGGCAAGAACAGTTTCACAGCACGCATACATATGTATATACATGTATACATCATTATACACATACGTACATAAGAATAGAGGGAGCATAACAGAAGAGACGCTATAATTTCGGCATCAGCCGGCAAAAAATACATTTACTCTGGTCATACACTTACACACATATAAATACACCAACATTAGCGCAACGCGTGTTCATGTTCATAAGCAATTTGTGGAGAGTGAGATAAGGTGGCGTGATTTCCAAGTTCATTTAAGTAGTATGTGTATACACATTTTTGTTAGTTTTGAGCGGCGTCATCTGTATTATTGCTGCTGTTCGTTAGTTCGATTTGTTGTTTGTATAGACGCGATATTCGCATATCCTTTTACATTAATTAGACACTTCTACTTATCTGGGTATATTGATTTTCAAAATTGCGTCACTTGATAAATAAACAATGCAATGTAAACAAAACGGTTCAGCGCAATGCTAGTCACTGTTAAGTACCCCTATAGCAGCCGTTCTTAATGTTATTTATTTATGCAGTTGCTTCTATTTTCACACTTATCGATTATGAGGAAACCTACCTAAGCGCATACATATGTATGTACATATGTATGTATGTACATATGTATGAAAGTGTGTTATGTGCAGAATAGGCTGCTATGCATCCACCCAAACCCATACCACTTGAGAAAAGCGAGGGGCGCACGGCTCAAGTTCATTGCCAATGAGAGAAATTAAAATGGGGTAACTAACTCTAATTTGCTAAGTGCGTTGATAGCGTTTCTTAAGTAAGAGTATTTATAGCATTTTTAGTGCATTTAAATTAACATGTGTATATCTACTCATTCACAAACATATATTAAGTCTGTATGTATATTAGAAAAATTTCCAATCAATTCTGACACTCATTATTACTTTCTCTTATTACAGAAATCATAGAAAAATCATCAAGCAAGTTGTCCAATTAATATGCGAAACCTTATCAAAGCCAAAAGTCAAAAGAATGAAGCCAATCGCAATCTAGCTAAAGGTCTACCACAACATTTTCGGGAATTTGAACATTTGAACAAAATTGTTGTTAGGCAAATTATATATTATATGTACACATATGCATATTTAAAAAAAAAAATTAGTCAAATGTCTGAAAGGTCAAAATTTACATGACAGGTGTGAAATGAGTTATGCCTAATTTTTAACTAATTTTGGAATTCGTTCCTTTTTTATCTGTTGTCAGCTCCTAATAATAACATTTAAAATATTTCATATTTAAATTCTTAATTTTTATTTATTTTTTCGTCTTTTTTGACTTATACCACGAAAATTTAATTCCGCACTAAACCGGCTATAGAGAATTAGTTTTGGCACAGGGTTTTTTTTGTTATCCTTTTTCCTTCTTTTTGACTCACACAAACATGATTATAACAGTCTATGTGTACACACACACATACATATTTATGTTTGCTTGAGCTTTGTGCAGGCGTGCAGAATACATACCTAAAAATCAGGCGATTCCTCGACAGCTGTTTTGGTGAGACAAGCAGCAACCACTTTTGGTAATGCGATTGCTGTTGGCAAGCGATAAGGGTTTTTTTTTTTGGCAGTCGGTCCTAACTGCTGGCTAAAAAAAACCGTTATCTTCTCAATTATCCGTGCATATATCTATTATATACAATTGACAATTGTTTGGATCTATTTTGTGTCACTGTTATGCACTTTTCGTTGAACAGCAACGCGTTTTATTTTTTGTTCTTCCTTAGAACAGTTTTTCTTTTACACTTAGCTGCGAAACACTTTTAATGTCGGATCGGTTTATGGTAAGGAAATACCGTATTCTTTTGCGCGACCTACGACGAAATGTGAATAACGAATAGTCGCGGCATCAGGTGAGCTGTGGCTTTTATACGACAACTGCGGCTGTTGTCGGTCGCTGCAAAAGCTTCTCTTCAGTGCGCAGCAGAGAGCAATGTGAAACGAGATAAGCACAGAAAGCTCTTGCTCTCTGTTAACCTTTCAATGCATGGCGCCTCGCCTGTTAAGTGAATGAGCTGTTGTTGAGCCGGCTGCCCTTAATAACAGTTTCATTTTCTTTCTCATTTTTTTTTTTTGAACTTTTAAATTAACGCCGATAATAGAACGGAAAGCGATAAATCATCAATTCTTGAATATCGGCTGAAATCAGAATCGCGCCACATTTTTTAATAACACTACGCATTTGCATTGTGCACAAATAATAATATTTGTATGTGTATGCATTTTGCTTCCGCAGATTAATGAATAGATGAGTTAGTTTAGAATGTTTTTGTTGTTTATGTTATTTGTAGAACATGCATATATTCCTAATCTGAAACGATTTAGAATTTTATAAGGGTCATGCGAGGAAAGTCAAACTCGAGAGCATGAGTTAAGAAAATAATTTAATGTGTACAACAAATTCAACTTGTTAAACGCTTAAGTGTACAATTAAATGTTACTATATAAGTTGCGTACGTACTTCGATTACGCACATTAGAAGATAAAACTTTGAAGCGATTAAGCGGATTTTTTTTGTAAAACCCGCTCGATGATCTGTAGCGTTTGGGCTTCCTTCAGGAATGTTCGATGGGTGCCTGCCACAACGTGTATATCAACCTGGCCGCTGCAAATCTAAAGAGATCGTCAAGTTAACATTTTTACGATATTCGTCTGTATCGTATGTGTAAATGGTTTACCTCCTTGAGACCGTAGTCTTCCTGCAACATGATTGCATTGTGCTCCGCCGATTTTATGAGCACCACATCGCTGTTTAGCTGCTTCGCTCCCATGTAGCTCTCTGAGAGCACAAGCTTCTGTTTGAACATGCAGGCAGCTTTCTTGATCTGTAAATATTTATAATTTAGAATAGAATGACGACTAAAAAATTTAGTACAAGTGTACCTAAAACTGGCAGTTAATGTTTGCCTAATTTGAATATACTAGTGTATCAAAAACGGCAAAGTTTTTAAATTTAATAATATTATACATTTACTTAAGTATTATTTTATATCTTTGCAAAACAGAGAAACTATTTAATATAACGAAAGATGAGAGGTTGGAGAATATTATTTTAAATATATACTTTTTTTTTGCTAATAAAGATTCAGATAACTACTACTATTTTGAGAGTTTATTGTTAACTTACCACTTCCTTGGTTTGTTGAGTGTGCGATGCCAAAGTGTCCGCCAGCTTGTCCAGCTTCAAGGGCCATGTCTTGACGCCCTCAAGCAATTTCACAAGCTGCATACGTTAAGCGTTAGGAGTGATTAGTGTTCAGCAAGAGAGAAAAAAGTTGCTTAGACCCACCTGGTTGTAGTCCACATCCGCGAGCAGTGCACCAAAGTAGGCCAGTGTCATCGATTCCTGGCGGTTCAAGTCATCAGTTTGCTTTTTAGCCTCCTGCACGTAGCCACTGGCCATTTTGGGCGCACCGTCCAGCATAATGACTTTAACGGCAAGCCGACGCTGTTCCAGTGCCACGCCAATAGCATGGGCCAGAAGACAACCGTAGGAGTAACCCACAATGTTGTAGGGGCCACATGGCTGTAACTTCTGTATCTGTTGCAGATAGTAGGCGGCGCATGCATCAATTGAGTCGAGGGGCACTTCCTCTGTGAACTGCAGCCCATAGGCCGGGCAGGTAAGCGAGGCAGCCAGGGCTTCGATGGCTACTGTGAAACCTTCGATCGGCGCAAGGAAGAACACTGCTGGCTCATTGCAAGTCTTCGTTGCCATAGTATGCAGACGCACAAGTACGTCCAGGGGCAATACTTCCTTGCCGAATACCTTACGAGTTTCATCCGTTTGGGCAATGGTCTTTTGATCGGTGTTATTGGTAGCGGATGCCGCCGATGCCGCCGATGCCGCCTTTGGAGTAACTGCATCTGAGCTTCCGGCCTTACTTTGGCCTCCTTGGCCATCGATTTGCTTCAGTGCACTAAAGGTCAACTGTCGAATGTCTTGTGTTGACATCACTAGATCGTAGTTCCGCTCTAGTGTCTGCTTGATCTCCGTGCTCATCAGGGAATCCATGCCCAAATCAAAGAGCGTCGTCTTATCCTGTACGCTATTTACATCGCGCAATCCCATTATATTCGCTATGGCGGAGATGAGACTCTGGCGATTGGAGCTATCCGCTCTGCGCTTCTCGGCCAGCACCGCGGATGAGACGATAGGATGTGGCTGTTGCATGAACGTATCCAATGTCTGCAGGCAGCTGGTTATTCGCTGGGGCAAAGTTCCACCAAATTCAGCGTTATTGTTAGCGGCCATTTGATCGATAATGAGTCCAGTGTCACCAATAGCACCCCATTGTATAGCTGTGCCAGGATAGCCATCTGTCTGCCGCTGCTCGCAGATGCGCTCCATGCTTGAGTTGGCTAGTCCGTAGTTTGTCTGGCTCGGATTACCGCGACCCGAGCTCAAGCTGGAGAAGCATATAAAGTGTTCCAGTGCGGGGCACATCCTTCGCGAACATTGATCTAGATGCATGGTGGCTTGTAGCTTAGGTGCTGCGACTAACTCAAAGTTTTTCACAGTTTGATTCTCAAAGACAGCATCTCGGATTACGACGGCCAAATTAAAGATACCCCCAACCGGTGCCAATTTGTTGCTGCTCTCCAGCATATTCCTGCAGCCGACGGCGGAGGTGACATCGTTGATGTCGATCACGACTTGAACGCCACGCTCGTGACACCGTCGAATCATGAGGGCCTGATAGCCGGTCTTTAACCCGGAATGTGTATTTAAAACAATGTGGCGTGCTCCGCGATTCACCAGCCAGTTGGTCAGCTCCATGCCGAAGCCCCCCAAACCACCGACGAGAACGTAACTCTTCTCCGGATGCATGTAAGAACGGGGAATGGCATTGATCAAATGCTGCTTGGGTACGGCCGATTTTTCCTCCTCGTTGCGCACCTTGATGACCACCTTTCCGATGTGTTTGCCCGATGCCATAAAGCGGAAGGCCTTCTCAATTTCCTGGTCAGCGAAAACAGTGGTGGGAAGTGGAATCACAGCACCCGTCTTTATTCCCTCCGATACCAGCGAGACAACACGCTTCTGCATCTCCTCCCCGCCCTCCATAACACTGTCCACCAGAATGCCATGGAATGAGGTGTTCTTCAAGAACACAGACATACCCATTGGACTGTCGTTGCTCAAATCGAATTTGCCAATCTCCAAGAAGCGTCCGTCCAAACCCAAACAGCGGATGGATGCTTGCAGTTTCTCCTCAGAGAGTGAGTTCAACACCAGATCAACACCGCGACCCTTTGTCTCTCGCATGACCAGCTGCTCAAAGGATGTGTCACGTGAATTGCCAATGTTGCATGCTTGCAACTTGGGGAAACGTTTCAGCAGGAACTCGCGTTTCTCCTTGCTGCCGACCGTTGTGAAGACTGTCAGACCGTGATGGAGCGCCACAGATATGGCAGCTTGGCCGACACCACCTGAACCAGCATGGATGAGGATGCGTTCACCCTTCTTCATCTGTCCACGCACAACGAGGCCATAATAGACGGTCGCATAAACACAGGGCACCGTTGATGCCTCTTCCATGGACCACTTATCGGGTACATCCCAAATTAGATTCTTGTTGGCCAGACAGTTGGTAGCCATTGACTTGGCAGACACCATTGCCATGATGCGACGACCTTGAGAGTCGCGACCGGCAAACTCCAGACCCAAAACGCAGTCCTGATAAGCCAAGTCGCCGGGCAGTGCATCCACGCCCAGTTTTCCAGATGCCAACATCACATCCCTAAAGTTCAGAGGTGCATAGTACACAGTGCAGGGTTCCCATTTGTTTTGATTGACATTTGTGTTGTGCGGGCTTTCGATCCATTTCAGCGAGGAGAGATCACCTTTGATCAGTGTATTCACATAGGCTTGCTCCACCTTTAGCAGTGGCTGGTGTGCATCCAAAGGCAAGTGTCTGTAACTGCCCCAATTCCCATTTCGGTAGACATTGATGGACATGTCTTTGGCCAACTGTTTGGCATAGAAGGCATCTGTCAGGGAAAATGCAGGTAATCCCTGATCCTGCAGCAAATAAAGTCGAATCAGATTGCCGAACTGCTCTCGCTTAAGACAGTTTATAAAACCAAGTGCTCCAGAGCTTGGTTCTCCCTGTGCCACCACATAGACATTCTTTTGATTTGCTTTTGATTTGACTAGCGCGGTTTTAAGATCAACGATCCACTTGAAATGTTCATTGGTCACACGCACCACCAGCGAATTGGAAAAGTCTTTATTGATTGGCTTTCTAGCTAGGATCAGCATGCGATCATCATAGACTTGCTCTAGAACTGGCAATAGTTGTAGACGTTGCAAGTGTGCTCGTCCTGTCGTCTTATAACCACTAGCCTTTTCGTCTAATAGCAGAAAACCACTCGCCGCTTTGATCGACTCTATACCATGTTGAAGTTGAAGGTCGATTAATGTTGGTTCGGTCGAGAGCAGATTAATTGCATGTAGGAAGTCACATTGTTGTCCCACAGCTGCCTTGGCTAGATCACCGACAATCACCTGAACTCCCGTGTCTTTCAGCAATGTTTCAATCTCTGACACATTGGTGTTACTGCTTGTTGCAACGCTAACATCAGCTAGCAGACTTGGCTCCCGTTCGATAATTTCGAGTAGCTTGACGGCATTGAGGGTCTCCGTTGTGTTGCGTGTGCCAGCGATTTCAACTCCATTGATTTTAATTGCGCCATTGCAGTTCTCAGTGATGAGCTGGACGGCTGCAGTTAGGGCCATGCTCTTTGCTTGCTCCTGATCTCCACGAGGAATGGTGTGTTGAATGTAAGGAGTGAAGCTGTAGCGCTCCAGAATCGGTGCAGCCTGCCCGCCCGGTCGACGTTGCGTCTCAGCCGTCTTCATCTTATGTATCTCGACACCGCCGCTCTTAATAATTGATACGTCGGAATGCCGGTTGACTGGAAGCTTTTGCTGATGCTGTTTGACCAGCTCCAGATGCTTGAGGGGATCGATGACTATACGTCGAATTGCCGTCGGTAAGTACAACTCGCGAATGTTATTGCTGATTATGAGGAACTGCAACATGGTGTCCAAGAAGCTAATCCAATTATCCACCCACTGAAGATGTCCCACTACAGCTGCAATGTCGGTATCGATAATGCCCTGGAAGACTCCGCTATAATCGTAGCCACGCAAGCGTAACTCCTTATAGACATCCTTGGTGGACAGTTTGGTGGCGCCAGCACTACCAGGAAGTTCGGGCAGTTCCACCTGCTCCTGTTCTGCGTTTGCGATTAGACGAATCTTGCCCGATACCACCAGACTGCTGCCCTCACAAATCTCAAAGGTGCCGTTGCCCTGACAGTAGTTAACCGACAATTTGACCGCCGCGGCAGCATCCATTCCAAGGATGGTGGCGCGATGGAAGCCGACATCCTCAAAGACGACAGGAGTACGCTGATAGTCGCTGCCCTGCTGTTTGGCTAGCATCATCCAAGCCAGTGTCAAGTAGCCCGTTGCCGGGAAAAGGATTCTGCCATCGATTGTATGGCCAGCCAAGAAAGCGTTCTCCTCCTTACTCAGATCAAGATCAATATTTAGCTGGTTTTCCTGTCTTCCGCCCTGGAATTTCGGATAATTCCATTTCTGGGAGTGATCCCATTTGATAAGTGAGTTCAACATGGGTGTGCCCCTAGAGACGGGATAACTAACTGCTGTCGATGGAGACATTCCCGACACGTGTGGCTGCCCACCAGCTGCATACAGCTGTCCAATCTGACTCAAGAAAAACTCGGCATTGTTTGCGTGACCCCGTTGCATAAGGCTCACATAGCTGATTTTCGGACTTAGCGTACGTAGAATGAACCGGAAGAGTCCGTGTGGAGCAATTTCCACAATAATTGCATTATTTGGAATATGGCGTGAAGCTTCACTGAAGAGCACGGGTGAAATTAGATTGTTGGTGATATATGCGGCCGAGGCCGTTCTAGACAATGGTGTCTGCCAATCTGGTTCGGGCACGCTGGTGCTTATCCAGCGTTGACTTCGCTCCTTGGGCTCGGTGATGAAACTTTCTAGATTCTTGCGCAGCATTGGAGCAGCATCCGCAACATATTTGCTGTGGAAGGCATAACCAGCCGAGTTGACCTCTCTAACGAAAATGCCCGCTGCATCAAGTTTCGAAATCGTTGCATCCATGGAAGCCAATGGCCCGGAAACTGTGCAGTTATCATCGCTGTTATGGCAAACGGCATAACAATCTGGTGGCAGATGTTGTCCAATCTCTTCCAAGCTCAGTCCCACTGCTGCCATTTTACCCGCAGGCAGTCCACGTGTGTCAACGACGCTTTTGGCACGCCAGTAAGCCGATAGCACCGTCTGCTCGGCTGTTAGGCAGCCATCAACGTAGGCGGCGCCCAGTTCACCTGCCGAGTGCCCCATTATACCATCTGGCTCAATGTTCATTGATCGGAGTAAGTCCGTTAATGCCACCTGGACGGCAGCTATTGATACAAAGCTGTTGATCGCTTGGTAAAGTGTACTGTCCGTTGAGTTTGCGAGCACATCAATCAGATCAAAGTCCAGTTGCTTCATCACCTATAGAGTGGGTGAATGGTAATATGGTAGGATAAACCCGATATACAAGTCCTTAGCTCTCTTTTTTTTAATAACATTTGCTTACACAATCAACAAACAGGTTAATTAATAATTTACGTTTGTTTGATTGTTATCACTTTACTTACCTCGGCACAGTAATGTATTGACTTGTTAAAGACCTCCAGCTGCATCATATCCTTGGCCATTTTGACCCACTGACAACCCAAGCCAGCGTAGACAAACCAAATTGGTCGTTGTTCCTCTTCATAGGGCAGTATCTCCAGTTTGTTGGCACCTGTGGATCCCAGGACGGCGAAACCGCGATACGGATGCAAAGGAATTGCCTGAGAATGAATGTCATTTATGAGTGCCAAGAATTCATGATCGTTGCGATGCTTTGTGGCTGCCTCCAAAAGTTCCTGTACGGCGTTTTCCGTGCGACCCGAGGAAATAACTAGTTTTAAGGAGGGATCCTTTGTTGTTTTTTTCGGCAGCTTCTTTTTCTTATCGTGTGATTTGAGAATAACGTGAGCATTGGATCCACCAAAGCCGAAGGAGTTCAGACCCACAATTCCACCCTGCCAGGGTAGATTACGATCGACGACCTTGAGTCGACCATCAACTAGAGCTGGCACGGCGGGATTTGGTGAATGATAGTGCAAATTTTTAGGTATAATTCCCTCTTCCATGGCGATAATCATCTTTGCTAGTGCACTGATTCCAGATGCGGGCTCCGCGTGACCCATATTCGATTTGATAGATCCGACTAGCAGGGGATTGGGTCTAGCTGGATGACAAAAGAAGCTGCCCAACATATTGGCTTCCTGATCATCCCCAACAGGAGTACCACTGCCATGGGCCTCGACATAGACGACCTCATCGGGACTGAGACCGATCTCACTATACGTCTCACGCAGCAGCTTTTCCTGCATGCGACCATCGGGAAAAGTGACACCCTGCTCCTTGAACCCATCCGTATTAGTGCGCACATTGAGTATCGATGCATAGATGCGCTTCGCCTGCTCACTCCTCTGCAGAAACACGACGCAACAGGTTTCCGCACGTGCGTAGCCATTAGCTCCCGCATCAAAGGTCTTGGAGGAACCGTCGTGGCTAATAATGCCCAGGCGCAAGAACTGCAATGCAAAGATCGGCTTCAGTAAGAGATTGACGCCAGCAACGACAGCATAGTCGCAGCGACCCAATCGCAAATCTGTGTAGCCGTGCGCTAGGGCAGTAAGGGAGCTGGAGCAGGCGGTGTCCACAACGAAACTGGGACCCTTAAAGTCGAAGGAGTATGAGATGCGATTGGCAAACATTGCCCGGGCACAGCCAGTGAGGCAGTAGCCAGAGATGGTGCTCGGCTCCATGTTCGGTATCTCGTGTTCCGTCTCCACGAAGGAGATCCCTATGTAAACGCCGGTGCGGCTACCGCGAAGCTTCAATGGATTGATGCCTGCATCAACAATTGCCTCGTGTGTCAGCTCCAGCAGTATTCGCATACAGGGATCCATTAGTTCCGCCTGCTTCGGATGAACGCTAAAAAATTTATCATCAAAATTCTCCAGATCCTTATCAAACATTTTGGCCATGCGCTCTGGTAAGCCATATATGCCTGCCAAGAGGGAGTCCAACAATTCATCGATTTCTTAAGCTATGCAGCTATTGCAGCTTACCTGCCTCCCAACGTCTGGAATCATCTGTAACCATATCAATACCATTGAGTAAGTTATGCTTGAACTCTTCTATGTTGCTGCTTTCCGGCAGTTTTCCAGATATTCCTGATATGACTATTTCACCCCCGGCACTGGCAGCGTCATCATTGCTGTGTGCCTTTGATCGTTCAATTTTCTTCTTACTGCCCATTTTGTTCCTGTTTTGTTGCTAGCTGCGGTTCAGGGTCGGATTAGTGTCAGATTTAATCGATGTATCTATCTATATATACACTTGAATCACATATGAATCTTGTGGTGGACAATTAAAAAAAATGCATGTGTATGAAGAAGCGATAGTCGACAACTTGAATTCAATAAAAAGAATAGTTTAGCTATGAGGATGTTTAAAGAATGAGTTCATACCATTGTTAGTGCGGTACATATATGTTTTTTAAAAAGATATATAAATGTTAATCACAGGTACACAGAATCCAGTTACATTGTTTTGATAACCAGCGAAAGCTTATCTCTATAAATTAATCTAAAGCCTTATTTAAAATTTGTTCTATTTAATTTCCTATTATTATTATTATTTATTCAACAAAAATAATTTTATTGAGATTTAAACCTATGCATATCAGGCGAATCAATCAAGGTGTCAGAAATAAGTAATACTCAGTGCAAATTGTGACACCCATTGCCAAGTGAAGAGATTACGAATTACCTGCTCATTCCAATTGCGATTCTACAATGTAGTATGCCAAAATTCACGAAATTATTTTGAAGACTGCATGTCGAAATCACTAAATTCATTTCCTTTATTTATCAAACTTTAATAACTATTAAACAAATTTTCAATTTTCCTAAGTTCTTTATTTCTTTTCTACATTTATATCGTTCCTCAATCTTTGCGAACATAAATGACAATAATTAAAGGACTCAAACCTTATAGTTTTTAATTTAAGAATTAAATTTTTTTAAATATTGATTCATAGTCACTTTTTAAATAATATATAATATCAGGAACAGAAATTTGATTTCAGATCTATGTTATAAAAGTTTGTAAAAAGCCTTATATATGTATATAAATATATATATATTTTTTTTTAATCACTTTGTAGTCAAATGCCGGCTTTATGGTCCTAAGCGTTGAGTCTTTGCATCGTTTACACAATCAGCCGCGGGTTCGAATCCCGATGCAGGCATGGTTGTTTGTTGTTTGTGTTTAGTCCAGTAGTAGTCCGTTCTGACTCCTTTTCTTTCGTCTATTAACCTTTCTGTCTAAATCTATCCTCACGGCATCACAAAGGGCAAAAATATGGCCTATGTAACCGTATACCCTACCCTACCTTGTAGTCAAATATTCAGACAAACTTGTCAACGAAATTGCAAACACGCCACTATCTAATAAGTTAATCAGCAAAGGTTTTTGACCTTTTTTACATTTTTGCACTTGTCACAAAATAACCACACAAACAAACACAGACAGGGGACACAGTAATTACAACTTGGAAATTTTTGTGATTGCAATCACTCACATAATATTCCTTTGTGAGTATGAGTGAGAGTATTCCACTGAGAATGTATCCTTAAAAGTCCTTAATTGCGGTAGGATACTATCAGACTGACACTTTAGGATTTTGTTGTATTCCTGGTTTTATCCACGATTATTGTTATAACTCCGACAAAATCCGAAGACACACTGAACTAGTCAAGCACTCTTCGCGTTCATTTTATGCGATCGATTGTGAATGGGTGATATAAAAGACCGACTTCTAAAATTGCATAAATAATCGCACATACCGTAGGCACACGAAATGCTAAGCAAAAGATTTCATAATGACTGTGCCAGTCAATCGTGATCCACTGAATAATTCATTATATCTATATGCTAAGCAATTCAAACAGCAACTGCGACACACACCAGGAACAGAGCACAGGACAGAACAGGTGTGTCTGCCCATGGTGTATGGTGCACGGTGTAATCTGTACAACTCTGTGTACGTTATCGTGCCCATGCCCCTGCTTGTGGCCTCTTATTTAGTCCAAGTCCGACGCCATATTGACCCAAATCAATAGCACAATGCCCAAGTGAAACACACTCTTAAAACAATCACAATTTTTATTAGCGAGAAGTGCGAGTTTTTAAACAGCGGCGACATTTCCCCCGAGTTACAAGAGATTTTGGACTTTTACCTCTAACTGCAGGACAATGTTTTAGTCGAAATTTCTTCTTTAGTGATAATCCACGTTGTTGTATCTGGAGTAAAGTCAAGATATAATACCTACTTGTGACTCGACAAAACAAAAAAAATAACATCTTACCGATTTGGCCAAGCGACGAATTTTATTTTGAACTTTTGTGGCTTTTGTTTTTGTTGCCTGCGTCTGCTTTTGGCTGTGCTTGCCTCGAAAGTTAAATGGCAACCGAATCCGCTTATCACTTAGTGTTAGCAGGCCGAGATTAACGCCAATTCTCACTGCAAATTCAACGGCTCGACGGAGGCCGCCCAAGGGAATGATTACATCGTCAGATACCATATTGTGCAACTTTTCGCAAATCGCATCTATTGTGGTGCCTGCGTTTTTGTCCTGGCCAGATACATATATATGTATTTGCATATATAGATATATACTTACACAAGTCAATCTGACGACTTAGTATATCCAACACGTAAGGCAACAAGGCTGCTTTATTTGTTTCCATGTTCAATTTAAATCAATTTTGAATAACCTTTTTCAAAATTTAATCTTTTTTGAATTCTATGTTGTTCAAGCTATTGTGTATTTGAAAATGTTAATTTAAACCAAACTTGAACCAGTTTACCTGACCGTTTTGAGCGACTGCTTTGTTAAACAAAATTTTATTATAACAATAAAAACCGAGTTAAAAAATAGATATCCTAAAATTCAATGCAAGCTTTTAGTTGTACCCAAGATATCCGTACCAATAAAACGCTAAATACATGTTTATTGTAGATAATGGTACTAAGTAGAGCCACCTAAGTCTAAGTCTAGTAATAGCTTAACAGTATTTAATGGTCAACGTTTTTAATGCAGGATGATGATAATCAGTGCTTGAATTCTCACATTTAAAGCCAAATAAAATGCAAAATTTAATTAAAATTGTTTTAAAAATTCTACACAAATTATTGAGGCAAAGTAAAATTAATGATTTATTGAAGAGCTGTGCAAGCCTTTCATCTACAAACAATATTCTATCAAGTGCATGAAACTTCTTATCAATTGATAATGGGGGGACACGTCTGCATGGGAACAGTATGCTATTCATAAGAAACCAAAATAAAAATATTTGCAAAAAATAAATAAAAACATTGGCGCGTGCTGCGGCTGGCTTCACCTGATCGGTGCCGCTGATTGTGGTGGCAGCAACAGGCGAGGAAAACTTTTTGGTAAGCTTTGACCCTACTTGGGTGATAACGTGCCAATAAAAGCAGTGCTAACAGCAGACCAGTCACTAGCAATACACTCATAAAAACGACTAGGATTTATTTTGGTTTCTTTTACTCGATTCTTAAAGTTGTCTTTTGAAGTCCTGCTTGCAGTTCTTAAGTCTCAAACAATCTAAAAGTTCTTAAATCGCAAATAAAAATATTAATTTCAATAATAAATGTGATTAATACATTTTTTGCGAGTACATCTAGTCTCTTGTATGGTAATACTCGAAATAATAGTATCAATTATTATTATTATCTCCATTGTTTCTCCATGAATATCTAGTCTAGTAATTGTTTTTACTGTTATGTATACTTGAATAGATTTGAGCTATATTTGTTGGCACATTTTGAGGCCAAATGAATTTTTGATTCTGTGTGTACTGTTCGGGATTCATCAGAGAAGCATTTCGCTACACACGGCTGGCCCATGAGCTGCATATGTGATTACCGCGTGCCGACAATGAACAGACAGTGGTCTGGCTATGCTGATAACTGATAACATAATGATTGGGTAGTCAGGCAGACGCTAATATTTAACACAGATGTACGGAAATTTGCGTGTGTGTGCGTGTGTGTATGTGTGTGTATGTGTGTGCATGTCACGCGACAAAAGGAACAAGATAATTTTATAAGCTTTAAGGGATAATATTATCAATTGCCGCCGCTCGGAAGTACGCTTTATGTCAGATTTTGGCTACTGCCCGACATTGTTATCTGAAGTGTTTTTTTTTTTTTTTTACAATGTTGATTAAAATCACGCATACGACCAGTTGCCCTTGGCAATATAAAGAAGCTGCAGCTGATAATCATAGCCAGAGCCGTGTAAACTGTTGATCTAGGGCTTTTCACGGTTAATTAAAGGTGAGTCAAACTAGGCGCTTGTCTACTTCAGGGGCTTAAGGTCTTGATCCTCGGACCTCGGCTTTTATTATATAGTATTTATTTACATATATGTACATACATATTTACATTTACGAATTATAAACTAAATATTTATATGTATTATAAATATACTTGCGTCATAAAACGTAGTGTCGCTTAAAATTCACACCAACACTGATAACTATATTATTGATATTATAATAAAGCTGTAAATATTCTGCATTATTAATTAATGCTAATGCAGGAAATCAAATATTCCGTTAAGAACTGAATACAGATCTTTGACCTATAAAATATATTCAATTTTATACACTTTTAATATGATTCAACGTTGTTGAATATTTTGTATACAATCTATATGTTAACATTACGGATTTATATTACTTAACATTAACAAAAACTAAGAAATATTTTTCACATTTCGAATAGTAAAATAAAAATTTAAAAATATTTAGCAATTTGTTATTAAATAATTAAATGATATATATATATATATATATATAGCATACTATGCTCAATAAATTAATAGTTTAGACAAACATTTAGTCCAATTCAATTAGATTCGTTTCTAATGGAATACATTTAATTCTGCAATTTGTTTATCATTAAAAACTTATTTTTGTAAAATGGTTGGCTAACAAATTAAATGCGTACTACACATTTCTACATACACATATATACATATATACGTACATATGTATGTATTTGTGTATATTTGCACATATATGTGCAGTTAAGTGCATATATTAATATTAATCGATTTGATTTAATTGCAGACCTCATAACACTACAGAAGGAGACCAGGCCATGGGTTCAGTAAACAATAGAAACTTAGTATTTTTATTTTCTGTGCTATTTTCTGATTTTATTTTTATTTGTTTTGTTTAATAATGTATGAGTGAACATATATCAGCCGATTTGTTACAGACAGAAATATTTTTCAATTTAAGATATTAAAGAAACGGCACAAAAGCAACATTAACAAGTACATATCAAATAAGGCTTTATGTATTAACTCAACTTTTCATAATTTATCCACATATAGGCTTAAGAAAAGGTAAGCAGAAAAATAAATTAATAAAAATCTAAGTTGTTTTGACAAGACTCAAGAACTTATATTTAAGAATACTACGCGTCTGAGCTTATCTATTTTTACGCATTGAGGCTATATTTTGCTCGCCTTGGGTGTGCCAATAAATGATTAACAATATGAGCTTAATGAGTTAAATTGTTGCATATTTTTAGGCGGCACTTAATATAGTAAATGTGGTATTTCTGATTGCAAGTGCTGATATTCGACGATTTAAATTCAATTTAAACATCACTGAAGGTTGTTCAATAAAAGTAATTTTCAACAAAAACAATTTAAATTACACAGCTAAATATTTTTAATTATAAACTACTGCAATACATATTTCGTTTTAATGTAGCAAATATTTAAGACAATAATGAGAAATATTAATTAGTATAGAAAGATACAAATACGGATAATTGAAATAAATAAAGTTAAAATAACAAGTGAACAATATAAATGAATTTAAAATCAATACGTTGAATTTACAAAACCGTTATTGAGATTGTTCTCGGAGTTTTTGATTCACAGATGAATGCTCTATGATTCACACACGGTATGGGTTCCATGCACGGCTTTGACGGATGCGAATAATTAATATTCACACAGTTTTTTTCTGTGTCATTCATTTTTTGATTATCGCACCACATGTTGATTTTTGGTTCCAGCCCACTCGACATGGAAACGAACTTACCTTCCGTGCCGAGATCGCTAAGGTCCACCCAAAAAGAAGTATTACTAACATGTTGACTGATATCATGGAGTTGTTCGATATCGGTCAGGCTTATCAAATGCCCTCCAATGTAGTGACACTTGTGAAGTGCATTATACCAATGGGTTGGATGTTTTCCGGATGTATAGTAATACTTAGACCCTTTTCTGTGAAAAGTACTATCGCTATGGTAATTTTCTGGTATATGCAACACACTAGATACTTTTATTGTTGGTCCTGTTGAAAACCATTGCATTAGTAACTTAGATGCATATTTATTATTAATATAAACTCACCTTCAATGCTAGCCAGCGATTTACAACTGTCGCTAAGCATTACAATTACTAACAGCGGTACAACTATAGTTCGAAACATTTCAAATATCGTGAGCTCTGTGTCTACACAGTCCTAGCTATATTAACAAACTGAGTTTGAATTTATTATTGCATCCTCTACAGCCATATGCCAGCTCATGCTAAAATTGTGTGGCTATTATTAAAAACCACATTCCAAGTATTATTCATTTAAAGTAAATGCTTGGCAGCACAATAACCTCAGCATGTTGAAGCTGAACATAATAATGAATCAAATCGTATTCCATATTTATTCAAAGCCAAATATTTATAGAATAAATTCCTTTAGATTCCACTAAATCCCAAATAATCGAGAACAAACTATTTGAAAACTTACTTTATTTCATCAAGAAAAATATATTTATGTAACATTTGTGTGTAAAACATTCGTGTGTTTGCAGTGTTATTAATATCAATTGTGTTGCACACTAAGTATACATTACAATAAAAATTGATTATAAGAAAATAAATTAATACATCCAAATACTGCCGTCTCATATACATTTATAAACTCATATATACACTCAGAGAAAAATTACATATTTCTTTTATGATATCAATATGGTTTTAAGAACTTGAATACTTAAGGCTCTCCAGGCACTCGAGTTCTTTACTTAAAAATATATCCCTACATTTTATTTTTGTTTAATGATATTCTGAAATTGCATTGCGAAATTTGAGGATTACAAAAAAAGAAGAAATAGTAAAATAAAATACAAATTTAGCATTCTGGTCTCGCAACATTGACATTTTCCTTTTTTTTTTTTAAGTGTAAATATGAGCAATTATTTGTCCAAATGAATGCAAACATATAAAAATAATTGAATACACATTACGACAAATTTTCGTGAATATTACATAAGTAATAAGAATAAAATATACACAAATATGAAGTACATAATAATAATAATACAAAAAATAATATCGGGGTAAATGAAGTTAATCCACTTGCTTGCTCTCGTCTCGATTGCGCTTGAAGGAAACCGAATGGATGAGAAGTGGAGGCAAATTGCCACGAAGCATTTGGAGGCGCTTGCTCTTGGCCTGTTCGGGACGCCGTAATTCATCCTTTGATGAGGAGGATGACGAAGCAACTGACGTTGATATAGAAGCGAGGGATGTGGAGCCAGGTAGAATTTCGGTGCTCTGTGTCACCAGACGATTAGAATGTCGGAAATAACGTGGCATGGAGTAATCGTCTCTGGAGGCACGAGCTGCGTTCGCATTCTGTATGGAATAGAGACTCTGCGATACGCGGTACTTTTCAATGGTCGGTGTATCCTCGTAGTTCTTCGGCAGATTGCTGAACGATATAGAGGGCACTTCCGGCGTCATACTGATCTGGCTACCCGTGCCCGTAATGGCAAAGATGTCTGTCTCACTACCGGCCACATTCATGTGTGGCACACTTTTTGCAGAGCGAAGGATTCGCTTTGGAGTGGCCGACATTGCACTCACACTGGGCATCAGATGAGGATGGCGATCGATTAGGCGTGGTCGCAATATCACCTCGTCCAGCACCTCCTTTTCATCCTCTTTGTCCTCCTCGGCGATAGGCTCGAACTTTTTCGGCGTCAGCGATTGACTGCCCTCCGGTGATGAGTCTGAACTGGCCAATGTGAATGTTATGCGCTTCTCAGAAGTCGCTGCTCCGGTTGACGTCGGCTTCACTGAGTCGGTGGCATCACTTTGAAGACCAGCTGCAAATAAGTTAAGTTGTAATTTTAGTTATTGTTGGATAAATGTACGAATTCAAGCTTAGACGTTAGCAGACTCCAACCAGGCAAAACTCCTCGAACCTTGTAACCACAACTTTAGAAAATGTCATCCAAACTGCAGTTAAAAGAGCGTAGTTTTTATTAAATAAATTAACTAAATCTATCACGCATTTGTATAGAGAAGTCGACCATAATCAATATATTCATATTGTACATATTCATATGTCTGCACGTTAAAATCTGCCACGATATGCTTTTTTTTTTGTTTTTACCCATTGTACCTTAATTATATAAAAAACGCTTAAACTATAAAAACATTAATTAGATACTACATATTACTTAACAATATAATTAGAAGAGACTCGCGAAAAGTATTATATATTCTAGTTAAAAAAAATGCATATTTCTGATGATTTTCACGCATTGCACCATCATGTAAATGAAATTCTGAATCTGCAATGATGTCATGGCTTATTTCAAATTCGAATTACGAGAGGTCTCATCAAAAATAATATACACTGTAGTCAAAATATTTTAAATATCAATTTCTGACCATAAGCTTTAAATATCGCACTAAAATATATAAGAGAAAAATGAGAGCAAATTAATTGAATTTTGTGGATCGATTTTAATTACTTTTGATGGACTTGTACATAAAGTCAGATTATAATATATTTCTGTATGTTCCGATGCATAGTTTTCAGTTTTTAAAAATACTATCTGAAAATCATAATTGAAATTAAATAAAATATCAACTTTTCCTTATATTTTTCTCTGCTAGGCTCGAACGATTATGAATTCCCTTATGTTCACATATTAAAACGTATATAGCTTTCTTATCGTTATGATGCAGGTGATATTTATAAATTTTTACGTTTTATGGATTTACTGAATGACTCAGCGATTAGCAAATTGGCGAGCAAAATTGAATAATACAGTCTGATATGTCGTCAGAAAATTAAATGAACAATCGGGAAAGCGTTTAACTATTCCCAACCGTTGAGTTATTGATTGCCATAAATTGCAATAATCGATTTTTATGAACTTCAACTGTCGTATAAACGTGTCATTCACTGGAAGAATTAAAGTTCTAAAGTTCATTTGAGAGAACTGACTCAATATATACAGATGCATTGCAATTCCATTAACTGATTGTGTCACTTAGTTTTGCTATTATTTATTTGAAATCATCTGATAATTGCTCTATGAAAGCGATCACGTTTTATTCTTTTATTGGCAATGTTTAAACCGAGGTTATTAATTGATATATTAATTAATGTTTACCTAAGCAATCTACAGGTGTGTAAATATTATAAGCTCATATCAGTTTAAAATCTTGGGTTACAGTAAATAAATGAATGAAATATAATATAGTTATAGATTGCTGCAGTTTATAAATATAAATATATATCACCTCAGGGAGACTATTAGATTCTTAGATCAATTTTGAATTTATTGTCTTTGAGATTAAGACTGTAGCACAGAAATATTTCCATAAAAATAGAGTATAAGAAACTGGTGGCAATTTGTGGCAAACACTTTTACCAAATTTGTTGTTATCTTTGCTTGTAATGATCTAAAATTGAGAAATCTTCGAAAGCCACTAGAATAACTACCGGTCTACTGTGTATAGTATAAAGCATTAATCAAAAAATTTTTCCATTTACCATTCAAGATTAATACATGATTTGAAATACAATTTAATTACTTACTCATTTTACGGAATAGATTGAGTCAATGTCAACAATAAAAAATTATCTGTCTGAAAAATGCTAATAATGAAAATAAACCAGTATATATATATATATACATATTAATTGTTTTTCCGTAAGGGGACTGCGAATCACAAGAAGAAGAGCAAGTTAAGTTAAAGAATTCCTATCATCTTATCAGCGCACAAAATTGATTGCTGGCTATCAGTAAAACAAAACAAGACAAAACAAGAGAACTGTTTTACGCTCTATACCTGTGCAGGCTTTATTGGAACATACCCGATTACGGTAAACTTAACATTATCTGTTGAGGTGCAATTTTATGAGAGCCAAGAGAAAAACAACGCCCTGGAATTTCTACATGCTTTTGTTTCGATTGCAGGTGTGTGGATTTTAACAGATTTATTATCATTGTCATTGATTAATTAATTATCGCTTTATTATTTACCACTATATTTGGAAAATTAATTCAACGAATCCAATAAAAACATTTTCACACATACGTATATGTATATAATATTTAACAACAGCAGCCAACACCTGATTTGGTTTGGCTTTTACTTTCCACATGGAGGCTCAAAAGGAGTAATACCAAAAATAAATAAAAGATACAGAAACCGGTATTATTATTAGTTTTTTATTCAGAGTTAAAAAAAACTTGCTGAATAACCAAGTGGTGATTTGGGTTAATTTCCATAATGGTATCTTCACCGTTAAAGATGAGAAGTGTCAAGATTTTGCTGCCACGGGGGCTCGACCATAATTAAGGAAATGTTTTAAGATAAAAGCAAAAAGGCAATTACTTTTGAATTTCTTTGCCAGAGCGATAAGAATTCAAAAATAACAACTCTCAATTACAGATATTTGCATATGACTCACAATAAAGAACACCAATAAATAATAAATATAGGCAATTAGCAATGAGCTGTGCATACTGAAAAGTTCCCCTAGGCAATGAATCAGAGAACACATAGGGAAATATGTTTTTAAAATGCATGAGTTTTGTGATTAAGTTTCGGGTTTATCATTGTTTTCATTTCGCTTTTGTGATTAACAATACAGCTAATCGAGCTAAATATTTTAGTTTACTCCGATTTTACGATTAACATTAAAGTCCTTGTCGAAATACATAATATGACTTAAAGGTAGCTAAGTGCTTACAATTGGTACGAGTAATAATACTAAATACTAACCGTTTGGTAAATAATATTAATATAATTGTTATTATTATTTCGTCAACTTGTCGTTTCTCACTCTTAACTGGTTGTGGTTTGGTTATCAATAAAAATATATGTACTTATTTCTAATTAAAAATATTAAGTCACATTTTGTGCTGTTGTTACTATTATTAAATATATGTATGTAATTAAGTATCTTTGGCACAAATACTGCTACAGCAAATCAATTCCACCGATTCGCATTTAGTTTAGGTAGAACTTAACCTTGGGCACGCCAGCGGAAACGATGCTACTGCTGCGGGTGCTCTTACCACTAGTCTTGCCACCGGCCCCAACAATTTGTGCATGCCCCTCATTACCTTCCAGACGTCGCAGAAGACGCTCTTGTTCGCTGAGCCGCGGCGTTGTCGGCATATCCTTGTTGGGCGAATGGATGCCAGCCAAAAATGTCTTGGTACTGATGCGATTCAGCTTCGTCGGCTGATGATCCTGGAAGATCTGCGAATTGGCAAATACAGCCAATATCTCTGGCCCCAGCATTGGTACATTTGTCTGAGTCACGCGCCGATAATCCTCTTCATGTATCTTGGCACTGTTCAAAAATAGATCATCAACATTATGTCAACATGCTTGGCAAGATCGAAAATTAAATTAAAGAATCGCCGAACGGACGCATAGGTGACAATGCATAAGTCAAACATCGCATTGTCAGTTAATCAGCAAATGGCCAGCAAATCAGATATGTAAGCAAATGAATGACTGACTGAGTGACTGACAGCATTGAGGCACTGACAAATTAACTAGGTTTGCTCTGTCAATTAGTACCTCAGCGGAATCGAGCTGGTGCGCCCCATGGGCTGATCGCAAATAGGTTGTGGCACGGTCAACAGATTGTTGTTGTCGGCCACCGCGGGTTGAATGCGTCCAATGATGCTGCCATTCTTCTGTGCCGCCAGATATTCCTCGTCATCCTCGGCATTATAGTTCGCTGTAGAAGCAACAGTAAATAAACACTGTGATAAGAATTGCTCTTACTCAAATTATCTGTCTCTCTCTCTCTGTCAGTCTTCCTCTCTCTTTATTATATTCAATCATAATTTGTAGCAAACAAACTGAAAATCGTTTGCATATTTAAATAAAAATATGTATATTGAATATCTGTATCTGAATTGCAAATGCTCAGTTTTGACCTTGATTTACTTTTCTTGTTCTCCTCCAAAATGTACAAGTTTTTTCGAGTGTACTAAATTATCTGTTATCTTACTCAGTTTCCATTATCTGCAACGCCATTAATCTGCTTTGATTTCTTGTCATCTCAATTTAGTCAGCTTTCCATACAATTCAATTCATGATATTTTTTTTGTTTTTTTTTTGCGCACACTTTTTTTAAATGCCAATCACGTTTCCCCCAAGGCGCATGTGTGTGTGTGTGTGTGTGTTCAAGATCTACATTGTCGTCGTCTGTCGTATAACATTATGGCTCAAAATACGAAATATACACACACACACATAGGTATGTAATTGTGTGTGTGTGTTTGTGTAGAACCACGTAGGTAAACATGCACCGGCTGGCTACCCGTCAACTGTCCGACCATAAAGAAGAGAGGCCCCGCATTGAGAGTGAAACAGCAAAGCTGCGACATAAATGTATATTCAAAACTTACCGATCGATTCATCATAGCAAAAACGTTCCTCAAAGCAGTTCCAGTATAAATCTTCCAAGCAGCTGAATGTGTGACAGAGATAGATAGATAAGAGGGGCATACGGGCATTCAAATGTGAATCTCCAAAGTCGAATGTAAATGAAATATATATGTGATTGTGTGTGTGAGTGTGTATCTGTGGTGATGTTCACTTACGTCTGACAACAGCGGCACATTTTAGAGGCCCGTCGTAAAAGCTTCAGTTGATGTAGGAGCAGCTAAGTTGTATCCCTTTTGTGGAATACGTCTTTTTTTGTTTTGTCTTTTTTGTTGACTTTATTTTGCCACTGCTGGGCGGCATTAAAAAAAGAGCGAAAAAAAGTACATTTATGTAGTGTCGTGGAATGCGTCTGACTCGTCCGAAAGTTGTTGTTTATGTGGCGTAGCGTGGAGCGTGGATCGTGGACACAGCTCGACGTTTTATCGGCTACTGAAGTGGTAGTGTGTCCAAACGTATATCACAGATAGCGCAAAGCCACCTCGCTCTTTCAGGCCTCGCTCTTTTCGAAAGTGTGTGACAGAGAGCGAGAGAGGGAGAGAGCGCGGAGTTTTTAAATGTGACTGTGTGTTTGTGTGCGGGGTAATATAAGCTTGTGTGCGTTGGGCATCGCTGACTTGCTTAATAAAATTTAATGCAAGGGGAGCTTTGTTTACTGTCTACTGGTCTACACAGTTCTAACTCTTTTGAGTCAAAAGCTTAACTCCGGGGCAAGTTTTCAGAGAAAGTCTTGTGATCGATTGAGCGCATCAACGAGAGCGTAAACTCAAACGTGAGCATAAGAGAGCGTCAACGAGAGAGAGAGAGAGAGTAATGTGTTTCAAAGCTTACACACGCAATTACTCTACGGCTCTGCACAACAAAAGTCAACAAAACATGCTCTCTGCCTTAACCGTGACGCAAAAAAAAATGTACAACAAATAACGAGATACACTTGATAGTCAACTTGTTCCAAAAGCTTTAGCCAAATTTAAAGCTATTAATAATGTTATAAATTTCAGCGTAAATTGACAGTCTTGGGTTTTCCAATATAATATTCAATAAATGATTACATCAGAGGCAATTTTGTCGATTTAATACCACTGTAAAAGCAAACAATAAGAAACTCTTATTGCTAATTTAAACTTTTTAAGCTTGCACCATGCATATGTATAATTGTATACACACACATACCCCTGTCCAAGTATGCACATACACAAGTATCTGTACCTGTATTTGTGTGTTGACGATCAACACACACTCACATTCCCTGCGATATCATTTGGTTTACTTAGCACTTTTAACGATAAGCAAAATGAGCAAAGATTCTGTGAATTGGGCCACATTCTGGGCACAGGTTGTGTGATCATAGATTGCCTTTTCTTTAGTGGTCGAGGAACCTTTGATAAATGTGAAACATACTTTTAGGCAGATGTAGGCATCTCTAAAAGTCTAACAACTTATGCAGATTATAAAATTAAATTTTTTTCTGTTTATAATAGTTTTACCAATTAAAATTGTAGTTTATTTAAAATGTAGCTATTTTAACTGATCAAACGAAATATTCAATACATAAATGTTTATATTTGTGTTAAAAATTGTTGGTTTAATTTATTCGTAATTTATTATTCAATATATTTTTAATAAATTAAAATTAAATGATTAACCAATTATAAACAGATGAGATTCTCTATTAGATATAACTATTTTTTAGTTGATAAAAAAACATTTACAAATTTATTGTAATATTTTCAATCGTGGCATGCATTAAAACCTACACTAATTACATACAAATGTAGAGTCTATATGTGTGCAAACAGTGTGTGATAAGTAAAGTGAATTTTAATGACTACGGCATTCAGGCGAAACGTAAAATAAATAATCTTACGCTCGATTAGAAAATACATACAAACAAACAATTCAAGCATGTGACAAGCAGACAATCAAAGTATTAAGTTAAACAGATTTGAAGTAAGTGTAAACCCGACTGCACGATGCACTGTTCTGCTCAAGGCAGGTATAAAATAACTTGAACTTGATAACAACTGCAGACACCCCGAATCCAAGTCTTAGCTTATTATTATATGTCGTAAGCTTATATAAATATTTATTTATGTAAATAAAAAGGCTGGCGCCCATCAGTGTAATTTGTTAGATCTGAGTGAAATTTGAACATTTCATCAATTTGATACCAAAGTATATTCCTTCTGAATTGGAAAGTCTTATCTTCAAAATGAACACTTTTATTGCTATCGGTAATCAATTCTTATTGATATTGGGTAATCGGAGGAAGTTGTTGATGAAATTAAATAAACTTGGCCTAATCGAGAACTACGAGAACTTTTGGCATAAATTTGAAGTTTGTGTCTGGATAGGGCTAAATCGACTTGGCGGATGATTCTATATATAATATATAAATATAAACTATATGGGGTCGGAGAAGCTTCCTTCTTCCTGTAATAAGATTTGGGATAGCTTCATTACAATGAAATATCATATTTAAAATTTATTAGCTTAAATAAACGATAATACCGATGGACATTCATTTCGAGATCAGAATCTAGATACTTATAAGTTTCCCTTTGCTAGGGTATACAAGTTCAACAATTGTTAAAAAAGATGTTTATTACTGTTCAAGAAATGATAAAATAAGACAGAACGAAATTAAGTTCACAACTTGTTGCTATCTATTTGACAAGGTAGTCTTAATCTCTGGCTGTTGATATGTGACTGAAGTGAATACCTCTTTAGTTGAAGGTGTGAATTGTCAATAGAGTACAAAAAATATTAAATACTTGAATCTTGAATCATTTAAGGTAAATATTGGCTTTTTGATACAACATAAATGATCCACAAAACGGGTTTTTTGTTTATTATTTTAAGATGCGTTGCAGCTTTTCTTGCCAGCTCAGTTGCAAACGAGTTACGTTTCAAAGCTCAGCAGTCATGTGAGGCCCTATCCGTAAAAGCATACCCCCAACCACCACCCTCTCCACCAACTTCATTAACAGTCAGTGGAATCCATTTCATAACTCAGTTAATTAAAACAAGTTGACACACGCACAAAGCTCGCAAATTTCCCAAGACACATATCGACAAGCAACCAGATGTCGAGCAATAAATTGAAAAGCGTTCCATAATTGATTGAGGATTCATTTGACGCACAGATCCATATCGAAATCGAGCGTATGTCAAATGTGCAACAATTGAATGGCAATCAGTATGATTTCATTGCATGCTGTTGTTTGTTTGCTGCCACATTTGTAGTCACCACAGATTGTTGTGCACCCGTCATGCAATTTACTGACATTTACAAACGTTTGTGCGTGCAGCGCATTTAAAGCGCCTCTCATGTTATATAATATCGAGGGGCCAACGAAATTTATTGGAGAAATTTATTTATTTATTGTAATCAATCAATCAATGACCATGTCCATCTTTCCGTTCCTCCATCGATCTGTTTGTATGCAGGAACAAACGAATATAGCTAGCGGCTTCACATTTGAAATATAAGTTTTATTATACCACGCGCATATCTATTTTATTTCATGTTATCGAGACTATCGCTACAAATCTATTTTCGACAGCATTCCCGTAAATATATAATATACATGGACATGTTATTGAACAACTGTCAAAATATCATCAAGATTGGATAAGAAGTTATGAGCAATACGACTATGTGTGAGAGAGAGATAGCAAAATAACTGAAGCGAACGTAAATGGTGAAAAGCTTTTCAAAAGTAAATGTGGCAACAAAAAAACTAGAATAAAATATTTAACAGCTGTGTATATCAGGATATCTTGTAGTCGGGCTCACATTATACAGCATTCTTATTTTCTTTGAAATGTGGTTTAGCTTCTAAAATAAGATTGCATTTATATTTAAATAAAAGCTCGATTATCCTTGTAGAAATGTAACACTAAAATATATAAACGAATTCCGTATTTATAGACAATGCATTTTTGACCTTAAAAATAGTTCTGCATTTAAGTTTGCAAAACAATTTATTTTTGAAATTAGTAAAATACTGGTTTACTTCAAGTATTTAGCTATTTTTACATCATCTATGTCAGTCATAATTCAAAGTCAAAGGCAAATATTTCGACTTGAATTTCAAGTGCAAACGATTAGCTTTTGCCTTTAAACTTTTTGTCTGTTCGCCGCTTTCCCAGTGCGATCACAAAAATAAAGCGTCGACAAAATAAAAAATAAAAATCGCAAGCGAGTTTTCAAAATAACTTCCGCGCATTCAAAAGAGCACAAGAGCAACAAAATTACAACAAAAACAAAACAGAAACTGAAACGAAAAACGAAAAACGACAACAGAAATAACAATCACAACAATCACGATACTCATACATAACACACAGCCACTCAGCCCAATCACGCGATGCTGTGTATTTAATAAATACACAAAAATACATACATAGATATGTTTGTTTGTATGTTTGTGCAAAATAACAATACATTGTTGTACGGAGTATGGAGCATCGAGACCACATACGTACACACTCCAGCCGAATTGACAAGGGCGAAGTTTAAAACTTAAAATAAAACTTGCTCGAATGTATAAAGTGTGTATGGAATAAAAAAATTCTCATTTTGATCTCTCTCTTTAGTATTCTGCATTGCATCAAATTCACAATTTGTATACCCTTAACCGATTAAAAATGGGTAAAAAGGGTATAATGGTCTTGTGCAAATGTATGTTACAGGCAGAAGGAAGCATCTCCGACCCCATAAAGTATATATATTCTTGATCAGGATCAACAGCCGTCCGTCTGTCCGTCCGTCTATATGAACACACGGATCTCAGAGACTATAAGAGCTAGAGACTTCAAATTTGGAATATAAGTTCTCGTATACCAGTTTGCGTTATTTTATCGATAACTGCCTCAGTTTCTGAATTATCGATACATTTCGATTTCCGATAGCAATAAATTCCACAATTTAAGAGGCAAAGGCTTCTAGTTTATACGTAATATGTACATACATATTATTGATCAATTGCCGAAATATCATTAAGATCAGACAAGAAACACCAAAGTTATAGTCGAAAATATATTCTCATATTGATCTCATTTCTATCGGCAGCCGCAAGCATTTTCTGTATACATATAAATAGGCGAGCGCATGTGTAAGAGAGAGATGACATGATAATCGCCAATAGATATCATATCAAATCATCTTAAGGGAAATTTGCCAAGAAAACTAGAATATATTTAACAACTGGGTTAAGGGTATATCGCAGTCGAGTTAACTCGACTACAGCATCTTACTTGTTTAAAATCTTATGCTTTATTTCAATTTGATTCAAATTTATTTATAACTTATACATATATATATATATGTGTGAGTTTATATCTGTGTGTCCAGGTAAGTGCACATTAATTTAGCTGTACACAAAACAAGTTTTATAGCCATATAATAAAGCGTAAATGAACGTTGTATGATAATAAAAAAATTAAAAAAAAAACATCTAGAATACCGCACTGGAAAATCACCGAAACCTTTGTAATAAAGTGGGTTCGTTTTCACAAGCACAGAATGTGAACATTTTGCAGTTATTCAATACATTTATACAGATAAGTACACATATATGTATATATAGCTTAACATACACGTTATTAAAACCCTTTCCCAGAATTCTGAAGATCAAATATCTACAATACCTAAATATATTGCTACGCATTATCTTAAAGATACATTAATCGTTATGTTAGCTAGTGAAAAATGTTGTCCCAATTAAAGCGAGCATTGGAAATCGTGTTTTCCTATTGCATTTTTCTTCTCCTTATTGGCTTAACAAATTTGAGAAATGTTAATTATCGATAAGCGTGACAATTTTAATGCATCATGTTTAGATTAGTGCATTTTTTAATGGAAAGATGTGAAATGAATATCATAATAAATTACTACTGCCAATTTGGTAGTTTTAGCTGTTTGGACTTAGTATTATCTCGCTGATAGGCGAATAAACGCTAACAAGTTATAAATAACATGAAATTCGAGCAACAAGCCACGTGTGAAAATATTTGAGTCCTCAATTATAGTCTATTTACTAATGAGTAATTCTAATATGGACCGCAACGCGTGCAACCAGATACATATGTGATCGACTGTGATATACCACGTAAAATGTTGTAATTATATGTGCAATTATCTTCTTTGAATATTCGGCTTAATCAAACGCAATTATCCCATTGATAGATGCTCATTTTATGGGTACGGGGTATTAGAATCAAAATTCGTTTAGAAAGGCGGATGTAAATATATATAACGACAGGCAAATCGTAAGATTAGAAATTCAAATAGCTTTAAATTGAAGAACTAATTCGCAGAGAACAAACCGGACCGATGTATATGGCAATGTCGACTTGCTAATTAAGAATATATATAATTTGTAGGGTCGATAACGACTGCCTCAATGCGTTACAAGCTTCATGACCCTAGGTAGGTTGGTTATAGGCCATATTTGGCACGTTGTGATGATAGAGATTTAGACAGAAAGGTTAAAAGAAGAAAGAAAAGAAGGCAGAACAAACTACTACTGGACTAGACAAACAACACACAACTATGCCTCCAGGGGGATTCGAACCGGCGACTGATTGATGTAAGCGATGTAATGAGTTTTAGCACACAGACAGGGAAAAACTCAACGCTTCAAGCCGGCTTTCATGACCATAGTTATATAATTGAAACCAAAATAGAGGCTTATCACTGTTAATGATAGAATATGGCAGTAAAAACTGCAAACTTTATTTTAATGATTTTATATAAAATCTTTACATTGGCTTTGTGCAAATTTAAATAATCTCTTTATTATTAGATTAGGGGGTGTGTGCACTGCGACCTGATAGGTCTATTGTGGCCCCCCTTCTGGGCTTAAAGCTCCTCCATCAACCCAAGCTCTCCCTAGGATGTTGCTTCTCTTCCTTGCTAAGGCTACACACTCTGCTTGGATGTGCATTGAGGATTCCTCCTCGCCTTCCCAGAACCTGCAGAGTCCGCTACTAATTATACCTAGCTTGGCTAGGTGACTTCTTAGTCTAAAAAAAAAAATCACTTTCATACGTTATTATTTTTAATGCACCATTCTTCAAAGATGAACTCATCTAGAGTAAGTAAGAACACTGCAACAAAAACAGGCATTACAGCACTTGAGAATAATTGCGACTTGCAGCAGCCGTATAGTGGAAAGACATACTATATAAATAATTATATTCGTGCTGTTGACTGAGACGAGGTAAAACTCGATTGCATTCAAACTCCAACTTGATCGTATGATCGAATGCACAAAATAAAGCCACTTGATTTTGAACTGTCAAAGCCAAAAAAAAAAAAAAGAAAGAAAAAAAACGGGGCCAGTGCACTGCTGCTGCTGCTGCTGCTGGTCAGGTTTTTAGTTGTAGACTTGAGACTTGAGCCATGAACGTTGAACGTGCAAACGGTTATTGACACCTTCGGAGTGGTGGCCTGAATGCCTCAATGAAAATTCTCGACGTAGTTAAACCGAGCCAACATACAAAAACGTAAAAATATGCATACACTTATATTGTATATATGCTTGTATGTATGTATGCATAAGTGTTATGGCTTAGCATAAAAAATGAAACAAATATTGATAATGTCATTCGATTTGTGAATGATTTCATCTGCAAAGTTATATTTACTAAAGATAGAAAGCATCACCATGTCATTTGATGTGTGAACAATTTGATTGTTATCTTTCTTGGGATCGCTCGGACAAGCTGCAAAATAATTGGTCCTGAATTTTACTTTGACGCCCAGCGAGAGGAAATTTTATTATTATTTTCCGAACTTCTATTTCTACATTTTTGAAATATGTTCTCATAGCGATTGTCATTTTAGCGGGATTTTGCGATTTTTTTTCTGAGTACAGCTAATTACACACCAAAATATGAATTGTATTTCGTGTTGATTTAATTTAAATTTGTATGAACTCAGAGCGTATGAGAATCCAAATAAACTGTCATGAAGTTGTTTTTTGGTCGGCATGTTTAGCTAGCTTCAACATATTTACGCAATCAACATTTTTAAAATCTTTCTATCACTTTTCACCAAATTGTGGCACTGGAATGTTCTTACCCATCGCTACTATAAATTTTTTGAGGGATATCATTTTCATATGGAAATAGGGACAGAATTGCGTTTTAAATCTTAAAAATAGGGTATTTTATGTTCGGCGTGCCGTTCTTTGGTATTTTATTTAAAAACAACGTGTATACTCATTAAATGAATAATTTTTTCTATGCCACTTGTAAGCGTAATTGGGTTTATTTTTTGCTTTTGACGGATAACTCATTGCCTTGATGCTATTAAAAAAATGCCTGTAGCCTTACACATATAGTTGAAAATAGTGAAACTCAGTTACAGGTAGAAGTACATACATACATACATATATACAAACATACATACAGCAAAGAGTATTAGAGTCTACGCACGAGCTAAATACGTGAGAGAATTGCTTGTTAGATACTTGACAACGAAGACAATAAAGCAGTTAACGCTACATGCGTATTAGCCAGCAATAAAGCTCAACAGGTTTCGTCAAGATACGAGAGAGTAACCTTAAAAAGTGCTCAGAATTCGCAAGAAAAAACATTCATACTTTTATAAGAGGAACTTCCTTGCTTCCAGATTCCAGACTGTTTCCCATGGCATTTAATTGCTGTCTTGTTATTAATTATTAACGTAATATTCATGTGTCTATTGTGTATAGACACTGAATCGCTATTCCCAGAAATTTAAATGATAAATATGTATGTATTTGATCTCAGTTCCGCCTTTTATTCATTAAGGCTGACTGAAAACTCATTTAAGAATATTATACGAAAATGAGTCATGAACAAGAAAGTGATTTACATTTGTATTTATTTTGTTTAAATAATTGATTGAATATGTTGTGGCAACAGAAACAAAAGCGAGTGTTGTATTGCGATTAAAACTCTCTTATTTTATGAGGACAGGTAGGTTGGTTGACTGCCTTTCAGTTTGTATACACACACATATGAACGACTCAATAAAGATAGCAGATACATTTGGAGGCTAAAACACGGCAGACATTGAGCGATTGACGTGTCGATTGCCGTAAGTAAGTTAGCCAAGTTAGCCTTATCAGTGCTGAAAGTAATTTTGACGATCATTTCTGATATGACGCTGCTCTTAATCGCTATTTTTCGAAAGTCGATTGACCATTTTTATCAATAGACTACTAATTACAATTACATACATGTATGTATTGATTTGTATGTATTACATAAAAATTGTATTTGCTACAATTCTATTTTGCACTTTTCGAATAACTACATTTGTTTGTTTGCCTATTTGTGTTGCTATTAGCGGCTATTATTTCCAGAACAATAATAATAGGAGAGCACAGAGTACATTTTAAATTGAGTTCGCATTTGATTTGTAAATATTATTAATTCCAAGCAGGCAAACTAAATTCATTTATATATATCATGTATTTTTACATGCAATACATTAACAAATATATTTCCGTCCATCACATGCCATACATATATACATGCATACATGCATACATCACATGCATACATCACATGCCCACATCTGTCAGCAGAAATGACCAAAACCGGAACAGTCTCGAGAAGAATCGCCTGGTGAATGCAGCGAGGCTAACAAACGGTTTTCAGCGCATGTGCAACAAGCGGCCGAAAGTTTAAAGGTAAACCATACGACACACGACAGACGTTCGTATTTATTTTTGTGTTTTTTAATTTTATTTATTGCAAATTTCCATTCTCTTTGGAGGCGTCTTGTTGCAGCTGTAGGGAAAATCACGCTCGCGCTCAGGGTCAACAACGTGTCGCTTAGTGTAGCTGTTTAGTGTATATTTAATGGAAATTCGCTTATAGTACTTATGCATAAATATTGTATTTGAAGTGCTTTTATTTACTGAAGTGCGTTCCCAATTACAGGTTCTTGAGAACCGTTGTGTTGCTGTTGCTTTGTGTTTGTATTTTTATTCACTCAACGTAGTTTTACAAAACAAAAGGAATCGTTTGCTTCCCTTCACTTGTTTTATATATAGGTTTTCATCTGCTCCTTGCTAAACACACACACTTCACCACAACAGACACTTTTAATTGCCTTTTGCGTTCCACCTTGCTTGCCACCTAGCGCTTGTTAAATGCCACTTTTTTTATTACCACTTTTTGGTCAACTTTTGGCCCTTTGTTATTGGGAACAGTAAATTCACAAATAAATTTTCTTGTATTTATTAACTGGTGCGTTGGTGCGGCACACAACAAACTAAACTGCCAATTAAAACGAAACCGTGGAAAAAAACCGAAAACAAAAGCTCCGCGCGCACGTTTGTCAGCTTCAACATTCGTCGGTTTACTGAAAGTGATACAACAACGGCGTCGTCAACAACTTCAGCCACATTGATTTCGAGTCAGGTTATAAGATTTAATCGACACAATTGGTATCTTTTATCCAGCGTCCAGTGCTTCATGACAGGCAGACAAAAGAAGTTTCTTATGCAATTGCCATGTAAATATTTATTGTAATAAATTGACAAAAACTGTCGAATATTAATAGGTTAATAATTAAATTTAAAGATATACTGCACTCAGCACGTGATTTGAAAGTGAACTCAATTATTGCTGTTATACTAATTAACAAAATTAACAAATACATCCACTGACATTTTCAATAACAACTTAAATCTATTTTAAGATGAGCGCGTCTTTGAGCTATCAACATATACGTTTATCGATAAGCCAAAATGTAATCGAAAATCCATATCGAGTTGATAATATCGTCAAGTGAGCATAACTGCGTTAAATTGCGCATTACGGCTGTTAAGTTAACATCTTTGACGGCAATCGATAGAAGAAACGATAGAAACGAGTGAAACAAATAGAAGAACCCATCACTACGGTCGACCTATTTTCAGGTAGTAGGAGAAAAAAGGCAATATTTTTGCGGAAGACGCACGATAGTGTTTCATTTTGGCAAGTACGGATATAAAAAGGTTTTTTGGGTTTAAATTGCAATTAGAATTATTATTTCATTGATAAGGCAAATGTGTGCAAAATGAAAGTAACAATCAAGTCATGGACGGGAGTTGCATCTTGGCGTTGGATAGCAAATGATGAGAATTGTGGCATTTGTCGCATGTCCTTCGAGAGCACCTGCCCCGAGTGTGCGCTGCCCGGTGACGATTGCCCACTGGTGTGGGGTGTCTGCTCCCATTGCTTTCACATGCATTGCATTGTCAAGTGGCTGAACTTGCAACCGTTGAACAAACAGTGCCCAATGTGCCGCCAAAGTTGGAAATTCAATATACACTAAAAAAAAAAAAAAAAAACTACACACAAAACTCGAGAGCAAAATAGAAATAGGAAAAAGGAGCAGCAGTGAAACGATAACGATAACGATAACAAGCAAGAACAACAACAAGCAAGCAAATCTATTGAAAGTAGTAGACAAATCTAAACGAAATTCTTTGAAATGATGGAAAACGCTGAACAACAACAACAGCATCAAAGACAACAAAACATTTTAACCGGTCTGCCACCACTGCCAAAAAGTCTGAGTGCCGCTGCCAGCGCAATGGGACCAGGCCACGGACAAGGACATGGACAGGGATCGGTGCCGGTTCAGCTGCAGGTGCGTTCACACACATCCTCACCGTTGCAACAGCCACTGCAGGCTGCCTCCTCGGTTGCTGCACTCGCTGCTGCCACGGGCGATTTGTATTTGGGGCCATCGACCTCGTCGGCGGCAAGGAATCGCAACTACAACGGTCACGGCCGACATGGCAGCTTATCATCCACCCAGGAGTCGCTTAGCGATCGCGAGAGCGTTCACAGTCGCGCCTCATCCACACACAGTGCCAGCGGGAACGCTGCTGCAGCTACAGCCCAGCAGCAGTTGCAGCTGCACATGCCCACCAATAGCAGCAGCAGCAATAATGCCTCCAGCACCATCGATAACCAGTTGGCGATATTACGCCGGGAAATGTATGGGTTGCGGCAGTTGGATTTGTCGCTGCTGTCGCAGCTGTGGGCTCTGAATGAGTCCATACAGGGCTTTCGGGTGTTTCTGCAAGAGCAGGATGCCCTCTCGCCGCCATCCAGGTCGCGCACGCCTTCCGACACCAACTCTCTGTCGTCCGACGAGGATGATGGCTCATATGCGCCAGTTGCTGTACCAAAACTTAATGCGCCGCCGGCAACGATTGCGGCCTTGGCTTCGCCAGCGACTAGTGGTGGTCTACCCACCAAATTGGCCACGGGTTCGACCACATCGCACGCCTCGACCAGTTCGGCGTCAGGCACGTCCGGTTCATCATCGGCGGCATCCTCCATGGGCAAGCATCATCATCACCAGCAGCAGCAGCAGCAACAACAGCAGCAGCAGCAATTGCCTCATTATCATCATCATCGATCGGGGATGCCACCAGCACCACCGGCACAGCATAAGGCGCATCCGCAGCTGCCGCGTATACTGCAGCAGCGCATGCGGCACGCGCCGCCTCCGCCACCGCCCTCGCGACCCAAGGGCAGCGGTGGCGGCGCAAGCAGCAGCAGCAGCAACCACAGCATCAGCAGTGTCACGCAGCAGCAGCAGCAGCAACTGTTGCACCCAAATCCCAATCAGCATCAGAGGCCCGTATGACAAAACCCGTTCTTGGACTAAATCTACACATATTTAGTCCAAGAACGCAGTACCAGCAATTAACATAATAATAAATAAATTCAAATAAATAGTATATACCATAAACAACAACACATAACAACAACAACAAAACATTTCAGAAAACGTCAATTGCACATTTATCCAGGAGTCAATTTAGGCCAGAGTTGAGGGCGACTTGGGCACTTTATTGGTGGCCAACAGACACATCCCATAAATCCTCATCATCGTCATTATCATAATCATCATGATAAACACACATCCATGCTTGCCATTCGTTCCAAATTCGTTCTTGATTTGTTTTACAACAAATTAATTTGTGTTTAATTAATACTACTACCTAAAAAAAAAGGAAGCAAAATTGAACGGTTAGAATTTTGAAAGTGGAAATTGTATTCAATAATAATATTTAAATAGTTAAGGATTAAATCCTTCGATAAGCAACTACAACATATTGCATATTTATATACTATATATATATATATACATATAATCTTTTTGTATATTACCTATAAAAGTAAAACATCAATTGCTGCTTGGACAAAATACAAAACTTTGCATCGAATAAATAATCCTAGGCGCATTTTTGTTGCAGAAAACATTTTAAATTTTGCAATGCATACAAATTATTTTTAAATTACCTATTATACTATTTGAAACCTATTCAAAAACCAAAATGAAAAAAGCAAAAAACAAACAAACAACTATATTAGAAAACATATTCACTCATTAGTATTAACCAAAACTAAACTCTTGGTCTAAACAAATTAAAACTATCTAAACCCATATGCATATTATTTTGTTGCACTCTAGTGAGAAACATATGTAATGCGGTTCGTTCATTGTTCGTAGTTATCTTAAAACCAAAGCTGTTGATACCCAAACATTGAAACACTCGGATGTGAATGAATTTATGTGTTAGCCAGGAAATAGAAAATTGATTGAATAAGTAAATTATCATCTATATTCCCTCAATAGTTTATTATTTTTAACATCTATATTTAACTTGCCCAATTTTCATTCTATATTCCTACTCAAATCCCTATGTCCGAGTGTCCCTTTGTCAGCTTTAAAGAATAAATCAAATTAGTGTATCTCCAAATAAAAAAAATAAACAAAATAAAACCACGAGCGGAAATTATTGTTAGTTTCATCATAATCTTCAATAGACTCAAATAAAAATTGGCATGCATATAAATGTACTAATACATACCATTCTTATCACATAGGTGCTTATGAGGATAGAGATTAAATATTAACTACTATATATACTGAACTAAACTATACTGGGCATGATAACAACGATTGACAGATGCGAGACACTATTTATGCAAATATTATGTATTTAATTGAAAAAAGGAAAGAAAAAAAAAAACAAAATAATCCAAAACTAATTACTTATTTCATTTAACAAACATTTCAAAAAAAATTGAATAGGCCGATCTTTCATATAAGATCAAGACTAAATTGAAAAGCTTCAAATTTCTCAAGCGTCGTCGCGTTTATTTCTTAGTTCTTGCGATCGAATCTTTATGTAAAGTGAAAGCATAATAAGTAGAACTTAAATTGTATCACACACAAATTTGAAATTTTATAAAATGTTCTTTAGGCTACTTAAAATATTCAAAAACAACTGAACAATATTTCGACATTTTTAACAGTCAGTCAGTCAAGCTTCGGTCACACGAGTCAAATATTTACTCTTAGTCTTAAAAATTTATATTTATTTATTTTTTTTTTTTTTATGATGTCACATACAAATAAAATTCGAGTACTTTACATTTCTGAAGATTACGTTTAGTTGTATTCAAAGACTTCAATCAAAATCTCAAAAATTAAAAACATTACAAACAATACAAAATGGGAACTTTTATAAAATCTTTAATGTGTACAACAAGCATTTATCAAAAGTTTACAACAATATTACGAGTATTGAAGACTCTACAGAAGCAAACAAAAAAAAAAAAATGGAACGACTTCGAAAAACGTGTGAACTATTGGGAAGCAATTTGTTGGTCATATATTGACGATTTTTTAATGAAACATGGAATAAAACCAAATCGTTGAAATGGAAAATGTAATTGAAAATTATTAAAGAACAAAGAAATGAAAAATTTAAACAATAAAAATATCAATTTAAATACTAAATTTCTACTTTCCTTTTGGCGTTTAATTTGATTAATCGTAAAAATCGTTTAATTCTTTAGAATTAATGATGGTGAAGTTGATTATGAGTCTTGAAGAATTCAATCAAAGAATTCGAGATTTTGAATTCCAAGTGTATTTACAGGGCTTACAATAATACTATCCAGGTTTATAGTAGGGCGATCGTAAGTTATCTTTTCTGACTCAATGAGACTCTATCTCAAAAGACCTCACCCATTTTTAAGATGTATTAAGGTCAATAATAGTCACATTTAACATTCATATTTAAAAAAAAATTTAATTTGTTTTATTTGTACTATAAAATATAATTTATATTTTTAGGTATCTTAAACTATTGTGGGTAGAAAAATATCCCCGTCTTGTGTTGCTAAAAAAACCGGAAAGAACGGTATTCTTCGAGTTAAGTACTAAATGCTCCACAGCAGTTGGATGGTATTTCTGCGAAAGAAAAAACGATTTTGGAATTGAGATATACGAGAGTTGCTATAATTCAAAATAAACGCAACTTACTGTTGGTCTCGTTCCAGCCCAAGGGCACACCAAGACGGCTATTCTCTAGCTTAAGCCATTGATAGAGCGGATCAAAGTATTCGAGCAATGCAGCTGGATCCATTTCCGTTTCGCCTGTAAACTCTTCCAGCACCTCCTTCCAGTGCTTTGAGTTGCCAGCAGACAAGAAGGTCTTAAATGCCTCGCCAGCCTTCTTGCTGCCAAATATATCGCAATTGTCCAAAGTCTGGCGACTATCGCCGGGAACATATTGCCCGGCCAGGCGGCATAGTGCCTTGTGGAACTGAAACTGGAATATGTGGGCTGCAAAGTAGCGCAAATATTCGACATCGGCATCGATATGATACTTGGCTGGTGGATCAAAGTCAGTGTCGTTGCGCAGCATTGGTGGTTCAACGCCACTAAATTCAGAGCGCATCTGCCAGAAGCCGCAATTCCATTGGTTCTCATCCAATTCGTTGCGGAAGACAGCATAACGATACTTGTCCATCGTATAGCCAAAGGGCAGAAACACAATCTTGGAGAGCGCCTGCTTAAACAGCTCATTAATGCGGCTCTTCTCGTCCAGCCGTCCATTGCTGGTGAGTCCAATGCTCTTTAGATGCTTGGCGGACATAACTGAAAGTGCAATCACATCGCCTACAGCCTCGTGGAAGCCCGGATTGGGGGCTCCGCGGAAAACTGCTGGCTGTTGCTCATACTGCAGATAGTATTGTATGTGACCCAGTTCGTGGTGCACCACATACAGATAATGGGTGTTCACCTCGGTGCACATCTTGATACGCACATCGCTGTCCTGATAGAAGTCCCACGCTGATGCATGGCAGACGACTTCGCGATCTAGCGGTCGCTGCAGGACACTCGCGTTCCAAAAGGTTGAAGGGAGTGCTCGCATACCAAGCGATTGGAAGAACTGATCACCCAGCTGGAAGAGCTTCTGTACGCTGTACTCCTGACGCTCCATTTCCGATTTGACGTCTACAAACGGTTTCTCCGGATAAGGTGTGAATAGATCAATGACATCGTTCCACGACTGCGCCCACATATTGCCCAGCAGATGCATCGGTATATTTCCCTCAGCTGGCACCACATCCGGTCCATAATGCTGACGCAGACGATACCTGACATAGCCATGGATTTGCCGGTAGAATGGTAAGAGTGCCTTGTACGTGGCGTCCAACTGTCGCTCAAAGTCTGCGTCCTCATAGAAGTGCACCCAGTAGTCGGCATAGGAGCGATAGTCTGGAACAAAATTGTTTATTATTAAGCCGTGGGTTCACGGGGTTATCGTTAATATATACGTATATATATATTTATATCAATCACTTACTATTCAGATGCGCTGCCTTGCGTGTCAATCGCACATATGTGCCAAATTTTTCGCGCATGGGCGTGCCAGCTTTGTCGTACCACTCGCGCCAATACCAGGCGAGCTCGGCAGGATCACGGCTGTTAGACAGACGCTCCTGAATATGCGGCTCCAGCGTTAAGGTGCAATCGGTGCGATTCGTATAGGAGCAAACGGTCGTGGTGGCATAATTCGATTGCATCTGACTGATGGCGTTTTTCAGCTCCAGATAGTCGCTTGCATCCAGAGCATCCGCACCCAGATCCTGCAGCATACGCGCCTGCCTGCGTATCTGTGCATCCTCTGATTCAGCGTATTCGCCAGCCTTGACTGCCTGCGCCAACAGTTTGTTCTGCTTGGCACTCTCTGCATAGACGGCAATCATGGCACGACGATTCTCCTCCGTTACATTGGTGTTGTACGCATAGGCAGCGGAGTATTCGGCATGATAACGTTCTCGCAGCTTGGAGTTCTCCTGCTCAAAGAAGCGACGAGCTTGTAGCCCAGATGCAGAGCAAGTGTTACTGTCTGCAGTTCCGAACGGTAGCTAAAATACCAAAACTAACATTAGTGGATATTTGTATTTGTACATTTAAATATAAATATAAATATATACGTATATAAGTATATGTATTTATAAATATAATATAAATATATTTATCAGTTGATACTCACCGAGAGCACAAAGGCGAGCGTAAGCAACAAAGGCAGCAAAAGTATCCTCTTCATTTTGTCCACAAGCTTATATCCGGTCACTAGAAATGTTTGGTTGTAGTTTCGAATTTAGTCAACACTTGTCAAGGGTGCTTGTTTGTCTGTCAACACTGCTCCTTTGCTATATACGGTACAAGTAATTGCAGTGTGCACTGCTGTTGCTGCTTGACTTCTGGACGCCCGCCAACAAGCAGAGCTGCTTTTATGGCTACGCACAGTTGCACAAAACTCTCATGTCGATACCGAATACCGATACTTTGTCATTTGTTGCAAGTCAAAAATTTTGGATAATAAATTATTATGTTGGGAACCCAAAGAAGAAACGTACGAGGCGTTAGCTTACACCTGCCCTCCAATCAGCTGCTAACAGTATATTATTGAGTAGCTACAATAAATATGCATGTGTTTATATGTATGTTTGTATGTAAATATTATGAGTGCATGTACTTACATACACACACATTCATACATACGTATGTATTTAATGTTATGATTACATTATCAGTCTGGGTTTCCAATTCCGTTTTTTGAATTATGAGCTCTTAGATATGATTTGAAATTCATAATAATGTTATATTTGGATCTGAATGAAATGTATACAGAATAACATACAATAAAATTATATTTATTTGTATTTCAATATTAAAATAACCGCTTTCATACAACTACTAAAATTGGGTATAAATTATAAAATAAAGCTTATTCTTTTGTAAGTTTAGTAAATTAGTAGATAGGAAAGTTCTCGTCAATCTGGTTAGTCCACGCATGCAATCCGCCCTCCAAATCCCGAATGAAATGTTCGGGAAATTGATTCTTCATATGCTGCACAGCAATCTGGGAATCGTTGCCACGACGACACACGACCACAATTGGAAAATCGCTGTTCTTGAATTGCGCACCGAACTGCTGCAGGTAGCTGCCATCCAGAATTTGGGCCAATGGCACATTAATTGCTTGGGGCAGCTGACAGATCTCAAATTCGGCCTGTGCACGTACATCCAGCAGCAAGTGTGGATTGTCCTGCAGGGACTTCTGATAATCCACAACTGTGATGCGTTGCTCCGGGTCGAGCAGCCGGAGGGGATTGTCCTTGTCAGTGGCGTGCATGCCGCAGAAGACCTCGTAGTCTATCAGTTGCGTGATTAGTGGCTGATCGGAGCACACATGACAATTTGCCCGCTTGCTCCTTATCCTTATGTTGCGGAACTGACAGCTACTGCCATCGAAGATGAGCAGCCGTCCGGACAGCACATCGCCCAGCCCCACTATCACTTTAATAGCTTCCAGAGCCTGCATGGCGCCTATTGTGCCGGTGACAGCACCCAAGACGCCACCATCGCCGCAATTTGTAACTGCCTCGGGTGGTGGAGGCACCGGGAAGATGCAGCGATAACAAGGTCCCTGTGCCCCGTAGTTGTAAACGGTTATTTGTCCGTCCAGTTTGAGAGCACTGCCAGAGACCAAGGGTTTGCCCAGCATGACACAGGCATCGTTAAGCAGATAGCGAGTCGCCACATTGTCGCTGCAGTCGAGGACGACGTCGTAGTCACGCATGATATCCATCGCACTGAAACGATTCAACAGACTCGAGTGGCACGTGATGTGACAGTGTGGATTCAATTCTAGCAATGCAATGCGTGCCGATACCGCCTTGGACAAGCCACAGCGTGCGACCGTGTGCAGCGTCTGGCGATGCAGATTGCTCCGCTCGACCCGGTCATAATCCACCAATCCCAGGCTGCCACAGCCCGCTCCCGCTAGATATTGTGCCGCCGGGCAGCCCAGGCCACCAATGCCAACAATTAGTACTGCGCTGTTCTTCAGCTTCAGTTGGCCGCTGATGCCAAAGTCGGGCAATATCAATTGACGACTATAGCGTGCAATGTCATCGTTATTCAATTTTGTATGGTCTTGCTTCGATGCGGGTTCGCCTTCGTTGTTTAAGCCTGATAATATCGTTGACTGCAGTTCGAACAATTGTTGCTCTTTGGCTTTGAGCGCCGCCTGCAGTTCGGCAATCTCTAGGCGTAGTTTCGCCTTCTCGATTTCAGGTGCACTTCTGGCGGCAATCATTGGCACGTGCAAATATGCGTCGTCTTCAAAAGGGGTAAGAAAACAAAACAAAATTAAATAAAAGTTAACGATTAATTGCTTAGCACATAATGCAAGCAAGCGTGGCGTTGCCAGACTTTTGCGATTGCCCGAGCCAATGATGAAGTAGACATCATATGAAATAACACATGTTTAGCATTTAATCAAGCTATGTAAAAATGGCCAATTTTATGTGTGCTATATTCAGTGTTATTTAAATATATTTATTATTTTTACTTGTTTAGTTTACTTAAATAATATTCGTGATTTAGTAATCAACTCAACTCGATATCGCAAACCGTGTTGGTTACGCGCACACCTCTAGCTGTCATCACCAGAAACAGCTGTTCTTGGGTTGAGAGTGCTTGGCCAGCTTCACAGTTGGCTCTGTTTACAATTACCTAATCGTTAATTGAAACCAAAACCAATGTCTTGGCTGAGCAACACATTTCAGAGGCTGTGCCACTCCTCTAAGTTGGCCAACCTTGCTGTCATCACCGCAAAGCCCTTGGCGCTGACCAGTTCGACAACACTGCGTCATCTTTCACATGCTGAGAAACGTGCTCGTGGTCCGACGGTGCGTCGTTATGGATACAAGGAGAAGATTTTGCAGAGTGGTATGCTGCCGCATCTGGATAACGGACACAAGTTGCCCATGCCCGTGTATCGGCCGAAGAATGCCTGGTCGCAGAAACGGGCGTTGTTCGGACAAAACGATTACATTGATATCTTGGGCAACGATCGACTGCATCCGACTCGTGTGATGTATTCAGTTCCGTCCTGGCTGCGCGGCGTCTCGGGCAATGAGTATCAGGTGCTGCTGCGAAAGCGCCGCATGCTGGCCAACACCAAATATCCGATTGCCCGGCCAAGCAAGTGGAAGGATATGGAGAAACGTATCCTGTATTTGTACAGATTCCTCAATCGAAAGACAAAAACGGGTTACTCCAAGCAATAATCTTACAAATTGTTTATAGTTGGAATAAAAGTGGTTCTCTTTATTTGTGTATACTTCACTTCTCATTCAAGCAGAATGCGCGCCTCCTCTCCATCAATCATAATCTTTTGGCCATTGTAGAGGCAAAACTCTCGCTTGACGTGCGCAAACAGCAAATCCGTAATTAGGAATATTTGACCCGTGCAAAAGGCGAGCGTGGCTCCAAAGTAAAAATTTGCATTTGCCGATCCGGCGTATATCCAAAGATGCCACAGTGCGCCCATCATGGACAAAGTGATCAGGAAGAACGTAAAGACGACAAAGCCATGAGCCATAACTAAAAGTAAATTTAAGTGTCACATTAATTGCCACCAAATGGAATACTTGTTACTCACATTTCCAGCAGCGACGCCAGAGCGGCAGCAATGCCAAATAGAAACCAACGTCACCCAGGCTGGGATATGCACGAAACACAGCCATTAGGGCAATGAGCACAGTGGCCAAGAGCAGCGGCTCCTTGCGCAGCTTTATCGACAGTGGTACCAAATAGAGGACGGTGGCATTAAGCTGGAATGTGATTAAAAACATGGTGCGGAAGTGCTCAAACATTTCCGTGAAAAAGTACCAAAACAATCCAATATTTGGCTGTAGATCGCGAAAGTAAAAACTGTAATGATAATAATGCAAATATGCATTACTTAAATCACATCTATAGTCACTTTCTGTTACATACATAAATCCAAGTGTCCCGTCTAAGAAATTCCAGCTATTCATGACCAAAAAATTTGCACCGACAACAGCCAAACAGCAACTGGCAAAAAGCATCAATATTCCAATGCCCCGCGAGACCGAGTGACGTGCAAAGAGTAATAGTAGCGGGGCAATGAGAACAACCGGATAAAGACTACGCACGGTCTCAAATGCGAGCAGGGCAAGGCAGACGAGAAGCTGGCGTCTGATCATTGCATATAGATACATTGCCAGGAGCAGATTACTCAGTACCGTCGATGTCAGTCCAATGCAGCTCATGATGGTCAACGGATTAAATAAATAGGCAACCAGGACTAGCTCCGATATGTTGCAGTTGTCATCCGCACTATACTGCAGCTCATCCGTGTCCTTGGCGTAGTCCTTACGCTCCAGACGCTGCTGCTGAAGTTTTTGCTCAACGAAGCGACGGCTCAGGAAATACAGCAGGCTGGCCGTACACAGATCGAGTAGTATATACAGTATGGGCAGGAGTTGCGCATAATTTAACAAAATGCCGGATAGTGCCTTCAGAAGCAGCGGCGTTTCGTGCACCAGATCTCCCCGATAGGGATCGATGCCTTGCTGTAGCAGGAATACACCCTCTTGCACTGGAAATTTGCACATTGTAACACTGATTAACGGTGCATTGAGGCACATACAAATATAATGGTGTACTTACCTCGCTTGAACGAGTTTAAAGGAGTTGCGAATTCCACACGATTGCCGATGAGCGACGCCAAAGAAGTGCCACTGAAATACAAGCGCACGGCGCCGCCTAGTAAAAGTAGTTTGTAGAACTTAAAGTCCATGACGGTATGTTGTTTTTGAGATCTATTCCACTTGTTGGCAAACTGAATTTACCAGCATAATACTTTAACAACTATTAATGTGTTTTGGGAATGGCCCATAAGCAAAACATATGTTTGCCAATTTGAGTGCGGTGCTTGGCAGCTATTCGATTATTGAGCTATTCGTATCACAGCGGTTCATGACTCACTGCTAATGCGAACCAGCCATAATGTGTCACAACAATATACAAATGTTTTTAAACATAATACAAATCAATTAATGATATAAGATTCAGTGCTCTTAGTAGTATTATAGGCAAAGATATAGTATTTGGTGATATTGCTTACAGCAGCCATGTAAACTGGTTCATTTGATAACCTAACTTTTTGGTATACTGTTAATAGCTGTTCTTTTTAATTTTGTAATCTCACTTATCACATTTGTAATAGAGTAAAAAATGCATAAATGCTGTTTCCGTTAGTAGCATACTTTTATAATGGTATTGTTTTTTTATTAAAATTAAATTAATGAGTATTGGGAGAGTTGCATATTGCAATTCAAATTAAGCGCTGAACTTCGTTACTCATATTGTGATGAACAATCGATTCGTTCATTTAGTTCATATAGTTCTATTCGTCTTGTTCATTCGAATCAAATTGTTGTTTACTCGGTCCGAGATCAGTTTTTGTAAAAATCACAAAATCTAATATTTAAGCGATATGGGAGGAAATAATAAAAAAAAGACGAAGACAAATATCTTCAAGGAAATAGCTGACAACTTTGAGCAGTTAACCACCGAACCGGAACGCTTTTTAAAGTTTGTTTTTGTTATACACTCCAAACGACGCACGTGTTGCTAACTAAAACCACATAATTTGTTATTGTAGGCCGCAGCCGGAATCCGTTGAATCCATACACCAGTTGATACAGCAAATTTATGGAGTGAGCATCAGCAGCAGCAGCGATGTGGCAATTAAAAGTGCAGTCCTGCCCGAGCTTGTACTACAGGATATGGACGAAGAACAGATTTGGCAACAGCTTGAAATGCGCAACGATTTGGTGTTGAAACAGTTCCTTGAGCAATCCGCACAGCTGATAGCCATCCGTGAGCAGAATTTGGGAATTGAACTTGATGACGACGACGACGATGATGAAGATGTGCATCCGAATGGGGAGCCAAGTGAGCAGGAAAGCGACGGGGAGTCCGGTGAGGAGAAGCATCAATCAGAGACCGAAGATTTTGACATGAAACCATCAAAATCTAAGAAAATCATGACTAAAAGTGGAAAAAGGGGCAAAACTTCAGTGGTCGATGACAAATTCTTCAAACTGGACGAAATGAAACAGTTTCTGGAGCAGGAAGATGCCAAAGAGATGCGCAAAAATAAAAGCACAAAACCTATCGACGATCCAGGGGCCATTGATTATTTCACAGAAGACTTTGGATTGGCGGATGACTCGGACGAAACAGATGAAGAAGGTGGCGTTAATGCCAACTATGAGGACTTCTTCGAGATGGACGAAGAGCTGCAGAAGGAGGCGACGAAGCTGCAAAAGCTGAACGGACAAAAAGATTTCTTCAATGAAAGCGACAGCGAACAGGATGAAAATGAAAAGGATGCGGATGCGGAGGAAAATGCATCTGAAGGAGAGGGTCAACAGGATGAAATGGCAAGTGAAATCGATGAAGCTGATTTTGTGGCCCAAAGTGGCATGGAACCTGCCAGTGATTCCGACTCAGCGAATGAGAACAGCGAGGAAGAGGCTGAGCAGCAGTCCGCGGAGGTGGTGCAGTCGACCAATGAGATGCGCGAGGCACGCCTCTTCCAGCGAATACGCGACTATGAGGATGTGGTGCTTGGCGAGAAGCCCTGGCAACTCAAGGGCGAGGTCAAAGCGGGCAGTCGTCCGCAGAACTCGCTGCTGGAGGAGATACTTGAGTTTGACTCGACAACACGACCGTCGAATCCTATTACCGAAGAGCAGAATCAAACCATCGAGGATATAATTACTCAGCGCATACGCGACAAAGCCTGGGACGATGTGGAGCGCACGGTGAGACCGGTGCACACGCCCCAGGAGTACCGGAAACAACTCGTTCTCGATCAGGAGAAGTCCAAGCTTTCTCTGGCCCAAATCTACGAGCAGCAATTCCAGAAAGAGTTGGACAATTTAAATCCCAATCGTGATGATGACGACAGCACAGCTCCAGAGCCCAAAGAGCATCAAGATATTAAAAGAGCCATGCGTCAACTATTCCTCAAGCTTGATGCACTTTCCAACTTTCATTTCACGCCTAAGCCGGTGGCGCCCGAGGCTAAGATTGTCACAAATACGCCCGCCGTCAATATGGAGGAGGTGGCGCCTTTAGCTGTCAGTGATGCGAAGCTCCTGGCACCCGAGGAGGTCTTCCGTGGACCCAAACACACGCCGCTGGGCAAAACAGAGCGCACCAGCACCGACAAAAACCGTGAGCGTCGCAAGAAGAAGCAGAAACAACGCGCCATTAACAAAGTTATGGAGAAGCGAGAAGTTGAGCGTGCCAAGCAAGGAAAGGCACCTTCGCAGCGGGAATCAAACGCTAAGCTGCTGAAGACCATTACAAAGAGTCGCAACGTGCATAAGGTAAGTCGGCAAACAGTTAATAATTTATAAATTGTACCCCTTTTTTTTCGTTTATTAGATAACCAGCAGCAACGATCAGAGCGCACTGAAATCCTCGAGGGCATTCTTTAATAAGCTGCAGGACACGACGACATCGTCGTCAACAACGACGGGTAGCAAACGTCCCAAGAAGGATCCTTCCAGGGCCAATGCAAAGAAACTCAAATTGTAACTGTACACATTAAGTCGGTATATAAATGTTAATTATATTTGCACAAACTTCTGAACGCAAAGCAGTTCCCAGTTGTCATGTCGTCAAAATAAGGGCCGTCGTCAAAATAAGAGACCATCAGTCACGTGTTCTCAAATGTGTCGCCTTCTCAGTAAGTTTATGCATCGTTACTATGCGCCAAGCAGCAGCAGCAGCAGCAAATTTAATTTGAGGCACAATGGGAGATGCCACGCGCCGGCCAGAGCAATTTAATGCGTGGGCCCTGTGTTGTAGAAGGACACGAGCTGAGGCTATTAGGCACTTGTGCTGGGATATTTTTGGCATGTGAACGTTAATAATAGCAAAGAAAAGAAATTGATTGTGACAAGAGATCTAACATGTAAATACATACATAACATGACTTTGACCTTAACAGTTACTCGCAATTCGTTTAACTAAGATATTAATTTTGCAAAATACTAACATTAGTTAAAATTTTTATATTCAATTGAATTAATTAAAAATAAGAATTTGATTTGCTTAAGGCTATTTAAAAAGATGCGCCAAACTTTGTTTTTCAGCACTGGTAAAGATATCGAAACTAATTCCGCCAAACGATAACGATAAGGCAAACGTGCAACAATTTTGTACACTCGCACGTGTTGTTCAATGTGCATTGTGTTTTAAATACTTTTGAGTTTTAAATAGCAAATATGGTGAAAGTACAGAAGCCGCAACCGAAAACTCTTAGCAAGGGCGACAAAATCGAAAGCATTGCCAAGGAGAAACAAAAAGTGGGCAAAACCATTAAAAAAGCGATAACCTTAGCTCCTGCTGTGGTTGTCAGCAAAAAAGACAATACAAAAAAGAAAGCTACAAAGAAAAATGCCGGAAACGGAGCAGGAGTATTTACAGTAACAGCAGCAACGCCACCTCCGAAGTCGAAGCTGTCTTCCAAACCATTGATCTTGGCCCCACCCGAATCACCGGCTGCACCAGCACCAAAACCATCCCAAAAGGTTGTCAAGAAGGTTGCCCCAACAAAAGTGAATGCAACAAAAGCAACTAAAATTGTTCCTGCTGAAAAGCAAAACCAAAAGAAGCAAGAGAAGGTCGAAAAGAAACCCGAAAAGCAGCAGGAAAAGCCCAAGGAGCAAGTGGCTGTAGTAAATAAATCCAAAAAACAAGAGAAGCCGAAGAAGCTTGTAGAAACAAAATCTGATAAACTAGGAAAGCAACCGAAGAAGGAAGTAACTGTAGAAAAGAATTCTGAAAAACCAGAGAAGCAATCACAGAAACAATTGGCTGTGGAAAAGAAATCTGAAAAACTAGAGAAACAGTCGACTACTTCAGTTGCTAAGAATGCCAAGAAGCAGCCTCAGTTAGCAAAACCGGCAAAGAAGGTGGCTAAGAAAGTTGTAAAAGTACTTGCCACTAAAGTTGGTATTGCTGCCAAAAACAAGGGAAAGCCAAAAGGAAAGGCAGCAAAGAAGCAAAAGAAGGTAAAGAAAGTCGTCGAATTGGATTATGAATTGAAAGGGTTTGATGAGGATAAATTTAATGAAATTGTCTGCGAATCGAATGTGAAGAAAGTGTGCAATGCTCTCAAGAATCAGGTGGCCGACGAGCAGAAGACGACCTCAATCTTCAGTGACTATCGCTACATCCTGCAGGTTGCCTGCTACAAGATACCCAGTTGCCCCAAGCGTGTCGTAAAGCTGGCGCTGAAGCATTCGCTGGTCGGCAACGATGACGATGTCGCCTTGATTGTTACGGACCTGCAGCGTGGAGCTCGTTTTGACTATGAGCCCACCGTGCAGCACTATGAGGATTTATTGCGAGAGGCGGGCGTCGAGCAGCGTCTAAGTGTGGTGCCTTTTAATCGACTGCGGAATGATATGATCACTTTTGAGGCTAAGCGCAAGTTCCTCAACAGCTACGACTACTTACTGTGCGATGGTCGCATCTCGGGCCAGGCGAGCGCATTTCTCGGCCAGGTTAGTGACATTATTGCCATCGCTATGTCAACTTTTCTAATTGAAATCCTCCACAGCACACTCAGAAGCCACGCAATGTATTGCACGCCGTGCGTATGAACAAGACCGGTCAGTTGAAGGAGGAGATTTCACGTGCCCTTTGCCGCACTGCCTACAGGCAGCTGAGAAAGGGTGATCTAACGGCTATCCCCGTGGGCAATCATGAGCACAGCGGCCCGCAGCTAACCGAGAACATTTTGGGCATTGTCAAACAGCTGCAGCAGCAGTATCCTGGTGGTTTGGCCAACGTACGCTCAATATATTTGAAAATCGATATTGTTGGAACCTCTGCGCTGCCCTTATATATCAGCATGTGTGCTCCTCCAGCGGAAACACCCTATGTGGTTGGCCCACGCGAGCAGCGTATGCTTAAACTGAAGAAACAGGCAAATGAAGTGCTTACTAGATTCGCGCTAACCAAGGATGTCAATTTCATTAAGTTGACCAAGGACCAAGTGCAACATAAGGCAGAGCTGCGACAGAAGCGTTTAGCTCTAAAGGATGCTGATGAGGCGGCAAAGGATGGCGACGACGACGAGGAAACGATTGTGCCAGCGAAAAAAGCACGCAAAAATCCACCACTGAAGACTGTTCAGCCTGTTGACGAGTCTGACGATGAGGATGATGAGGAGGACGAAGAAGATGATGATGACGAAGATGAGGATTAGAAGCCAACTAAACTGTAGTCCAATTGTTCTATCATTTCCCTAGTTTATATTTTTTTATATGCTAACTTCATTATACAAATTAATGTATATGTATCAGGAACACAATTGGAAACCGTTTCTAGAAATAAACCGTATTTTGATATAAGCGAAAATGATTCGTATAAAGTTGACTCAACTAACGATGAACAGATACCGATCTATTGATTCTATGACAGCTCAAAAGAATATTTTATTATTTAGTCAGAATTATTGAATTTTTAATATTTTTGGGTCTAGATCTTGTTTCTTCAGTACATTGAACAGCTGCTGTACGTGAAATTATTGCAAGAGCTGTTTAAACTAAGATAACAAATCTGAATAGTTCTGTAATTATCATAAACTGAGATATCATTGCCTAATGGACTTGCTTTAATGTCGATACTTAAACGTGAATTAGAAAACGATAATTTGTATGTAAATTTAATGTATATTACGCATTAAAAGGATATTGCAGTACAAAGTTGGAAAACTGACACGTAAGCAAATGGTTATTTGCCTTAATAGAGAATCGGAAATGGATTGTAACTATGAGATGAATAAGGGATATCAAATTAAGTTGCATTGTTTGACAACGTCCATATGCGTAATCTGTGCATACAAGTTCAAAGGGAAATGCCAACATGCCATGACATGTCAGCGATGTCTTTGGCTTTTGGCTTTGTGCTTGCGGCATTTGCTTGCCACAGCATAGTGTATACACATGTATGTATACAAAATATGCCAAGACTTTCACAACGGGCGTTCCGTGTCCGTGTAAAGTGAAATGCACTTCAATGCGCTAGCTGAGCGATGGGTACAATCAGGGACATCAATTTCCATATAAGATTTGACCAGCGCGTGCTTATAATAACGACTACATCTAATACATAAATTAGCTACACTGACGCATTTTTCCCATGTGCTTACGTCAAATGTTAGTTAATGCCAGACCGAGGTTCTTTGGAAGTTTCTGATGGATGGACCCAATTCTCAAGCGTTTTGTGAACTACAACAAATGAGAGGTCGAAAGGTCATGCTGCCACATTTATATGTGCATACATAACGATTAAAAGACACATGTCAAAAGTAACCATCTTCGCTTGCATAAGTCGTACTACCTAATTAACTTCCCAACTTTAACACACACCAACATACAAACACACTCGTGTGTGTAGGCAAGGACACGGTACTCCAGGGATTAAAGTCACGTCGCCATTTACGGACAATCGACACTGGCCACGAAAACAAAAACATTGTAAAGCTTTTATCAGGCGCATCATCATTAGCTAGTCGCCCACATTTTTCTGTTGCAGCCATTACAAATTCTATAAAAACATTGGCTCAGATTAGCGGGTCCGAAATTTAATCAAACATTTATTCTTTAAGCATCATTAAAAAAGTTCGTTGCAATTTTTACCAACTTGCTATTTAAATAAAACAATTCTTTTATTTTAATACTCTCCGCTGAGGTATATTTAAGTAAATTTCCAAAACAAAAATTCCAAAATCTCTTTTAATAGACGCTTGTGGTTGATATTGCATTATGTATTTCAATATAGATATAGATAGATATCACAATTTGCCTATTATTAATTAATTGTCTATTACGTAGTACCAGTTAAAGTTTCTCTCTTGATACGCAGTTGCTGAATGACAAACGGTTATTAGTTAATAAAGTTAACCATACTTCATTTTAATATTTCCCTATTATATGAAAATGTTTTGGTACCAGTATTTTTGTTGATACTAAAAGGGTATTTAATCTTCGGTACTCGAAATGTCTTTTATCCATATATGTATTAGTATATATGCAGTATGATTATTATTGTACTTAATAAAAATGTGTGTGAGTGATGAAACTTATGTTGTGGTATTACCTTACCTCAAATACTGGAAACTTCAGTTAATCATTGTGGCTCGACTTTGTATAAATAAATAAGTACTTATTGTTGTAATTCAACAAATTTCCAGTTATTCTTCGATTGAATGTCACACTGAGCACAAGTGAATTTAATCTTTTATATATCGGCATAAATTCTTAAGCTAAAATGGAAAATATTGTGATTCGTTCTCATGGTCGGCAAGTATTTAACATTGTTATGTATCTAAAATTTATATATTTAATTTTATTTTCTAAGATTGAAGCCGAATCTTCAATCTGTTCATCCCATTTTTATAGGTTCTAAGTAAGCTAAAGGAAAATGATTCGGTTTTGTTGATTGAAAATAATATACAAATGGAAACTATATTTGTGTGCTAAATTGATTAATCTTTTTTCGTTGTAAGAAATAACTATATATATATAAATAACTTATTTACACTTACGCATATTTAAAAGTATACATGTGTGTCGAAAATAATGTGATCCTTAACATTTTATCTTATCGATTTATAATTATTTAATTTAATGTAATGTTTAACTAATATTAATATTAAATAAACAAAATTCAAACGTTCAATGTGAACAGATAAAATGGAGATTTAACGTATACTATTTTGTTCATTGAATGGTCTTTTATTTTTATTTTTATTTGGTTGGCCTTGTGATTGAACATGGGAAGTATGAAACATATTGTATAATGTCAGCTAGATAAGGATGATAATACCCAGTACCAAGGAATTAATAAGCCCTAAAATATTTTGCATGCCCAGAGCATTGGATTTATATTGGATTTCGTCTGACGTCTGCCAAATATGCAACTAATTGAAAATAATCTGGAGCTGATTAGATGATTAATCAGATAAGATCGCGTGACAAATGTGGATACGCTAATTGTGCGTAATTGCTATCTGATAAAACCGATAAGAGAACGCACTCCTGCCAAATGCCAATGCCCATTCAGTTTGTGGCTCCAACGTACCACGTGTTGCCCATACGACTTCAAAATCCGAGCATGGCACAAAACCCGAGCAACGGACTGCGCACAATCTTGGTAGCAGACGCATTAATGTCCAGAGTGGGCGTTCGTGCTGTTACTCGCGTCGTCGCTATCTACCTGAAACACAAAACACAACTTACACACACTCACACACACACACTCAAACACACACACACACACACACACACACATTAAAGTCTACACTCCATTGAAATCTTTCGAATGCTCGTTGACTTTGACACGAACTTTGCAGGCACGAACTCTTCACGGGCCTCATATAAATCGAGGGCGCCTTCGCTGCCGATTTCACTTACGTTTCAGTTCCAAAGCGGTGCAGTTAGCTGCGAAGCTTCTCCCACAGCAGCTAGCGACGGTGAATTTCTTCAGTTGCCAATCAAATTTCCAACAATTTTTGGTAGTGACATTCAGTTTCTAATAGTATCTTCATTGTTTTGTGCGTTTTCTAGTGCAGTTTTACAAAAAGAATCAACTGTGCATATCTCAATTTCACAGAGATCGTCAGGAGACTTGCGTTAAGAAAACTATTTCAAAACCGTTTTTTAAGAGGTAAGTTGTACAAAAAGTTGAAGTGGTATAAAATCTTATTTATAAATTTGAAACAAAAATATAATAAATAATTAACTGTAGTAAACTAGTAAAATATAGATTACTTTATTCGAAATTTTGAATAACATAAGAGACAAGAGCTAACCAGTTTTCATAAACAAATTTAACACAAATAGCGACGGGATTACGAAGACCGTGTTGCACCACTAAATAACAAATTTAGTTTTGCTTTTAGCTTGAGAAAATAATTTGTAGCGAAATAATCTTATAATAGATCTGACTTGATAGAGATCATTAATAATTGAAACTAAACTCAATGAACTCTAATCATTTTAAAATTTGTTGACGTTTGTGATACTTTATTTTAAGGTAAATGGTATTGTGATTGAATAAAATCCTTTGTGGTCTAATAGTTTTAAAGATACATATAAACTGCTTAAGAAAATTGAATTCTAACGGTCTTAAGCTCTTGCCAATCCGACAGCCGCACATATGGCCCAAAAGCGAAATGCTTGGCCCTAGACATTTGTTGCTTCGGTGCCTTTTTGTCTTCATTTGGTCGAGTCATGCGACCCTTTTTTAATATCCCAGAAAATCTTCACTGAATATTGCCAAAATTAAGGCCCGTTTGTACCTTTATTATTTTCTACTTTGGCTTTGCTCGTAAATGGAAAAGTCTATGGGATTATCGTTCAAATTGCAGGCTTCAATAAACGACATATTTTAAGTACATTTATTGAGATTAAACCTTTAAATTTTAACTATCCAGCTTAAGGATTATAAAAGTTATGTGGTCTGCCTTCAGCTTAAGTGAAGTTCAGCTGAGATGAAAGCTAGTAAATAAAAATAAAATAAAATCCACATTTCTGTTTTTTGTTTTTTTTTGTTATTTGTTGTTTTAATTTTTGTTCACTCATTTGCATCAATGATTATTTGGCACTGAAAGTGTTTGTTGTCAAATCGTATGTTTTTAATTTGAAATTTAGTTGTTGAAGCATGCTTACATAATTAAATTAATACCTGACATGCATCATTTACCAATTGAATGGATAGGACAAGAATTACCATAATTTATGTCCTAAAAATACTATTTATACCTAAATTCGAGGATATGAGGAAACGTTCTCTCCCTTACACAAATTATTTTCTGCGTTTCATTAAATTGCGTCAGTCTTTTGCACAGGTGTTTTTTGGGACTTGCGGAACCCAAAACTACTTAATAAATGCACAGCCTTAAGTTATTTTTATTGTTTTTATTCGGCGACAAGTGGTTGCTTCTTTTATGCCCGTATTATTTTGTTTTCTTTAAATTTACAAAAGACAAACAACAAAGCACTAAAGACAAGTGGGATTTCTGGGTTTTAAAAATGTCTGTTTTATTTATGCTTGGTTTAGCCCCGGTGAGCTCAGACGAGCGCATCTGCCTTACATCGAGAAACTTTTTTCCATTACCAATTAATGCACAAGAAACCCTTATAAAGTTTTGAACATTACGTGGGCATAGCTGAACATCAATTAAAAAACATTTATGACGTTCTAGCTACATGGAAAAGGCTTGTGAAAACTAGTTGGACCACTTGAAGTACCCCTAAGAACATTTCCCTTTTTGGCATTCATTTGGCTGTTTTAGAGCTTTGCGTTTGTTCTTTTAATTAAATTTGCATATTTTTATTAATTAAATTGTTTTAGCAATGTTAACCCTCAAAACTTGGCGGCAACTCTTGATGATGGCGTTTTTTGGGTTTCAAAACACAAACAACACCCCCCACAAAATATGGATTAAACTCTCCATAGAGTTATAAATCCTAACTCGTTGTTTGCCAATTGAGTTTAGCTGCATTTGTCATAAATTAACACAGCTCTAGTGTATTTCTGAGTGCTAACAAAATTGTGGAAATTGTATTTTTTATTCATGACACTTTTCCCCAGTGTTTTCCATAAAATTTCAGTAAATGGACACTTCATTAACTGATGTTGGCATTATTATGATTATATTTGAAGGAATATATGTTTTGTTTTTTTTTTTGACTGAATCAAGAACCAAATTGGACACGAACTTTGGTCCACAAATTTTTACATCTAATTAGGTGAGTTTATGGGGTCAAATATAAATTTGAATTGGTAGGTCGGGCAAATTTATTAGGGGTATTACGCACTGCAAATGGAGTGCCAAATTTTGTGGTTTTCATCAGTTGGTTTGCAAATTTAAATGTGAAAATACTGCAAAAGAAAGGTTTTATTTTGTTTTATTTTTATTATTTAATTCTACCTTAATTTTGGTATACAAAATTGTATCTTTAAATAAATATGTATTAACTTTTCAGGATAATGCTTTCACATTTATTAAATGCATACTTATTAAAATGCTTCTTTTCATTAGAATTTATATTTTCCTTATATTTTCATACCCAATCTCTTATTGGCCAAAACAAAATAAAACGTTTCCAAAATATATACGTACAAATATTTCGTTTCTCTTATTCTTTTTTGCACTTCCCTTTGGAAGATAAAAAAGTATTTAATTTAAATGCCGACCATAAATGTTCCAAACACGCTTTAAAGCGAATTTATTACAAAATGCAAACTTTGTCATACAAACAATTTGGCAGCCTTTAAGCAAACATGAAGAAGCTCATATAAAGCGAGCCCAGATTTAGGGGCAAGGGGCAAGGGGCAGTGAGTGAGGCAGGAGAGAATGCATGTCTTATCATTGGAAGCTGGCATTTCGCTGATGCCACTCAGTGGCAAAATTCACATTACGGTACCAAAGAATTTCGTGTGGAAAATGCAACATAAAATACTTTTGATATGGATAAATATTTTTGCGGTGGAAAAGGAAGCATCTTTGCATTTAAGTGAAAATTAAATGTGGGGATACATGTGAGTGCAAATAAAATATTAAATATACATATGTACATGTATATATTGAATAAATATATAATCCAAAAGAAATGAATATGTCAAAAGCAAATACAATATTATTTGAGATTTACGTTTCATTAAGCTTCTGAATTAAAAACAAACAACAAATTTGCAATTTGTATTAAACAATAAAGATGAGTTGAATAAACCTTAACGATGAACCTATTTATTTATTTATATTTATTACCTTGAAAAATTTTAATTGTAACTTGGCTGCTTATGCATAAAATTGATTTAAGGTGTAAAAAAAAACTACTACTTAGTTAATACAATAAAATACTCGACATAGTTAAAATCAACTTAACTGTTTGCGCCAAGTCTGTCAAGGCAATCTACTATTATAGAATGAGTAATATCAGAAAATGAGAATTGTAAAAGTGAACACAAAGTTCATGGAATAGAAAAACATTTACATTTTGAGTAGAAATTCATACAAAAAGTTGCTGGCTCGATATTCAAACACATATATGTACAAGTTACAGAGCAAAGGACCCATATACATGTATGTATGTATGTGTTGGGGAAAACTTGCGGCAACAATGCTCAGAAAACATAAACAAACAATCGTCAATGTAAATGTTGCAAACAATGCCGACAACAACCTACAGCGAGCCAGGAATTGGTACTGAGACTGACATAGGTACTGAAGTGAATCTGGGACTGAGACTGGGACTGGGACTGGGATGGGGAGTAAGACTGAGACAGGCTATGTATCAACAACGCAACTGGATGGTTGATGGCAATTGAAATGAAGCTGAAAGTGAAAGAGCAACGACAACATTTGCATCGATATGTGTGGCCAACAAGGGGGGGAGTCAACAATTACAAACGCAAGTAGTTAGTAAAAGTTTGTTAGCCTTTTTTTTTTGTTGTGTCTCACATCGTTTTGCGCCTTTTACGATGCTTGTGGCCCAAACGCATAGTTTGCGCTCCATTTAAATATTTTGCCACTTTTGTTGAGGTCCTATGACGCAGTTGCTCCTTGTTTTGACTTACATAAAAAGCTCATGCGAGTCCTTTGTTCAAAAAGTTTTAAACAGAACATTTTGGTTCACTGCAAGTTGCTTTTACAAAGAACTCAACTGATGAAACAAATCAGCAACTTTCCACATTTTGATACCCTAAAGGTATGTAATAATATTTTTTGATTTTTTTTTTTTTTTTGGTTATGCAATTTTAGCCTGTCAAAAAAGTATATTATGCTCGCTGACCCACAATAGAGGTGTACTGCTAAGGGCACATATATTTTACAATTTTATTTATAATTTCGATACGATTTAGTATTTCGCGCAACACTTCAAAGCCAAATTATATGTTGAAAGCAATGCAAACTAGCTCAGCAATTCAAATCACCTGGGGATAATTCACAAAATGCTTACTTTATATAAAAATCCATAAACAATTCAATGAATTCCCAGTGGATTAAGTGAAAAACCAGAAACAATTTTCCAAATATCCATGCACAGATTAAAATGTCTGTGTCGGACATTTCTCGCATAATTTTCCATCATTTTGGTGTAAAAAACTTAAATGTGGCAGAGCAAAGCAAAGTCCGAATTTAAATAAAAGTATTTCTCGGATCGCAATGAATTTTTAATTTAATGTTAAGAGAGCGCCCAGGTAGCTGCCTGCACCCACCTCCTTTGGAACAACCCTAAAATGTGACGACTCCCAAAAGATGCTTTCCGTCGGCTCAGGATTCTCCTTCATCTTTCTGTTGCGTGCAATGCTTTTAGCCTGATATGTTAAGAGTTGCGGTTGCTACCTCATTGTCTTAGCTTTGGCTGTCGTGTTTAAGCCCATTCCGTCACGTCAACAACTTGCTCTTGGTTGCGGCATCTGAGTTAGGTCAACAATTTTTTCGTTGCTTTTTGGTATTTGAGGAGCGCGTGCTTCTGCAAATGATGACGTCGTTGTCATTGTCACATCCTCGTAGCGCTATCAAAATCTTGTGAGGCATGCTCACAAACTTTCAATTCCCTGAGGATGGTCCACTCGTCAGGTCTAACATTGCCATTAGAAGTTGTAATCATTAAACGTTCCTTTTACGAAAGTGGCTAAGTTAAAGTTAAAGCCTGGACAGTCTCATCCATTTAAAGATCACAATTTGAACATTTTTGCTGCAACATTTTAATTAATTAGGATGTTGACAAATTTATGTGGTTTTAAGTACTTGAGAAACAGCCATTGGTTAAGATGAGAAAGCGAGTGCAGAAAATAAGCTAGAAATATGAATGTCACATGAATTTGTATTTAAAGTGGAGTAAGTTTATTTTTGGACTTTAATTAATAGCTTGTTATTTACAATACTTTGAGGAATATTCGAGTTTTTGAAGCTAGCTTTAGCCAGTGCAGCTGAACCTCGCCAATATTTATAATCTTTATTAACACTCGACTTATAGAAACTTGGAACAAAAATTGGTTCATTGTGAAATTGCTTTGGGTAGTATTAAAATGTTTAAGGCGACTATTAAAAATAAGTTTAAGTGCAAATTTGCTCTCCTTGGCAAGATTACTGTGAGTTATGTTTTTATTATTGATATTGAGACTTAATTCTGTTGAAATAATAGTTGATGCGATTAAAGAGAGCGAATCTTGGTGAACATTATTTGATTTCCTCATCTCATATATTTTTTTGCATTTAAAGTGATTTAATTTGACCTAATTACTTAGACGACAATTAGAAAGAAGTCTGACAAAAGGTGAATAACACACATTACCTGGAAATTTGTCCAACTTAAGCTTGAGGCAGCAAAATGTCAACCAACTGTGTCCAAGATAAACACTGCCATTTCAGACGTAATCACTCCGGAAACACAATCAGACAAAAACACACTGATTGGCTGAGACAGGGAACAGACAGACCAAGAGAGAAATCAGAGCAAATATATAATGTTGGGTTGGGTGTCCGGAATCTGAACCCATATCCAAATCAATCTAAGACGACTTGTTTGCTTAATTTGACAAACGGAATAATTTGATGAATATCTAAATGGCAACAAACACTCAGCAGGCGGCAAGCAATTTACTCCCGCACCCTTCCCCCATCCCAGCAGCGTCTTCGGCACTAATTCAATAAGCATCCAATTACAACGCGGGGCATGCAACAATGTTTCCTTTTCATCTATATTTTTCTCTCGCAGCCCTGGCAACGTTTTCGTATACGCAATTTTCATTTGCCCCATATGAAAACTTAGGGCCACTAAAGTGTTGTTATGCGTGTTAATAATATTCATAATTGTTTTTCTCTCTCTTTACACTGATATTTGCGAATTAGCGGAATACACACACACACTCAAACACACACACACACAGCTCTCTGTTGTGGTCACAATTAAAGCCAAATTCAATTCGTAAGCGTTTTATGAGAATTAAACTGAATGCACACAAAATATCAAATCACGTGCAATCCTCGTATTTTGGCTAAGTCCAGTTAGCAATTGAATGACCCAAATTCAATTTCAGACTTGTGGCTCACACACACACACAAACACACCCACACACAGCTACAGGCTGTGGCATGTCCACGACCAAGTCTAGAATATCATAAGTACGTTTTCAGTTACCAGCACAGCAGGTGACCAATCCACAATTCACATCCACATTCACTTCCATAGCCACACACACACACACACACACACACACATATATATATATATATACATATATAGCAAGGGGCGAGGTGTTTGCCCCATAATCAAGGCAATGCAATTTCAATGTCTGCGTCTCGTGTTTCACTTTAGCCAGAACAGAGCTGGACCCAAGCACAAGAGTGTCAAGGACTAAAGGCTGTATTGCAGCTTAATTCATATTGTTTTTTTATATATATATATATATATGTGTACCGTTGATTCCAAACACAATTAACATGTACAAACACAATTTCTCACACGTGTTGGAAATTAAAAAGACCAAATTGGACAAACCTAGTCATGTGGTTAAGAAGATCCAAATTGTTTACAAACTTGTCAGTATCATGTATACTTATAATTGCGATAAATTACATATTGGTATACCAAATTAAAATCTAGGACGCGTTGGTTATTGTCCAGTATTAATTAAATAAGCGATTTCAATAGTTATATGAATTTTAAGTACATAAATAAAAAGTGGTCCGTATGAAACAAATCTTGTTCATTGGAAAAGTGTGTGTTTCTGGAACAAAGCTTCTCAGCTTTAATTAAAACTATTTAGGTACATTTTTCAAGAATGTGTATACTATAAGTTTTTATCAATTTCCAAATATTTTATTATTCATTTCTCCGTTGCCTTATTAATTTGAAAGTCTTTTTTTTAATTTAAAAGTTTTAATAGTTAATCAAAACTTTACCAAATAAAACACTCCATTGGTTCGTCTGTCAGTTGTAATGAATCGGAAATGGGAAACTCAAAGCTAATTGGTAACAATAATAAAAGCACATACAAAATGATGTTAAATAAACTAAAACAACTGCAAGAAATCAACAAGTTGGATCTGATTCCAGATAGATTGATGCTACTCTTCACTGCCAAATCAAATGTTAAATCTCTGGCCTTGCGTTGTATTAGCCATGCTATCAGCTGCATTGTGCAATTAATGGGCTGGCACTTGGCTGACTCGGCGTATAAAGTCCAAGTGACTGAGTCCTCGTGGGCGAATCATTCAAACACACACTCACACACACACACAGTGCAGCAGCTGAAGATGAGGCAGAAGTTGCTGGCAATTTACAACGCCAGCCAAGTGTGAAACTGATGGTGTGAAAAGGGGGAAATATATAGATAGATTCTGGGTGGGTGACAAGCATTATAAATATTTACTTAGCATTTGCAGATTGAGAGCTAAAAATGAATTATGCACTGACCGTACAATTGTTGTTTATTTGCTTATTTGCGCACAAATATTTTTATTTGTTTATAATTTTTCACATAATTTTTATTTGCGAGAGCGGTAAGCCTTCGGGCCATCAACATATCGAATATGGTCGCTACACACAGCGTTGCCAGACTATCGAGCAAACAAATAACAATAAATAAATAAAAAAGAAATTGATGTGCGCTTTACGGATCGCTAAGCATTAACTGGTTCAGGACCGGGTTACCCTGGACGTATACGTTATACGTCATATATACGTACGTATTTACGGACTACTCATGATGGCTGCGGCCATACGGACATAAATCATAAACGGAAATGATTGATACGCGCTTGGTCAGATTCAATAGCAAAACGCATCACTAAACTGCCGTTTAAGCTGCCTAATAATCGTGGACACAATCATACGCACCGTGGTACGGCTGCAAAATAAATAAAAACCAAAACAAAACGAGGCCGAAACTGAGATGAACGGAAATTGCCCGACGTGGCGTAAAATCCGTTGATTACTTTATTTGCAGAGTGCAAGACGCGTTCGTTCGTGTCCTTTTGCCTTTTGTCTCATCCATGTGAAGAAAGTGCGGGTTTGTTGTGCGGTCCGATAAGTGGACAAAAAGCAAAACCTCACTCACCCGACAACCTGTGGCAGCTGACAGCCCAGAGTCCCCAGGAAAAGGCAAACAATCGTATAATAAAACGTAATCACACATTGATCTCATTGTTCATTGTTCGTTTTACTGGACCATTTTATTTGATTTTAAATCTACTTTCAATAATGGCTTAAGAATCGCAGCGGGAGCTTAGAACTGCACGTGGCTGGGAAATATTCTTTTATGACCCAACAATTCGTGGGTTTTGCCTGCCAGCTACGAGTCCCAGATTAAAACGACTTTTTACCGATTTTTTTTTTTTTATTTTATAATGACAATGTTTGTGGTCAGTAGCTCAGAACTAACCAATTGGCCGTCGTAATTGGGGAATTCATGCGTTTGACATTTATTTGCAGTTGACCTCCTTCAGATTCAGCACGTGCCATGAAATTAAGATAAATTAGTCTGTGTGTTGACAGTTTGCACTAATTGAAACAACGCTGAATTTGTGGCAAATAATTACATTCTATCTTCGTTTCTTTGATTCATGTTTTACTTATCTGTGAATTTCCAATTGTGAAGGAAAGAAAGGCTTTCATTTTATGCCTTTATTGACTGGCTTGCTGGTTGGCGCAGCTTACTTTAAGGTGAGTAAGCACTTGAAATACTCGACCTGAAAGTGGGTAAGGAAGGGTCAAAGATTGTATGGCAAACAAACAAACAGCAACAAAATTGACACATGTGTATATATATATGTGTGCTTTGGAAGACGGATTTAATAAAAATGAATGACAAGTCCAATCCCTACTTCAGTCAGGAACAAACAAAACTAGTTTAGTCATTTTAACAAATGTGTAAATATAATTAAATTATTTGTTGAGGCGCACTATAATAAATATTTGAAAAGTTCAACACTAAGTAAAATTCTATCTTGACAAACATAACTTCTTTATAGTCATAAAATTCGTAAAAGTGAAACCATTTAATTTAATTAATTGATTAATTGGAATTTCGGTTTACATGCATTAAAATTCTTAAAGTTTAGCTCACCGATATTTGGAACCCTTTATTTGTATTATACTACAAGCGAGCTTAGATTTTTGCCGTACTGTGTATCAGTTCATTTCATGTACCTATTTCGATTAAAGATAGCTTCAGCCATGCTCGATTTGTTACCCTTGCTTTTGCCACTATCATTGCTATTGGCAGCAACACACATAATGAATAGCTGGTTGGCTGACAAATATCTCGCACGTGAATCAATAAAAGTGCAGTTTAAACTTGTACCACACACGTCCCTCAACATCTCTTAGGAATCGACTAAAGTGTGAGATGATTAAACGAAGCCCCAGACCAGGAGTTGAGCTATGGCATACGGACAGGTCCAGTGAGTCAGTCAATTCATTTGCCCCACTCATTGCTGTTGCTGTTGCTGTTGCAGTTGTTGCTTTTGTTGTGGGGGTTGGTTGATGTGTGTCCTGTTTGTTTCGGAGAGTGTCCTGGGGCGCTTCTGTTACCGCTGATGTCAGAGAAATGTCATAGAGCTGTTAAACTTTCTTTCAACTGTAAACACAACAGTGACAGCAGCATTTAGGGCCGGCTGGGGTCCACAAACAGGATGAGCGTCGACAGGAAGTGCAGCAATGCAAAACTAAGTCCAGCCCCGCTCAAATTGCCACTGTGTCAGCAAAGCGGCCATCGCAAATGACTGTGTGACAGGAACCTAATACACTGGTGGGTTATAGAGGAAGGCAGAGACTAAGGAGGTGGCCGCTTCTGCCTCAATGGGCAGTTAATGAATCACTTAATGGGAAATGGTATACCTGACTTCCGTTGTTGTCCGACGTGCCACTGTCGGAGGGAGGCGGTTGCCAAAGTTAGGTTCTATTCTCTGAGTAGCTAAGTTAGTCCCACATCGATTTTTAATTTTTGCAACGAATTAGTTCACTCGGATTCATTTGGTTCTTAGGCACATGTCCAAAATTGCTTGATGTGAATTTGAATTCAAGGACAAACTTGGTCAAAATCCATATTCACTGTACGAAATTTATACTTTCTCTTAATTGATTTTGGAAAGGGAACTAGAGTATTTAACTTTAATTTTAGATGATTAAATTCTTAATTTGAATTATTTTATCAACTGAAAACATTACTTACTATAATATTTTACAGCTGTTTGAAGTACTCAAATTATTCTTAATAATTTATAATTGATTTCTGATTAAATTTGTATAATCATGAATGTTTGTTCTTCTAGGAACAATATATTTGGAGATTAGTACTCTATTTATCTGCTAGTGTAGATTCTCATCTCTAATCACAACAATATTACTCTCTGTTTTTCTTGCAGTCCATAAATCGCAGCGCAATGATGACAAACAGATTCGCATTCTGTGCCTTGGCATTGCTGATCATCTGCCTGTTGGCCATCTCAAGGACCGATGCAGCACCCATGCCCAGGTAGTTGTATAATTGCCCCACTCGCTTCTAGCTTATTAATTTCAGGGCACTTAAGCTACCAAAAAATGTGTATAAGAATATTTGGCCAAAAAATCCAATATCCAATTACCAGAAATTGTTTGGAGTTTGTGTGTTTCAGTTATGGGCTGGGGCTAACCTGAGTGCAGTGATGTACAGAGACAAGCAGGAGGTAGGGGGAAAGACAATTTTTGGCATCAGTTGAGATGATAATGCTTATTTCAACAACGCACATCCTGCACATATCCAGTTGACAGTGGGGGCGACACGTGTCCTTCGCCAATTTTATACAATTTCCGACAATTTCCACAGAATGTGGAAATGTGGTGCTTTTCGCCTTTGCATTTTTAATGCGTTGTGGAAATTTCAATTAATTAAATGTAAACTCTTGCTTCAAATGACAGCTAATTCTGCAAACTTTGTTCTGCACACTAAGTAGACACTTCAAGTAATTAGATTTAATCTCTGAACATTTTATAGTAATAGACACTATTCGTACTTGTGTTATTTTTATTCAAATCCTTAGTGCATTGTAATATATTCCATCTTCAGTTTAGCTACATAAGTATGTAAGGCTCCATTGAAGTCCTTTTAATGTGCAGTTGTTTAGAAAATTACATTCAATGGCAGTTCTCATAGGACATGGAAGCAAATACCAGTGGGTGCCATTCTATGTTAATTCAAAAGTAACAAAATGTAAATCACAAGGCAAAGTAATTAGAGGACCTAATTATTTGATTATTTGCGCCAGTGCTGTACCGTGTAGCTGTTAGGATTTCCAAGTCAAAATCTAATTATTTATATAAACTTTAATATTTCGCTTCACTGCATCCCCACAAAATAAAAACAACAGTCAGAGCTCTAACAACGGTTACGGCGTATACAACGAGCTCGAGGAGGTGCCCGATGACCTTTTAATGGAGTTGATGACACGCTTTGGACGCACCATAATTCGAGCACGTAACGACTTGGGGAAGTAAGCATATAGGCATACACTCAGAAAAAATTGGCACTAGAAATTAGATAATTGCCATGAGATCAAGATTTGCCTTTGTATATTTTAAATATTTAGGCTAAAAAAAAAATTATTGATCCTTATCGACAATATCCTTGAATATGTCAATTATTCACACTCATTACGTCTGATAAATTAAAATATAAATAATTTAGAAACGGAAACTCATTTTGCAGAGATTTTCTTAATTCTAGGATACATTTCAAACTGTGAAATGTTTCAAAATTATATTCTATTCTAATTCGACGGCCTTTATAAATTAATTACTTAGAGCTTTTGGAAATATGACCAATAAAGGTAAATTTAAAAATAATTTACAAACGATAACCCTTTTTAGAAAAATATTGTGCCAATTTGCTAAACACTAGGCGAAATTTTTTCCGAGTGTAGAAATATGTGTCTTGAGCTCTCTAAGTTCCAATCTTTAAAGCTCACTCTTTAACAGCTCGAAGCGGACAGTTGACTTTGGGCTGGCACGCGGCTATTCCGGAACTCAGGAGGCGAAACATCGCATGGGTCTCGCAGCAGCCAACTTTCCCGGCGGACCTGGACGAAGGCGCCGTTCGGAGACCGATGCTTAAATGGGCGATTACGATTATAACGATGATATGAAAGCTACAAGAAATTAACAACTATAGCATTTATTTTTGATTTCAAATTAACTTTATCTAGATTATTTCAAAAGTATTCCACAAATTTGCCAGAATATTTAACTAAATTCAATTTAATTGTATTTCTATGGCTATTAAGTATTACGCACTGTATATACATATGTATATGTATACATAAATACTTTTATCGCAAAACCGTGAAAAATATCGGAAATATTCGCGTTACAGTTAAAAAAAAAAGTTCTCAAATACATACATTAGTGTTACATACATATGTATTGCAACAATATACCAATGCAAGTTAAATCTATGTACGTTAAACCGTTGCTCCAAAATTGATAGAGTTTATGCACCCTCAATCAATTAATACCAAGATCATGATACCCTCTCGCTCTCTCGCTCGTTTTAATGTTTAACACATACCAAAGAAAAAAAAAACAATGAACAAATTAATCAACTATTTAGTGAAAATATATATATATAAGTATGTTACTACTAAAATAAACAACTTATTGAACTGTAATAAAATTCGCGCAAAAAATCTTTAAATAGGTATGCCTTAGTATTAGCACACACAATTACACACACACTGAAATGAAACTGACACACACATACACATACACTTACTCAAACACACACACTCGCACAAATACAAGCAAGTTTCCCACCCAGAAATTGAGTTAAGCATTTGAAAGAAGAACCTAAAAAATGCATCTGATAATTCCCATTTTTTTCTTTTTTTTTTAATTTTGTTAACAATTAAATATATACTATCTATATGTGTATTAATAATGTGCAATTTGTTTTGAGCTTGACCACCTTTATCCGTGCCATACAACAATTTTGAGCTTCTTTAACCGCTTTGAGTGGCTTTAAAGTATTTCTTGTAAATAATATTAACAAATAAACTTGCATATTTTGCGATATAAATTAAATATCAAAAAAAAAAACGTACAGCTGCATATATAATTATATTTATATACATATATACGTATAAATGTGTATATTGAAAACATACAAACATGAATATCGTAATGGACAAAATCAAATAAATTTACATTTAAAAAACTCTATACAACTTGATTTTTTTCCGGGAAATGTTTTTTTGTTCTCCCCTCTCTTTTATAAATCATCTAATTGCATTTATAATTGAAAGTATCTGCACGAGGTCAGAGTCGTGTTCACTACTTTTGTAAAGGATTTGAATGCCAATTGACTGAATTGAACGCCAGAGTCTTTCTTCGCATTTCTCCCTTGATTGTGTTTACAATTATTCACTATTCCCCTATTACGAGCGTCCCTTAAAGTCAATGAGTTCGACTAATCTGAATCACTGATTGCTGATCGAAAATTGCATATTAAAGTATTCTTGTAAATAATTAAATATGTACACACATAACCATGTATGTACATAAGTACATACTTTAATAGCCGCGAACTAGTAACAAATGTATCTATTGGGACCAGCGTAGCAATCGAATATGTTCGTGTTTGAAAATGTACTTTGCCCAACTGCGAATATATTAGAATGTATCTATTTGCAAGGGAACTAAATTTATGCACACAACTTGTGTATGGGTTGGCTCTTAGATAAGTGTTCCAGCTGGTGCCGTAAATGCTGCTTTCGGCCAAACTAATAAATGGCTGTGCCCTCTGGCAATTATTCTCCGATATTGATAAGGCAAATTACAGATTCAATAAGCGGCAGGGGATTAATCATCATCGTAATCAAACCCTATATTGTAAAAGCATATAAAACAAAAACCTCTCATATCTACGATAAGTTGTGTGATTTTGATCAAGAGGTTGTAAATGCTTCAAAATCATAATAATGGTTGCAGATTATGACTGAAATATCACTCATACTAATAATTATAGTCATACTCAATATCATAATCATATTCTTACTCATGCTCATATTCAAATAAAGACTCTACGGGTCTACGTTTTACTTTGTGGTTGCACTTGCCCCTATAAATACGCAACGGCATCAACGCTCAGATTCATTGTGTTTCTGAACTTCGTGAGCTCCTCTCAAGCATCAAAATGGATAAGGGAATTGCTGTTTTATTTCTGTTCAATATAATAGTTCAATCGCAGTCTGAGTCTGAATTAGGTGATTTTGAAAAGATTTCCATATTCGATGTGAAAAAAACCATAATATATATTAATTTTCAGTTTTCAAAACAATTGTTAAAATTAAGCATGAAGTAATGGATGATTTTCACGCAGAAATACCACAAAATTTTACGAAATTCGGTGGAAAATATTACCACATTGGTAAAAATGAGACTGCAAATTGGTTTAACGCTGCGGAAAAATGTCTACTGATCAACGGTAATCTAATCAATTTACAAAACGAATTCGAAATGCATGAAGTTGGACTGAGATTGAACCAATCCCAAGAATATTGGACCGATTTGAATAATCTTGTTGATAAGAACATATTTTATTCATTAACCACTGGTAGGGTTTCGAAAATGCAAATCGAAGCAGTGCAAATAGACGATATGTGTGGAATTTTAATTTTCAATAAATCTAAATCGAAATTTCAATTAACTGAACGGAAATGCAATGCAACAGGGATTCATTTTATTTGTGAGACAAATGTGCCCACCACACTATCATTTATTATACGATAAATAAATTTTTGTTTTTCTACCTTTTGTTTTGTATACCCTAAACCTAAAGTAAATGGGTAAAAAGAATATAGTGGTTAATGTATATTATATATCAATTGGAATGTCCTGGCTTTAAAATTGTGGCTGCATTGCTATTGGGAATCGATGTATACTGATATTGGCGAAAGTGAGTAGTTGATCAAGTAATCTTGATCTGCCCAAAGTTATATATTACATTCAGTTGGAAAGAATTAAAAAACATCCAAGTTATGATCGAATAAAAACATAATATGCGAGCGCATATGTTAAAAATGGATGGTGTATTTTTGCCGAGTCACGTTTCCTACGATTGCATGTACATAGATGTACATACATGTATGTATATGTATGTATGTAAGTAAATACAAGCATTTGTCACAAGTCAGTTTGCGCGGCACTAGTTTTCTTTTTACTTTTAATGGCAAATTTGTCAGTTACACCAGAAAATATTTTTAACAGCTGGGTTCAGGGTACATCACTCGACTACAACTTTCTTACTTGTTTTATTATATCTTTTTTATATCTCGCATAAACACATATTTTTTTGTTCTGGTATTTTATATGTTTGTTTAATGTATAAAGGATTGCTGCAGTATCTACATACACTTATATTTCTATAGTATATGTATGTCTAGCACAACAAATGGCCAAATGCAAAATGTGAAATCATGAAATCGTACAACTACTCACATATGTACTAATTATATAATTATAGTTTACTTAGCTATGTATTTATAGATGGATTCGTGGTCTGCGAATGAATAACAATAAAAAAACCGCCAGTTTTCTTTATTTTGATTAATGATAAATCAATCACTTAGTGTGTCAGGCGTAAATATAATGCAAATACTAATCGCATTTATTAATTTATAATTTGTATTGTCCACTTAATAGTAGTAGTATTTATTATAACGAAACCTTAGAGCATATTTTTATTAATATTGGAAGAACTCACTTGATTGGCACTGGAAGCTACAACCTATCGTTAAATGGATAAGCACACAAAAATAATACTACGAAACGTCATCTTAAATCAAAATACATTATTTTGACAATACTCAGGGGTAAGCACAAATTGTTTTTCCTCGCAAATCTCCTCCAATTTATTTACAGTCTTCGATCCAGTGATAGATGCCCTAGAAGCACCTGAGTTAGTTGATAGCTTTGTATCAAATCTTGACCCCATTTGGCTGCCCAGTTGGCATCGAAGCGGGTGGAATGGTCATGTTGCAATTGTTGCTGGTGGCATTGCTGGCGGATGCAACTGTTTGGCCAGATAGTTCCATATACTGAAACGGCACCAGATAGCTCTGGCCCTTGTGCTCCACTATCAAATGGCCCCGTCCACTGGAGGCACCCACGACCGTAACGGTCTCGCCTTTTTTCAAATGCTGCAGCTCGTTGGATGTGGCCTGTGGGGTTGGCTGGAGGGCTGCTGACGGATTAGCGACGGCATCCTCGGGAAAATTCATTTTCATGATGCGACTTTGCGGATAGCCGAGCTTCTTCGAATTGGCTGTGATGGTGTATGCCCGTGAGGGGGGAACGGGTGGCGGGCGTTCCTGCAAGCGACAAACACAGAGAGCATTGTTAACAAAGCGGTTTATATATATGAAATGTAGAAAAAGTAATATACAATATTAAAATTGGTTTAAATGAAAAAAAGACCAGCATTCAGCAGGATTAAATATACAATTGTTAGTTTAAATATAAAAATTCGAAAAATAATTTTTTTTTTTTATAAAACTGTTAACTAACTAAAACTAGTGGCAAGTTGTAATTAAAAATCAAAAATCAGATATATTTCTTCTCTTTTTAGTTATATTTGCATCCTTTAAAAATATCATAGCACGATTTCGAAACACACACATTTGAACCTTACTTAATGCTCTATAAATCTTATGACAATCAAATAACAATCAACGACCAAAGTGTGGATGTTATCTTCTAGTCGAGCATTCATTCACTATTATGGACAATTGTACCCCATTTTATTCCACTGTTTCAAAGCGCCTCCACAAACAAAAGTCTTGCTGATAGGCATTTGTGGTTGTGGTTTGCGGTCATCATGTCCCCATCCATGCAATGATGGCAATGACACAATGGCAAACCATGGGTGCTTACCAAATCTAATCCGAAAAGAGTACATGTTTGCTGTAAAATCTTCTGGTCGCATTTCTCATGTGGATCGGGTGGAGGGGTGCCGGCAATCGGCTGAGGTCTTGGCCGAGTCACAGTGCCAACAATGCCGGGACCTGTATTGAGGTTTGTGGATTTTGCAGACAGGCGAGGAACTAAAAGAAATATGGATTTATTTTAGACAAGCAAATCGATAAGATGCAATTGTAACAGGAACTCACCGGTATTGGGAGCTGCTGCAGCAACCGCTGCCAAAGCTGCCATTGCAGCTGAAGTTGCCTTTCCATTCGGATTGTTGTGAGCACTGGCGAGCTTGGCACAGGAACTGGCGATGGCGGGTAGGGCAGAGATCAGACCGGCATCGATGGCACACGGACGCTTCAGGCTGTTGCCCATCTTCTTGCGCCAGCACCAGCCCCGCCATGTTGCCTGCATCCGTGTGGCGCTCTTGTGCCTAATCTCGGTGCGCAGATGCTCCAAATGCTGTCGTATGCCCTCGCTAATGAACACATGCCGCTTGCCTGGCGCCCACGCCAATGTCACGGAGCCATCCAGCACCGGGGGCTGCTCAATGCCCATGGCATATTGCAGTATCAGCTGGCAATCCTCTAGAGCTTTGTCCTCGATTCGTCGCAGCAGCCGGAACGGAGCCAGCATGCGATAGCGAGCGTTAAATTGCTTGAAGCGCATTCGATGAGGAAAGCCAGAAGCCATCAGATTCACCGTCTCCAGCACCTGCAGGGATCTTATCTGGCGCACCACCGTCGCCCGCTCGAATCTGCCCGCCTGCTCCGACGTGTTGCTGCGGATGCAGCGCACAAAATGTGGCCGGGCATGGACCAAAGTTCTCAGTAAATTATCCAGCCGGGTGTGAAAATCCTGCGTCAATGTGGACACAGGCTCATCCCCATTGAGAAGGTCCGAGTGCGATGTGGGTGAGATGCGAAAACTAAGACCCCTCGGCACCTGCTGCTGGGCATACAACGCCTTTAATTCCGAACCAAACAGATGCGTCGCAAATCCGAAATTGCAGCTATGCTTGTAGAATACGGCAACCAGATCATCGGGCACCACATCCCGATTCGTGTCTAGGAAATCAGTGGTGTCGTATTCCACCCGCCCTGCAAAGTGCCGGATGGCAAAGAGACGCGGATCATCCGGTTCTGTGGCAGTTCTTGGTTCCAGGCGGGTGGAGCAGCGATGCTGTACCTTCAACTTTGTTACATAGCTCTCGGCTGTGCCCCGCACCGAGCACTCCATATCCAGGAGGCTGAGCAGTCCCGTGCGCAGCGAGGATATCAAATCGATGCAAGGCACATTGTCCACATAATCCACCTCCGTGTCACAGACGATGCCCTCATCGCGGCACGACTCCACCGACGACTTGAAAATGTGTGTATTATAGAAATGCTGCATTGTCTCCGCACACAGATTAATGCACAAATGCTCCAACTGGGCATGCGGCGATGGCTCCTCGAAGCCAAACATGTCTAGTATGCCAATGAATCCATCCGTTGCATGCCGCACAGCATTATTCAATGCCGCCATCGACTTAGAGCCAGCATTGCCACCGCCAATGGTTGATGCATGCTGGGATGCAGCATCTGCCTGATTGTGCACCGACTCATTGGAGTCCGAGCTCAGCGTGCCCAGTGTGGAACCTAGTCGCTTCAGGCTGTTCGCGCGCCTCACAATCGTTGCAACCAGGCGGCAGTAGAGCGCCTTGGCCAAACAGTCACGCGTCATGTTCGCATCCCCATCGCCGCACACAGACTTCACCAGCTGACCTCGGACATTGTGGGTGCGTGTGGTCAGACCGCGGAAGAGAGCCGCCGGCGGCACTCCCAACAGACTGGCAACCGAATTAAGCTCAGTCTCGCCTTTCACATCTACCTCGAGGCCCTGTGGAAAGGTTAATGTGACGAAACAAATATAATAAGAAAATAAAGTTCAGTTAAAACAATAGATAAAATTGCATTTTATTCTACTAAAAACAAGGATCTCTTAGCTAGCTAAATTGTTATAGTAACAATTTTTATTAATTTTCCCTCACTTCATTGACAGAAAACCAATCCAAAACAAATCAAAGATTAAATTCATTTATATTGGCAAAATACATTTCCTGCTCAGCAATACATTAAAGTTTCGTACATGAATTTTCAGACGTAAATTACCCGTATTCAACATCAGCGCAAGAAATTAAAAAGTTTTGTTGAGAAAAGTTTACTGGGAATCGTACCCACGTCTTTTCGTACACAATGGCAGACCGACGCTCTAACCAAAACGCCATCTCAGCATCGTTAAATTTGTTACTCCAAGACCAATAAGTGTATAAACAAAAACTTATGCAAAGTTGAACACTAGATGGCGCCGTTGAATAATTCTATCAAAATGAACAACAGATAATTTCAAAAATTACGCCCTCTATTGGAATGCTGATAAAAATATAGTGTGTCACTGTTACAATATTTAAAAATGAAATTAAAGGCACCACTGCACAATGCTTTCAGAATGAACAAAAGATGTTAGTATTTCTTAAAATTACGCCCTCTATTGAAATACTGATAAAAATATATTGTATCACTATACGATATTGAAATTTACGATATTGAAAAATTAAATTGAAAGTTAGGTGGCACCACTGTACTCTGCTTTCAGATTGAACAGCAGGTGCTATTTTAAAAAATGACAGAAATGTGCAGAATGTGATGTCAATTTACGATATTAATATTTCTTAGCTTGCAAATTTGATTGACTAAAAGACTGAACAGCTCGACATTTCTCAAAAGATGTAGGAAAAATTAAAATGACTTACGCCGCCATCAATAAACTGAACGTTGCCAAGTAAAAGTACCGCAGCGAGTACACGAACCACATCCAGAAAGGGTATTCCCAAAATGCCCAAGCATGTCTTCCAGGCCTGAAAACGCACAGCGTCTTCCTGATCGTTCTGGGCAATGTCGCCGCGCAAATAACGTAGATTTGCCGGCGAGTAACCCTCAAGATGTAGTTTCTGTCGCTCCTCGCGACTCAGCCCAGCTAGCAGCTGGTAGAATATGTGATAATTCTTCTCCTTGGGCAGCGGACGAATGACGCGAGTCTGGTCTAAGAAGTAGCAGTGTATCTTGGTGCGATAGAGTGCTCCATCCGTCACCTGCACCTCGATGAACTGGCCAATGCGACTCGACTCCGAGTTGGTTGTCGTCTTCGCGGATCCAAGCGAACGCAGCACAGTAAAAGCAGCAGCCAAATGCTTAAATGCATCCGTTTCCGGGCCACCTCCGGCAATGGCAAACAGCTGGCGGAGCATCAGCATCGCATTTGCCGTCTTCCCAGCGCCACTCGTACCCGAGAGTATTATGGCCTGCGGGTAGCCCGTCTCGCTCTGCTGACGCACTGCCTCCTGCACGATCTTCTGCAGTTGAGGTGCTAGCGGCAGATCGCGAGTGGAGGTCAAGGTCAGTGGATTACCCACATCTAAATAGGGATTGATCGAGAGCAGAATAGGTCCCACATTTGTCTGCAACACAAAGTAAATGGAAAAATATTTAAGTTTCTTTTGCTCTGCAATTGAAGTTCCACTATTACTTAAAACACTCAAACTCTTACAAATGTCGCACCTTCTAGTTTTACATATTTAAATACATACAATGTCGGTAGTTTGTTTGGTGTCAGCATTTAAGCACAGCTCGATTACAGTTAGATTCACTTTTAGCTGTACACATCAATTAACTGCCTCCGGCATTTAGAGCAATGAGAGCAGACAATTCACAGACTGTGTTCGCCTTTGTCTATCAATTATTTTAATAGTTTGTCATTAAATTTCCGATTGCAGTCGCTGCAGATTAACAGTTAATTTCGACAAGTACAGCGTTGTGGATATCGCTAGACTGACCAATGTTTGTAGCTGGGAGCAATTTCTTCCAGATACTAGATACGCAAATTGTTCAATTAGTGTCGGTTCTAATGCCGGGAGTATCGAAAGCAACGGGTTTTCCGTAGAGTTTATTCCGCCAACAGAGACGACAAAATGCTGGACCATAGAACCAAATTCTTGTTTTAAGAACGTTTTATATAAGCGCAAAACAGTTAATTGGAGTAAGAAAATTCTCAACGTGATACTAGTTTGAATTATTGAAACCCACATCTCTTCCCTTCTAAAATTTCTTCTTTACCGCGGCCAATCCTTCAGTCATCCAAAACTACTTTTATAACACTTACGAAATAACGCTGTTCGCTGAAGCGGGCCTGGAGAGTGTGCATAACGGCATGTTCTGTTAGTGGTCCAGCCAGATGGATCAGGTCCTGCATATCCTTGGGCGGACGACCACTTGAATGCAACTTGACACCAGCGCCTGCAAAACCAAAACCGAACGGCAATGTTTTCACACTCTGGCATGGATTGACATGCTTGGCTGAGGGGAACTGGAGGCTATTCTGTTGCTGATGCTGCTGCTGCTGGGAAGCCACTGATGCCGCTAGAGCTGTTCCGGCGGAGGAGCGCATGGGCAGCGTGTGGGAGCTGGAGCTGAAGTTGAGGCCGTGAGGCAGAGGTGCCGGCGGTAATAAGCCGGTGCCATTAAGACTCGCACTGTTGCTCTTGTGGTGACTCAGCGAGGACTTGTCGCCCAGCTGATGCGGCAATGGATGCGGAATGGATGTATTTCTCGCCGAGATGATAGCACCCGAACCGGAATTACTCGGCAAAGTCTGGCTAAAGTTGTACGAATGCTGTAATGACAGTTAAAAATCAGAATTCAAATCGAAATTTGTATTTATACAAAAATTAACTTACCTTGGGCAGTGTATGTTGCCCACTTCCGTGCTGATGCAATGCATTCGCTAAAAGTCCGCCAGAGCCCAGATTTAAATTCGGACTGGATGCATTCAAATCGTAATTGGCTGCTTTGGCACCACCACCAGCAGAACCGGCATTAGCACCACCGATCGCAACGCCGCTAATGCCGGGATGCTGTGCATCATTGGTCCGTCCTTGAACCTGACCCTCCACATGGAGACGATTGCGCATGACCAGCAGCTCAGTGCTTAAGCTCTTAAGCCGCTGCTGCAGATGCACTGCCTCATTGGACGATGATGCATCTAAAAGCGGCAAAGGCACAGACGTCGTCAATATCGTCGTTATTATAAAGTATATAAGAAAGTATAAAGAATGTATTAACACCCAAATAAAAAAGATACACAAGACTCGTAAAATTAGAAACAAAAAGTTTTTTTTTTATATTTTTATTAAAATCTTCCTTTCAGAATTTAGAAATTTCCACTTATATGCTGAATCTGCTAATAAAAACTATACTGTATAGCTTAAGAAAAGCTATCGTGTTTTTTTAAATTTTATCCGCACTTTTAAAAGAGCTAAGGAAAACGATTATTCAGTCAAATTATACACTCATAAAAACATGACAGAAATCTAATCTAATCTTTTTTTAGCCTCACAATGATTCATTCTGAATTTTCGATAGCTTAATCAAAACAAAAATTAGTTTCTTGGCACAGTGTAGTTTTAGTCGGAGTTCAGTATCAAGATATCGAATTTAAATTTAAATTTGTAGGCAATTTAAAATCAAAAACTCCTATTTAAATATTAAAAATGAGCATAGGATTAAAGCTATGTAGTAAATAATGATATGAAAAATAACTAAGCGAATGTTGGTCTCTGTTAGTTGGTTTTGGCTAACACAAATAAACGCACACACTCTTACACATTTTGTTAAATTATATTTATAATTAACAACTTTATCCATCATCAGATTTATTCACACCAATTAATTTAGTGTTGGCTAACAAACTTGGTGCTCTTAGATTGTGACGTCCATTTACCAATTTACAAAATAACAACATGGAAAAGACGGAATTTACATAAAATGTTAATGAACCAATTTCGCTAGCGATCAAAAGAACGAGCCAAGATAAGTCAGAAATCGGCGGCAGGTGCCAAGGAGAAGATAACACCAAAATGAAATGAAGGTAATAAGAAATATCAATGAATCGATGCTAAGGCAGATGCTAAAAAATGATTATTATAGAATCGAGCAAACTTTCGAAAGTGGTGACAAAAAAGAAAAAAGAAAATACCAAGATCCTAAGCTTTGAGAAAAGGTCATTCTAGATATTCCAGAAAAGATCACAAAAGAGAAAAGCAAACCAGTAAAAGTACTAATCTAATTGGGCATTTTAAATCTTGCCACAAAAGATATTACCTATGTGATTTTGAATCGAAATAGAGACAAGCCAACAAGAGACGCCAACAGGCCAACATTCAACATAAAAACCGATATAATTGATGGCGGAAACCAGTTTGGCTTTTAAGCTGCACACAAGAAAAGTAAGGTAAAAACACAAAATTTTGTTATGATTTTTATACCCTAACCGTGGAAATAAGTCGAAAGCTTTGGCCTTAGAATGTATTGTGGTTATAAACGTAATTTTAATAAAAATATAGAATAATTCAAATTGTGTATTAATTTTAAAACGAACTTGCAGGCGTTAAATACACTTAGTTAGTATATTATTAGATGACAATTTATTACATTTTAATTTACTTTATAAAATTAAAAAGAGTAAATCAGCGGCTTCTTAAGCATTCCAAACATGTCTTTCATATTGTGTTTTTTTCGGACAATATTTTTTGCATGTATAAAAAGGTTTAAGTCCGAATCGGCAGCACCAGCAGACCAAGAAATTTTCTTGGAAGCTGAAATCAGCGTGCAACTCAACAGAGTTCAGCACTAAAGAGCAGACAACAAAAAACAACACCGACTGGACCACAACGACAACGTAGACGTCGACAACGGCAACACATTTAAAGATTTCAACGACGTTGTGTTGGCGGCGCTGCCTGGGACCAAAACTGGTCACCAATGGGCTGGCGGAGATGGGAAGCGACGAAGCTGGTGGTGGGCAAATGTTGCAAGCCAAACAACAGACACCTATACCACCATACAGCTGCTCGCGAGATACAAGGGACCCATATAAGTACATATACATCTATATATACATATGAATATGTGCAGGTACTACATTGAGTTGTTGTTTTATGTGGATGGCAACAAATATGAATGTAATAGGTAGCTGCAATAGGCATGGAGTTGTATTCAGTTTTGAAAATAAAAGTCGGATCCCTAATATGATAAATTGCAGAATTGTAAAAAAAATAATGAAAAATAATATAGTTCATCAACTAACCATATATCACTTCATAATAAAATGAATCTGTTTAGCGCTTGTTGAGGTTGAATTCAAAAATTGTAATCTTAATATAATTCCAAATCTATAATCTTCTTCTCTTTGTAAAGCAAAGCTTATTAATCATTTGTCAAAGTTCAAAGATCTTAAACAATCGAGAGCACAGTTATTAACAAGACAATAAGCTTTGAAAACAATAGAGGGCATAAATTTAATATACTTGAACGCAGCAACATCAGCAACGAAACAAAAGACTTAGGCAACAAACTTGGAATGACTAAACTCTGTTCTTTGTTTTGTTTTGTTTTCGTAAATATCCTTTGGCCGGAACTTACCCTGCAGCTTCTTCTCGGTCTCCCAAAATTTTTGCAATTCCGTGAAATATTTATCCAGTATGAAGACTTTTGACAGGCCCAATGTGGCCATCGTAGATGCACATTTGTGTGGCCAGCAGAGAACGAAACCAGCTGCAGTTACTGCTAATTTCAACTGCTAAACTCGCCAAAAACGAGTTACGAGCTGCGATTTCAAATGCGAGTTTTTCTTGATTTTTTGGTTGTTTTTATTTACTTTTTTTTTTGCGACTGATACGACAAAAAGGACGAGAAGCGAGCTACTTCGGCACCGGCGACGACGATTTTCTTATTTGAATAATTTCGTATACACAGATACACAGCATAAAACACGCCCGAACAAGCGAACAGGTTTTCTGCACACAGGCGCTTCCAAGGAGACAGAAACTGACCAGGTATATCTGAGTGTGAATGTGTGTTCGTATCTATATCTGTTGTGGCTATGGCATACAAACTGGCCCTGCAGCCGTGGCTACTTTTTGGCTGCGCAGCAAGTGAAGCACACAACAAAATAAATAAACAAGAAAAAAGAATGCAGCAAAAAGGGCAGCAGACAAATCACTGAAAAACTCCCCGCTCTTTTTCTCCTTGTTTCTGCCTGTCAGATACTATTCGGAGTGCAATTCTCCTTTTCCTTTGCGTTGCTTCTTTGTGTTATTTTTATTTTTATTATTATTATTAATATTATTTTGTTTGTTTGTTATTATTTATTTAGCTTTGTTGCGCGCGACTTCTTTTTATTTTTCGTTGGTGTTATTTTTTCTTCAATTTTTTTTTTTTGTTTTTTGAGAAAAACGAGTTAGCAACTTCAACTCGCAGACACGCAAAGCTGAAAATGTGGTCGTACTCGGAGTAGATGCTTAGATACCTTCAAGGTACATACACACACACAGACACAACACGCACAGAAACACGTTCATACATACATATATACTTTTATATGTATGTGCTTTTGCATAGCTTGCCAGAAAGCATCAAATAAGGCAGACACTTTCAAATTTTACACCTTTCAATTATTTTCTTTTTAAATAATATTTAATCACTGGCTTATTTTCATTTTGGTTAAGCGATCGTTTCATTTGAATTTCTTTTCAAGCACTAATTCATAAATTGAACAGCCGCCGACTTCACTTGCTCACTCCCAGGCCACTCCGCAGACTGAACTCTGCGCTGGAACTTCGCTCCACTCCGGACAAACGATCGTTTTTCTGCCTCTCTAAAATAATTACGCTCTCTGCTGTGACGCTCTCGTGCTCGAGCTCAGGTAAATTTGTGTTCAACAGGTAAAAGCAGATATATATTTATATATATATATATATGTATATATACTCTTTTTTTTTGGTTAGTTTGTATAGCTCTGTGTCTGTGCAGTTGCTCAAATATGGGGTCAAGTGTTTGAACTATGCGCCTCTCCTCTCCTCTCACCTGGCTCTTCTCTCGCTCTTCTTTCAGGCCTTTTTTTCTCGTTTACTGCTCGCGTGTTAATTAGTGTTGATTGCTTATTGTTTATGGTTGATGCTGCATTTCACAATTCCCACATCAATTCCATTGCAGTTTGGCACCCGTTGCCTATAACAATCTTGTCTATTTTACGTTTTTTTTTTTCATTTAATAATCAAACACGATTTATAAAACACGATTTGTATAACAAACCATATTTCTATCAAACATTAATTTATAAAATGTGAATAATTTACTAACTAAGACATTGTCGAAGATTTAAGTGTCTCAATATTAGAATAAGCTCATCAGTGGTTTATGTTGCTTCGTGACTCAATCTCTACAGGTTATATGGATATATGCGTTATGAACTATGCGCAATATTCGCTTTACAATATATAGAACAGAGTACAAATTAACGTTTATTTTTCACAACACGATCGTTCATCATGGACACAAGCCAAGTCGCTACATCAAAGACATGAACCAAAAGCGGGTTTTAGCTTCTATGGTTGCCTTAGAAGTCATAATTCGCCTCACTGCAAGCTCAATTCGCTGCAGCACAACCTTTAAACCGAAATTCGCTGCAAATAAAATGCTCACAATCCAAAATAGAAGTACATAGAGTTTATCTTATACTTCATTTAACATTAATTTATTAAATTGAAGATAAATATTTATATAAAATATTTGAGTAAAGCATTTACTTAAGTATAACTACAGTTTCCCAGAAATTTTATATTTAAATAAAATCATATATGTCACAAATCTTACCAGTTATATTTCCTGTGGTTCTATTGCATGTTTTTTTCCGCTTGGCTACGGGGAGTGTATAAATAGCAGAGAACTTTGTGAAGCGCTCAACAACGGCGTTTACTTTATTGGCAGATAGCACCGAAGACTCCACTTCCTTGGAGCCTCCCGTTAACTCCGCATCCGCTTTGTCCACAACTGGGGACGCTTTGCTTTGCTTCGGCGAGGGAGTGGTTGAGCTACAAGGAGAGAGCAAAGTGAGATGAATCTTGCCATAAAACAATAATTGAAATATAAACCACACACCTGACTGCCTTGTGGTACTGGCAGAAGAAGTCGGGGCGCATGCGATGCCGGCAGAGAAAATCTTCGCACAGGCGCAGGACATCCTCGCAATTCTCGCTCTCGCTTGGCGCCTCTTCTCTCGGTCCACTGGGTGTGGATGAGTCGAGAGTAACTTCCTGGTCCTCATTTGCAGGCTGCGGACTGTAGAGAAATGTGGGCAAGGACTCGCCAACAAAGTCGGGAATGTGCTCAAAGAAGTCAGCGGTCCGGTCGTAGCTTCTGCTGCTGGCGCTAGAGCTCTTGGAGAGCGACTTGGTCAGATGTCGGCCCACGTAGTCGGCGTACGTCTGATCCGGCAGCAACATAGCATAGCATCATCTTGCGTGACCCATTAACCGAAGAGATCTGCAACCAAATGCAACAAATGAGTTGGACACGAAAGTCAATCGCGACATCAATTCGCATTTTAATTGCTTTTAAATCAAGCGTCCAACTGTTGCCCGTCACTTGCGGCTTACACTTGGCCTGGTTGCAGGTTGCAGGTTGCAAGTTGCAGTCTCTGCTGCGGTGGCTTCCATGTCTTCGTATGCATCTGCACGCCCATAAACCTGTCAGTTTATTGGCGTTTATTACCACGATTAGCGTGACCATGACGAAGGTGACAGACGCAGACGCTAATGACTTTTACTGCATGTGCACCTGACGGAATTCCCATTTCCCGCAACAGCGGACCAGAGCTATCCCAGCGTCCAACTGAGCATGGTGGTTCAAGCTCCAGAGAATATTGGGCAAGTTCATTTTTTAGCATGAATCTTACATAATAAGCAAAATATATCCCAGGAAATCCAGAATAATTATTGTACTATTGTTAATATTAAGTCAAATAAAACAATATATTTTTAAATAAACAAAATAATAAGCAGAATATATAAATACAAATGAGATTTTATATATTAAATGCATTATTTTTGTTTACCTTCAACCCAAATTAGGTCATATCAAATCATACGTTTGCGGAAGTCTAGAAGACCGTGCAGTAATATACTGACTACGCCCATGACCGACCATCAATCCATTGGAAACAGGGAGCCGGCAGCCGGGGCAGTGTCAGTGGCAAATAGATGAGTTGCCAATCGAAATGAGACACAATATTTATGCCACACTTTGTCCATGCAGTTGGTGTGGTCCCTCCGTCTCGCTCCTAGACTAGGCAGCGAGAGGACTTTTACTGTCCGCAATTAACTCAAATGTTTGTCATAAAATGTTGCAAGTGTGGTTGCGATAGTCATGCGACCACCACGAGCCGATGATGCCTGTGCTGCTTCTCCATTTGCTGCTATCCTCAGCATAGACATTTTTCAGTGTCAACGCAGCGGGCGGCACCGTTTGAGTAGTCATAGAATGTCAGACTCACAGATATCTGAGCCACTTCCACATGCTTGCGGTTTATTATGGCCACGAACCAACATGGCCGAGAACTGCATGCGAATGCTCCGTTTCTGGGCTGACGCCTGTAAACTGGCCGTCTATTTAGGTTTTAGCTGTTTATAGAACAGTGTCGAAAAGTAAACTACCCCAGCCAATATTTGTGTATGGTATGAGGAATATTTGAAAAAAATATACTCAAACAATATATACAGAAAAAATTATCGGGAAAGAAAACAAACTCTTATATTTTCGGCTTGGTAACCTTTAAATACCCTTGCAAATCAGAGATAATCGAAAGAAATATTTTAAAAACTCATATCAAGTTAGCTACAATGCTAAAGATCCATTTTAAATACATTTCTGTAGGTTTTTAGAATGTAATATTCATACTATGATACCGAAGGTATAATATAATAATAGTTTTGACAAAGTTATGGCATTTTGACGGTCCGACTTATGCCCGTATGCCGATTTTCGGACTATAATTTTGACTTATGTTAAATGTACGATTGATCTAGAGGCCAAACTATGATTAAAACTCCTTTGCTTTTGAAAATGCGTTGAGTTTTGACGAAGTTATGGCATTTTGAAGGACTTTTGGACTATAATGTTGACATTCAAAAATTGTTTGGGCCACGCCCATTCCCGCGCCCATATCTTCCGCAATTTAAAAGCTACAACCACCAAACTTAGAAGAAAGATTATTAGGAACCTTCTCTTTACCTTTTTGCAGCCACGCCAACTCCAGACCCAAAACCTTGAAAAGCTCATATCTTCTGTAATTTAAGAGCTACAAACTTCGAAGAAGGGTTATTATCTTATATCTACCTCAATCTGAAGGGCAAACATGGATAGTATTTCTTGGCTGCTTACAAATTTTGGTATCATAGTATTTCGCAGTCGGTTACGTCCGATTGCAACGTTCTCTCTTGTTTTCATTGAAGCAATTAAAATAAAGAAAATATAATATTACCTATGGGTATTTAAATATGAACATATATTTAATGTCGAATTACTATTCTATAAATTACATTTACTGATTGTAATTATATTACTGATTGGCAAATGATTTCTTATAAAATATATATAGGCAAAGATATATAACAATGTACAAATGGATCATACGAATTAATTGTTGAAAAAAAGGTATAACTTAGTCGGAGTACGCTGTTCTTACAGAATCTAGCTAACTGCAGTGATTAGCGTATAATACAAATGCGATATCATCTGAATTCAAAGTAAGGATAAATCTGTTTAGACGACGATTGTGTATTTGAGATTAGTCATGCCAGCAGACAGCTTAGCAAATAGAAGCAGCATTTATTTATTGTACAATTTGAGCATTGACAATGTTTGCAAAGCGGCAAACATTTCGCCAGAATAAACTGTGCCCCTGGTTTGGAATCAGGTAGCGACATCGCATAAACTAAAATAAATCTCATAAATATGCAGTTGGGCATTCTATGCCCCGCCTTCAGCTCCCAGCTGCCAGCTGCCAGCTTGAGCTACAACTGGAGTCAGACTCCAGAGCTGGCTACCTGAGGAAATGTATCTCAATATGTCCGCTAGATAGTCTCGTGGCATGCACCCAGGCACATTGTGGGGCTCAACTCAACAGAAGTTATTTATTCTAACTACGAGAACGATACAAGTTTTCCACTCAACGGACGGGGATTTAAAACGCAAACGCTGTTGTGGGTCGTCTTGGACCCTATTCCTCTTACTCCTGTGGAGGTGAAGCCTAAGGTTGAACCGAGAAACACCGAGACAATGTGGGGCCTCAGCTAATTTGCATTTGTGCCAACCGCTGGCAAACAACAGCAAATCAGCCGCATCAGCAGCAGCGCCTAAGATACATATGAATTAATTAGCAGCATGCATTGAAATTCCGAATTGCAAAATTGCAGATATACTTAAGTCTTTAGTACGATTGGGCAAACATTTGCAATCAATTTGCACGAGCGAAGCAACAACAAAAAAATGGTTTTCCCAGGAAAAAAATCAGTAATCAGTGATCACAGTTGATCATAGGGTAAGTACACAGAACAAGAGAGGTATTATTATTATCTTGGTCTTGGTCTTGGTCTTGGTCTTGGGCGATGGCGATTCATTGCACTTTTGACTTGTACATGGAAATTACATGATTTAACTTAATTTAATAAAGAGCCAAAGGGGCCCAGCAATTCTGGGCAACTTTTCTCTACTTTTGAAGTCAAGGGATTCGCGGCAGTTGCGGCAGTCGTGTGGCATGTAGCCCATGTAACTAGTTCGTGCTGGGGCTCTTGTGATTTACCGCGATTTGTTGCCGCAGAGGGCAACCCAGGCCAAGCACACATGCCTAATAGAACAACAACAAAAACAACAACAACAGCAACAGCATCATGGTACTGCCATCGATAGCCAGGCCTGACGTCGTCCATCAACGTGGTGGGTTTCCTGCCGCCGCCGACGCCGCCAACGCCACACTTGTCAAAATATTTGCTGACACAATTAGGGACAGTTGTTGCAGTAGTGTCTTGTCTCAAGTCCAGTTTCTTGCAGTGCACAACATTTGTGCAGATCAAGAGATTTTGATTAATAGCTGGTTGTTTCGAGCCGTGGAGACGGCTATTTCCTTGCTGCCTCGCTCACTTCGCGCATCCATGTCCATGCCCCCGGGCTCCAGATAGACATTGAGAAATATTTTCGCGAATCGAGTCGACAGGCGAAGGCAGTCAAACTCAATGAAACTCTGCCCTAAACCTTGTTTTTGTGTTTTTTGTTTTGTTTTGCTTCTTTTTTTTGTTGCATTGCATTGTTTGGATTTGTTGTACCCTTGTAGCGGGTATTTTAATTTTGTTTTCAAGTTTGAAACGTCATCACAGACCCCAATAAAGTATATATATTCTTGAGCCTAGCCATGTCGAAGTAATATAACTGCTTTATTGTGGATTAGTCAGTTAAAAGACAAACATTGAGCAAAAAAAAAAAACCAGTTGCTTAAGTCAGATTATAAGTAAATAAATAGAAAGCAAAATTTAACGTATCCGTACAAAAATTAGCTGTTAGCATATTAATTCCGATAAACAAGTGTATATAATCTTCGGCGTCCCTAAAATAGCCACCTATTCTTGTTTTTCGGTTCTTTCACTTAATGATGTTTTGGTGTTGCTATTGTGCTGGACATATCCATATCCTAATCTGTATCTTAGCTGGCTGCATTAGTAAGAGCTTATCTTTACAACTCTACAAATCCACAATAAATAATTTAATAAAAACTATTAATTTATATTAATTTAAATAATATTTGAGAAATAAGTGGAATAATGCACTCAAAATATAAAAAACCTATTTAAATTCACATGTTTGTATTTAAAATAATTTTGAACGTCAATAGTTAATAATAGTAAAAAAAATCATTTTTAGATTTCATTTTTTTCTGTTTGTTCTATAAAAAAGTTATGTCCAAAAGTAACATACCTTTGCAGATGGTAAAAATTTTCCAAATCGTCATCGAGCATAATTAAAACGTCAGATGAAAGTATTGCTATTGGCTGTAACATTGCTGTGGATGCCACATTGTCAACATTATTTATATTCGCATTCCTGTTTAACATTGCAACGGAACCCTGAGTGCCACAAAATGGCAAATATCGTCACGTTTCTGGTTTTAAGGATAATTACGTCTGCATGGCTTGGAGCAGCCCAATGCAGTTTGAAGTTGCAGTTGCAGTTGCAGTTAAAACCCGAAAGCGGAGAAGCCGCACAAGCCCGTCACATTCAATTTAGGAATTTTTCACAGCCATTTCAAGAAGTGCAGCTGAAAAAGTCACGACTGGCTAATGCCCAAAAGGCAAAGCATCAAATAAAGATAATAATGAAAAGTCCGTATGTAGTCTGTATTCTCAGAACAGGAAACGGAAACAGCGCTGGCTTTTCAACACCAGTCCGCGCGCTAATTTATGTGGGAGTTGCCGGTCCAAAGACGAATGCTTTTTACGGATGCACATACACAAACACACACACACCACACACACACTCCAACACAGCAATTTTAATCGGAATTTAATTGCATTAGCCTAACAAGGCTGACAGCTGAGACGCAATTGTGATGAGATTGACACTCGATCCAATCTCCGCGCGAAGTCAACTCCAACTCCAATTTCAACTCCATTTCCATTGCGTTAAATTTCTTGACGCGTGAGGGTTATGTAATAGGCTGACGATGATGATGCACCAGCGGACACTCGAATGCCAACACGTGCAACGGACGACAACGGCTAAGGAGAGAATCGATAGACAACAAAAACTTGTCGTGTCACATCCATTTATGTTGGCAGTGAATCAGTTAGCAGTAAAAGGCATCAAACAATTAGATGCATGTCAAAACGATTGCTGTTGTCGCCTATAGAATTTCTTTATTATTTGCACAGAATGCAACTTTAACGACAGCAATGCAGCCTTACGCAGCAATATTATAATTATTATTTGACCTTAACCCTGTCATGAAGCACCCAACTTGACCTGAAGCACCCCAACCAGTTATCCTCTGTATGCCATACAGTTGTTTGCTAGAATTCTTCAGTGATGGATGGATGTCGCAATGGCATTCAACGGTTAAAGAAGACACCCATGTTAAATATTTTCCAAACAGTTATTTATTACAAAATCTTGCTGCTAAAAAGCATTATATCACCAGCGACTAAAAATAAAAATTGCCAACAAATTTTCTTTTATATTTTTTTCCGTATTTCATCTCGGGTTGTTACTTATCTACAATACAATTGAGAGAAAAGAAGTCATGACACAGGTTAGAAAAGTTGTAAGGCTCACTGCACATCTGCTGAGGAACAGAATGCAAGCATAAGTTTTAAACAAGGGAGCGGCTGTGTCCACTTTGACAAGTGACTATAAAAGTGGACACCCTATAGGTATGTGACCAGTGAAATATGCTTGCAATTTGTGCAGGTACGATAAGAAAAGTCAAATCGCTTGCAATCTCTCACACACATGTAATGCATCTCAGATATTTCTATGTGTCCATGTGTGGTTGTGTGCTGCTGTAGTCTGCTGCACACCCACAACAATCCAACGGGGCAAAGCAATTGGAGTTGGCATCAACGAACGGACAACGAAGTTGAGATGCCCTCGAGCCGAGCATCACCTGCGCATCTTTGGCTAAGGCTGAATTTGATTCCCAACGCTTCTCTGATTCCAATGGTCCTCCGTTGCCAACGGTCTCTGCATTCACATTCGCATTCCCATTCACGATCATATCCGAGAAGAAGTCAGCCTGTGTCTAAATTGCATGTAGGAATTTATTCCAAAAGCCTTGGGATGCACCTTCCACTAATTTGTTGCTTGTCTTCACTGTCAGCCAGGCAAGAGCAGGCAGCAGCAGTCGCAGAAGTTTCGCATCTCCGACGGAAAAACAAAAGAAGGCATTTTTTTTCAATGTCGAAATCGAGATTCGACAAAAGACACACGACATTTTCACGAGCGCAATTATGGAAATCAACTGAAGTGATGGTTTTATGCGGCAGCTCAAACTTATATATGTACTGAGATGATTGTTACAAACACCTGTTATCTTATCGTTAAATAATTATTTTCATTAGTACTGCTGCAATACATAGCATATACATATTTCTTAAGTGACATCCACCCACAATTGCTATTATTTCCCATATATAAATCATTAGGGGTGTTACACACATATGCCAAGGAGAGAGACACTAACAGCTAATTAACACTTCCAGCTACTCTTCCACGCCTACCTTGAGGAGCGGAGCGGCTAACCGTTTGCCAGCTGAATTAATGAAGGAATTGAAGTTCGCGTGACGACATGAAGTGAGTCGACTCCAAAGTCGACGTCATCGCCACATCGAACGACACACAGCGAACAGAGGCGTACAGAGGCACAGAGTCACAGCTTCAAGCGTCTTTTGGGGCACGTTGGAAGCGCAGGAACAAATGTCGTGCGAGGCAAATACATACCTCAAGAAATCACAGCCAACAGGTTTGCAGCAAAGAAGAAAAAAAACAACACAACAAAAAAACAAAAAGCAAGAAAAAAATTGGCATAAATGTTTATGATACAGTAAACGGATGACGACGCCGACGACGACGACGATGACGATGACTATGATGACGGCGACTAACTACAATGATGATGAAAACCCTGGTCGGGAGTGACTGTCAGCCAAGTGGAACGTTTTAAATGAACATGTACGCGGTGTTATCTGAAGTACTCACTCCAGTGTCTTTGGCCAAAAGAAAGAGAAGAAAGTGAATTGTTTAGCAGCTGATCAAATGCAAGCGAAACGGATGTGAAACGAATCTCTGGCAAGCTTCCCATGCAAAATGCAAATGTATTTATTAATACATTTCTTTTTAGACAAACTGAATTAAATATGGAATAAAATAATACGCCAAGCAACAAAAACATCGCTGATGAGGACGAAAAAACAAACAAAGAGGCAAACAATGAGAAGACACTGCTGACAGCTGTAAAGTGTCGTCAAGTGTCAATGCTTGACATTGATGTATTCCGATCGACAAAGCACAATTACAATAAACAATGCTGGCAATGGGACCTAGTCTATCCACCAAATCAGAAATCAGATTTTCACCAAGAGATTGTCTCGGCAACAATGGCAATTCCTGAACTCTCAGCAAACGGCGACCTCATTTCACTAGTACTGCTTTCTTGCATATTATTACTAAAATTAAGCAAAACTGAGCTACCAGAAATCAACCAACTTTTTTTTTATATATAATACCTTATAGAGGTGATAATAATTTTCTTGTTGAAAAAGCCACATATAACAGGTTCATGTGTCCATATTTAATCGAAATTACAGGCATTCGCTCAAAAACAGTTTCCCATGCCAAATATAGTTCATGTTCAGCAAAACTGCAATCCATGACTGCAATCCACGACAGCAACAAATGCATTCGCTACCTCCATAAGCTTTAGGAACTTTGGTTAAGGATATCATCGTACACCGGAGCGCAGACAAATATGTATACGCAAATATATAAATCATCAAAAATACGGTCCATAATAACCTATGCAAGCATATGCTCCTCTTGGCTTGTGGTGTTAACGCAGCCAAGAGAGTGGGAGTAATACTACCAGAATATTTAGCAGCATATTTCATGTTAGCCCCACTAGGGCAGTTACAATCAATACTTTTTAGCGCCAACAGGCCAAGCAATAAACATGTTAACGCGTTCTGTTCCGTTCAAATGCCAGCCACTTGGCCAAGTAATTTTCTACCTACTTATGCACATCTGTGCCAACAACTGATAACTTATAACTGCCAATGTCCTCTTACGTCTGCAAGCCCCGATTGCGTGTTGACCGTTTTTCACATGCATCCGATTCGGCAATAAAATTAACTTGTCGATGCCGTCGCGCAATTTATTTATGACAGCTCAGGCACAAGTTTCTTATATAAATTAGTTATTATGGATGTATTTGTAAGCACATTTTTTAGATTGTTTTCTTAAAATAAAAAAGAAAACTTCTCACAAGTTCACAACTTGTATTATTTTGCCCGATCCTTTTGCATTAAGTGTTTTTTAAGTGTGTCGTAATTTAAACGTTTATATTAAAATATATATTAATATGCGTAAGTAGTTTTATACTTTCAATAATAATTAATTAATTAGTTGTCTCACTTTGGCACAATTTCGAACGAATACTTGCGATCTGCAAATAGATTGGTTTTTTATTTATTTGTCTCCCGGCCACTAGCGACTGTTTTTCACGTCTTCACTCGTCGCGCTGCGCTTGTGAACTGATCTAGAGGATGAACAAACAAAACCATGGAACCGGTGCGGCAACAAAACTTACACACGCTGCCAAACTGAACTGAGCAGCGCTGAGCTTAACTGAGCTGGAGCAGCTGCGTCGCTGTCGATAGCAGTAATAATGCGACACAGAAGGAGGCGGCTTCAAGCGAAGGGGTAAAACGATTAACTCGATATTATTGGGGGTGAGGCGCTTCAAAATTGCATGGTCAGCTTGTGTGGAACTCCTTCGCCATAAATCAGCTAGCAGTAACATATTTCCAATATATCTTCAATAAAAAATCACATTATTCACAAAAAATTATAAGATAACTTTCTTCGACATCGGATCAATAATTTTAATAAAAATATTAATAATAATACAATAAAAGATTAAGGTATTTTATTTAAGATACCATTTAAAGTGTTATGAACGGAGTATAACAAGTATTTTTGGACTAGTCTTTACCTTAATTCAATATGGTTTTATTTTATCAATCGATCACTTTACAACTGAAGGTATTTATTAGAATCGATTACAATTATCATTAATTTTTGGATTAAACTCCGTTGCGCTCTTCGGGACGCGTCTCGCTGTAAAATCCTAGATTCATAGTGGGTATCATGTTGCTATAGAATGACATTTCAGCTGCGGATGGCCTTACGTTGGGCAGCTGGACGGGCTCCGGAACGATGGTTGGCATTGGGGCACCCGTGTGCTCGCTCGAGGGATTAGCTAGCGGTACTACAGCGGCGGCAGCAATCAACGCCTCCTGGGTGCTTTTGGCCACACTGTGCTGCAGCTCATGCACTTTGAGATGCGTCTCTAGCTCCGCCTGCTGCAGGAAAGTGATGCAGCATATGGCACATGTATAGCTGGGTCCATGAGCCTCAAGCTCATGACGCTGAAGTTGCTCTCGCCGATTAAAGCCCTGACCGCACAGCTTACAGGCGAATAGTGTGTCCATGTGCAGAGCCCGATGGCGCTGCAGATCCCGCTCCCGTTGAAAGCCACGATCACATACATCGCAGCGGAAATTGCGTGTTAGCTTCGGCGAGGGTTTCACTTTTGGAGGCATCGGGGAAGGAGGCGTTTGCTGCTGATAGGGATATGCTGGTATAGCTGGTAATGCCTGTTGGGCCGATGCATCTGCCTCCACATACGGATGCAGTGGCATCTGCACTTGTATCTGCTCTGCTGGCATCATCATATTAATGCGCAGATTTTGACTTTGCTTTTGCTCGATGTCGCGCTTGAGATGCACCTGCTGATGCATCAATAGCTTATCCTTGCGGGCAAACGAGGCGGGGCAGCGTCCGCACCGGAAAGGTTTCACTTCGGAATGGGAGCGCGTGTGTTTCAGCAGCTCCAGCGGTGTTTGGAATGAGCGCGGACACTGCTGGCAGACGAACGGCTTTACGCTGCTGTGAATGCGCAGGTGTTTGGTCAGGTTGGTGTTGCGCGAGAAACTCTTGGAGCAGACGTGGCACGAGAACGGACGCACGCCCGTATGCACAATTGTGTGCTTCTTCAAGTCCGAACGCCGCACGAATCCCTTGCTGCACAATGCGCACACATAGGGACGCTCGGCGTCATGCAGCTCCTTGATGTGCGCAATCAAAGCCGGACGTGTTGTCAATCTTACCTGACAGTAATTGCAAGTGTACGGCGCCGAGGCGTCGTGGGAGGCCAACTCATGCTGCTGGCAGTCCGACTGTAAGGTGAAAGCTAGATCGCAGTACTGGCAAAGAAAGGCGCTCTTTGGATGCGCATTGAATTGGGCGCTGGTGTCGACCGTTTGATGCACTCGCATCATTGCCATTTGGGCGGCATCCATGCCGAGGGGCATCTCGGTTTCTTCATTTTGTGGAGTTCCTCCATCCTCATCCTCATCGTCCCACTCCTCGTCATCGAGTTCAGCTTCACCTTCGGAGCCGGCGAACTCGTCATCACTCGTCTCGCACAGTTGCTCGGGATCCACATCGACAATGACGCAGCCTTCTTCGCCTTCCCCGAATTCAAACTCGCCGGGATTGCCATTGAGTCCAGGTCGATATTTCGCATCTACAGCAATTATTTTCTTTAGGTTCTGCTGCAGCTCTAATTCATGCTGCTGCATGTACTGACGTTGTTCGTAGAAGTCCTTCAATATCTCCAGGCAGCGCATACAAATGTGCTCAGACAGGAACTCATGGCGCTCATATTTCACACCATAAACACTCTGGCAAATATCGGCAATTATGAGTTTTTTCTCTTCTGTTCTTCCATTTTCTTCTTCTTCCTCCTGGCCAAAGCAAACAGACGCCTCGTAAATATTCGGCGAATCTGTGGTCGATTTTATCCGTGAGTGGCACAAGCGACATCGCTTTAATTCCGATGTTAGCTTTTGATAATTTTTCTGTGTTCCTTCGTCGATCATTGTTAAATCAAGCATTTTGTTTCCTTGCAAAACCAATGCGTTCCAAAAATATAAAGGTTGCTGTTAACATTACAGCGGCATTTGTAACAGCTGATGGCCGCACTGTTTTTAACAGGGATCTAAGAGAAAAATTGGCTTGGCTTTTTCTAAATTGACTTAAATGCAAATCTTATTTGTCATACAATTAAATATATATAAATAAAAGATTACACTATCAACAAGAAATTGCTCTGGTCAATGATTAATTTAGAATAATGACACTACGATTTTGTTGCAACAAACGAGGGATGCAAAATGCAATGATTATCGATATTTGATTAGCAGAATTCTCGATTACTTTTTAATTTCGATTGTTTTCCGACTATCGTTAATGATTCGTTAAAACTATCGATTACACATGATAGCTTTTGCTACTCATTTTAATGCTATAGGTTTATTTGAAAACGATTTTATATTAAGCTTCAACTCGTCACTTAACGCATCTACTGAATTAATCCCAATTTAGTGTTAATTTTAATTTTTATTCGAGTCCAAAAATAAAATGAAATTAAAAATTAAATAATCATATTTTTCTTGTCTTTATCACATATTTTTTGCGGCTGCTATTTTCAACAGTAGAACGAGCTCTGCCTATCTGTGCGTGAGTGCGGAATAGTGTGTAATTACACGGTGTTAACTCAAGCTAGAGATGGACACGTGAGCACAACATAAATGAGAGAGCCGAACTATGACTACCCCAACACTTGTTGAATGCAATTTGATTTAAAATAGGAAATGTTGCACCAACGAATTTAAGCTGCTTAAACTGAGACTCTTAAAAATAAAGTTAACTATTTATAGTGTTGATTCAACACGAACCCTCAATTAAGTGGATGAGTCGTTAGTTAAAGCACGAAGTGCACGCACACTCCACAATTGCGCGCGCACACACACATTGACATGTTTTGCAGAGCATGCGAGACTCTCGTTTAATTCACTGTTCGCTTAATGGCATTTGTATTAAGCGAGCCCTGGCGGCAAGTTGTTTTGGATGGAAGTGCAATTATAGTTGTTCGCTATAGCTAATTAACTTCCAATTCAAATAAAAGCAATAAGCTAAATCAAAAATTACACACTGTTGCTAACGTTCGCGCGACAAGGTAAAATCGGCTTTACGTGTTTAGTGTATGTGGAGCCATAGAGAACATTTGAAAATCACCGGTAAATGCTGACACCTGACGGCGCGTAAGAGCAACATCAGAAAAAACGTAGAACAGGAAGATTCTAAATTAACCTAAAGCAATAAATATTCCAGTGGAATTAGCGGCGATGTGTGCTTGTAATGTGTCTATTTAGTTGTGTCGTACTTTATTCCGCCTGTTGCTGCATGTTTGTATGTATGCATATGTACGCACGTAAATATTTCAACTATCCTAACAATTCTTCGTATTGTTAATTTCGTCTTCGTTATGTGCTCGTCATACGTGTGCGTGTCATCATCATGAACTACCCTGTGTCCTTTCATTGTCTTACTTTTTACATCCCCTCCAGACCGGCCCCTTTGCCGAAGATTTGTGCTTTGTTTTGCTGTGCTACCCATAGCCTTTAGTTTCTTGTATTCCAATTTATTGGTGCTCCTGTTTGAACGTATGTAGATATGTATGTAAATGGCTGCATATCTTATGCGTTCCAGATCGATGGTATTATTAATTCAAGTTGCGTGATAAAACCCTTATAGTTTTATCATAAAATAGACATGAGGTTAAATATTCATTTACGTTCTGTCGATAAACTTTGGCCATAATTAAAACAAAAACAAGAAGGAATATTTATATTATTCTGATGTTAAACGTTTAATAAGTATATGATGCAATGATCTAAATATATATGTATATATATATATATATATATATATATATATATATTTAAAGCTTTCCCATAGTTATCAGCGACTAATCTTAGTAAGCTAATTTGCCTATGTACAATTTAGTCATTCGATTTCAAGTTGTGTGATTATGAGACATATTTAAGTGATAAGCCTGATAGAAAAATAAAATTATGTTTGTCATTTAAATTTAAATAGCTCGTAATAATGGGCAGACGGCTGTCACGCTTTCATGTTCAGATATTTGTTGTGAGTCGGTCGACATCATAAAAATTGTATTGATAATATATATATGCGTCGAAATCATGCCACTGTCTTATCAATATCATGAGCATATTTTCAGTGAATTAAATATTACGCGATCTTTGTCATAGTAAATTACGGCGAGTACAATGTATTTCAGAACCATTGAACTTATCGTATTGAATTCGTGCAGATTAATTATTATTCAATATTTTTTTTAAATCAGTTTGTCTAATTCGTCGTAAGTTTAGCTAAGCATTTTTACTTAACTTATTTTCGATAAATTTATGTATTTATAAGCAGTAGTAAATTGATATTGTTCAATAATCATGCGTTATATCGAATATAAATATTTATAGCTCAGTATTGAATTACAATTCCTTGTATCTGAGAAATTGCTAACGGTCTTTTACATTGTTTACTAACAGCTAACAACCCGACAGAAGTTTATACAATTCGTAATAAACATTAATAATGTCTATCTTTATACACATTATCTCAACTTTTGATCTGTACTTGTGCACAAATTTTTGATCTTGAAACAAAAACCGTTTGTTATCAGACCCCCTGCTCATTGTGATTATAACTGTTCTGATAACACCTTTGTGAGTAATATCAATTTAAATGTTATAAAGAAATAGCACAGTAAAACGCTAATCAAACTAGTGTACATTGTGTGATTGGTCTTATAAATAAAGAAATCAATATATACTCATGTTGCTGGCTACTGAGCAATTGTATAATATTATGTATCAGCATTATATCAAAGTTCAATGTCTTAATCCACACACTATGTAGAATTTCTATTAACAAGAACAATTTGAAATGTTTGATAAGCGCTTGCCCTATATAATGGTCGAAGTTCCACCTGTGTGAAATGGAATTTCAGTCTTGTGTGGGTCCCCAACTGTTTCTGACGTGTCTACATCGATAAAACTACACTTGTGAGTCAGCACTGAAGTAACTCAATTAACATAGTTAGTTTAAAATTGTGGCTCGTAAAATTACCCCATTGTATAATTACCGTGGCCCAGAACATTAGACAAATTAATATTTTAGCGCTCATATAAAAAGCTACCGTTGCTTAGTAAAACAAGAGGTTAATTTTCATTTTTTAATGCTGCATACATATGTTGATATGTATGTACATATAACTGCGTAGACATGCGACTCCTTATCTAGCCACGCAGGTGTTTTAAAATCGATTTGGATATAATACACATTTGTATCATTATACGTGATAAGAAAATGTTATCTGCAAGCAAGCTAACCCTTAATAATTTTTTTAACAAAGTTCTTGTACATCACAGCAGGCATTTAAAAACATTGTTTTTAGAAAATTGGAGTAGATTAAATTAATTGTAACACTTTATTTATTACTTAAGGCACTAAACAATACATATCACTTGAGAAATGAAGTGAATTGAAAGTAGACAACTTACATGTGAGATGTATCCTCAAAAATGTATGAAATCATCCTCTAAGTTCACTACAACTTTTTTGCAAGCTTTTTTCTTTGTACAAATATATTTATATCTATATTTTCTATTGTACTTTTGCAGTATCGCTTGGAAACGGTTTTACTGATGGCATGCACCATTGAAATAATTGGCCTCGCTTGCGTCGTTGCGCTCATTTTGAGCGTTGCGGCCAAGGCACCTTATCAGACGAGGTTGATTATTGTGATGTTTGGAGCGGGTGTAAGTGTATTCATCTGGCTCCCATTTATGCTCCTGCGTCCGCGCGACTATCGGAATGGGCTGTAAGTCAAGTTCAGCTGGAAAAATTTTCAACTTATCTTTTAAATAATGATTTTTTCATTAACAGTGTGCCATCCTGGTTATTCGTTCAGTTATGCAAGCTGATGGGTATTACGATGGAGGTGCGCGGTACTGAGAACGTAAAAAGTGGACATGGCAGCGTTGTTCTAATGAATCATCAGAGCGCTTTGGACTTGTGCATGTTGGGTCATCTGTGGCCGGTGATTGGCAGAGCGACTGTTGTGTCCAAAAAGGAAATTCTTTACATTCCCTTCTTTGGCGTTGGCGCCTGGCTCTGGGGCACTTTGTTCATTAACCGTTCACGGAAGACCGACTCTATTAATTCGCTGCAAAAGGAGGCGATTGCAATTAAAGAGCTCAACTGCAAGATTTTAGTATTTCCAGAAGGCACACGCAACTCCAAGGATACCCTGCTGCCATTTAAGAAGGGTTCCTTTCACATTGCTCTCCAAAGCAAGTGCACAATACAGCCGGTGGTTATGTCGAAATACGAGTTCTATGATGAAAAGACGAATGGCTTCCGACCCGGCCATGCAATCATACAAATATTGCCAGAGATATCAACAGATGGCTATAAAAAGGAAAATATGGACAAGCTGATCGAGCATTGTCGCTCAATTATGCAGGAAGAATATATAAGGCTGACTAAGGAGACACTTGCCTTGAATGCGAAAAAGAATTCGTAGAATATTATCTATGTAATACGTGATTTAACTCAAGGTACACTAATTGTCAGTACTTTTAACTGAGCCAAACAATATGCTTGATATTTTGAAAATCAAAATAAGATATTTATGTATATACATATATAACGGATTTAAATCGATTTAATAGTGTTAAGTTTAATACATAACAATACAATATAAATACCACTTGAGCCTATTTTTGATCAATTTTTAACTGTTATTAACATTCACTTAGTAAATGTACGGGTATATTTGAAACATGCCAAAGCGAACCAAATGTTTTTCAAGCCTTTAACATACATGAGAATGTATAGTTATATTTAGTTAATGTTAAGGTATTATCTTGATTGAAATTTAATAAAATATATTAAATGTTTTACAAAATTTTTATTTCATTAATTATGGTTAGTAAGAAAATAAAGTTATTTTAGTTTCCTCATATGATATAGGGAATAACTTGCCCACACGTTAACTGGATTTAGTTATTTTCTTTTATGTAAGTTTTTTTTAAATCCCGATAGGCCCAACTGATGGTAATTTGAATTGTTATCGTTTTTGCCATTACACTTATCGATACTTGAAATCCCAAGTTCCCATTGTGAAATCAAACAGCTGATTAGTAGAACAGTGATAAGGAAAAAGAATCATAACAGTTCAAATCGGCTGCAGCTAACAAGAAGTTTTGTTATTCTGTATTTGTACATTTTCTGTAAATATTAAGCGCTGATGTCAAAACTAAATTCACATTCAAAAAATATAGAAAACAAAGCTTAACTAAAAGATGGAAAGTGTGCGAATAAAAACCGAGCTCGAAGATGAAAATTATGAATTTGTGGCCAATTTAGAATCTCAGGAAACCCATATAGAACTAAGCTCAGAGACTACTCTGGATATAGTGGTCAAGTCAGAAATTGATATTGAGCCGACAATTGTGGCAGAAACTCAGAAGTTATACGATACAGAGAGACTGCGTATTTTTGGTGATGTGCCCTTTGTTATCAAGCGAATGGAACCGGAGGACTTTTCGATCAGTTATACCAAAGCGGTGAGCAGCGTGGAAACAATCTTGGAGCGGTTGCGACGCAACCAAGTGCCAACGAGCACCGGCATTGCCTTTCGCATTGAAAATCACACACCCTCGTCATGCATATTGATTCTAGCGTGAGTCGAATTTACAAATCGAACCTGTAATCAGAAACTCATTGATTTCCATTTCAGCATACTGAATCACAAATGTCATTTCTATTGCACCGACTATGGGATGCTATCGGAAGCGCTGCATGGCCAGATGTGTCGCGCTGGCATTGATTACCTGATAGTCAACAGTCATATGCCTGTTGGTAGCGATTACTTCAAGCACCTCGACACATTTCTCGTCTATAATGAAGAATACAAGTTGTCCAAGTTGAAGCATACTTCCACTGATCCACCACCTCAGGCAGCGAGGTTGCCAAACAACATGTGCTACACAATTACGACTACTGGGACCACAGGATTACCTAAGTTAATACACGTACCCTATGAATCCATTCAGCCTAATATAATTGGACTAAGGTGAGTTAAAGATCTCTCTAAAAGAGAGTGGTTTACGACTTCTACGTCTACCAAAAACTAAACCTATATTTTCACTAAGACTAATTTTTTATTCAAGAACAGCCAAAAGCTGAACAGAGCGACTGTTGTGTCCAAAAAGGAAATTCTTTACACTCCCTTCTTTGGCGTTGGCGCCTGGCTCTGGGGCACTTTGTTCATTAACCGTTCACGGAAGACCGACTCTATTAATTCGCTGCAAAAGGAGGCGATTGCAATTAAAGAGCTCAACTGCAAGATTTTAGTATTTCCAGAAGGCACACGCAACTCCAAGGATACCCTGCTGCCATTTAAGAAGGGTTCCTTTCACATTGCTCTCCAAAGCAAGTGCACAATACAGCCGGTGGTTATGTCGAAATACGAGTTCTATGATGAAAAGACGAATGGCTTCCGACCCGGCCATGCAATCATACAAATATTGCCAGAGATATCAACAGATGGCTATAAAAAGGAAAATATGGACAAGCTGATCGAGCATTGTCGCTCAATTATGCAGGAAGAATATATAAGGCTGACTAAGGAGACACTTGCCTTGAATGCGAAAAAGAATTCGTAGAATATTATCTATGTAATACGTGATTTAACTCAAGGTACACTAATTGTCAGTACTTTTAACTGAGCCAAACAATATGCTTGATATTTTGAAAATCAAAATAAGATATTTATGTATATACATATATAACGGATTTAAATCGATTTAATAGTGTTAAGTTTAATACATAACAATACAATATAAATACCACTTGAGCCTATTTTTGATCAATTTTTAACTGTTATTAACATTCACTTAGTAAATGTACGGGTATATTTGAAACATGCCAAAGCGAACCAAATGTTTTTCAAGCCTTTAACATACATGAGAATGTATAGTTATATTTAGTTAATGTTAAGGTATTATCTTGATTGAAATTTAATAAAATATATTAAATGTTTTACAAAATTTTTATTTCATTAATTATGGTTAGTAAGAAAATAAAGTTATTTTAGTTTCCTCATATGATATAGGGAATAACTTGCCCACACGTTAACTGGATTTATTTATTTTCTTTTATGTAAGTTTTTTTTAAATCCCGATAGGCCCAACTGATGGTAATTTGAATTGTTATCGTTTTTGCCATTACACTTATCGATACTTGAAATCCCAAGTTCCCATTGTGAAATCAAACAGCTGATTAGTAGAACAGTGATAAGGAAAAAGAATCATAACAGTTCAAATCGGCTGCAGCTAACAAGAAGTTTTGTTATTCTGTATTTGTACATTTTCTGTAAATATTAAGCGCTGATGTCAAAACTAAATTCACATTCAAAAAATATAGAAAACAAAGCTTAACTAAAAGATGGAAAGTGTGCGAATAAAAACCGAGCTCGAAGATGAAAATTATGAATTTGTGGCCAATTTAGAATCTCAGGAAACCCATATAGAACTAAGCTCAGAGACTACTCTGGATATAGTGGTCAAGTCAGAAATTGATATTGAGCCGACAATTGTGGCAGAAACTCAGAAGTTATACGATACAGAGAGACTGCGTATTTTTGGTGATGTGCCCTTTGTTATCAAGCGAATGGAACCGGAGGACTTTTCGATCAGTTATACCAAAGCGGTGAGCAGCGTGGAAACAATCTTGGAGCGGTTGCGACGCAACCAAGTGCCAACGAGCACCGGCATTGCCTTTCGCATTGAAAATCACACACCCTCGTCATGCATATTGATTCTAGCGTGAGTCGAATTTACAAATCGAACCTGTAATCAGAAACTCATTGATTTCCATTTCAGCATACTGAATCACAAATGTCATTTCTATTGCACCGACTATGGGATGCTATCGGAAGCGCTGCATGGCCAGATGTGTCGCGCTGGCATTGATTACCTGATAGTCAACAGTCATATGCCTGTTGGTAGCGATTACTTCAAGCACCTCGACACATTTCTCGTCTATAATGAAGAATACAAGTTGTCCAAGTTGAAGCATACTTCCACTGATCCACCACCTCAGGCAGCGAGGTTGCCAAACAACATGTGCTACACAATTACGACTACTGGGACCACAGGATTACCTAAGTTAATACACGTACCCTATGAATCCATTCAGCCTAATATAATTGGACTAAGGTGAGTTAAAGATCTCTCTAAAAGAGAGTGGTTTACGACTTCTACGTCTACCAAAAACTAAACCTATATTTTCACTAAGACTAATTTTTTATTCAAGAACAGCCAAAAGCTGAACATATCGATGGCTGACATTATTTACCTGGGCACTCCTTGCACCTTTGATCCATCTGTTGTCGAACTGTTTTTGGCCATGCAGAATGGTGCTGCAGTGCTCATCAGCCACTGCTTGATGCGTGAGTCGCCCAAGCGAGTTTTGAGTGCCCTTTTCCCCAGCTGTGTAACCACGCCTGGCATTACCGTATTGCAAATGACGCCATCAGTATTTCGGCAGTTTGGTGCGAATGCGATACGTGATCAGATCTTAAACCACTCGAGTACTCTGAGGTACTTATTAAATTAGATCCTAATGAGAATCACATATCAAGTTAGTCTTGTTTTTAGAGTATTACTTTTGGGCGGTGAACCGTTTCCGTCAACTGCTGAGCTGACTACCTGGATGGAACCAGAGGTGCTGTGCCAGAAGCAAATCTGTAACATCTATGGAATCACGGAAGTTTCGTGCTGGAGTACAATCCACATTCTTAAGTCGCTGCATTCGCGCGTCCCATTGGGAACGCCCATTGATGATCAGACCGTGTTGCGTATTAAACTTTTGCCCGTAGAAAATAATTCAAGCGTTGGCTGTGGTGAACTTTGGCTGGGTAGTGCAACGCGCCGCTGCTATATACCTGAAACTGATGATGTGGATAGCGATGAGAGAAAATATTCTGAAATTTGTTTTCGCGCCACGGGTGACCTGGTGCGACGCCTTCACGACGGTTCCATCGTTTACGAAGATCGTGCCAATGATGTTGTCAAACGTGGCGGTAACCGCATTAGCCTAAGTATGACGTATTAAACAAATATAAGGATATATCATTAATAACTACCTGATTTCAGGTCACATTACACGAAAGATAGAGAATTGCTTGCAGAGCAACGAGCTGGCCATCTGTCTATGGCAGGTGCAGTTGGAAAAGCTCATCTGCTGTATTCGAAGTCTGGAGCTCAAAACAAAGGTGCAACAGAGGGTGCAGACTTTTGACATACTCTCTAAGCTAATGGCTGTCGAACAGCCGGACAGATTCGTTTACCTGCAACACTTTCCGTGCAATGCACATGGCAAGCTGGACAAGAACTTGCTGCTTAAGGAGTCGACGCTATTGTCGCAGCCCGGCCAAGACATACTAAAGAATTTTCTACACGACAGGCTGGAGTGTGTGAACTCGCCAAATGAGAGAGTGGCGATAAAAAAACAACGCTTAGAGACTCAATTGAACTTGCCAAAGATACCCAGCGGCTACGATCTGAGCTTTCGTCAGGCGGGAGGATCGTCATTCCAAGCGATAACGCTATGCCGTGAAATTGGCTTACAAATGTGCATAGACGATGAGCAGCGACATCTTTTCGAACTGCTGTTGGACGAAAACGTACCCCTCCGCGACGTGTTGAGCTATCTGGATAAAGCGAAGCTTGTGGCACACAATACCAAAATAAAACCAGTTGAACCCATTTCGAGTTCTACGGCTAGTTCGAAAGCTACCAGCGGACTTGTCATCAGACGCATCGAAAAGCTGGACATTAACTGTCAGTTCCAATGGAAGGTGAATTTCAGCAAGTGTATTGATTCACCTGTGGCACAATTCGAGGATCGGTATGTGTGCGTGGGAGCCCATTCGAAGCTACTGCGTACCGTCGATGCGATGTCGGGCAAAGAGGTTTGCCAGATCAAGCTGAGTGATCGCATTGAGTGCAAAGTCACGTTTGTTAACAAGCAGCTGGCCATGGTGGGCTGCTACGACGGTTGCCTGTATGGATTCGATCCCTTAGAGGGCACAATTTTATGGTGCGCTGAAATCGGCGGCATGATCAAATCTCAGCCTTTCCTCTCATCAAACGGTGATCGCATTGTGGTCTGCAGCTATGCAGAAGACTATAATGTCATATGCCTATCTATGGACCGGCAGCAGATACTCTGGTGCATGCGCATTGGCAAAAAGGGAATCTTTGCTAGTCCATTGGAGCTGACCAAGCAACAGGCGGTAATTATTTGCACACTTGATGGTCACTATGCACGCGTCTCGCTCGTGAATGGCGCGATGCAGTGGCTGCAGAGGTGTAAGAAACCCTTCTTCTCATCACCCGTGCTGCTGGACTCGAGTGCTGACATATTTGTCTGCGCTGAGGTAGCTGGACGCGTTCACGCCTGCGATGTGAATACTGGAAAGATTGTAAGCTCACTAGAAAAATATTTAATATTGACATATTAAATTATATTTAATCTCTCTTTCAAGCTGGCAACGTATGCAGTGGAAGGCGACATATTCTCTTCGTTGGTGGTGAAGACGATGCCCACACACATGGAACATACTTTCGTGCTCTTTGGATGCATTGATCATCATCTGTACTGCCTGCGATGCAAAACGAGTGCCGGACCGAAGGCGTCCTTGGAGCTACAATGGAGGGTGAATGTGGGCGGCTCAATCTATGCAACACCCACAATATTAACAATTGAGCCAATTCAGAATTTGGTGTTTTGTTGCACCACCGATGGTCAAATCGCGATCACAAATCTGAACACCGGACAGATACAGTTTTGGGATAAGCTGCCCGGCGAATTGTTCTCCGCACCGTGCTACATTAAGAGCCTTAGACGCATTTATTTGGGTTGTCGTGATAATTATTTATATTGTATGGGCATTTAAGAATAACGAAAGATCGTGTAAAAGATCAAGTCCACCAATTGATGGACTCTCCAGGTTGTGCTATAATCCTTTCCTCGAGTTACATCTGTATATATAATCCGATCAATTCGAAAAATACATAAGCATATGTATCTAGATTACAAAGTGTCTTCGTGACTCACATCCTTAAACAAACCAAGGGAATAAAAATAGATCCAGGTCTGTTGTTTTTAAACTCTTTTATTGGATTCGGATGCTGATATTTATGACAATGACTATTATATACAAATGATTCATTAACAAATCTAGCCAAAACGAGAACAGTCTCAAAATGTTTAACTTATTTGGTGGCTCTTAGGCTTGCCCTTAAAACCTCTGCTGCCTTCGCCTTGTTCTGCCGCATTTGCTCCAGATCGCGTTCTCTTTGCGGTATTACCTCCTTGGTGTTGGGTATGCGTGCACATTTGGCTGGCTTCGAGGTGGCCTCTGATGTGGAAGCCATTTCACTAGTATTTGTCTCCGTTTCTTTTGCGCCTTTCCGTTTGACACGTCTTGGACGTGCAGGACGATTCTTATCCTTATCTTCTTCATTCAAGGGAGCTTCCTGGGCTTTCGTTGTCAACGCTGCTGCGTTTCGTGCACGACGAGTTGCCCGTTTTGGTTTCTCCGGCGTCTCCGCATCAATTTTACCGGACATCTTATCAATTGCCGTCTGAACACGTTTGCTGACCATTGGCTGCTGCACTCGAAGCGCACTCTTCGCCGTGAAGTAGTTGCGAATGGAGCCTTGAATCTTCTTCTCGTTGATTTTCTTCATGATCGGCATGAGGATGTCATCGGTCTTGGACGTAGTCCAGCCGAAAAACTTACGTGCAAATTCGCGTATAGACTCCACATCGGGTGAGCCCCAACTGAAAGCGTCGCGGGTCTCATCAACCTTTGGCGTTAAGTATGCTTCCACAACGGACGAACTGGGAAAACCCTCGTGCAGATTTATGTTCTTTAGTTTCTTGCGCAGAGAAATACGTGCCGTACTGCCGACTGGTATGATGGCATTGTGTTGCGACTGCCACCAGTCTCGGAATTTAACTAGTGTGGACAAGACAGATTGATTGGTGAGAACGCTTCCATTGCTGGCGGATGGAGAGCTAGATGTGGATGGGGTAGCAGTATCCAACGTAGACGTTGTAAAAGAAGCCAGTATTTCAAGGGCAGTTACGGCACCAATGCCGTGTATGCCTGCAACATAAAGCAAGACATATTGATTATTATACTCATATTAGGTAAAATAAGTAGCTGGACTCACCTGTAGTATAATCACTACCCACGAGGCAAGCGAGCTGAATAAGTTTGCCGCGATTGCAGTTAAACGTCTGCTCAATTTGCTCCGCTCGAAACTCAAGCACATGCTTATTTTGAGCAAAGAAATTTTTGTAGACAGTCCGACCACCAAAAAGCCAGATATCGCTATCATCCGTTATGGTGCCATTAGTTATCTCCACAGCATTGAGGAAAGCGCATTGGGCTTCAGCTTCCATTGGTGCCACAATATACGGTATGCCAAATAGGCGCAACAGCTCCTGGCAATCGTTGCTCATACGTTGACTAATTGACATACCCATTCGATCTTGCCGATTCCGTTCGGCTTCCAATTCCCTGCGTTCCTTTGCCAAATCAGTTGCCATTTTCTCTAGTTCTTCAGCTGTATTTTGTGATTTCAATGCATTTGCTGCATCCTTAATAAGGTCCTGCAAATGATATATTTATATTTATATTAAAAACAGCCATATCATTTAATTGAATAACATACCTCTGTATTAACTGGCTGAACCTCGTCCGCCTTTTCATTATCCTCAAAAAGTGACTTTGCTGCTTTGCTAGGTTTTTTGCTGGGTGAGACTACATCTGCATCCAACTTCTCTCCAGAGCGTTTGCCTCCCGATTTTGGTGTACGCTTTACAAAGAACGGTTTGCCCACCTTGGGAGTTGTGGGCGGCGTAACATCTCCGTCTTGTTGTTTATCTGGTGTGCGTTTAATCTTGTACGTAGTTTCAAAGTAATCCGTAATTGCTTTGCTCTTGCTTGGCGTTTTATTTGGCGATGTGCTTTTCGTCACCTGTTTAGAGTCGCATAACTCAATGACTTCTTTGGACTCTGGGGGAACTGGCACTTTCGAACTCTCATCGTCTGAGGATAGTTCAATGACCATACTATCGCTTAGTTTAACTGATTCCAATTTAAGGTTTTTAACTTCATCCGTTTGTCGCTTGAGCTCATCAAGTATGGAGCTCAGAGCTGGTGTCGGTTTCTCGACTTCTTCGTTGTCAATCAGTTTTATATTTTCACTTTCTTCAGAATCTTTAGAAACGCTTAAAACTGTTTTTGACTTCTCTTCTGACTCTTCTGACTTTTCATTAATTTTAGGTGCGTTGTCTTCTGAGTCTGAGACTTGTTTTTCGTTGTCCGTTATGACAATTATTTGAGTTAAATCCTGTTTGCCTGTTCTCCCTTCGTCACATTCTTCCTTATTATTGTTTATTGATTCTTTTGCCTCAATAATTCCATCCAACGATTGTTCTTTTGTTTCTTCTATGTGCAATTTAGGAACAGGAACTTCAGAATCCCTAGTGATTGCTGCCTGGGTGCTAAGCTCCTTTAACTCCATTTCATTTTCAAAAAGGTCCGCAAAGAGATCATCTCCTTCATTCAATTGGTCTTTAATATCAAAACAGATTTCGAGACTCTGTTTGCTTTCTGCTGGCATTGCTTTGACCTCAACAACTTCTTCCAAGTCTGAATCAGTATCGCTATCAATGATTTCGACTTGTTCCAATTTGTTTTCATCTGCATCGGGTGCCTTCGTACTCTGTTCAATTGCCATAGAGAGTAGTTTAGCTTCTTCTACTGAATTGTTGGCGATGTCAGCCTTTGTCAACGTATCATTGACATTTGTGTTGTGCAGCAGACGCTCCAGGGACTGTGTATCATTCAGTTGTGTCGATTCCATGATATTTCCCACCTCATCGTCGTTCATGCCACCGTACTCGATCATGTAGGTTCGTGCTGGACCCTTGGCAGCGTGACGCAAGTTCTTGCTTTGTTCGCGATTCAAGCGCAAATCCTGATCAGAATCGTAGTCGTAGTCCTTCTCGTCATATACCTTTGATTGCTCTAGCGATAATGCCAATGCAATTTGTAAATCAGCATCGTATTCTACACCCAGTTCTTTTTTATTTTCATCGTTGAATGCGGGTGGTTTCGTTAACATCACAGCGTTGGCCGAGGTAGATGGCTTCTCCTCATCATGTTCATCGCTTTCTTCCCTAATGGTTTCACATTTTACTTTGACTTTGCTATCCTCCATAGCCATGGACTTCTTTTTCAGATCACGCACCAACAGGAATCGTGTATGCTCATCCGAGCTAATTTGACGCGTACTCTGCTCAATGGCTGTGGGTGTAACGATGCCCTCCTCGCTGAAGAATTCGGATAGCTCTGAATAGGTAAGTGTATGGCCACCCATCTCTTCCACGGCCTGTTCGAGGCTCTCCTGAACGGCACGTCGCTTTAGCAGACGCTTCATTTGGAATGAGCAGAAGTCATCGCTTCGTGCCGGAAGCTCATGAAGGCGACCCCAGGAGGATTGCTTACGCGTCTCCTTTATGTCTGTGAGTATTTCGTGACGCACATCGGCCGGCAGGTTCTTAAAATGCTGACTGCGCACATCGATGCCTTGCAAGCTGGCGTTGTATGAATGCCTTGCAGTTGACTCATCAAAGGAGCTGTCGGACGTGGCACTGGTACTTGCATACTCTTGATCTTGATCATCGTAGTCGCTTTCACTAATTTGAGCTGAGGGTGCTGGCAGTTCCGGCAACTTGAACAGATCGTCTTCATCAGTTTTACTCGCCTTTGCTGCAGCTCCGCGCTTTATGGGTGACTTGAGCAGCATTTCCGCATTTGTGCCCAGCGCCTGTTGTACAACCTTTTCCTTGGCCAGTGATTGCAGCAAGAGTGCCTGAATACGATCAGCCTCATTGCTCAGCTTGCTACGCTGTTGCTGGCGACGAGCCTAAAAATGAATAATAATAATAATGAATAATGAAAACAGTTTAAGGAACCAGTTGCTAGCGATGCAACCAGTGGGACAAACTGACAATTGTATCGCGCTTCAATTGTGGCACGCTGCCATCAAATATGAAAACCGGCCGCACACGATAATAAAGCAATTTGCACAGGCGATGAAACAGCCCCAACAGATGAGCATTGTTCAGTGCGGATCCCTTGCTGTCCTGAAAGCCTTTCACAACCTGATGCAGCCATATCGAAATATCTTTGTACAAGAAGTGTGAAAAATGTTTATTGGGAATTTCACAATCTGGCTTAAGAAGTAAAGTTCTTACCAACAGCCAGCACCTTTCCCTCCAGTGTCTCCACCGGTACCGGTTTGCCACAAGGCTCTATCAGCTTCCACAGACCAGTTACACCCATTTGGCATTTAATTATAAGTAAGCAACATGCAGCTAAGTAAATTTTTTGAATAATCCATGCAAAATGTCTGGCTCGAAGCTAGAGATGCGCGCGTGACGAATTCTATTGAATACGATATGAACACACAGTAGAAATATAAATACAGTGAAACGCAAATTTGACGAGCAGGAAAACCGCGTTTGTTTTCCTGTAGAAATGTTTCTAAACTTGTTTTTATAAAATGCAAGAATGTTTTATTTTCTTAATGTTATTTTTATTTCTTAACTAAACTAAATGATAATAAGAAGAGTATCAAACCTACACATATTGAAGAGCTGAATTGGTTGCTTGACCATTATTTATTGGCTTCTTCATTATCGGCAGCAGCTGCTGCTGCTGAACTGCTACTCGCTGTGGCATCGCCAGCACTGAGATCTTTTTTGCTGTTCGCCTTGCTCTCTTTTTTGTCCTTCACCATCTTTCTGTACACCTCCAAGTCCTGAGTGAGCGATGGAACAAAGCTCTCAAAGTCCAGTTCGTTGAGTGTTTGCAAAATATCCTTGGCCGTAATGGTCCTGTGATTCTGCTTGTGCGCCAATGCCGTCGATGATGAAGTTATAAATATGACAAAAACAGAAGCGGCCTTTGCAATTGCGACACGCGCCTCCTTGCTGACATTGGAGCCATCGGGCAGGGCATCCTTGATCAGACGGGCAATCACTGCGTTTGGCAAATTCAAGTCTTCGATGCGTTCAACCATGTTCAAGTCTATATATTATTTTTATATTTGATGCTGCTGAACTGTAAGTATTTAGCGCAAATGCGTGCGTTGTTATTCTTTCCCGCGTTAAGAACAGATGATTTCGGCAGTGTTGGGTAACTGCAGACGCGTAGTCTAGTGAAAGTGCTGCTTGATTATCGATATATCGGTATTGTATCAACAAACTTCGCCACAAACACAAACATTTTGCGCGTTTTAATTACTTTTGGTAATTTTAAACCGAGAGCTGCATAAATGTGCAAAAGACAGTCAGCAAGTATATGTCAGCTGTTTAATTTTTATCCCAGGTGATACAATACCTGTGGGTGTGCCACCTACAGCAATAACAATAGTGCTCACACGCACATGGAGAATTCGGCGGCGACGCCGACGACGACAACAAATACAACAACAGCGCCAAAGAAACGCAGGCACAGTGAATACCATGATCCCGATTATGGTTTTGACTGCGACAGCTCCGCCACTGACTCCCATGCGGAGAAGCGCGTTAAACAAGAGCCAGAATACACGGAGGATGGTGAGGAGCAGCAGGCTAAGAGAATCACTGTTACCCATGTTGAGAGCGTGGCACAATTAAAACGCATCGAGCAAATTATTCGCGCCGAATTCCAAAAAGAATTGACTTTAAAGGAGCAACAGTTGGGCGAGATCGATGGGAGACTTTCGCAAGCACGGCAGCTCTTGGACAAGCTGCGTTATCATGTGGTCAACGACTACTATAAGAAGCAACAAGTTCCGCTAACAGCTCCCGATGTGTCCCGCATACGATCCAGCGACACATTATTTGGGGATGGGCTTGAAAGTGCCGGAGCGCAGCTGCCCTTGCATCCGGCAATCAAAAAGATTGTGGGCAAACGACCAATTCCCATCCAGCTGCATCTGCCAGAGCGGACAGCTGCCACGTTGGCAAAACAGACGATAAAGCTGCGCAATCCTGCGCATCGACGAGCCGAGCGGCGACGGCAACAGAAGATACGCGAGCAGGGCATTGTTACCGATCACACGCAGGAGACACACAAGGAGCCGGAAGTGGCCGGCACTGAGGAACAACCCTGCACCAGCAGGCAGGCGGCATACAAACAGCAAATGGAACTGGAGGCGTCTGTGCCGGCACTCAATACCTCCCGCTTGAACAATAAGAACAAGTTCCATTTTGTGGTGGGCAACACTTCCAAGTATCTAGGTGGTATGGACTCGGATGTCCAAAATGGTCAGGCGCTTGCTTACAAATGGCTGGTTTACGTACAAGGCAAAAATCTGCCAATGCCACCGGAGACGTACTTGAGAAAGGTGAGTCGTTGTTTATATCTAAGTTGGGTCAATTTAACTGTTTAAATCGTTTTAGGTGCGCTTCCAACTGCATCACTCATATCGACCCAATGATATTGTGGATGTGCATTCGCCTCCCTTCCAGTTGACACGTCGCGGCTGGGGTGAATTCCCTATGCGTATACAGCTTTATTTCCAGGAGCATCTGCAGCAGAAGCCCGTCCAGCTAATGCACACCATTGTGTTAGACAAGACGATGTGCGGCTTGCACACCATGGGTGGCGAGACCACTGTGGAGGTTTGGCTGCGTGCCGATGTTCCTGAGACGACGACAACGACGACGGCCGCGGCGACGACGCCAGCGGAAGTCAAGAAAGAACCGCTAACGGCACCAACACCTGCAATAAAAACATTATCTCCATCGTTGGACAGTTCCAAGCCGCGCACCATTTCCATTACACAAAACAAAGAGGATCTGGATGACAATCTGTTCGCGTGCATAAACAAAATCGAGTTAAGCGATGACATTGAACAAATCGAGCCCACTGTGCTCGTCTCGGAGCAGCTAAAGCTGAGCAGCCCCAAAAAGCAGACACAAACAGTATCCATCGACCATGTACCCGTTACAAGACCCAGTTTTGCAGTCAACGGCGATAACAAAATTCAGCAGCTACGCAACGGACACAACAAGGCGCATGTGAAGAACGTCGTCTTTCAGAAAGCTGGCAAACTCTACATAATTGATCCACTGCAATCGAAGCTGAAACAGGCCGCCAAACAGCAATCGCTGCTCAAGCCGCAGCTCAGTCTGCTCAAGCCGCCAACACAGCAGTTGTCCAAGCGTTGGCATCTTCTCCAGTGCATTCAAAACGATCACGGTTATGCGAATATGAGCAGCCAGGAGGTGCTGCCTGTGCAAGCGCCGCCACTAAGCCAGCGCTTGAGTCTCGAGCAACGCTTTTGCGGCACACAGTTCCAGAGTATGCGAAGTGCTGTGGAGTTTCTGCTGCGCCGCCTGCCACTGACGAGCACGAGCATGGTCAGTCAGTTTGCCTTTGGCAGACATACCCCGGCTGCATTCCAAGCGCAGCCGGCCTTGCGTCAGCGCTTCTTCGAATGCATGCGAGGACGGGCTTTGTTGCGCTGCATGCGGCAACATCTACGACTCCAACACCTGCATGCTAGCGGCAAGGAGCACTTCTGGAGTACTCGCGAGATTGTGGCCTTTGCACGCTTGCACGGTTATACGCCACCCTTAAAGATGCTAACGGTCAGCCGGCAAAGAGCTAACTCAGCGGCATTGCCCTTATCGGCGCGTGTGCAACAGCAACTGAAAGAGGATCCGCAGCCGCAACTAATGGCCTTTTCAACACTTACCTCAAGCTCCCGCCTAAACAGCTGGCTAGCAAAACAGACGGAACGCCTGCCAAGTCGTAAACAAATCGTGAATGACCAACAGCTGGTTGATGTGGTTGGACTGAATCCGCCTAGTTTGAAAAGACAACGGCCACCCAATTTATCCGACCATTCAATAAATCGTCCGTTGCTATATTTACCGCCGCCTGAGAATCTGGATGCGTCCACGCAGCTGGTGCGCGACATGTGCAAAGACGTGGGCATTGTTCTTAATGCAGAAATCGGCGTTCCAGGCGTATCTCAGTCCCTGGCGCTCACAGTACTTGCGCATGTGCTTCAAATGTTCATCGAGAAGTTGGTGCGTCGCTCTGTTGCTTTCAAACTGCAAAAACAACAGCAATCGCCGCATGGAATTGATGCACTGCCTCCGGCGGCAGCCAATGTAGAAGTCACCTTGCTACCCCACGATATCGGGCGTGTAATTGCCAAGAGTGCAGAGCTCGATTTCCTTGGCAATTGTAACCTGGGTGTGGAGTATACGGATTCGCAGTCCTAGTCATTGCCACAGTCGCAGTTGCGATTGTGTATTGAATTTACTCTCCATTTACCATTCGCCTAGTTCAAAATCGTCTGGGATATTAGCTATAGATAGCTAGGTTATCACTAAGTATACTTATGTTATGTATGCAATAAATAAATTATAACTTTTTATATGCCTCATTTTTGCTCTGCTTAACCAATAACGATTTGCTTGATATATTTATATTAATTTATATCTGTAAAAATAGTCAATTAAAGCGGATCATGTCAACAACGTAATTCGACAACCCATTGACATTGTTTATCATCAATGAGTGTAATTGTGACACGGTGGGAAAAGGGTGTCCCTGTGGTTATCGCGATAGGGCTTCAATAAAAAAAGTAAGCAAATGATGTCAATTGATATTATTTTTTAAGTAAATATACATTTATTTGATTCAATGATTTTTAGCGTTTCAACAATGTAAATATTCAGCTAATGTTTGTTTTCTTTTGTTGTTTCTTTAACGTACACAATATTATTGTATCTATAATTGTTCTCTTCCGAACGATTTACATTTAACTAATGTTAATAGTTTAGAACAACTATGTGAATATAATAATTTAATCATTTGTCATTTGTTTAAATTAAAAAAAGTAAAAAAGTCTCTTGCTTATGCAACAAACTAAAGATACACTATATATTTTTTTTTTTCTTTCTTTCTTTTTAGTAATACTTGAAAAAAAGAAACTAAATAAAGTAAATTGGGGTTTCTTATGCATAGGTATATTTCTCATGAGTGTAGAATCACAGCCTTTTCGCGAACATTGAACATTATAGTCCTGTTCTGTTTGAATTGTCCAGTATTTAAAGTTATCATTTATGGTGATATACAGTACATACATATACAAAGTGATAGTGGCTTAAATAATCCATATGCCTTGTACGCAAACATATATATCAATGTGGTATTATTTTAATCAGTTATGTTTTTATGTTTAGGTGCGTCGCAAAAATTAGTATTATACTAGGTTATAGGTGGCTGGCTATATGCACTAAATATGCCTAGGCAATTACGTACATACATTAACTTACTACTTATATACAAATAAATATTCATAAATGACAGCATTCATATATAACTGTTGCAAATCATCGTCTCATTGATGCGTTTCAATATTAAGGCAAACATTTTAACTAAAACGTGCAATTCGGTAGCATGGGAATCTTAGTGATGAGCCCGATATAAACAATGTTCTAACAAATATTACTTAGTGTGCTATAGTCGCTAATTGTTTTACATTCAATTCAAATTTATACTAAGTGTAAATCTACGCTAATTTCAGAAACTAGAGAGCTGGAGTTTGTCAACTAAACATCTACAATTAAACTAATATAAATCGGTGTCGAAAGGCCACATATTTAAACTGAAAGCACATGTGTAAGTATTAGATTTTGAATTATGCTGTTGCGGCTGAAAACGTTGCAGTTTGGCGCTGGATCAGGTAATCGTTGTTATAATCTGATTCTTAGACCCATAATCGGCGATTCTGCAAAAGAATTTGACGTTAAAAGTCAGCAAATGAATAGTTAAGTCTTCTAAAAACTACAAGAAATATGCAATGTATAAATAAAAGGACACAAAATCATAAAAGAAAAACTAATAACAAAATAGTATATTATATGTATGCAGCATGCATAGTTAAAAAATAATTTATAATGATAAAATCATTCAAATTGAACTTGCAGCGGTAACTAGTATTTTGTGCCTTTTACCTATAAATTGATGAGGCTGACGTCGAGCGCGACCACGTTACTAACAAACCCTCACCTCTGCTACGCTCGCGTTTGCTGTTTAAAATGACTTTGGTGCTATCGTCTGGACACATGGATGTGCGCACTGTTGTAAGGACCAGGCTGCAGACAGAGAGACAAAGAAACAGAGAAGCGTTTTGAGAGATACATAGGGAGCTAGTATGGTTAATATTTACCGAGGCAGCACAGCAACCACTGTGGATAGCAGTATGACAAGCCAGTGCACCGCAGAGGCAAAACATTTAAAGATGACCCAATAGGTTGAGGGCAGTCCGAAGCAGTTGACACACATCGAATTGTATACAATGGAGAAGAGATAAAAGGAACCCAAACTTATTACAATTGATATGACATGGAGCACCGTCTGCGAAATAAAGTGAACGTTAGTAAAATTTGGTTTTGGGTGCGCGCACACAAAATCCATACCCAGGAACGTATTTCAATGGCACAGTGCACTAAATTCGCAAACAGACAGCTGGCCGTGATGGTCGTACCAAATTCCCAGATACCCACATCACTTTCCGCATAGGCGCACAGTGCAGCAAAGAATATGACAAGAGATTGATAGAGGGCATCTAGGAGTATCAGCCAAAAGTCATGTGGCCTGTACACCATACCCAAGCGACCCTGAAATGTATGAAATGGTTATAACAAGATTTCGTTGTGTCTATATCTAACTTGCTTACATTTTTGTAGAGATATGGATTTTTTAATAGCAAGTCCTCCGGCACTCGATTATCGTAGACACCAATCGCCAGGGGCGGCAGTGAAGTGAATAGCAAGTTGTAAAGCATTAGATACATTTGGTCCATCATCACAGAACCGGAGAAGCCACAGTATAATTGATACCAGAATATCAGAAAAACAAATGCCTGCAAGCACAGATAAAGTTGCTAATTTTATATTGTAGCTGGTTATGTGGAAATATGTGCATACCGCATTCTTATAGAAGAAGTATAAAATCATGCGCGCCAGTCGATCATAGCACCAATAGCCGTGGGAGAGCAGCAGCCGCTCCAGGTACCGAAAACGTGAGAGTGTAAAATCGGCGGCCATGACTGCTTGCATGCCTTCTTGGCCAGAGATGCCCACGCCGACATCAGCCATTTGTATCATGGACACATCGTTGGCCCCATCGCCAATGGCCAGCGTGCGCAGATTGAGTTCCTCCTTGACCACTTTGACCAGGTAGGCCTTTTGCAGTGGCGTCGAACGGCAGCAGAGCACCGAAGCACACGCTTTGGCCAGCTTAAGAAACGTCGGCACCAATTTTGACCTGGAAGAAGACAGCTGTTTAGATATGGAATCATGTGGCGTGTGTGAATTGACGCACTTGGGATCCAAAATGAAGGTAAGCGTTTTTCCGTCCACAACCAGAGCGCGAGGTTTGCTGCGCGGCATTAGACAGTAGCCAACGGAGTTTGTCGCTTTGGCATTCCTCATTTCCGTCAAATAGAAATTAATGGCCGTTTCCGCAGCATCCCGAGATCGAGCGGTTAGCCTGAAGTTTCATAAAAACCAAATCATAAGTGGAAGGTCCTGAATAAGACAATTCTTGGATCACTCACTTGATTAGCTCCATTTGCTGTGTGAAGAGTTTGGCCGAGTAGGCAATGTTGATGGCCGTCTCCGGCTTGTCGCCAGTTAGGACCCATATGGAAATGCCCGCTGCGAGTAGCGATGCTATCGTCTCAGGCACACCATCCTGCAAGCGATCCTCAATGCCTGTGGCGCCCAACAGTGTCAGATTGCTTTCCAGCTTCGCGAATGAGTCGCGCAGCCGTCGCTCGCGATTCTCGTGCGACATTTCAATATCCTGGTGATGCGCCCACCAGTCCGTATAGTCACTAGCATTTAAGGTACGCTTTGCCATCACCAGAATCCGAAGACCTTCTCGTGCATAGCGATCCAATTGCTGTTGCGTTTGCTCACGGAGCAAACCTAAAAAAATTCGATACGGAAAACAGTTAAGTATGATTGATGTACCCTGTACGGTATGCGCTGCTGCATGTTTGCTCTGATTGCTATACTCACCTTCAGGGCTGTTTTGCGGGCACGGCGCCAACACGGGCATAATGGAAGTGTCGGCTCCCTTGGTGTAAAGGATAATCTCTTGGGTGCCCGTTTGACGGACAACAATCGACATACTCTTGCGGCTTGAATCGAAAGGCAGTATTTTGAGTATCTCATATTCAACGGTGGCGCCCGCCGTTGGCATGCCAACTAGGATGTGATTTGGGCTGCGATTAAGTAGACAACAATCGTAGCTATATGCGGCATTGACAAGCGCCAGCTCATCGGGACTCTCTGCCTCATAGAGAGGACGGCCGTCAGCGGTTCTGTATATAGTTTGCGTCTTCGTTTGGCTGTGAAAAAATTGAGAGTTAACAACTGTTGTGGAATCAGCATCAGTGTTTATGGAGCACACTTACTTGATCTTCAAGCGCTTGCCTTGCGTTTTGGCATTGAGAAATGTGGCTATGCTGGTGATCTTGGAGTTGATGACAGCCTTGGCGCGACCCGTGGGTGAAATGCTATTGGACAGCGCCTTGTTTTTCATAGGCGGCGATGGCGACTCCGATCCAGGTGTCGACTCTGGCGAACTGCTGATCGGTGAGAGCGTCGGCTGATGGCTCTGTGCGGGCAATGCAAACAGTAAATTGGGTGGCGGTGACGGAGTCACCGAACGCGACTCGGGTAGTCGCGAATAACGATCTGCCAACGCTCCTGGTCCTGGCTGCGGTGTCCCATTCATAATAGTTGTGGATGTCGTTGTGGTCGTTGTGCTCACCAGATTGCCACGCTGCCTGACATGCTTCAGGGTTGAGGGTGAGGGACCCACCGTGGCCGGACTGTTCGCGCTCTGTTGCAACTCAATGATGCCGCTGGCATTCATCAGATCCCGATGCGGCGCCGCACTCACAATGACCGTGTTGCAGATGGCCAACACAACCAGGAATTCCTGGATACACTGTGCATGGGGCGTGAGATAGGCACCAACGCCCACCCCAGCCAACTGCTGCATATCATCCTGCAGCGCCTCGTTAGGCAGCAGCGGCGGCGCTGGCGCTCCTGGCTTTGCATACAATTTCTCCAGCTCCGATGGCGGATGATTATAGTCAGCACCGTTGACAACGCAGCGGCGAAAGATCATTTTGTTTTCGGTCAGAGTGCCGGTCTTATCCGAAAAAATGTGCTGTATCTGGCCCAGTTCCTCAGTGATGTTCATCGCCCTGCATTCCGTCTGCTTGTTGGTGTCCGCATCGTACAGATCGATGTTGTTGTGTATGTGGAACACCTGCAGTATCTTACACAGCTCAATGGTCACGTACAGGGAGAGCGGTATCATCACTTGCAGTATAATGATGTATGTCCAGAATGTGATGGTGCCGTCTAAGGCAGGATTAACCTCGAATGGCAAATAGGGCACGGGGAAGTTAACAAAGGAGCCCAGCCACATTGTGCAGCCGATGGCGCCAACAACACAAAGGATCAACAATATTATCACACACCTGCAACGCAACATAAACACATATTTAATGAGTAAGTTAGGCCAGTTTACTCGGTAATCAATAACAACCGGAATTTAAATTCTATACACGAAATATGCACAATTCATCTAAATGAAAAGTGATCTTAACATGCTCAAAAAATACTACTTTCAATTAAAAGAAATTTGTGTTGATGACGACCCGTCATAGATTATTATATCGCAATTAGGCAACACGCACATAGATAAGAATGGTTATTTTAATTTTATTTTAAATAGATAAATGTCAACATATTGTTGTCCATTCATATATTTTTCATTATTGACTCTCAGTAGATATTTAATCAGAGCACTCCGATTATGTGCAAGTATATTTAGACTCTGCCCCGAAGGGGAAAACCGCATATACATACATATATTGTATGTACATAATAAATTAAAATTTTGACACTTTAAAGATTATACAATTTTTATTACTCCCTTGAGCAGGGTTTGCAACGACTTGAAGGAGACGAATCCGCCTCCATAAAGTATTTCTAGATTAGCATCTGCTTCTATGTTTTTATATAGTCTACGCCTATTGTGAACCCTCAACTCAACACAGGTGTCTTAACAGAGATTCTTTCTGATACATAAGCCAATAGACAAATGTGAAATATTCAGCTAATGGCCAGAAAACTATTTGTAATCTTCGGCACATGGCTAAAGATAACCGTTCTTTCTGCTATTGTTCAATTGATGGGTGTATTTTTTAGTCGCTGCTACATACCATATCACATCAATATTCATTTGCTGTTCCACCTGGGAGCGTTTGTACCTTGGACCACTATTATTTAGCATGGACTTCGTTTCATGTCCGGCATAGACAACAATGCCCTCAATGTAGTCCGTATTCTATAAGAAATGAGAAGTGCTTAAGTCATTCTTCTTATCGTATGTGGGGTGGTATGTGGGTATGTGGATTCTTACCTTCAGTCTGCTCTCTCTTAACAAAAGGCACTCGGTCGAAATGGGTACACGCTCCCCAGTTGGATGTATTAAGGCCCCATGGAATCTATACAGCTTTGTTGTTGGCGCATCTGCCTCAACGAAGCTCGTAAACTTGCTGGGCACAAATATGTTCTGCATTTCGGCGAAGCCACGTACAACCTGCAAATGAAATATTAACAATGAAATTCCACAACTCTCACGTATTCCCATGATAAACACAGCTGCAGCCTGCGTTTGCTGGCACACATGTATCACACACATTGTACAAACATACCTCGCGACGCTTCAGATTTGTTTCGCCGTCCAAGTCACAGGTGTCAATGTAGCAGACTCCGTGGGGATCGCTGGTTCGCAACAAGAGAATATCCGCCGGCACCGTCTCGTTGTTGGACAAATGGACAATATCCCCGACACGCATATCTTGCCATTTTATTCTCTTATAGCGCTCCGTCTCACTGCCGGGAGTAAAAAAAAAACAATGGTCACGGATTATTAAATGTGCAGAGCTAAAATCGTTAGAATATATCAAGTTTTTAACTCAAAATGTTACCAAAACCATTTTCATATTTCTTTCCTGTAATCAACATAGCTTAAACTTATCATATTATTTATTATTTTGCTTCTGCCTAATCAATATAGTTATAATTAATCATATTCCAAATAATCAAATCATGCGGGCGGTTTACTTTTAAACTGTAAAAGACCTCTAAAAAAAAAGTGTCACGTGCAGAGTTTAAATATAATAATAATTTAACAAGTCTAGATAATAAATTTATGAATGGCCATCTTCAGTTTTGTCAGAACATCAGCACTAAGTATCATCATTATGAAGTGTAATTGATATAATAGATTAGATTAATAGAAAAGAAAAAAACTTTCATCATTGTGAACAGTTAAATATTATCGCTTAATCACATTCACTTACAAAATTATAGTTGATAAGTGAAGCAATTCCATAATACAGTTGGTTCTACCATGAATGCGACCATGCGAGATTGGCAATCGAACCAATTTCACGAAAAATGTCAAATAACTAATGACGTAGGTGGAGAGCTTTTCGTTTATTTGAATTGGATTGCAGAGTGTTCATTATGTGGAATTAATTGGAGTGTCCATAAATCAGCTGTCAACTATGCATATTATCATAGTTTCACGCAGGACAATTTGCATGCTATACCAACCTTTAATAAAAATATGACAGAAGGAGGAAGTCGGAAAGTCCGCTGTCCACCGGAGTGATAGACATTTGTGCAAACAGACTCAAGGTGAGCCCCGTTAGAGCTGGCCTGAACTGAAGTAGTTAGCAAAGTAATAACACAATTGGTTAAATAGTGCGCCAACCGCAACGCCAACGTTGATGGCCAAGGACAACGGATCGGCTGCCTGGCTGCTGACATTGGGCCTGGCCCAAAAGCTCTCGGATGGCGTCATTGCTGTCATGGCTGTCATTTTTGTTGCCGCTGCTGCTACTTAGATATTTATGAAAGAATCCACGGTGGGACGACAGGGGTAATTTTCTTTTTTAATTTTCACTTTCCAGCACTTTCTCGCTCACTGCGCAAAAAAAAAAGGAAAAAAACGACAACAAAAACAAAATGTAATTGTCTGGGCAGACATGGGTTTGCGTGTTGAGGACAACTCCGATCGCATCCAGACTGGGCTGCCTGCCTGCTGAAGGGCTTTTTGCATTGTTCGTGACAGACATGTCCTTGCATTGCTTGATTTCAGATTTGCCGTTGTTGTTGTAACAATGACTAACCTTAAAATTTCCGACGTTAACGTTAACAGCACCTACGGGCCAAAAAGGTGGATATGCGTCCGATTCTGGGAGTGAAAGTCTTTTGCTATAATTTTAATTGGGTCATTAGCGAGATTGCATATTCTAACACAATTTACATGGGGGCACTCCAGTGACAACAACAACCGTAACAACAATAAACAAACAAGTAAACTCTAATTACATGAACCCGCATATTTGTGTTTCCATTTACTGTTGTTTATTTGTCGTCGAGTTGCCTGGTTGCAATTCGCTAATTGACATTTCGCTGGAAGTGACGTAGATCCGTTGAGAGACTTAACTATAACATTATCATCATTATTTTGGTTTTGCTCTTAACAGTTATTATTTTTGACATTTGGCTGATTTTATTTAGCAATGACATGGGATCCACGTCGCGGACCTACCCGATAAGATATTATATTGTGCTTGGTTTCTCAAGAACTCTACTATTTATTTCACAAAGATCAACGACAACACTTTGATAAGCTTATTTATTATTTTAGTATTTATTGATAACCACGTAGCTGATTGCAACAAAGCAGTAGGCATACGCTAAATTAATAAGGTAATTCCGTTAACAATAAAGAATAAACTCATTCAAACAATTGCTAAAGTCGGGAACATTTTATATGTGAATCAAATAATTCAGTTATCACCATTATAAGTCAAATAATTAAACATCGAAGCAAACGGAAGTGTAGCTCTTTAAAGCTTAAAATTCACGTCATATGACTCAGAATATAATTTCATTGCTTCAGGGCAAATTGTGAAAAAAAAGCTAAATTGTTATCGCTAATAATATTGAAAATTAAATTCGTAATACCCACAGAAAAATATATTGAACATTTCTCAGATTCAGATGGGCGTTAACCTTTATATATATGTCTAATGCTATGTGTAGTCGATTTTATTATTTGCAATTTGTTTTCCTTAGATAAGAATTTCAGATATTTTATAAGATCAATAAAAATGCTTTTAAAATTTATAAAGATAACGTAAAAAGTACGTAAAACAATAGGAAACCATTAGGTTATCGAATAAAAATTAATAAGATAAGGTTTTTAAAACAGCATACAACAATATTTGAATAGTGTTTGCCAAACTCTTTGGGTTATTTCCATTCCCATGCCATATGGCCCTACAGATAACTTTCCTTTCAGCTCTGATTTTGTTGGTTTTTGTTTTTATTGTGAATCACTCAAACTTCAATTAACATATCCCGCATGAGTGTTTCACTTTCACAACAGATTTAGGTTATTCACTCAGCTATTATAGACCTTGAATTCGGGGCCAGGTTGCTGGGTCTTGGCATGAAAGTGACAACCAACTAAAGAGGGGCTGTTTAGCGGCTTTTGTTATAAACATTTCGTCGCAATTAAAGCGCGTGACAAACACTTCAACAAGTCTTGAGACGTTTAACAAAACTATTCACTAAATAGGAGTAGAAAACCTAAACATACAAACACATTCTGTAAGTCTGCCAAAAAATTTCTGTTGCTTTTATTGCATGTCATCTAATTGGCTTAAAGGTGCCGCTAGACACCAAATTTGTTTAACGTTGGCAGGCAAATTAGACGCACTGGGGGACTGCCTCGATTTATTGGTAACCTAACTCGATGATGAGCCACGCTGATTGCTGTTTGTATTATTGCAGAACAAACGCAGAACTTGACTTAAAATCGAAACGCACGCAAGGCGCCCTGGTGCCCCTCCACTTCCCCACTCTAGCAACTGCTAACTTGTTATCTAGGCCTAAAGTGAATGTAGGCCGCGTAAGCAGCAGCACAAGACTTTTCATTATTATTTTTGTTTTTATTATGGCTAGCAGAGTGACTGGCACAAGCTGTCTTCGTTGATAAGACCTTTCCTGTAACTGAATTTCATTTTGAACGCTTGTTTAGTTTTGCCTTGTTTGGTGGCATGATGGCTACAAGCATCGTGTTGGTTGCATCAATCTATTTTGTCGACGTGGACACGCCCATTTTCCGGAGCTTGTTACCAATAATAAGAATAATAATGTGTTATGTTTCCAACACCAAAAATAAATTTATGAAAATTACACACTGCGATCAGTAACTTATTTGAGCCGCATTTTCATATGATTTTCGTTTCAATTTAATGTTGGAGCTGGTATTAAAACAAGTTTAAAGGTTTCTTAACGAATACTTTAAAATAAATTAAGCTCAATGAAAATGAATGCCGAAAACCAATAGAATTTGTTGCGTTAATTGGTTTGTATTTATTTAAGTTTATTTGCTTGACCAAATAAAGCTTTGTAAATGTTTTTTTTTTTTCGCAAGCAATCAGTAGGAATGCTTTGGCCGAGAGTTCTAGACTTAAAGCTGATGTAACCAGTTCTTAAGTCCACAATCTCAGAAGCACACACAAACGCTTATATATTTGTTTTAAAATTTTTGAGTAGCAGTAAAAGTTTCAACTCTGGCTTATAAAACTCATTAAACTATTACAATTCTTTGCCGAGTCGATGTGTATTAAGAAAGAACTTTATCTTAGCCAGGAAACTCATCATATGACCGGATATATAAAGTGTTTACCGACTTAATTCAAGAAAATATTGTAAATGTCTTACATAAGGTTATCAAAGTCTTTGCTGGCCATATATAAATATATGTCTATAGTGTTAGTCATATTACAAAGTTTGAAAAAGTTATTGCTAAATAAAAAACTTACTTTAACTTTAATAAAAAACATAATAAAAGTATATAGAAAATTTGTTGTTGATTGTGTGTCTCGCCTTATTACGAGTTTTAAAAAATTATTGCTGAGTAATGTTTGTGTATAAAAAATTCACTTTATCTTATCGGCTTGCACACATCATAAAATCAGTTATATTTTTAAGATATATAACAATTTGTGCATAACAAAAATACTTGCCAGAAAACGCATTATTTAAATAACTTGTTTCCATACTCAGTGCTCAGTGCTCACAAAGTAAATTTCGATTTCCATTCAATGGTGATTGATTAATTTCTGTTCCTCAACTTGTCGAATTAAATGCTTAGGCCAAAGAAAATGCATACCAGAACTTGGCTAAAGCGTTGAGGAAACTGCTGAGCGTCACGCAGACCTTCCACATAATTGTGGACTCAGTGTTTATATATGTTACTCCCTCCCCTTCCATGAAAATGTGTGTGGATGTGGGCCAAAGTGGGTCATGGGGGTGTTGTTATTCCTACGTTTGTTACGAGCTGCGAGGACGCCATGGAAATGCACGCAGGCAATTTACTTAAAGTTCATTCGACGTGGTCAGAAGTAAGCACATGCGCATGCCTCATTGCCCAAGTCAATAAAACACTCATAAGTAAGTCGGTACATACACGCACACACACACACACACACACACACACACACACACACACACACACACACACACGCACACATACACTTAAATATATGCTCCATCATTAAAAGCAGCCAAAGTAAATGTATCGACGGATTGTGCCTAGGACCTGGGCTAAACTCCTTGGCTAGACAACTGACCAGCCCAAGTTCTACTGGGTATTAAAACATTTAATAGGAAATAGGAATATCAAGCCAAGTCCAGATACAATCAGCAGATAGCGCTGGTACACCAAAGCTAGGCAGTCCCTATGTTAGATTGTCCAAGTTTATTAGTTTGTAGTGAATTAGGACATGTTTTATGGGGCATATTTGTGCAGTCCACCAGGCGCCAAGTGGGTTGATCGACTCCGCAGATTAGACAATTAAGACAATGTCAACCGAACTCTTAACATATTCAGTTCAAGTTCAGAATGACTATTCGAACATTGATGACTACAATTATGTGACTATGATTGATTGCTTAGACTGTAATTTTGTAATTCCCATTTACCTAAATGTATTATAAATGATGCCTCACTAGACACTCATCATAATAATGCACCATTTGTTTTGCTACAATTACGAATCATTTAAACAAAATTCAGAATATGCTGCAATCGCATTCGATTGAAATATAGTAATTCTAATTAACTTAAATTTAATAAGTCATATTTACAAATGTATAAATGATGTCTGACTACACACATTCATCAAAACAGTGCACCATTTGTTATGCAACATTCAATAATCATTTTCAGAAATAGTTTTTATTATTTTATTTAATGCATACTCCTCTTCTGTTGACCACCTGCAACAATCTCATTTAAAGCTAACGATAGTACATTTCCTTGCTTTGCGAGCCATTAAATGCACGTTGACTATAAACACAACTGGCATTTGTTATAAATTTTTAAGTTGTGCTTGGACAACAAAGTTGAACAATGTATTCCATTGCGTTGCTTCATTAACTTGGCCAACAGCGAGCGCACGCGAATCAATCATGTAAACGCCATTAGAGCACTGAGCATTTGGGCGTTGGGCAGTTCTACGGTTTGGAGTTCACTAGAGTATATCAGCAAACTGCCGTTAGACCCACAACCATATCACAGTCTCCACCCACGCGCTCAAGTCGAAAATGAAAAGACAATTTTGCTCTGTAATTATCTCTATGCACGCAATGTGGAAGTTTTCCATTGGATGAGGACAAAATCATAGAGCAGAGAGGAGAGCTGCAGGGACAGAGCATGCACACATATGGAGACAATTGTTGGGCGCTTCAATTCGCTCGATTGCGCGCCCATAATTAATAATTAATAATAAACGACAGTATTCCATCCCAAGCGGTCAGCGTTTGATTTGTCGTTGCTGCTCAAGCAAGGGAATGTTGCCACAGTTCGTGGCATACAGAAAAGCGAAACTTATATGCAATTACCACAACGGCAACAATCATAAACATTTATAATAACACCAGCCAGCAGCAACTATACACACTAAGTAAGGTCAATTATTGGGAAAGGCCAACAAAGTTGCTGTTTTTGTTTTTGTTTTTGTTGCTTTGTTTGTTCATTTCTTTCTCTGGTTGTAATGAGTGTAGGTCCAATGCTTTATTTCTTATTAGTGGGTCTCTAGAGCTATGCGCTTGTTGTACCCACATCCAAACCCAGTTCCATGCTCCAACCTTGACCCGCACTTGTCGATTTGACCCCCACCTGAGCACCCGACTGCCTTTTCACTTCGTGTGTGGAAATTCCATGGCTAAATCTCGAACGAACTCTTTGCTTTTGTGGAGTTGTAGGTGCTTTTATAAAATACTTCTTCAATACACTCCCCCAATTGTTGTTCATTTGTACATTTTGATTTTATCTATCGAATTTGACATCAATTTGCACTCTTGTTCAGTTTTTAGTTAAATGTTTGTCAACGAAACGAAAGTAGAAGACGTCAAATACCCTGTATCCAAGTGGAGTGTTTCGAAAATGGATAAATGAATCAACGAACTTATTTCACATATAAAATATGTTTGGGTTTTTCCGAATAGATTTTATATGAAATTGAATTTTGTGTTCTACGATAATTTTTTGCTCAACTACTACGTGCCACGGCTCAAATAGAAAATATACGTACTTATGCCACATCACTGGAAATATTTAAATTACATAAATACATAGAATGAACAACGACATTCTTTGTTCAAGTGAGTTCAATCAGTGGTCAAAGCAAACAATTAGTGTCATTCAAATGCTGAGAAATATGCATAAGTTATTATGAGGTCGGGGAATAACCAACTATAAGTGGAAAAGATCTTTTAAATCGATTTGGAATTGCATAACCCTATACACATGTGTAGTGTTATATATATATATATATATATATATATATATATGTATAGCAATATATATATTCTCTGTGCTTAACGTGTTCTTCAGTTTTCAAGGCGGTCAGTAAATATTATCACAGCTGTTGCGAGCACACCACAAAACTGTCTGAAGTGTGTGAAATATTAGTTGATAAGGCGGCACACACTATCAGACCGAGGTGGCATTTGAAGACCCTGTCTGTCAGAAGAACGCGTTTTCTATTTGCCACACGCAAGCTCTTTAATTATCTCGAATCTAAGTCGTTTGGGGCTCAATATGTCTGTGGCAGCTTCCAAGTTGTGCGAGTACAAGCGAGTGTGATTAATTTGGCCCACAGTGATAATGTTGTCGGCTTTGTTAACATGACCCATCAGACAGCCGGCTCTGGCTCTGGCTCCAGCTCCGACTGTGCAACTAATGCCGCCACAGCTGGCACAGGGAGACGCAACAGAGTGCCGCCAGCTGAGTTGCGCTGACATCACAGCGGCATGTTTTAGCTCCGTCAGCAAGTTAGAGCCGCCGTCAGCATTCGGGCTGATGCTGATCTGAAGCTGCCCGTTGGCGATTCTTGGTAGACAACGTTGTCTGGGGGCGACACGGCCAGCAAAGCTGTTCGCCAACCGGTTTGTTCAACAGCGACGAAGCGACAGCAAAATGAGAAATAAAACTCGTTTCTCAATTGCTTAGTTGCTATATTCAAGCGTTTTCAATGTCATCTGTTTGGCTTTTGTGTGAACCGGTATGGTCCGGCCAGGGCAGACAGGCCTTTTACCAGCATCATCTACACTTGGAAAAACCAGAATGTTTTTTTTAGAACTGGGAATTTGGACACCTAACCCCTAAACCCTGATCCGAAATACCTGAAAATAGCCATCTACATTTAACTTTATTACTTTAATTCACTTTACTTTATTATACCTTATTATCACTTGTAGAGGGTATTAAAATAATATTTTAAGTATATTTATTGAAGTATATTTAACACTAGATTGGTTTAACTTGTTATTCTTCAATCTCGTTGTATTTGCACCAATCTTTAGCTATCTGTAAATACACATTTTCCCCGGTGTATTTATTAACCCAAATGTGAGCGACATAAAATCCTCCTGCAAACCGTTCTAACATATTGCTAAAGTGGCATATGTGTATATAGGCACATATAGGCACATTTATTATAAATATATACATAAACTATCATCATAAACTATCATCATAATATTCTATATATATATATATATATATTCAAGCACACACCACATTTGATAACTATATTTTTTTCGCTTTCTGGCTTTTTCGCTTGTTTGTTTTCAAGGTTAGGTTGGGTGGGTTTTGCGGTGTTTTTGGTGCTTTTCGTGGCCATCTCGGTGCATGTGGACCCACAACCTTGAACCCATGTCGTTTTATGTGCCATTCCGGCAGTCTAAAGCGCTTAGATGGTGTGAATTCTCCCTTTTTTAACGCTGTCTAGGATTAGAATATTTAAATGCGCCAAGGACAGAGATGTGTCTGGGATAGATGACAGCTGTCAAGAGCCATAACATTTAAATGCCAGTGTAATAAGTTATGGTCAAAAGTTCTGCAGTATATATATATATATAAAAGTTTAATAAGACAAGCAGCGTATTTTATTATAAACAACCATGAACTAGCCCCCACTCAAAAAATAAAATAAATAAATAAACTAAAATAAATTCTGTGAGAATTTAGAATATGTTTGTTCAAGTTTGATTTCTTACAAGTGAAAAGGTATCTTGGCACAACATTTTCAGAGGGGCTTGTCGTGGCTTTCATCTCATAAAAAATATGTAATATATAATTATTGTTTATTTCAATATTATTATTGTTTAGAGCCAGCAAAAAAAAGCATATTTTAAATAGATAGAAAATGTATATTTTCCGAAATTTTCAGAATTTGCTTGTGCTTATGTAAAAATTAATGAAATTAAAAGCTGTAAAAATCGGGCGTCTGACGCACCTAATCTGTATTAATAAACAATACAATTATTTCGGCATGTTCCATTTTTGTTTACAATTTCTGTTTAATTGTTGAATTGCAACAACTGTTTCGAATTGGGAATGGCAACAATTGTGTTATATATAAAATTGAAAATGCAATACTTTGTTCGGCGCCAATAGCAACAAACCGATGCCGCACTTTAAAATCGAGAATTTTATGAACCAACCACGGGTTTTTCCCATATGCCATATAAAATGCAACAATCTGGTCAGAGAACAAACAATTAAATTGATCTGTTGCGAGGCATGTGTTTAATATGCACACACATAAATATAAATATAGATATATATTGCAATTTCCATAACTCATTCCAAGCCTTGCTGGCATATTGATAGCAACAGCAACAATATGTATGCCGTGTGATTACGTCAAGACCTGCAGCACTTGCCACATTTAAAACAAACACCCCAACAACAACTACAAAACTCGATTGAAGCTCGTGGCATCACTAAATCACTCGTGAATAACTAAAAAAAAAACAAACAAGTTTTTATTGATTGCATATTTTTGCATTGGAATTTATTTCAATTATATTGATATTGTCGTGACTTAAATGTTCTGGGTCTATTTTATAAATACAATAAAAATAATTAGAGCTGCTCTGAGCTCGATTTCAGTTTTGGCATTTTCAGGAAGTTCGACGTGGAGAAAATTGTGGTTTCAAGTTCGTTAATGTAAGACTGAAATATTCTTTTGATTTTAAAAACATGTTAAATCCCGTTATTAACAACTTTTTTTATGGTATTAATAATTTTGGAATCATTTTTTTAGGGTTTGGCATTTCAAGAGTCCGACTTTGTGTGTCTTGTAATGATTTTTGTAAAAAGTGTGCGCTTTAAACTGAATAATAAGCAGCAAATCTAAATGGACTAACTTGTGCTATCCTATCACTATATATACTATGCATTATTTATGAAATATAAACAGACTACACATTACAATTGTTATCTTAGACCAAACATAACAATTGCAACAATTTTCTCGATGTATGACCTATCTTAAAAGGTTCAATGTGCCCAAGAAACATACTAAGCACTCTCGTCACTTTTCTTTGGCTTCCTCTGCCTTTTGCCTAAACTAATTTAGCACATGATTCCTCATTGTTGTGGAAATGGCAAATATACACAGACATTTCGAATTCATTTGCAAACCAAAATGTTCAATTATCATATTTAATTGGAATTTGCTACGCAACCGCAGAATGTTGAACGTCTACAGTCCAATTGACAATTAGCACCGTTAATTGATTTTCAGAGGTGTGTGATTTTATTTAGTAGCCTATAAACATGGCTGATGCAAGTTTTGGTATAGTTTACACTGTTTCCTCCCACACACTTAAATGCATTTGCTAAAAAGAACCCCCTCTCGTAGTCGCAAGTTGAACAGCTTGCCAAGTCATTTGTCAACAACAAACATGACCACAAGAAATTCACAATCGCATTTACACACACACATGATACAGTGACTCATGTAAATGATCAACATTGCAAAGCACATGGTCATGAATTCGATGAGGGCAGTGTGTTCAGTGTTCAGTGTTCAGTTCAGGGCAAAACTGAAATTGGAAGAGCGTGAGATGGTCAGGGCCGTGTTAAATTTGGACGCTGGTCTCTGAATAGCCCTCAGGTAGGCGTGCGAAATATTAATGGGCATGTTGCTTGTTTGCTGCCACACGAAAATCAGTAAGAGCTCACAGTCACCAGGTGTGCCCACACATATACACGCACACACACACACACACACATACATGCGTACGCGTCTCATTTGCATGTTACTGTTCAGTCGCGGATTGCAGCAACAGATTCAAGTCACGGAAGTCATGAGGAACAACGGTACACGGTATACCTCAGGTACAGTGAAAATAACTCAATTGTAGAGCAAAGAGCGCTTTTTAAATGCAGCTAAATTTGACTGACTTTTAAAACGAATTCATTTAAAGTCAGTCATTTTGAAATGCAGTCTTTTAACCCCCCCACAATTGGTATACAAAACATTTTGCAACTGACTTAAGCTACTCTTTGTTAGTTTTTAAACATTTTTTTTTTTTAATGTTTCTTTGTTTGTTTACACAAATAGAAACTTCTCAGACAGGCGACCCAATTAACAATCCACTTAACAATAATTTTATAAGTCATTGTGCCACTGTGCGAAACTCGCATGTACATTAAACAATGAAGTACATAAAAATTTATAAAGAACGAAGACTATATACCCTTGTATGTATATTGAGAAAACTATATAATATCATAAACTATATGTTTATGATCAGTAATGCAATCCAGCCAGCATCCCTATTTAATGTATATATCAACAAGAACACAATGACAAATACAAATTTAGTCTGTCGAATTTAAAATATAAATATATACATCCAGAAGATATATAATATATCTAGGGAAACACATGATTATATAAAATGGAATTTTATATATTGGAAATTATGATGACAAATTTTTTCAACAGCATATATTCTTTATATACGTAGCAAGAAAAGTGCAATGCCCTCGACGAAGCGTATAAAAATAACTAAGGCTTCTGACAAGTTGTGCAAAACAAAATAGGAAAATGCAAATCTAATTGCCAACAACAATGCCTAAGTTCATTGGTCAGCCGACAAGACCACAAAACAAAAGGAAAAACAATAAAAGCAACAGCAGCTGATTGCTTAAAGGTTTAGCAGCAGACTGGGAGCCAACTTCACAGTTGCAATCATTGCTGATAACAGCCAGTTAAGGGGAAAGGGGAATAAGGGGGGGGGGGGGAGTGGGGCGGGCCAAGCAGCAGCTGTGCCTGCAATGCAAGTGAGTAAGTAAATTGTCACTGGGCTGGGAAAGTTGACGCGTGCAGGCAGCAAATAAACAAACGGAACACTTCAGACAGCCAGCAGCAGCAGCAGCGACGACCGCAGACGTCGACGTCGACGACGACGCTTAAATGTAGGACAGCCAAGCCGCAGACGCAAGGTAAAAGAAGAAGCATCAGCGATGGGCAGAGGCAGAAGCAGAAGAAGCAGTCACTTTGAGGGAAAGTTTAGCAATTTAGTTGGCTTATTTTGATTTAGCTGCGGTTGTCGTTTTTTGTTGTTGTCGCTTGCTGCGCGGTTTTTTTCTGTTTTTCTGTTTATCGATTTGTAGATCGAGCATAAAAATAATCGCTATCGATGACTTTGCATTAAGCCAAGGCTCTGAGCTCGACAATGTGTTTATCTGGCCACATTTCTTCAATGTTTTGCTTTGGTTTAGATTTGGCAAGGGAAAGTTTTTGGCCGCGAATTTGGCAAATTGCGTTAAGCATAAAAGGTAATAGATGATGTGAGAAAACAAATAAGGTAGGTGAACATTTAGCGAAGTTTGCTAGTTTGGTCGAGACGAGTTGGAGACTTGCTTATGAAAAGATTAAACAGATGATTAAAATCCACCAGAGAAAATCACATTAGATGCGAAAGACTTTAAACTTTAATCACAAATATCTATATTAAGCAAAAACATTAATTACAATTTTAGAAAAATGATATAGCTGGGGATTATAATTAGAAACATTGAGGATTTAAAAACCAAACTAAACCAAACAAATTATTTTTTTCGTTGACATAAAAGCTATATTTGGTCAGTAACTATTCTTTATAAATGATAAATAAAATGCTCCAGCAGCTGAGTAGATCTATATATTCATATAATGAACTTAATGATGTCACATAGAAGAGAATTGAACTCACCCGTCGTATACCCTGCAAGTGGTATTATTGATGCGCTTATCAGACGCTCGTCGTCGCCGATCTTCGAACAGATCCTTGACAGCCGTCACACCCAGCACAAAGATGACGGGAATCATGGCCACCTCCTTGCCAAAGGCATTGATGGCCGGCACCCAGTTGAGCAGCACAATGAAAATGAAATAAAGATTCGCCACGCGATGGAACTGTTCCAGCAGATTTTTCGGTATGAACGAGAGCAGCGTGTATTTTGTTGTGCGTATTTTGTTGCCCACAAACTGACCATTGGGATGATCACGTTTGGGTGTCTTGGGCGGCACTGTGTGATTGGGCACCACCATGCGATAGCTACGCTCCTCAAACTTGTCGTTGGTGTTATAGTTGCACAGACTGAAGCGTTTCCACCAAGGCGGCGCCTCAGTGCGCCGCAGCGTGTATATGGATTCGGAGCGGGATGCCTGTCGAGAATGGCCACGACCGCTGGTTGCCGAACTCGGTGCCGATGGGCCGAATTCGCGCTCCCTAACCGGCTCATCCTTGTGGCCGGGTGGCAGGATGAAGTCCGTTTTGGAGCCGACACGACTGTGACCGCGACCCGCTGGCGCAGCACTGCCGGGCGGTGAGTCCGTTATCTGACCCTGCGAGAAGGCACGCTGGTGGCCCTTCATGGCCGATTTTATGGGGCGACCGCCGGCACCGACAGCAACAATGGCGCCCCCACCATGACTGACAGAACGCGCATGTCCTCCGCGCGAGGGGCCGGCCGGGTTAAGAGTGCTGCTGCCGTTGGATATGATGGCCACGCCTGGTATGCCTGCCCCACCTGGCATGCTACCTGCTGCTGTATTGCCCGGAAAGACATAGGTCCGCTCCGGCTCTCCGTTGGCGCCCATTGCCATGGGTGTTGTTGTCATCATTGTGTGGAGATGTTGTTGTTGCTGCTGCTGTTGTTGCTGTTGTTGGGCGAGAGTGTCGCTGACCAGGTTGGGTGGTGCGGAACGTTGTTGCTGCACAACGAGAAACTTTCGTCTCAAGTCTTCGGTGTTTGTTGAAGGCATCTTCGCAGGCCAACACCATTAGGTGGGCCCCAGTTCTTAGGTATCGTATGTGCGTCGGATACAAATGAGTTCTTGGGGTTTTGGTTTGCGGGAACGGTCTAATTAGCACCTTACGCCAGTGCCGTTCCCGTCGTTTGCGTTGACGCATCAGCCACAACCAACATGACTACTACCTGAAAAGTTAAATATAAAGAGAGTGTGAAGTTTAGTTAGGGTCGTAAAATTAACAGATGCACATCTTACGAACTTAACAATAATTTATTTAATGTTTTTCGCTTGGTTTTTGTGCCCGCAAAGGTTTATCGAACTCTTATGCACCCTGTACACACTGTGCGCCCTGTGTTCTCGCTTACGCGTGCTACAAAGCGTGGCCTTGATTTAAAGCTTCCGATAAGCTGCCATAAAGCGTAAAACATCACGAAAATGAAACCCCAACAAAAAAAAAAACACAATCAAAAAACTGAATGGCCCACAAGGTCAAAGAGTGACGCGAGGTTATGCAGAATGTATATGGAATGAAGTGTGGCATTATGTTTAAAGCCAAGTTGATCGATGGCCGGCCAAATACATAGTTCATGGTGTGCCCAAATATCATGAGTGAACCTTATCAATGTAGTTAATCTGGTCGAACTTCGAGAGCAGCATCTCTTGAATTTAAAAATAAACTTCATCAGAGTTGAATAAACAACATGTTTATCAGCAACTCAAAGAATTCAAATGAGTTACATCATTTTATACCTAAAGAAGCTCGTCAACGAACTCAAAACGAGGCGAAGCATTCGAATGAATAATTTGATGTTCGTGCCACAAATCAAACGAGGCATGCGCCCAAGTTTTAGGAAGCCACATAAGAGGGCGGCAGAGCATGAAAATTAAAATTGTTTTTTAAAGTATAAATTGAATACAAATATTACCGCTATACTCGAAATATTCACAAAAAATCGACTGTTTGATTTATTATACAATTGTCTAGATACATAGTAAATATATATTTATGGTTAATTTGGACATTGCTAAAAAGCTTTATATAAATTTATGCGAGTAAATTTATTTTCATTTTTTATAGCGTACAATTTCGTCAAAAATACAAAAAGCAAACTGAATAATCGAATAAATTCGACAGTTTATATGAATAACAACTTTTCTTGACTTGTCAATTTATAAAATTTATTTTTGTGTATTTATATTCTTGAGCGTATAAATGGCAATTTATACTTATTTTCTTCGAGTGATGATTAAATTTCATTAGTATTTGAAAACATTTACGCATACATACATATTTAAATGGACATATACACACGTTCTTTGTACTACAACAACAAGAAACCGCATGTCGACACGAAAATCTAAATTTGAATTTGGCACACGCCCGTTTTTCTAGACTTTTTCATGTTTGTATATACATACCTCCACGGGGTATTTATGTATAACGCAACGAGAAATGCAATTTAGAATTTGGTATATATAATATATTGTAGAAAGTAAAAGAAACAAACTGCGTAAGTACAATTGTACACTCAGAAAAAAACCAACTTACATTTTAGAGAATCGCGCCAAAAACAAAATCATCCTGAAAACAAGAATATTTTTTCTTAAAATCAGTTCAATTTTGTTCACAGATTAGAGATTTATGGTCAAAATTGATATCCATTTCAATAAGATTAGATGTTAAGTCAACACTTTCAAAGGGTACAACTTAATTCACTCATGAAAAAGCAATTGAGCAATCGTTTGGCCCAACACGTCAGCATGTTCTAAATAAAGAAATACAGTTGAAAAAGTCAAATAGTTCAGCGCCTTTTTAATTTTAAACTGTCTGTCTGAAGTCAGCTTTCAATTTTATTTTGTGAAGAACGCCTACGTCGCCTAAAGGGGTATAATTATCTATATATATATATCTAAAAATTATATATAGTACTTGTAGACATCTTTATTGATTTGAAGCTTAACTTAAATATTTGAACTTTAATAAAAACAGAGTGAATGACATTTGAACTCAACGACGATTATCTTTATAGCCCTCAATTCACTTTGTTGAAGTAAAAAGTAAGTTTCTAATTTACGACATTTTATTATTGTCCGTTTCGAGCTAATTTGTCGTGCCAAAAAACCATAAAAAAAAACAATATAAAAGCTGCAGCCACCCTTATAAAAGTAATTAAAGAAACAATGTGAAAGCGCGACCTTTTTTTGTCAATTCAAGGTATTCGCATTCGCGTATCCTTTCCAACCCAGGAAGAGATTAAAATACAATAGAAAGCGATACGATAAAAATGGTCGTGAATTTTAGAAACTCACGTTATTATTCTTCACAAGGTATATTTGAAAAATGTAAGGTTGTGAAAAATGAATTGGATTTATCTCTTCTTAATTGCGAGATAAATGCGTACACAGAACTGTAACATTAACTTCTTTTTTATTTAGAATTTTTTCGGATAAGATTAAAACTACATCATTTAATTAGTATTTTCTGAATTTAAGAACAATTTTTTTCTAAAAATAAAGATTTCAAATTTTTTCTTTAATTAAGAAATACAAGAAAAACAAGAATAACTTTTTAGTTTTCAGGTTGATTTTTTTACAATTCAGATCGTTTTTCTATCTAAGAGGATAAATATATACATTTATTTATACAGTTAGTTAATCCAAGTGGCAAATTGGGTAAACGTATCTCGCTAGATATTTAAGCGAATTTTTTTGGGTGCATGACACGCACAGTTGCCCCGATTTAAACTGATAGATACTCGTAAATTGGCGTTGGTATCTACGCAACGCAACCGCGCACTAACTAATTAGTTTCAAGCATTTTAATCAGTTTATGTGTTCTGACTTCAAAGTGCTGGGCCCTGTACTGACTCTGTAGGTTTGCTCGGGTTGCCTCTCCCCGCCTTGCTTTGCCACACACCGAAACTTCTGATTCCGGCCACAAATGGACTTTATTTTTAGCAGACAGATTGAGCAGCGCACATGTGAAGTAAAATCGAAAGATAAGCAATGCCAAGCCCAACAAAAGATACAAAAAATACGAAAGCATTACATTACTTATCAATAAGCTGCAGGCAATGGGCATTTAAAAACAATTAGTGCGTTACATATCTATATAGAATGCAGCACAACATCTGCTTTGATTCCACTCAACTTGGCCATCTACACTTTTGACGTTTGGCAAATTACGAAAACATCAAAGAATCGTTTTGTGTGTGGTTATGTGTGGGAATAGCGCAGATTTGTATGTACCTAATATATGCTTATTTTGAATATGGAATATACATTGTATTGTATATTGTACTTATTGCTGCACGCTTAAGTGCACAACCCAGTTCAATCAGCACTTTATCTGGCATTGAGACTACACGTATGGACTTGGTAATTATATAGTCATTTATACGCTTTTAATTAATATTTATATATAAAAGCAAGTTAAAACGTCAATCTTAAGTACGCCGAATATAACATACTCTCCTTAAAAGTAGATTCCTATGGAAACTACATGATAGTTGTCCATTAATAATGATTTTGTTTCCCAAATGTTAGGAGCATAATAACGCTTATATTAGGTAAGTTTGGATTTAATATCTTGGTAAACGATAAACAAACAGTTAAGATCCGAGGCTGGAGGCATCTCCCACAAATATTCGTTTTGTGCATATATATAAATCGCGTAAATGGCATATAGATAATCGCGTAAATATTAATGACCTGCTTTCGATTCGCTTATGAGCCGGAAAGAAAACATTTACGGACGTAAATGTGAATTTAAAACGTAAATAATTGTTGTAATTTTCAAATATATTGATTAACGATCGCTATAAAAGTTTGTAAACAATAGTAGAACTAACAAACTATTATATTAATAGTGATCTTAGACATAAATATTAGTAATTTGTATAAATTTAACTACTTCGTTTTAAGTTTTTTTGTGGTTCACAGCGACGAGAAAAAAAAATATATTTTTGAGATTTTCACAATTTTTACTAGTGTTTAGAAATAAAAATTGAAAATTAAATTTAAAGTTACAAATTAAATAATATACAATCAAAAGTCTATTGTTAAACTTAAATTTTCAATGAAAACAAAATACAATAAAAGCTATAATAAATCTGGGGAAAATAAAGTGTTATTTATATTGGGAAATGGCTGTTTCCATCTCATAAGCAGGGACTACAAGTCGGAAATGCCGATTGGGTACACATATTTTTTGAAGAATGCTTAAATTTGCCAAAAATGTGTGCTTTGTTTACAAAAAGAGCATATTTCCAAAACGTAAATGTATTATTTTGTGTTTATTGAATTCAAGACGAATTGGCAGATAAACAATTGGAAATTATATTTAAAATAACAGCAGAACAAAAACAATTAGTTTATTTGAGAACATTTAGGTTTCTTCTACGCCGCGGTTTTGTTATAAGAACAATTTTTGATTAGTGGTTACCCAATTTGTCAGTTTGTTCAGCTTGCTGTATGAAAAGTTAAAGCACTTGAGCCTTGCCACCTGTTCCCCCCCTTAACGGTAACGGGATTAAATTCCAAATTATCAAATGTGAGTCAGATAATTGTTTGCAATTACAAAAATTAATTTTGTGTATGTATGGTTGTTTGATAAATGTGATTTTCTAATCGATTTCTTAGATATGTATATTATACTCTGTTTGAGTGTAGGTACATTATTCATTCTTAATGTATTTAAACATCCAACAATATTTAATAGGTTTTAAATTAAATTATTATTTATTTTAAATTATAGGGCGTGACCTTAAGTTAGCCAGTTGAAATAACATTATTGTAATATTTCAAATAAATGATTTTACGTGCTGAATCAACTGATCTGGCAGCTTTGACAAATTGAAGGCAAATTTATATATATATAATATATATGTAAATATATATTTATATAAGCCATCTTATTCATTATCGATAATGAAATAATGTATAGCGAATCGCTACGAAACAATGCGATTCAACCTGCGAGGCGTTGCATGTGACACCAAATTGGAAAAATTGCATGAGCGCATGAGAACAAAAAGTTGCACGACTCAATAGTTATTTTAGAAAGGCGGGGGTGGGCGGTGCCAAACATTCATTTAATTAAGTTTTGTAGAAACTGGAGACTGGACTCTGTCGCTGACAGCACCTAAAGCAATTTGGCAAAAGTAAATTAACATATTAATTAATTCAATTATTCCATACTACTCTAGATTTGATTCACATTTGACAAGGTTTGTCACGCTTATTCAAATTTATGCGCAAGCTTAAGGGAGTTTTCAATTTAATATTCAGATTAGAAAACGTGGACGATTTTATTATTTGAAATATACCAAAAGCAATAAACATTTCATTCTATTAGTTAATCAATTTTTAAAAACTTTTGATTTTAAAAATAATGCAAATGTTTTGATATATTTGGATCAATGTAAAGTGTACTAATTCTTTCACTTTTACTGTCACTATTCAGTCATTAAGTTTGTGGCAGCGTAGAATGGAACACAAAAAGAGTGCAACAAAAAGCAGCAGAAACGTGTAAGTGTATCAAACACACTAAAAACGTTTAAACTGAGGCAATTAATCATGTTTGGCGAAAACCAACCGGATACTTGGACGCCAAACAAAAACGGATGTTGGAATGTCGCCTTTATGTACGTATAATTTTAGCATATTCCTACATGAATACGAAACAAATGAGTTTTGCTGGAAGTGATTTCCAACACCGTCGATTTATCAACAAAGAGGAAACTATATTTTAACCGAAACTCGTATAGAAATAAAAACATCGAGATGTGAATTGTTCACTACAAATTCTTAAATAAAAAGTTGTTTGATGATTGTTAAAAATTCGAAACCGAAAAAAAAACACAAGTTGTTAAAAGAAAGATCTTCTTGGCTATGGCATCATTGTTAAAACAGCATGATGGATATATATGTATATTTATATATATGGACATATTTGCATATATATCTGAGGATCATTAGATTGATCAAAATGCAATCGAACTTCAGCAATTGGTTAACAGATGGGTAATATTTTTATAAAATAGTACATTCATATATATAGTATATAAATTTATACATATGCCCAGATACAGCGCAAATCTGAACTGATAAAGAATTTCGCTGGAAATGTTTACGCCACGTTTGTTCAGCAACCAACCAGAGGCTGATATATGGAACATGCAATAAAACGCAAAACCAATTTCATCATTTTAGTTTCACTGTTCTTGGTTACAAAATATGTCTTTTAAAGATCAAAGCTTTATTCCGAAAAGATGGTAGTTAATTAATTAGTTTGCGATGCGTTAAGGGTAAAAGCACAATAATAATGCATGCCATATAGACACAAAGAAGTACATACATACATATGTAAATGCATATATTGTTGTTGATTTGTATTGTGTACATATTTGGTATTTGTCTAGTACCCGACTACGGTCATTAAAATAGACAAATAATGGAAATAACTACCACAGTAGTTAAACCAGCGCGAAACTGTTAAAGGCAACAAATGGAACGAATGCAAGTAGATACACACACACATACACATACGTACAAACATATATAAATACATACAAATCTGTGTGTAAGTGAGTGTGTGTGTGTAGCTCAAGTGGTTGGAGGTCTGTCGTGTGCTGCCGTCTGCTACTGCACCGGGAATTGGAGTCAATTGGCTGCGCCACGTTAACTGTTACCGGGTCTGAGCAAGTAAGAAAGAGAGAGAGAGACACATAGAGAAGAATAACAAGAAGACGGAGAGAGTGCAAGATCGCCAAATAGATTGCCGAAGCACAGAGAAAAAGTTGAAAAAAAAAATAGAATGACAAACGTAAGAACCGTTAACATATTCTTCTTATTCTTCGCAATGTACAGATGCTCAATGAAAAAAATATACAAGTGGAACGTAAAAAAAAAGGAATTGCGTACGTGATTAAAACGCTGTCTTAAATATAATATTTATCAGTTTGCCACATTCTTTATTTACCCGTTGTTGGTATCAATGTTCAGAGGAATGGAATAAACTTGCTGCAGTTGCTGATCAAATTTACCCGATTTTGGTTTATCAGTATTTCTTCGAGTGTTGTTGTCACGGATGCAATTAGCAAAGCAAATGGCCGTCAAACAAAAGAAACACAGAGAACAGAAAGCAGAGCACCGTGTGATAAATTGAAAAGGTCAAAGTTTGGTGTATTTAATCGTACCCAGCTTACGATATACATTATGAGACAATACTAAACTTTTGGACAAAAACAAATGCAATTGTCTTACACACATACAGTGGCTCACAAATTGTATGTTATTCATGTATATTCACGTAGGCAAACAAATGTAAGCAGCATGTCTTATATTTTTTTTTGTTGTGATACTTTATAATTAGTTGTAACACTGTGCGATGGGACTGTGATGCCAGGAAATCTAAGCTAGATACATATGAGCTGAGACTTTCTGCCACTTGCATAATTATCGCTGACAGGAAATTCGCGACAATTACCAATTGAGCACATTTCAAAGCAACTCAATGCTGATCAGTAATATTTACATACATTTTCTCACTCATATGTAACGCTTGTTAACATTGTTATGGCAACAGGGTATAAAATCGAGTCGGATTTGCCTGACATGTGTCTGTTATTCGTTTTTTTTTTTTGTATCGAATGCCGGTTGACGATTAGTAGCACATCAAAGAGGTTGAGCGAGAGGGACAATGTTGCAATCTTGAAAACAACATGACAACATGAGTGCGAGCGACGCAAGCGAGAGAAAGAAGCTGGAATACTGCGAAAGACGTCTCACTCTTTAGGGGGAGTAGGCGAGGAGTAACTGAATAAGAGAGAGGAACTGGTTCTTAGCAACCAACTCGTTTAACGTTCAACTTACATTTGCAGTAAAGAAAATAAAAAAATATACAATTTGGCAGATAAAAAACTAGTTTCTTGAAACTTACCCAATGAAAACAAATGGAATCCTCTTGACGTATATTTATTTATGTTGATATGATAATTCTCCAAGTCAATTTTTAAACTGATTCCGTCCTGCTTTCTTTCAAAAATACACTTGCATTTATATATTTATATTATTTGCTATTTTTAAAGACACCAAATTTGAACATAAGCAACAACAGCAACTGCAAAAACTGAATTGAAAACTTCAATAAATTTGCAATTTAATTTTTATATGAAAACCATTGGCAATAAATGAATTGAATTATGTTTTACGCCATGCAATACTTTCGCACCACAAATAAATATTTATTCGCAAGCAACCGCTCACTTTTTCTCCCGTTTCCCGCTCAACACGTTTGTACATAAATATATTTCTATATGTATAAATATTTATATTTATATATGTATTTTTTTCTTAAGTGGCACATTGGAACTAATTTTTTAATTTTGCCACGAATTTGCGGTCGCTGTTGTTGCTGTTAAGAATTTCAATACAATTTTGGCCCAAATTGCATTTTCACTTTTTTACACACGCACACAGCACAAGCACATTAACACATGCTCAAACACACACACATGTAAACAGTGGTTATGGGCACTATTTTTGTTTCTTGAATTATTATCAATTAAAACTTGTAAGAATTTACATTGTAACGTGTTCTTGCCTCGCAGCGATACGGATGCAAATGATTTATTTGTTCGGCAACAGAAGAAAACAACAAACGACGACAGAAAAAGAATAACCAAACAATAACAACAACCGCGTCCGTCTCGTTCAATGTTTTTTTTTTGACTGAACAAAACTTCGTTCTATCATCGATTAACATTGGCCTTTGCGAATCGATGTAAGGGGAATTTTATAATACTATCGATATATCGATATAAAGCATACGTTAAATTGAATAGTAAGCAAAAGTTTTACGATTGTCAAAAACTGAAAATTATTAATAAAATTGTATCTCATGAAAGATTTTTCTTAAAAATGTGTTAAGCAATTTAAGCTATCTAATTTTAAAACTATTTCTTTCGACTTTATTCTTCCGAAAACGGACGCCATATATTCAAAATGTTTGTGTTGCATTTCGTGGAGTAAACATACAAAAATAGGTTTTTGGGTTTTTTAATCAGCCCGCCAATTCAAGCATGTGCGGCAAAGCTGACTGCTACGCAATATAGTTTTCTCGACATACTAGAAGCACTCTAATAAAACGAGCGAGTGCACAATTCTGTAAAGATAACAGCTGTTCGATGCAGTGAGACCAGCTCTCAGTGAAATGCACAAGAAATGGTAAAATTTTGGTATTTTCAAGCGAGTAGAGAAAATTGTATTGAACGAAAATTTTTGTAAAAACGTCGTCAACGTCGCAAAGTGAAAATCGTAGATTTTTTTTAGAATCAGTCGCAGCTGCATACTAATTAAAAAAAAAAAAAAAGAAACCGCTAACAATGAATGAGGAATACGATGCGATAGTGCTGGGCACCGGCCTCAAGGAGTGCATATTGAGCGGCATGCTCTCCGTTTCGGGCAAGAAAGTCCTGCATATTGATCGCAACAAATACTATGGCGGCGAGTCGGCCTCGATTACGCCGCTGGAGGAGCTCTTCCAGCGCTATGGGCTGGAGCCGCCGGGCGAGAAATTCGGGCGTGGCCGTGACTGGAATGTCGACTTGATACCCAAGTTCTTAATGGCCAATGGTCAATTGGTAAAACTGTTAATACACACGGGCGTCACCCGTTATCTGGAATTCAAGTCAATTGAGGGCAGTTACGTTTACAAGGGTGGCAAAATTGCCAAAGTGCCTGTGGATCAAAAAGAGGCGCTCGCATCCGATCTCATGGGTGAGTTGAGTAATCTATATGTACAAAATTTACCCTAATCCAACTTACATTCCAAGTAATTTGTCTGTGAAAGCTGTGGAAAGGCACACAACAGACACACTCACACACACACATGCATACTTAACTGCGAAAATTTGTATGTACATACACATATTTCGCTCTCTTTTACACTCCTGCCCACTTTTTGCGTTTTCTCCATATTTCTTTGTCTCGGCTTACATTCATTCGGCGATTGGCACTCACTCGCTGGTGTTGTTTTTGCTTTTTGACTGTGACACGTACTTTGTAGTTGCCCTGCTCTGTGTGTATGTGTTCTATGCCTCTATGTATATGTGTGTGTAAGCATTTATTAATGCTGATTTTTCTGCACACTTTTTTTTTTTACACAATGTGCTTTTATATTCTGCTGATGCTGCGAATGAGCATGTGAAGAGACAAAGATTATTAAACGTTTATCTTCAGCTGCTTTACAAATACATTTCTATATTTATTTGATGACAATTAGAATATGGTGGAGTTGCCAGCTGTTTACCAGCCATGTCTGCTATGTGGCAACTCTGCACCGCAGACCTTTTAACCAATTAACCGCCGAGCGCTGATTCATATTTTTCAACACAACACCTAAGTAATTGTAGCTGTTGTTGTTTTTGCTGTACCACAGTATATTGTCTTTAAACAATGACGACTATAAAACGCAATTACCAAATCACGCTAAATGTTATGATTGTATTTTTTATCTTTTGCAATTGCCAGCAGCTAATTTCTCCTTGCTTCGTTTCTATTGCCGCTTTTTTTGTTTGTGGAGCAGGCTCGCTGAAAGTACATTGAACCCCATTTTTTATGACGAGCCTTCGGGTGAATGACGTCATTCAGCTAGTGGTGTTTTAGCCCTTAAACATAATATATATATGTATGTGTTAGCATTGTAAAGAAGAAAAAAAAAACCACAACGCCTAAATAAATATCCTGTTTCCTGTGGTTTCAATTTAAATTTAATTTTTATTTGTATTTGTATTTATTTTTGACTTGCAGGCATGTTTGAGAAGCGTCGCTTCCGCAATTTCTTGATCTATGTGCAGGACTTTAGAGAGGATGACCCAAAGACCTGGAAGGATTTTGATCCGACCAAAGCGAACATGCAGGGCCTGTACGATAAGTTTGGCCTGGACAAGAACACCCAGGACTTTACGGGCCATGCATTGGCGCTGTTCCGTGACGATGAGTATCTGAATGAGCCGGCTGTGAATACCATACGACGCATCAAATTGTATTCGGATTCGCTGGCGAGATATGGCAAATCGCCATATCTGTATCCCATGTATGGCTTGGGCGAACTACCCCAGGGATTTGCCCGTCTCTCGGCTATCTATGGCGGCACTTATATGCTGGACAAGCCGATCGATGAAATCGTCCTCGGCGAAGGCGGCAAAGTTGTGGGCGTGCGCTCTGGCGATGAAATTGCCAAATGCAAGCAGGTCTACTGCGATCCCAGCTATGTGCCCGATAAGGTAAGCCAGTCAGTTTTCCTTGCCTTTTATTTGCATATTTACTTATCACTCATATCTTGTTGTGGCAGGTGCGCAAGCGCGGCAAGGTTATTCGATGCATTTGCATCTTGGATCATCCGGTGGCAAGCACCAAGGATGGCCTCTCCACTCAAATCATCATTCCACAGAAGCAAGTCGGTCGCAAATCGGACATTTATGTATCGCTAGTTAGCTCCACTCATCAGGTGGCCGCCAAGGGCTGGTTTGTGGGCATGGTTTCGACCACCGTCGAATCGGAGAATCCAGAGGTGGAAATCAAGCCCGGCTTGGATTTGCTTGAGCCAATTGCACAAAAGTTTGTCACCATTTCCGATTATTTGGAGCCAATCGATGCTGGCCTCGACTCACAGATCTTTATCTCGGAATCGTATGATGCGACCACGCATTTCGAGACCACTTGCCTCGATGTGTTGAACATTTTCAAGCGCGGCACTGGCGAAACGTTTGACTTCTCCAAGATTAAGCACGAGCTCGGCGATGAGGAACAGTAAAATGGATAAATGCGATGATTCGGTTCTTTTGGTGGTTGGATGGATGGATGGATAGATGAGCGTCGTTTTGTGGCATGCGTCATTTTGGCCAAAAAACCCCACACATGGCATCTTGCAGCTCAACAACAATAACAAAAACAACAACAACAGCAGAAACAACAACAACCAACATCACCACCATTTTAGCGTCGGCATTAAAATAAAAAACCAAAAGCGTTAAAAATACCCAGAAGAAAAAAATGATTAAAGAACGAAAAAATCAACCACAGAAAAAACAAAAAAAGAAACAAGAAAAATTGTATTACAACTGCAACATGCTTTTCCATCAGTTAAATAGCGCATAATATTTTTGTGTGTAACGAAATTTTAGACATGTAATAAAATACAAAAACAACAAAATTGTTTTTGCTTGTCACAATATTCGGATATGCGTAGAAAATCTATACATATACAATATGCAATTATATATATACACCATATGGCATATTACAAAAAAAAATACATACCTTAAAACAACTAGCCCAAAACAAAAACTGATTGTTGTGCGCAAAAAACAAAATATGAAGACAAGTTTAAACTTTGATGTATAACCACGCCTCCTCACCCTCTCCCCTTGCAGACACTTTAAACCTCGTGTAATCAAAATCAACCGATTTGTCAGAATGCAACGCCTGCTTTTAAAATGAAGTATATATATCTATATATCTATGCTCGATGTGCTTGCAATTCCGTTGTGACATCATTTATATATATATTTTGTATATTGCTATCAATAGTTGCTTGGTTCTGTTTTGTGATACAAAAGACCCGTATATTATTATATGTATGAACAACCCATAATATATATATATATAGATATATGTACACGCATAATCCAAAACTAAGCTGAACGAAGGGAAAAAACCAATAAGAAATGAAAAGCAAAGCAAAACAAAGCGAATCAAACAAAATTATCGGAAAATGTAAACAAGTGAACAGATTATTTGTGCATCCATATATAGCATATAGCGATATGAAGCGATACGAGAACAATGGTCAATGGTCTACAATACTATGGTATTCCGCATTTTCTGAATTTACATTTTTAATAAAAATAAATGAAAAACAATGAAAACAATTTAAAACATAAAATGTGCTTGTTGCTTCAAGTGTTTTATTCGATTTTTTATCGATAAGTTATGACTTACAGGGCAGCATATAGCTATAGGTAAATTTGAACATATAACTTTTGAGTATACCAAGAAAGAGCTTTATTTATTGGTATTTTTGTAATCTTTTGCTCTATATATATTTTTTTTATTTATTTATTATTTATTTGTTTTTATTTTTAAGTAGCAGTGTTAGGTATTATTAATCTATTATATGAGTCAGATTATGAAGAAGGCGCTTTAAAAAATAGATACATTAAATTTTTATCATGCAGTCAGTTATCAATATTGATTATTGACTTTATTTTAGATTACTGAATATATATATACCGTTTGATTTGTCCGTTACTCAGTATCAATTAGTTTTTTTTTTTATTTATGATACTAGAAAAGCTATATACCTAAAATAGTGAGTGTATTTTGTCGTCTGCAGATAAAGTTTAATCTTTTTTTCACAGGCCTATTCAAATTAAAATCTCACATACAGTTAGTCCAGAAAGTATTTTCGTATGCAAAAAAATTTATGTTATTATTGACTTTTAATTATTTACGTATTTTTCAACTATTAATGGGATATTTGTCAACTACTTAACATTAAAATTAACAATATTCATATATTTAGTTTATTGTGAAATTTTAAAAACTAAAATTATCAATTTTTGTGTAGTGCCCAGAAAGTCTTTTCAGTATGGAGATTTTGTATGGGATTTTGTACATTTTAGCCACCAGACTTGGGAAAATATTTTATTAGTAAGCATAGTGAAAAGAAATCTAAAAAATTTTGGTCATATCCATTATAGAATAGCTTAACGAACATAACAGTGTCAATGAAATCACATATAATGAACCACCTGCATAATTTACATATGGATTTGCAAGGAAAAATAAAAAGTTTCAATAATTAGTACTGAAAAGCAGCTTTTGTTTGCCCTTATGTAAATTTTATGCAATACGAAAAGACTTTCTGGACAAACTGTAAATTTTTTAAGTCGCAAAACAAAATGCGTACTTTAAGAAAATAAGATTATATTTCCAGATTGACTCGCTGAAACGCATAAACCCTCTTAGATGGTAGACATGCTTAACTTTGTAAGACTGGTAGAAGACAGATATTTCATATATCTTTAACTAAAGCCTTTTATGAGTAAATACTTTAACAATACGTAAATATGCACAAGAAAATTGCAGGAGTGCATTTATTTCCTCAGGTACAACAAGACTAAGTTTCCTCCAGTCGACTACTTAGCTTGACAAGTGCAAGTACGATTTTTTCATGTCTTGAAAGGTTATTGTTGTAGACAGGGTTGTGTGGGCACTATTACGAATTCCGCAGCAAGTGTTTGACATGCATTTTAAGGATTTGCCTCCCGCACCAACACAGACTCCCACTCTGCAATCTCCACCCTGTTCTCCGGACACGAGTTAAACTCTGGTTAGCTGTCCAGCCGTTTGCTAGAGCAACTCCGAGACTCTGTGTGTGTGTGTGTGTGTGTGCTGTGTGTGTGTGCCGCAGTCCTTGTTACTCGCAAATGTAATGCTGTCGTTGACAGTTTCTTTCCGAACTGTCCAACAAAATGCCGACTGCATTTTTTCCAATTTCCGTCCAAGCATAGACAAATAAAGAACGCGCTTATTTTATTTACTTCTATGTGAACTGTCCACGTCAAATATTTGTGCTTATTCTTAAAGGATCTGCTCCCGATATGAATTGTGAAGTCAATGTTTAAATATATACGTAAAATGTAGCCAAATTATAATTTGTTAAAAATTAAGGAACATAGTTTTTAGCTGGTATAAGTATAAATTAGATGAATAGAAATAGGCAGATATGTTGGCCAATAATCCATCTCTCTCTCTTTTTAATTTGTTCCAAATCCAATGCGAACTCTTTTCTCATTTCGTGATCCTTGCACACAGTCCTCGGGGCTAATAATGTTGCGAATTCATGATTTTTGTGCCAGCCGAGCACGTCCCACAAATAAGCCAAGCATTTTACCACACTCTATTTTATGGAGGCATTTTTTGTTTTAGGTTTTATTTATTTTTGTTGGAAAATTTGTAACTGGGCAAATTAAAGTCAAAAGTTTGGCGCCCAACGCAGCATGCAGGTCACATCCACAAGGGAGTAGCTGTGGCAAATTTTTGACTTGGTCATCGTCATCGGTGCAGGACTGCTAGGCATGACTAAGCTGCTTTCACTCCCTTCCCTCTGTCTGTCCGTCTGTCTGTCTGTCTGTCTGTCTGTTTGTCTGTCTGTCTGTATATGGTGTCCTTGTCGTTGCATTTGCTGCCGGCTAATGCTAACGAGTGTCGTGTGGCGCACTGGGCTCGTAATAACAGCAAAACCGCAGAAGCACAAAGCAAAGACGCCTATGGGGTCCAAATGCACTAGTAAAAATGAAAATAAAAACACTAAATCCTACTGGCAAAAAGTCGGCTCTTTAAGGGAGTGCACTCACACATATGCGAATTTAAACGGAGCGACATTGATCCTTCCACGGGCACAACACAGCCAAAAATAGCAATTAAGCAGCACAGTCTCAAAACTAATAATCACGTGATTCTGCAATGAAAAATGGAAAAGCAAAATAATAATAACTGTTATATTTTTATTTGCATTTATTTATTAATTTATTCACAACGCGTTCCAACGACATAAAATCAACCGTAATTGTGTTAAAAGCGTTTTCAGGCAAAAGTTAAAAGTGCAAAAAAGGACCACAGCTTTTTGTTGTTTTATCGCTTTAACTCTCTCTATCCCTCTCTCTCTCTCTCTCTCTCTTTGTATCTCCCTCTCTTGCTCCATACATGCAGTAAATAATAAAATTAGCTTAGAGAAAGATATTTGTTTAGTATGTTATGTGCTATTCAGTGTTAATATTAATTATTTTATATATATAAATAATATCTGATTAAATTTTCATAAAATATATTTAAAAAATAATTTAATTAAAATAATAAATTAATCAAGAAAGAACTTAGTCAAGCCTTAGATTATATTCGCTTGTAGACCGGAGACAAATTGCCGTCATCTAAACTTGACTATAAATTTAAAAATCGCCCGATTGTAGCTATGACAGCTATATGTAATTGTAGACCGATCTCGACAATTGTTAAGTTCAAAAATATGAATTTTGGGTAAGTTTGGTTGGGAGATTTTGGTGGACACAAAACTTGTTCATGCCAGAATTCATCTCATGGGGTCGGCTTACTACATATATCATATAACAGTTTCAGATACGGATTCTGATTTTGAAATGGATTTTGACTTTGGTTCTGGCCTTTGCTTGGAATACGGACAGTGAGTGGCAAGCTGGCTGATGTGTGTTGATAAATTGAATATCTTAGCCAGTCATTCTTAAGGCGTAATGCCATTAATTATAATTATGGCAGGGAATAACGCATACGACACAACCCCCTCCAAGCCCACACCTCTCGACGCCACCCGAAATCCCTCGACTTTGTGCTGTTTGTGTGCGGCACTTGAAGCTGCCTCTTGCCACAGCTGCAACTGAAAACAAATGACGGCAACTTGAGCCTGCTTGCTGTCGCCTTTTTGTTGCTGTTGTTGCTGTTACTGTTGTTGCTGTTGCTGTTGCAGATGTTGCTTTTGCTTTTGCTTTTGCTGCTTTTCAATTACTTGCACTTCTCGCCGCCGCCTTCGCGGCTGTTGTTGCCATGTTGCCATGTTGCCATGTTGCTGCTGTTGTTGTTGCTTTTTGCTGTTGTTTGCGTTTTCTTTCTGCCCAAGAGCTTGTCAACAACTTCATTATCGCATGCGGCACTGTGCAACATCATCAAGGACTAACCACTCCCCTCCACAGAGCTACCCAGTAGACAAGCAAATTTAAATCAATTAAGTAATCTTATTGCCGTTGCTGCTGCTACTACTTTTGTTGTTGTTTTTGTTGCTCTGTCTTTTGCTGTTGCCTGCTTTTAGGCATTCACACACACCCACACACCCACACACTCACACACACACACACACACGTGCATAAAGTAGTAGCTCACACTTTATGTGTCAAGTATTATAACTGTGGCAATTTCTTGGCATGCATGTAAATGTCTGTGTGTGTGTACGTGTGTATCTGTGTGTGTGTGTCTGTTTGCCTTTGCTGGCAAACTTTTGCAGTGTTGCATATTTTTGTGCAGATTAATTAAATTGGTGGCATGCAGCGCGTGGCAATGGGGCAAACTTTTGGTTGGTGGCTGCGACTGAGACGCAGACCGAGATTTGCTTAGCTATTTTTTGTTTTTGGCATGGAAGTTGGAAATAAAAAAGAGCATTATGAAATATTTTTAACTGTTAATGGGTAAACACAAACACTAAATGACTAAATGATTTAGATTGGAATTAGGATTAGGATACAAAGTTTTTACAACTACGAATTCAAGGCCTTTTATGTTATAAATAAAAATACATTTTAAAAATGTTTTTAGAGCACTGCAAACTTAATTAGACAAACTAAATCATAGCCAAAATCCAATTTAAGCAACAGTTTCCCATATAATTAATATGTTAATATTTAATGTACACTTTTGCACCAATTAAAGGTAAATTTTTTAATTTAATTATTATATTATTCGACTTTAGTGTAATTACACAAACTAGGCTCTTTGTTGATTATAATGCATAAATACTTATTATATTTAATAACATTCTTTTTAAACTGTTATTGCTTACTGTAAAATTAAGCAACTTAGTACTCTGTTAAATCGACGCACAAATCGTAACACAGTAATATAATGAGCCAAGCATGGCCACAAGTGTGTCAGTGAGAGCTCTTCTTCTCTCTTGCGATAGGCTAACGTTCTGCTAAATCCACGAACATATGCTAGCAGTGTAACACACTGTTAAATCGACACGCAATTGTATTTGAAACAGATAACCAAGCTGTAAAGTGTTCTTATGCTGCTCGCTAACAGCCAAAGAGAAAAACTTGTAAGGAGAACAATTGTAGTCTCTGCATTTCCCCTTCGAATGATAACGGCAGTTAAGTCTGTTAACTAACATGCAAGGACCCCATGTAGAAATAATATCTGGTCTGGGTAACAGCGCAATGCTCTTTGCTGTTAAACAGCGGCAATTGTATTTAACTCTCTTTGGCCGTACCTGAGCCTGTTAACAGTAGTAAGCGACCAATGTTAACAGTTGTTAAATTGTGGTTATTCTTGGCGTGAGAATCATAAAACAAACCTTGTCAAATTGTATTAGTTACTTTATAGTTGAGTAGAATTTGACTGATAAGTGTATGAAGTAATTTTTTAGAATTATAGCATATTGCAGAATGCATAATTTAATACCCATACCAGACGATAATTGCATTGCCTTTTAATTGCTGACCAGCTGTCGGCTTCTGCCATAATTATAAACCATAAAATCCAAGCAAGAGGGCTCCTTGGCCATACGTCATTCTATATGTAATGCAATGCAAACAGGCGCCAATTGTCCCGCCTTTGGCGTTTGTTAGCAATTAAATATTCGCACTTCACGACACATCTTACACCATTGAAGTGCCAGCTAGGCTGCCTCCTTTTTTGGGGGCAGGGCATAAAGCAAAGGAAAAAAACAACATCAACAACCTTTGGCCAACTTTTAACATTTTGTTGTTGAACACAATAAATTTGGGACCTTTTGTTAAGCAGCTGCAAAATTTAAATCTCATAAGCATCTCGTTGATTGCAGCTGGGCAGCTTTCCAAGTTATTTGCTGCAATTTCAAAATCTAACATAAAGATAGATTGTCAAGTTAGTTGATGCTTATAATGAATATGCATATAGATAGATTTAATATATATATACTTAATACTATTGAAACATAAATGATAATGACGAACGGAACGTTTCGCTTTTAGAAATGGTTTCAAGCTGCTGAAGTATGGATAAGCTGATCCATTTTCGGTCATAGGTCTTTTGACTCAGGTCTGCACACTATGACGGCCATATTTATTACCAACTGATGCAGCTTAAGATAATATGTTGCAGCCAAAGTGACATTCTTGGTGCATGCCTCGTTTTTGGCTTGTTTGGCACGCTGACTTGCATTCCCAAATTTTAGCACCAAATAAATTTTGGCCTTTCACCTAGTTTTTACTGGACCCGTTTTCACTTCCGCTGTCGCTGCACTTTACACCAACCAGTCCATAAGTATGCTGGCCTTTCTTCTATTCACACGCCACTGGCAACTGTGGCAACTGTTGCAACTGTTGCTTGCCATATTCTTAGCCTCAAGCCTCCGTTTGAATTATGGCCACACAGCTCTGCGACACTCACTAAATTATCAAAGAGAAAGACTCGAACTCGTACACTTCAACCAAAACATAGCAGTTACAATTTAGAAAAACTAACTGCTTACAAATAAGTTATTTATTTTATTTTAAGGAAATGACTTTCCTAAAAGCAGACATGTTATTACTTTCTACCGAGAAAGTCGTAGTTGGATTGTCTAAATTGGAAGTGCTATTTCTTTTTTCTGAGTGCACTCCAGGTCATATAAATAGGTTGCCTAATTGCTGCCGGCTGGCACGTTCTCGTGCCTCAGCATGGTGCCTGATGCCTGATGCCACTGGATTGATAATGCTACCACCGACAAAGAGAAAGAGATAGAGATAGAGAAAGAGAAATAGAAATAGAGAAACGGCTATTTATGCATATTTGTCATTGGAGCTTTGAAATATTGTGACAAAATCGCATCGGTTCGGTTGGCAGGGCACAAAAACAATGCAGCTGAGATCAGAGTTTGGCATTGCAGCTGTGTTTACCTAACAATTTTGGTATTCAATAATATTTGGCTTGGATTTTGTTTGTGTGTGTCTGCTGCTTTGCTACTACATGTCTTTTGCAAAAATATCAAATGCATAACTGTGGTTACACACACACACTACCAACCACCACCCACTGCTCAGCTAAATCCACCGAGAGCCACTTTTCCGTGCAATAGCAAAAGTTCAGCGATGCTAGCCTTATCTCTGCTGCGACAGCCATATTTACCTGCCAGCTAAAAAATACATATACCATAGCATAAGTATCTATGTATGTATATGATAGCTACTTGAGCTCAACGCCAGATTTCCTTTTTTATTTTACCATTTCCACATATGTATGTATCTGTATGCAGCGGTTGCAGCCTGGCAGGCAGGCAACTATCTACCTACAGTACCAATTCGAATTGGCAATACACTAGGCTGCCAATCATAAATACTTTCAAAATCATTCGGGAAAAAATCAAGGTGCATTTTCAATTTTTGATTGATATATATAAAAAGGGCTTCATAATTTTGAAAGAAATTTGTACTTTCGACAATTATTTGGCTAAGATAAAACGGTTTGAATTTGAATTTTAGGAGAAAAAAAACTTAAAACGTGATTTTCTGCACTTAATTTAAAAAATAAGCATTTTTAACTTTTGATGCATTTTTAAAATTCGCCGTAGTTACCCAAAACTGAGCTGTTGATTTTAAAAACTTTTATTTGAGTTTTTGTTACACTTTGAAGCAAAACTTCGAACATGTTTTTAAAGAATTCAAAAATCAAATCTAAACTAATTTTGAATGCAGCGTTTATGAAAATGTATTACTTTTAGCAAAAGTTTAGAAATAGCAAAAAAAAAAAAAAAAAAAAAAGCTGCGAAAACTAGTTAAGAATTGAGGTTTATATTACATAATACACTCCAAGACATTTTATAAACATTAACATAAACATTTTAATAGACAAAAAAACAATGATTTTGTCTTATGCGTAAGAAATTGTTTGTCAAATATCTATGAATTGAAGTACCACATTAGGATCAGATGATTATGCACAAAGAATATTTATTATATTATAATAAAATATATCTTAATTGACCTCTTTATATAGAATAAGTTTATTGATTCAAAGACTTGTCTTTTTAACTGTAGAAACTTAATTTTATACGTCTTGTTCCTTGAATAACATTTTCGCATTCATTTGTGATTTGCATCTGAATTAAATCATTCAAACTATGCAAACCATGCAACAACTGTTGGACTAGTTTTGTATTTACGAGGGTGGTTTGATGAGTACCTGACCTTGACGCCAGATGGCGCCACTATTGCAATATGACGTGACTATCGTATAGTACATAAACCTAAACAGCCACAGTGAAAATTTCAGTCAAATCGGACTTTTAGTTTTGTTTTCACCACGTGTCAAAGCAGTCGTGTCCACGCATTTTAGAAAAATGGAAAAAGAGCAATATCGGTCGGTGATTCGATTCTTCTTTTTGGAGGGGAAATCACGCAGTGAAATCAAAGAACGCTTGGATACTGTGTACGGTGACTCTGCTCCTTCGATGACCACCGTCAAAAATTGGTTTAGTGAGTTTCAACGTGGTCGCACGTCCGTTTTTGATGAGCCACGACCAGGTGGCCCGAAAACAGCAACCACGGAGGATAAAGTGAAGAAAATACATGATCTGGTATTGTCAGACCGCCGGTTGAAGGTGCGCGAGTTAGCTGAGACAGTAGGCATCTCAACAGAACGAGTGTTTCATGTCCTACATGAAATATTGGGTATGAGAAAGCTATCGGCGCGATGGGTGCCGCGTTTGCTCACACCAGACAATAAGCGCAACCGCGTGACCACTTCGGAGCATGGTTTGGCGCTGTTAAAGCGTAATCCGAAGGAATTTTTGCGTCGATTCGTGACTGTTGACGAAACATGGATTCACTGGTACACACCAGAGACCAAAGAACAGTCGAAACAGTGGACTTCACCTGGCGAATCTGCCCCGAAGAAGGCGAAAACTGTTCCATCGGCCGGAAAGGTGATGGCCACGGTTTTCTGGGATTCGAAAGGTATTATCCTCATAGATTACCTAGAGAAGGGAAGAACGATTACAGGGCTCTACTATGCCGAACTATTGGGAAGATTTGACGCCGAGTTGAAGAAGAAACGGCCCCATTTGGTGAAGAAGAAAGTGCTCTTCCACCATGATAACGCTCCCGCTCACACCTCCGGCGTCGCCCAGGCCAAATTGGTCGAATTACGCTACGAACTGCTGCCCCATCCAGGAGGTTATTGCCACTACGGAGACGTATTTTGCGGATCTACAGAAATCATATTTTTTAGAGGGCATAAAAAAGTTGGAGCATCGCTGGAATAAATGTGTAGAGCTGAAAGGGGATTATATTGAAAAATAAAAAATAATTTTTCCAAAAATTTTCGTTTTTCTTATGTAGGTCAGGTACTCATCAAACCACCCTCGTATATATAAATTTTTTTTTGACAATTTAATTTACATTAAATAAATAAATAAATGTGTTGCTACCGCAAATAATTGTCTTCGTATTAACTGTCTGAGATTCGACTGAGAATAATCATTGCCCAGTTGCTTGTGCTTTATGCTTAATTTGCAGTTGGTTGTTTGTGTTTCTCCTCCTCCTCCTCCTCCTCCCCGCAAGAACAAATCCTTATTAACCAACTTCGTTTAACTTAGTCAACGGTGAAGTGGTGCGATACATTTGGCTTATTCCCACTAGATCTTTACACAAGTTGCCTTTAATTAGCACTCTTTGCATTCTGGCTGATGTCAGGGTCAATTAGTTGCATTTTTTGTTGCATAGCTGTTGTTTTTCTTTTCTTTTCTTTTTTTTTTCTTTTTTTTTTTGAGCCTCACTTGCCAAATGCCACATTAGCTGGCACTTGCGTCTCGCACACACTCAGTTTGTGCATGCCACAATTTGGTTTCGAGAGTCATTCCCAATGTGTGTGTGTGTGTGTGTATGAGGACGTGTGTTTGCCTGTGTGCTGGTGTGCGACTGTGTTGCAACTATTTTTATACGATTTGCTATTTTTTCCGGATTTTTGTTTGCCATTGTTGCCGCTCGTCTGAAGCATGTCGACTACCCTTTTTTTTGTTGCCTGCTCTACCTTTTTTCTGCTCGCTCGTTGCGTATAAAACTGACGCCAAATTTCTTTGGCGTCAGCCAATGCACATCACGCTCACACACACACCCACACACACACACACCCACACACACACCCACACACATACACTCCTCCACAGCTGCTGCTGCTGCTGCTGCAGTTGTTGTCTGACTTTTAACGTTTGGTTGTGTTTCATGTCCCTTGACTTTTTTCCCTTGCAGTTCGATTTTTCGGTTAGAGCGTAAAAAATATCAGAAAATAATAAATGCTCTCCTCCCATTCTCTCCATCTGTGTATGTGTGTGCAGTTTGTCAGTTTTTCACAGATTTCCCGCAAGTTCTCATCCTACAAGCGAGTTTTATGCAACAAAAGTTTTGCCTTCATGCATATTGGTAATTTATTAGCATAAAATGCCAGCAACGCGTAAATAATGCACAAAAATTTTGTTGCTTTCTTACCTTGGCTAACATTTGTATACCAGAATTGTGCACTACATATATACATACATATGTAATCTATGTATATATATGTGTATGTGTTGGTTACAATTTTTATTAGTGCTACGCTCTTTGGCACCTCCGCATAAAATTCATTTCCGCTACATTTGAACGTCGCTCAAATGTCAGAAGGATGTGGTGGAAGTGTTCTTTGCACGTCGACACCATGACTCCGACATGCCCCTTTCCGCATCCGTCTGGCCCTACCTTGGCATTGGCAACCCCGACCCCCCCACCCCTTTGTCAGCCCATCACATCTCGATGAAATGCAGCCACAGACTTTACGTTCGTCCATTTCCACAGTGGAAGTTCAATATTTCCGTTAAATGCGCGACATGTTGTTCGTCCGGCGATTTCCTCCCCCAACCCCCCCATTCACATTTGGCACCATTTAAAGGGGTTGAGGCGGAGCTGGTAGTACGTACAACGCCGAATGTTGCATGCTTGGTTTTATTATTGTGACAACCCCAACATTTGGCCCATTTATTCCACAGGGATTAAGTCGCCTTTGATTTTATTTCCGGGCATTGTGTCACGTCCAAATTGGACAAGTTGATCTTTCTGAATGCATTTCCAATAAAACCAAATAATTATTATTAAATTAACGTATTGTCTGATCGCAAATGCTTTACGGATTGGCTTTTAGGAGCTGATCTTCAGCCATTAAATGATGAGCTTGAAATTAACAGTATTTCTTTTTCTCCAGGAAAATTCAGCCCAGATATTATATTTAAGCATGTTCAATTACATATGCATATATAATTCTTTGAATATAGATATATCTATCTGTCGACTGATTGATGCCTCTGTTTGTCTCTTTTTCTCTTAAATCCACTTTTTTATAGCCTGTTCCAAGAATTTCATTTTGTTGGCTTTGTATTAAAATGTTTTTATTAAAAGCATTTCGCTTTAAATTTAGTCTTTCTTTTTTGTTTATTGTTTACGATATTTAATTCTTTCCTGTGGTTTGTGGACGTTAAGAGCTTCAGTTTTAATTACAGCTAATGGCAGGGACAAAACCGAAACAAAATCGGATTTTAGTTGTTTCTATGGCAATACATATTTGCCACAAATTTGGAGGAAATTCGTTTGTGGCATCAACGTTGGCTGTTGATGTACATTTTTGATTAATATTTGATTTGTGCATGTGTCACAATTTCTGACATTTTGCCATTGTACTTTATTCACAATGTATAAAAAAAAGGGGCAACAAATTTCTATGCATTTCACAGCAGAAGTGTATCTGCTTATTTTAGTATATTAAAAAGCCTACAATAGCAGCACTTGCCACATACCTTTAATTCATCTTTAAAGTGCTTAAATACAAAGCTAAAATATGTTACAAATTTTACAATGAATTGGCCAAAAAGTCATTCACATGTGGCAAATGGAAGAGGGAACGAACCTTACAAGGGGCAAACTTCTGGTGTAGACAGACAAAAGCCGTTAGACAATGTCTGATGGATGCCAAGTGAGGCACAAACATATATATTTTTTATATTTATATATATATATATATATATATATATATATATGTAAAATAAGTATATATATGTAAAATAAGTAATATCTGAGATTCAGTGGCCCAAAAACAAGTTGAGCATTTTTGTAATCGGACAAATGGCTGCAGGTGGAATGAATTGAATGAGTGTTTGGCCTCGATTCTACTTCAAATTTAGGCAACAGCGTGTATGTGTGTGTGTTAGTGTGTAAGAGTAGTTGTGTGTGTGTGAGTGTGTGTGTTGTACCTATGACTAAAACTATAAATAATTAGCCAGTTTGCGGCATACTCAACAAGGCGCATTTGCATGCGCTAAAAACTAGGGACAGACACACGCACACACACAAACACACAAACACACACACACACACACGCACAAAGACTTGCCTAGTTAATGTATACATTCGAAGGGAAGTGGGGGGGGGGGGGGGGAGCCAGGACGTTAAATGGCCGTCGTTTTTGCTGCTGCTGTTGCAAGTGCGAATTGTAATTGAAATTGTTTTAATTGAAATGGAAAACGCGTAAATTTAAGTGCTGTGCGTATGCTTGTGTTGTGTGTGTGTATGTGTGTGTGTGCGAGTGTGTGTGCGAGTGTGTGTGTGTGTGCGACTGTTTTTCTATTTGCATTCAATTTCAGTGTGCAACAAAACCCAAATTGCAATGGACACTAAAACGGACCTAAGCACAAAGCATCCGAGAGGGGGAGGAGGACAAGGAGGAGGAGGAGGAGGAGGAGGCGGCACAATGAGCAAAGTGTTTATTAACTTTGGCTGTTTGATCCACTTTGCATGCCAGATCCTTGTTGCTATTGTTGTTCGTCTGTTCAAGGATGTTTGCACATCTGCCATGTGGCAGCATCAGCAGCACCAAAAGAGTGCCACAAACAAAAAAAACAACGCACAAACGTAGCACTGAATGGGTGCATGAGCAAACGATAGAGAGAGAGAGAGAGAGAGGGAGAAAGGGGAATGTTGCAAGCACGAGCTAGGACACAGAGAGGATAATTCAAATGTAATTTACAAAAGCACTCGTTTGATTTGTTACTTGTGCAGTCACTTTGCATCCCCTCCGCATTCTCCTCTGTCTTTTTTTTCTAGAGGGAGCGGTGGGCGGGGGATTAGGCAACGAGCCGGGTAAATTAGTTGCCACCGTTGGGGGCCTAGTGCAGGGGAGAGGGGGCATGTGGCCAGTGAAAAGGCCCGGCACTCAGAAAGCATGATGGAAATTTGTTGGATGGACAAGACTTCAATAGCAGCCAGAATAAAGGAAACCAATGAAGGTCTGTTTTTGTTTTGCGGGTTTTGCTTTATTTCTATATAATTATCAGCTAATTAGATGCGCCTAGCCAGGTCGACTAATTAAGCGTACAAATTACAATAATTTGATGCCAATTGCCATCTCGATAAAAATCCCAAGCCCCCCCCTCAAAATATGTTCGCACTTTAATTGCGGTCCAATTAAATGAATGCAGCAAATATCATTGATTCTCCATGTGGCCTTGAGAACTAATATGGTTAACGTGACTAAGCCCAGGGACTATTCGACACGTGCTGCAAATTAACTTAATTAATGGCTTTCCTTTTTTCCTTTAGTCACACATAGATAACTCATAGCCACATAAATCTTGATTGATCTGAGCCTAAATGACTCAAGCTATATCTCTGTGAAGATGCCACGAATCGCAAATAATGCTTTAAGGCATGGTCAATTATAGTAAGAAAATTAAACTTTCACACATATGTATGTATATATCTATATTGATTGTTTAAGTATGAAAATTATGTATGTAAATATATTAATAGATTATACAAATAAATTATATTTATTTACAAATTTTGTGGCAACCAAGTGACTCAATAGCATTTTGAGTCTAGCTTTTATATATAAATTAATATATAAGTAATACAATTTGTTTGGATTTTTATTATTACTTTAACTAATATATGTTAAGTTTAATTAAGCACATTTTAATAAAAGACATCGCATAAAAATAAAAATATAATTAAATTACAAAACTTTTCAACGTAGTTTTATCGAATGAAAAGTTTTAAATCGCTGCCTGCCTTGTAAATTAGTACTTAAACTTAACTCAAAGAATTGCACGTTCTTTGATTATTAAATATTAACCTACTTCGATTCATATATATGTATATTTATATATATATATGCATATATGCATGTGTGTGCATACATAATTAGGCAGGCAAGAGCAACTATTTGTATAGAGCAGCTTTACGCAAGTCACGAATGCTTCATCCAGATAAGTTTGGAGCGAAAAAGAGGTGGAAAATGAGATGCCACCTGTCCACACGAAACAGTCAACAAGGATGGCATATTAGAAGGTACGATGTGGTTGAAGATAGTCGAGTAAGGGATGCAGTTGGCTCAAGCTCAAGTGATGTAAGCTTGGCAAGAACTTTGCCTTCCAGTGGCGTGCCGTTTGACTAACTGACTGACTGACTGACTGACTGACTGACATTTGAATTGCAAGAAGCTTGAAATGGTAAAGGCAAGGAGGGGTGCGGAGTGGATAAGAAGGCAGCTAAAGCAACTCAGTTCTCTCAACACAAACTCAACAAAATGACACGACTTGAATTGGCTGCCAAGCGTGAACGCATACAAGTTGGAGTTTTGGTCGAGCCGAGACTTGGCCAACAAAAAAAAAAAAAAAAAATTACCAGCTGCAGCAGGAGGCAAGTTGAAGTTCTCTTTTTTTTTTTGTTTATGTTTTTATTTTTTTCAATTTTACCTATTTGCTTGGGCTGCAAACTAAGTGAAAAGAGTTGCTGGGAGATGCCTCCAATCAAATTGCTGCAAACATGGCATAATTTATGTGTCAGATTGGCCCCAAAAGTACACGCTTTAAGCGGCAACAGATTGAGTTCCATATCAAAGCAGGACACCAACAAAAAATGACGAAGGGCATTAAATTCGATGCATCAACCATTTCAGACATTTTTCCCGACAAATTGGCGACATGCTCAAACTGAATCGAAACTGGTCTCTCCGGATCTCTACACCAGCGTGACTGGTAATTGCAGATTTATGACCCAAAACATGTGGACAGCTCTAGTCCACACCAAAAAAAATAAAATAAAAATAAAATTAAAAAACGTTCATTGCGACAAAAAACTGAGTTTTGATAAGCTTGACAACAAGTTATCCTAGTTCTCCGTCATTCATATATTTTTTGGCATTATTTATTTGTGTAGAGTGTTTTATAAGTTTATCGTTAAGTTTGTAACGCATAGAAGAAGGCAACTCCGATCCCATAATGTATATATATTTATGTTGAGCATCATTAACCAAGTTGATATAGCAATATCCGTCTTTCCGCTTGTTTCTATGCAAACTAGTCCTTCAGTCTTGAAGTTACCTTGATGAAACTTGGCGTATCTCCGACTTTTTCCCAGATTGGATAACTGCATCCAATTGCTTCCATAGCAACAGTCGGTCAAAGAAGATTTCTTAAATAAACAACTTTTTGTTTACTAATCTCACAATAGGTCATAATAATCATCGGCACCGGACCATTATTTCATACATCTTTGAGAGGGGAAATCTGTCGTGTTTTTTAAAAATTAATAATGATATTTAGCTATCAGTAATTTGACTTTAGTCTACATGGGTATCTAATCTTCAGCTTGCCTCAGATATTTGTTGTCTCCTGTAAATAATTGCTGTTTTTTACACTGAACATTTTTTTTGTTGCTTTTTTAAGTCAACAAAAAAACAGATATTATCTTCTCATTTCCCAACGCAAAACTGCATAATATAGCTATTAGACATATTTGTGTGGTCACAGGGTATTAAGGAAATCTAAAATGCTTCACTTTTTATTGCTAGAAGTTTAGCGGAAAATTTTTGAACGTTTCTGCATAATAAATTTTCAAAAGTGGATTAAAATGACACAAAAATATTTCAGCTGTTCCCCATTCGCTGTTTTGCTCGGCAAACAAAAATATATGTACACAGACAGACACACACACACATACACACACCCAGCCACACACACAACACATGTGGCCAGACATTCAAATAGACACACACACTCATACACTCATACACACATAAACACATTGTGGCACTTTTGCTTTTTGACCGTGAGCAAACAATTTTTTAAACATATTTTTAGGCGTGCTGCAACCTTTGGGAATGTGGCTATGTGATTTTCACAAATTTTCCAAAAGAACGGCAAATAAAACGAAATATTTACATATGTGCATAACAAACATGTGCTGTGATTTACCCTTGCCCCGCTCTGCTCTGCTGTGCTCTGCTCTGCTCTGATTTCGAGTCTTTTTTAACTGGTTGACATTTTGACATTTGTCGCTGTCAGACATAACAATCGAATATGCTAAAAATCGTAATAACGGTAGCAACAACACATATGCTATATACATACATGTGTCTGTGTCTGTGTGTGTGTGTGTGTCTGTGTGTGTTTGCATACAAATGACAAATAAAATTATAGCCAAATTGCCCATTGAGGGTTTGGGCTTCGCACTGGTGATAAATCAAAATAAATGGACTAACAAACGTAGGCAAATTAATAGCGTTCTCTTCTTCTTCTTCTTTTTTTATTATTTTTATTTTTATTTCATTTTATTGTTGAACAAGCTCTGCAATTTATCAGCAAACATCACATATGTATGTACATATGTACATATGTATGTGTGTATTTTCAGTTCAATATAAAACTCGTTAGAAAATTGGCAATTGGACATTTAAATAAATAAGTACTTTCAAGGTGACAGACTCAATGGAGATGTTCAAATGGTACTTCATATTTTAAATTAAATATGAGAGCTCAATTAAATTCCTAATAAAAGTAAAAATAAGAAAAAGTATTGCAAAATTGCTGTAAACTTTTCAGACAATTTTCACTTGAAGCGGAAACGAGTAGGTAAATAAAACATTTCCTTGCCGAGTTACAAGGAAAATGTGGTTCAGCTTTTTAATTATCAAATATATACGATTTGAAAATGAATTTTAATATATTTATGTTTGCATTTCTCTGTTTTTGAAAGTGTATGTTTTATTCATGTGAATAGCCTGGCTTACACACAAATTAACAATATTTAGCATTGCTCAATTACTTTGTAAGTTCTTTGATTGTTTTAGGCACAATATTTAAACAACATTTGAAACTTTTTGTTTTTCACAAATGTTTATAAATGAAATGAACTGTAATATTTAACTATGCAGAGTGGTAAAGTGGGGGAAGTTGTGGTTTATGTAAAAGGTAAATTCGCTCCTACATTTAATATTATATAACAATGAAAATGATACTAACGATTTTTTAGTTGTAGTAGAAAAATGTAATATTCAATTGTATAAAACATTAAAATAATTGTATAAAATTAAAAGGGAGAAATGAAAGAAGCTTCGTAATAAGAAAAGTAAAAGGGTTAAGGAATAGAGACAAAAAGTGAGATATACATTAAAGAAAGATGTAAGTTTATCAAATGTTATATGTTGTACGGGACACTGTAGACTAAGAAGTCACCTAGCCAAGCTAGGATAATTAGTAGCGGACTCTGCAGGTTCTGTGAAGGCGAGGAGGAATCCTCAATGCACCTCCTAGCAGAGTGTGTAGCCTTAGCAAGGAAGAGAAGCAACTTCATAGGGATGCATGTCATGATGAGCAATGACATAGTAGCCCTCAACCCAATAAAAATTCTAGCATTTGTGCAAGAGCTTGGGTAATGGAGGAGCTTTAAGCCCAGAAGGGAGCACAATATACCTATCAGGTCGCAGTGCACACACCCCCTAATCTAATAATAATAATAATATATGTTGTAGATTTACTTGAACTGCCAATTACTAAGAATTTTAAATACTGCGTATTTACTGTGCCTAGTTTTAAATATAGTAACTGAATAGATTGCCAGTTTGGGGTAATTCTGCCTTTGGGCCTGGCTTACGCATCGTGGTATTTGGCACTCATAGTTTATGAATTTGTAGGCCCCCTAATGCCAATTGTAAACCCTATTTGCACTTGTAAACTTTATGAGCGTCACGTTGGTTGGGGTCACCACACTAAGGACTACCGCGTAGGCCTCAAAGAGGGGGCAGCGGGCTTGGGGCTCTGCAATTGCAATTACGTGACGTGGAGTTACCAGAGAGCATTATGAACGCAACATGTTGATCAGGGCTGGGTTGCCTGCTGTGTGTGTGTGTGTGTGTGTGTTTGCGTGTGTTAGTAGACCGTTAGATGGATGGCTGAATGGCGCGGCGCCTATTTGGTGTGTTATCTATAGCTCCGCCGGGCGCTGCGAAAGTTTTTAATTAAGAATTGCAGCTGAGCAGATGGGCAGCGTTAATAAGTTTGGTTTTATGAATATTGCCTGTGGTGTACGCGACAAAAATGGCGACGTCTCCAACTCCATCTCCCTCTCTCTCTCCCTCTCTCTCTCCCTCTCTCTCTCCCTCTCTCTCTGACATCGCCCTAAAATAGCGATTTGTGTTTTGCAGCACCAAAAAAAAAAATAAAAATAAAAATGACTAGAAAAATACAAATTCAAATGCAAATCAATCTGCATATTGAAATATGCACATAACTTGTACTTGGTGGCTAGTTGGAAAACGGAGGCCACACAGCTCTGGCCTCTTGGCTTCTCTGCAGCCAAAAACTTTGCCCGTAGCCAGGCCAAAAGTCAAGTTTTTTTTTGGCAGTTGTTATTGTTGTTTTTGGCTGCCTGCATGGGAGGCGAAATTGAAAAACTATTTCCAAACAACAAAATCAAAGCAGGCGCTGACTTCAAAAAATACAAAAAAAAAAAAAACTAAAAAAAATTGTATGCATAAAATTTCCATAATACAATTTCGATAATTTCACAAGTCAGGAGTAGAAGAAGAAAAAAAAAAATGCATTTTCCTTGTGCAGCTGGCGCTAAAAATCCAGTTGCTGTTCCTGTTCCTGTTCCGACCCTGACAGCCCATCAAATTTGGGCAACGTGAACATGCAGTAGGCGACAAGTTGACATTTTCTTAGCTCACCCTTTTTGTTTTGTGTGTTGTCGTATGTGTGTGTGTGTGTGTGTGTGTTTGTGTGTGTGTGCATGCCACAAAAAAACAACAACATGGGGGCGCAGCGACAGCAAATCGCAAATTGCAACAACCAGTTACGAGAGGAGACTAACAAGAATCTGGTTTTGACGAGCTTCGCATTTTTTGGCAAACTTCGTGAAACCATCAATCATCCATCGGCTACGAACTTTGAGGTGAGCTATTTGTTCCCCTTTTCCGTGGTGTGTGTGTGTGTGTGTGTGTGTGTATCTGACTTTGGAGTCTGAAATTCGAGATTTGGGTAAGTCTGTAAGACAGCTGCACAAGCTCGAAATCTGTTAATATAATTAGAAGTCGAGTCTTTTGTACTTTGTTTGTAAAAGCCAAATATCTTAATCATTATCTTATCCTCTATAGATTTAGATATTTGCTTACCTCTTCCTTATGGCAGCATTTAATAAATAACAGTAATTTAATGGAATATAAATAGTAACTGCAATTAAATATAAACATATTTGAACATAAATGAAAACTACAACATAAAACGGACTTGACTTCTGAGATTTCTGGGTCTAATTGAAGAAGTGCTTCAACAGAGCAGACGATCATCAGGAAAGTTGAAAGATAATCAACGGAAATCGTGGCAATTTTTTCACAATATAAAGAATATATGTATATTATACATATTGAAATTTAGTTTAATATAGTTTTTAAAATTTGTAGTCAACAGCTACCATAATAATACATATTAATTATCAACACTTCTATTAAATAGCCATTAAAAATAAAACAAAATATAATATATACATATATTGTTTTAATCAAATTAAATTAAACGTATTTTTCTGTCTTTAATCAAGTTATATTTATTTTCAATATGAAAGAAATCTAATGTGACTAAAAAAAACATTGTTGAACTGCCGGACTTCAACTCTTAAGCGCCTTAAATAGCTATCAAGTTGAATCATGCTCCTGTCGGTGCTTGTCAATCATGATTGCGAGTGTACGAGGAGGAAAAGTCCAACATAAACAGTGGCCTCAAGTGTTTATCCAAGAGAAGAAACCGTAACAGGAACAGGAACAAGAAATGGCAGAGTGCAACCAAAGGATGCGAGATAAACTTTAAGTTGCACTGTCAGCAATTTTTCTGTTGCTTTTATTCATTTTTTTTGTATACTTTGACACCGAAGGTATAATAGTATATTGGGTTTGTGCAATATCCGTCATGCTATCTCTCCGTCTGTATGAACGTAAGTTTCTTCGACACCCATGGAGATAGAGAATTGAAAATTGGAACATATATTTGAAAGTACCCTCGAAAGTTAAAGAGTCAAAGTCTGAGACCTACGTCCACTAGGGACCTAGAAGCCACATATCTCCCACAATTTTATGGATATGTTGGTGTAAATCGATAAGATCATATAGCTTAAGTCACCAAATTTGAAAGATTTTCACGTTTTCAACTTTACTTATGTACGATTGATCTAGAGGCCAAACTATGATTAAAACTTCCTTGCTTTTGAAAATGAGTTGAGTTTTGACGAAGTTATGGCATTTTGAAGGTTCGACCTATGCCCATATGTCGATATACCGATTTTCGGACTATAATTTTGACTTATGTTCCGACCTAAAATCAGGTTTTCAACTTTAAATGTACGATTGATCTAGAGGCTAAACCATGATTAAAACGCCCTTCCTTTTGAAAATGCGTTGAGTTTTGACGAAGTTATGGCAATTTGAAGGTTCGACCTATGCCCATATGTCGATATACCGATTTTCGGACTATAATTTTGACTTATGTTCCCATATGTTCCGACCTAAAATCACGTTTTCAACTTTAAATGTACGATTGATCTAGAGGCCAAACTATGATTAAAACGCCCTTGCTTTTGAAAATGCGTTGAGTTTTGACGAAGTTATGGCATTTTGAAGGTTCGACCTATACCGACTCCCCGAAAAGGTCGGTTAAATATTGGATGGCCAATATTGGGTTACTATTTTATATCTACCTCAATCTGAACGGCAAACTTGAACAATATTTCTTGGCTGCACACAAATTATGATATCATAGTATTTCGCTGTCGGTTACGTTCGACTGCAACGTTCCCTCTTGTTTTTTTGTTGCACATGCCAAGTTTGCTTTGAGCTTTGTTTTCTTAGCCGACAATTGACAAATGACGGCAAGGCGGTGCGATTTTCTACCAGCCAGGATGGAACATGTCACCCTGAAACTTTCAACCAAATGCTGCACATACACAATGTGTATGCAAAACTTTCAACAGTGCAAGCATTGATTATCATAATTGAAATGCGCTAAGTAAATGGCCAAAAGTCAAACATTAAGTGGTGTGATGAAAGTTTAATGCCAAACTTTCGGTTTGCAAAAGTTTTTGATTTCGGTTAATACGGTTTGCTCAGTTGTAGTGAATTTGAATGACTTCGTTTCATTCACAGCTCAAAGCCCTGTTTTGCTGTCCACTTTGTAGGAACGAGTCCTTTGGCCTTGTAATCGCAGCCAATTCAATTTCTACACTCTCTGCCAAAAGTTTGCAGTCTTTTGAAAATATAGCCACAGCATAATTATCTTGCGAAATCTGGCTCGTCAAAGATTCCCGTCACATTGCCGCATTTATGGTGTAGAATATAAATACTCATTAATAACTTCATATTGTATTGCATACTAATTCGTACAATAGCAATGAACACTGTACTTTCTTATGGGCTGCATAAGTCCAGTAATATTAAAGCATTTTAAGTGTTTCGAAATTTGTTTTCAAATGCTCGCAATTAATTTACGAACCACGTCCAGCCAAACCAAGCATCAAATGTATTTTCGCACACTTTACAACACTGGCAAACTGTATTGTTTCTTCTAACTGAAGAGTTTCTCCGCTCCAGTAATACCTGTAGTGCCGTATTTATGCTCAATTGAAGACTCATCAAAGGCTGACAATTAAACCATTATCCTGATTTAGTTATTAAGCAACGATCTTTCCCGGGACACGAGATTTCCATTGATTGAAAACCGTTCCGAAGCTTAATATGAAAATTTTAAAAGAAGGTTTCTCTGGGAAATATTATCAATTATTAGCAAATCAGTTTTGGATAATTATAAAACAATCTTTTCTTATTTTAAGAAGTTTATTTTTGTATATAAAAACATTCAAATGTTGCTAATTTCAGGGCAATTCTGTTTCTTACGTATTCATAAAGTGCATGAAAAGAGAAAGAAGGAATGCATGCATTCCATACACACTTACATTTCAAAGCAACAAATAAATTCGAAATCAAGTGCAACTCGCAGCCAACTGTATTTCAGTTAGATTCAAGCTGCAGATATGTACCAATTAGGCATAGTATACACCGACACACGCACACCCACACACGCACACCCAAACACACACACACACACACATACTTATAATAATGTCAGTGGGATTTGCTTTGTGTTGAACCGATAACAAATCAGTTCCTAAAGCAAATCGAGACTCGGCCTCGACGGCAAGTCTTAATTGCAATTTGAAACTGATTCGATGCTCGGATTCCGTTCATTTTGATTGCAAACTCCGGATCTATGGCTCTGTCCGGGTTAACGCTGTGTGTTATTATTAGCACACACTGTTATTTACTTTGTGCATATGCTGTGTGTGTTTATGTGTGTACGTGTGTGTGTGTATCTATGTGTTTTTGTGTGTATCAGAATCACTAGAATATCATTAACCAACTGCTCAAGTGGTCGAAATTAAATGTGTGCATTAAATGCATTTCATGTGTAGCTAAGTTTAATGTTTAAATTTATGTTTTAAATTTAAAAAAATATTTTTAATAGTCATTCAACTTTTTGTGATAAGCTTATACAAATATATTTATAACATATTTTAAGCAAATTCACTTTAATTTATTTAATTACTCAATTGTGGTAAACAACTCGATTGTCTATCTTTTGCACTGGGAAATATAAATGTCAACAGGTCTCAACTTTATTAAATGGAAAGTCTTTTCCAGAAATTATGTCGAGCACAAAGTGCATGAAAGCGAATTGAGGAGCCCAGTTGAGTTATCATAGAAATGAGTTATTTGTTAGATAGATAACCATAACGAAGTGGGGGCGTGGCAGAAGGGCAAATGTAAAGGCAGACACAACACATAAAAACTGAAAGCGCTGCAAGAGCGCATCAAATGGCTGCCTTTGGGCCAAGTTCTTTAAGCCAGGCCAACTACAAAGTTGCAACAACATTGGGGCACAAAAATGCAGCTAAAACAAGGAAGGATATTGTAGTCGAATGAACTCGACTACTAAATACCCTGGTAAACTGTTATATATTGAATTTAGATTTATTGTCAAAGTTCCATTTCAAAAACGTTGCAAACTCAAATTTAAGCGTGGAATTTTTTTAATGCAAAACTCATGCTGGAAAACTAACGGATCTCATGCTTTTATTTTTATGTATTGGACTATAACTAATTATTAACGAAACGTAATCAAATTTGCTTACTTCTTTCTGTTACATACTTTAGCACAACGCCATTATACCCTTCTTAGCCATTTTAAAAGGGTTCAGAGCAAAAAATAAAAATGTTTACGCAATCAAAAGGAGAATTGCCTAAGAGTGACCGATTTAGGAAATACCCTGTATCCACATAAAAAATACATTTATTTTTACACTGAGAAAAAAAGAAGCAAAAGAGATAATAAGAAATATCTGTATTTGTTTTGAAATTATAATAAAATTGATCATTTCCCTTTTAGATAACGAATATAATTACATATCTATAAAAATATATACATTTAAACATATAATACAAATATATTTTCTTAACTTCAAGATACCCTCTTCTAATTAGGTGTAGAGTACAAAAATAAACACAACTTTCCATGGCAAACTAAAAAATAATTATCTGCAAGCTAAGAAACCAAAGCGAAAACACAAAACTATATTTGGCATATTTCAATGTCAAAAACTTGTAATTTTGGAAGGTGACCACAAATTAGGAGTTGGGGCCCCATTGCCAATTGAACCGGCGTCCAAGGTGCACTGTCTCGTCGCGAAGGGCCGCAGGACTGGCGCAAAAGGACAACCGAACAAATTTCATTATGATTTAAGGTCCTGCGGCTATGGCGGCAGCTGGAGAAAGTCCACCTTAAACTTTAAAACTTGACAGTGGTGGCTAATGAGCTTGGATAGAATCTAGGAGGGAGGAGCGAGGAGCGAGGAGGGAGGAGAGTTGATGGGGAATTGCTACCGAAATGTCAATTGGCGCATGCCTTTTGGGCAAGTAATTATGTTTGATGACTTGGTGGTCGGTTATGCTGATGTTGATGCCACTGCTGCCTCCGATGCTGCTGCTGCCTCTGCTGCTGCACCACTAAAAGCAATGCGAATAAGCAACATGCAAGGATGGAGCAATGTGGATCAAAGTTGACAACTCCAACTTAACAAAATAAAGATACAAATGCCAATTGAAACAAAACTAATTATTTTCGGAAGCTGTTTTGTATACTTGTTAAGTGAAATTACATCGTCCATTATAAATTAACATATGTTCATAAGTTGTACTTTTAAAAATTTAATTCAAATTCAGCTTTGCAAATTGAAATAAAAAATAGTCAACAAAACGTTGCTCAAAATGAAATTTATTATAACAGAAGACACCACCTGTCGTCCGGTAGCAGAAACGAACACTCGAAGCAATTGTATGGCAACAACATGATGCAAACATAGAACATCGAATTATAAATAAAGCAGTACTATTACCACTTGCATACCTAGCACTGCTTAATTTATAATTCGATGATTAGAACATCGAATTATAAATAAAGCAGTACTATTACCACTTGCATACATAGCACTGCTTTATTTATAATTCGATGTTCCATGTTTGCCTCATGTTGTTGCCATACATAGAACATCGAATTATAAATAAAGCAGTACTATCACTACTTGCATACATAGCACTGCTTTATTTATAATTCGATGTTCTATGTTTGCCTCATGTTGTTGCCATACAATTGCTTCCAGTGTTCGTTACTATTACCACTTGCATACATAGCACTGCTTCACATGTTGAAGAAGCAGTACATAGAATTTCGAAGCACTTGCAAAACATAGAAAATCACACAACACAAATAACATAGAATATAGAATCACTAAACACAAAGCAGTGCAGCATGAAATATCGCAACTCATGCAAAATATGGAAAACAACAAATCATAGCTTATTAAACATCGCATGACTGTCGAAGCGCCATCTTCAATTTCAAGTGGAATATATAAAGAAGAGTGGAATAAAGAATAGCCGTATTAAGCAAGCAGTGCGGAATTACCATTTTATTTTTCAAATAAACGCAGCTGTTTTTTTAGTGTAAACAAAATAACCCAAGTAAAAGATAATCTAATAAATGCGGCGTTGCCAGACTGTCAGACTGAATTGCATTTGTCGGTTGTCAGGGCGACTTTTGAAAAATGCAAACAATTGTAATTTGGTTTGTGGCAATGTAATGCGTTTGCCGCAATTTGTGCTCGACTTGCGAAAGAAACTGCACAAAATGTTTGAGAAGAGCAATGAGAACAGCCTAAGTGCCACGGGCAGCATCCAAGAGATAGCCAGCCGTCTGTCCGAGGAACAGCAGAGATTGCGCCAAGTGGAGGCAACAACGGCGCCCAAGGAGCGGACTCTTTTCGTGCTGGGCAGCAAGTGTGTGGCAAGTGCATAATTAAAAATCAATGAGCTATAAATAATTGAGTACCTATTCACTTTTATCTAGGGTAAATCGGTGGCTATTAACAAGTTCTTTGATCGGGATGAGCAGACGACGCGTCCAACTCTGGCCCTGGAATACAGTTATGGTCGTCGCATGGGCAGCGGCAGATCGGCGCAGGTGTTGAACGTTTGGGAGTTGGGATCGCTGGACAATGCCGAGCAGCTCCTGGAGGTGCCAATGCGAACGCACGGCCTTCAACAGTTGGCCGCCTTTATCATGATCGATCTGTCGCAGCCACAGCGAGTATGGGCGGATCTCGAGTGCGCTTATCGAGGATTAAGGGACACTGCCCAACGCCTGCTGCAGCTGGCAACGCCTCAGCTGCGGGAGGAGTTGCAGCGACGCGCAGTGGAACGGGTGAAGCACGTGCCGCAGGATCAGTTAAATAGCCTGGATCTGTTGCCATTTCCCGTTGTTATTGTGGGTGGCAAATATGATATCTTCATGGACTTGGAGCCAGCTCTGAAGAAGCACATCTGCCGCTGCTTGCGCTCGATGGCGCATCTGATCGGCGGCGCCCTGCTCTTCTATTCGCACAAGCTGCCCAAGCTATCCAAGGTGCTGCGAGACACCATCAGCCATCTGGGCTTTGGCAGCCCAACGAATCCTTTTCGCGGCCATGTCACTGATTACAATGAGGCACTGTCGATTTGGTTTGGCACTGACAGTTGGTCTCAGATTGGCACTGGGGAAACGGGCGGTTTCTGTTTCAGTGTGGAACGCATTGGTGCCACACTGAGTGTTGAGGTGCCACAGCTGCTGCTGGAGAAGCAGAAACAGCAATTGCCACAAGATCCGGCCAAGGATGCTGGCTTCAGGGAGTCCTTAATTGATGAGATGCGCGCCCAAAAAGATCAGGAACTTGCCACAATTATGAGGGATGCCGCATTGCGAGGAAAATTTGAAAGTGTGCCCGGCTAAAATTACTGATTGGAAATTAACCAATAAATCGAATTTCTTTAGTACACATTTTAATTAAATATTGAAAAAAAATTATGTACTCAAAATAAAGCTAGTGCAGCAGCAAATAAAGTCTAATTTCTTAAAGTTAAAGTACAAATAAATTAGTTATTTTAAAAAAAACCCAATAAAAAATAGAATGAATTAGTTAAGCCCCGATATTCACGAAGCGGTACGTCGATTAGGAAAAAGTGGAAAGAAATAACTAGAGGGAGCCGAAACATGTGTAGAAAACCATTTGAGTTAATAATCATTTTTGATTCTTTTGTTTTAGAAATATAATTCAAATAATGGATATGCAAACGGCTCCGGCAAGAGTTATAAAAGTTTTTGGCCGCATTGGCGCACGCGGTGTTTTAACCGAGGTCCGAGTGCAATTGTTAAAATATCCGCGTATTCAAATGCTGCGGGCTGTTAAAGGTAAATCAACACTATCAATTATTTGTGTGTTGTGTTTAATGTGTTTTTTGTATTTCGAGGTCCCGTTCGTTTGGGTGACATTATCACTATAAAAGACGCATAAGTATTAAAATCAATATATTTCACAACTAAATTTAAGAAGAGCACATAAATTCAAAATTGGCGCCTCAAGCAAACATTCCCGTAAGGTTGGCAGCAACGTCACAGAGCAGCAGACATACATACGGTGAGAGAGCAAAAGGGGGAGAGAGAGTTACGCTGGCGTTAGACATTCACACCTCAACGCATTGTACCGTTACAAATGGTTAAGAAGCTGTAAAAGCTCTCTTTATAAAAGCGACGCTCAGCTGAGCGTCTCTCGCTCAACAAATCAAGCCAAAGTCATTTGCGGCGGCATCGGGTAAGTTTTCATTTGTCGTTTCGGTTTCGGTTTCTGTGTGTTTTCTGTTTTCTGCTCAGTTGTTGGTGCGCGCTCGCGTATCGCAGTTGTCGTCGTTTGCCGTTTTGTCGTGTGTCGATGGCCGACGTTGGCGTTGTGCTTGTGTTCAGTTTAGTGTTGAGTGTATCATTTTTGGCAAAAATCTGAAACTCCGCCAAGCGCCTCAGAACTAATATTATTAAATGAAATGTGTGAATGCGGGCAGCAGCACAAAGCAAATTATTCATAATTATAAAAAAGAAAAGAAAAAAAAAAAACACCAACGTTTGCTCTCTTTGCGGCTCAACTTCGTTTCGAAGTTATTTTTCGATTTGGCTCGTTGTGTAATCGCAGCAAAGTTAGAGTTGTTGCGGCAACTGTATTTGTATTGTACGCTTGCCAACAGCTATACACATACACACATCTAAATACATACATGTGTATATAAATATATATAAAAGTACATAGAGATCTATGTACAAGCATGTGTAAAAGTCTTTAAAGCTTTTTTGTGCTTCGAGGCTTAATAACTTTTTTACAAGCGTGAACTTCAACTTGCTTCAAAAAATATAAGAAACAGAAACTACGAGAAGAAGTTAGTCAAACTGCTTGCCCATTAAAACAGGTGAGTTTGCCACTGAAGGAGGCAATTATTTATAGCCAAACGCTTTGCTCCATTTTTCATGCTCCTCCCACCCATGACACAATTCGACGATAGCAACAACAACTACTACAACGACAACAACAACAACAACTGTAACAGCAACAGCCAAAAAATGCCGTATTATTGATTTTCCTTGTGGAGCATTGCGTTGGCGCTTTTATTATTGCCAATTTCGTATACACACATACTTATACATACCACATACTTCTCCATTTATGTATGTGTGTGTGCGTGTGTGTATTCATATATGTGTATGCATGTGTTTGTGATGAAAAACTTTACGAATATTGCTCCGGCTGCGCTTACCTTTTGACAGGCGTTTTTCTGCAATTGCTTTTTGTCACATTGCCAAGGCAACGAGCAGTGTGTAAATGTTTGTGTGTGTGTATGTGTGTGTGTAGCATATGGTCGAGATTATCCCTCGTTCATTTTGCCAACTGCATCCCCCTAAATAATTGCTCGGATTCGCTTGGGGTTTCCATCGTGTTGCTGACCTTTCCCACTTCGTTAATGCAGTGTCTGATGCTGCGTCTAAGCGGATAGAGAATATTTTATTCCACATAATTAGAGACAGACCTGAATTGAATTTAAGTGATTACATTATCTTAATATATGTTTTAAATATCGGATCAGAGCACCTACTAGTCGACCTTAACTCGTGACTTACTTTAAATTTGTATGTATGCAAAGTTGCTTTATTTTGAGCTGACCAAGTTCGTCATGCAAATTATGAACAGATTTGGCAGTGAATTAAAGAAAGGGAAATAACTTAGTCTTTATTAACAATGATCAATAAGTTGCATAATAAAGAATGCAAACAAACCATGAATGAATTCATCATATCAGTAACGAGACAAGCATGCCAAGCACATTTGATATCCAATATACTATTATATCATAATAAGCACATACATATGTACATACACATATCGGAATCCCTTTGGTGGCATTTTTTTTACAGCTTGCCAGCTGTTGTGTATGTTGAGTGTGGAGTCTCTAAACTCGCTCAGTTAGTTGCAATGACCTTAGTGTCGATATACGATAAATAATGCATGGGAAATGTTTTGCACACAAATGCTAATTGAATCGCCAAGAAGCGTATCAAGCTAAATAAAAAACAACGAAAATCTGCTAATTAAGGCGAAACTGGCGAGCAATACAAAAATGACAGATGGAGCTCGCGACCAAATTTGGCTCATGCTAAAAGCTCACACAACGGAATCAATCCAGAGACAGCCATTTAATAAATTTAACATAAAAAAGGCGCAAAATTTAAAACTTTTGACTTATGGCAAATTTTAAATGCCCTTACAAACTACAAAAAATAAATGTAAAGCCCAGTCTCAATATATATAGAATAATAAATTGTTAATTTAAGGGGTATTTATATCATATTATTAAAAATAGTTAAAATTAAAAAGCCGCATGATTCAAATATGAAATATTAAAATTAAAATTGATGATAAATTGAAATGAAATAAGAAATATGTTCCTCCAGATAAAGAGTAAAGCAATTGTGTCGCATATTATTATTCATTTAAACTATAAATAGCATATAGGGGCTCTGAGTGTATTTTTGCTTGGCTGTTTCAATGCTCTGGGATCAGCTTAAACGTTTTGCATGCCAGCCACAATAAATTGTGTGTCAAATATAATTTCAAGATGGCTAATTGTGGTCGGCGTCTGGTGCTTTATGGCACAATGATGACTAAGTGTGAGTAGATTTGTCGATTTGGTGTCAACTAAAGTAAAATGGATTCGATGTTGTGGATGTATGTCATTATCGAATGCCCAATAGCAATTTCATATTTTCACAATTATAATCGTCACTGCTGCTAGTTGTAAACTTTGATAAACTGTGCTAGCGGTCTCTGCAATTTTATTTATAATGCCCACTCGGTAAATGTCAAATGTTTCGATAAGAATAAGCCACATTTAATATGGGGGAGATTATTATTGAAAAGCTGGCACATTTTGGCCTTTGATTTAATATCGCACATACATAAATCAAACTGAACGTACATAGAAACACTTGAAATCCATTCCAAATGCTGTGCATACAGTGTATATGTATTCGATTTATCCACAAATGTTTTTTCCACATACATATCGACAGCTCTATATAGAATCAGAGGCCGTTGTCACGAGCTACAATCGTTTATCTAATGGCAACAATAAGAAACAGATGTAGATACAGATGCAGATACAGAGAAGCGCCTTAAGTGCTGTAAGTTGCAAGCTCGTCCTTGGCATACAAATTACGAGATTAAAAGTCGTAATGCAGAGAAACAGACAATGGGAACAGATTTGCGAGTAGAGATTGCTATTAAAAATGTCTGTTCCATAAGGCAAATCACTGCGTTATCAAAATCTGTCCATATTGACTTTTTATTATCTTGCTTAAAGTAATTCATTCAGTATTTTGTTTATCTAAAACTTGCATGCAATATCAAACCTGGCACTTACATTAATTAGGCTACTTCAAGCATGACCAAGTTAACCATTAGTAGTTGCACTCAAAAAAAAAAAAAAAAATCACAGCCAAACGAGTTAAGCAGGGCAGCACAGTGAACTTTTGCCGGGTAAAGAAAGGTACAAAAAAAAAATAAATAAAAATACAAGCTGCAAGTCAGTTCAGCAATCACTGAAGCATCAACGACACATAGTGACTTTAAGTTGCATTGCATTCTGAGTGTGCGTGTATCTTTGAGATACATTCACTAACAACCACTGAGCGCTGTGCTCTATGGTCATGAATGAGCAGCCAAGCACATCAGCCATCTCCTCACATCATCATCCGCCAACCTTCACGTTGCCCTCCAATGTTCCCACAACTTCTTCCAGGTTGCTCCACTCACTATCGTGACAGTATTCTGGATGTTGAACTGGATGTGGATGTCATCCAATGTCGATGTTGACACTCGTAAAGTGTGCATAAGTTTTAGTATTGCGTGAAAGACCTCCTGCTTTTTACTTAACTTGACTCACCGTTGTAAGCTCGTTCACAAATATTAATGTAATGTAATTAGCTTTTCCAACGAGTTGCACACAATTTCTTAATGAATGAATTTCCACCTTTTACTGTTTGCATGTTTCCCAGATGCATACAAGCATATCTGATGTTTCCTGGATACCCTAAAATTCTCTGATTTTAAACACACCAAAGACAAAGAAATCCAAAGTATAAAATAGAAGAGAAAATCTTTCTTTTAAAGAACAACTGCTTTCTGCATAAACATATTAAAGAAAACCTGTTAATTGGGCATATTTTCCAAAATTGTATCTTGGAATTATGAAAATCACTTGCTTTTGGAAAAACTTTCATTTTAGATTACATTACATTCTCAATGGCGATTTTTTGGTTACTTTTTTGTTTGAGTGTAGTAACTGAGCTAATTAAAACAGGGCAACAGAAAATATAAGAGCCCACAGAAATACATTGCAGGCATTTGTTCCCACGCTTGACGGTCAGACACTTTTGTAGATTCCTTCTGGCGCTGCGACTAATGCGAGTAATGACTAGTTCTGCAGAGTAGCAAACGCTTCTCGTATTCTTGGCACAGCCTGCCAGCGGTGCCTGTTATCCTTTTACAAGAGGCAACTCGAGTGCAGCGAAGCGTTAAGGTGACTGCCAGACAGGAAGACACGAACACGACCACCAAGAAGAAGGATACTTGAGCAGGCGGCTCACATTTGTATTGGTTGATTGTTAACTTTTGCCAGGGCTCTGAACTTTGCAGAAACAATAAGTAGAAATATGTATATATATGTATATGTGTGTGTGTGAGTTTGTGTATGTTACGGCTTTAGCTTTTAGCCGATTTGTTATCAGTTGCTCTGACCAACGTGCAACCCCATAATTTAGGGAATTTGTGAGTTGTGGTTGTTTTTGTTGTTGTTGTGGGCACCATTTACCTTATGAGCTATTAATATGCCAGTTAGCAGCAAACTACCAGCGAGGGGGTGGCGCAGCAGACGAATGAACGAAGGTCACCCAGTCCACGAAGGCAGCAATTAGGCCAAACTGGAACAGGAATGGGAACGAAAACGGGAACAGCAGTCAAAAACAGACGCGAAATCAACAAGAGAAACGGTTCGAAGGATTGCCTGAGTTTCTTTAGCCTGACTCGTGCTCGGCACGTTTTTGCATGATTTCCGTGCACGAGCCCAGAACGACGGGGCTAACAACCCCAAGACAAAGGCAAGAGTTTTGTTCGCATTGTGGCCGTGTGGCGCATTATCCTTAAGCGGCGCTGCGGCAGGCGCTGCTGTTTATGTGTTGCACGTTGCCCGTTGCCCGTTGCAAGTGCAAATGCCAAGAGCAGCTTTTTCGTTTTCCTTCGTCTGAAGGAGCAAGCTTTGCAATCGGCGCGCGTGTCACTCACATATTTCCCGTGGGAATTTCAAGGATTTCATGGCGTGGGCGTGCAAAAATATGGTAAACACTGTTCAGGGTGGGCAATGCTAACTAAATGAAAAATCAACAAGCAACAAAAAATACCAATTAAATTATATAAATACACGGTTAACACTGGCTGCTTAGAAGCGTCTTTTGATGAAATTTTCCATGCAAATATATCCAAAGAAAGCCACTGAGCATACTGAATCTTATCTTACTGCACATTTTCAGGGATTTCCCTATCCTCTCTTTATTTTTCATGTCTCATTCTTTCTTGCCTTTTCTCTTCTTCTTTACGTTTTTTACTTTCCTTATTGCTAAGCTAATAACGCTTACCGCTAATCATTTTAATAACCCCAGATTTTTTTTTAAATATCCTTTATTTTATTTATATTTTCTCTTTAATTTTAAATTTTAAATTAATTTTTGTCATTTATTTGTTAATATTAACTTAACATATTTTAGTTAATAAAAGCAGTAGGAGTAGCAAGTAGACCTTCAGCTATTTGGACAGTTTATCTCAACATGATTACTTAGTATGACGAAGAGAGTATCCTTACTGCATTCAAAACGTGCACCTTAACAGTCTAGCCAGTTTGGGGTCAGGAAGTCTTTTAAACTTTTTAGAAGTCTGTCATCAGCACAGTTGCGAATTAATTTTCATAAATCTTGTTTGTAAAGTTTTTCACATTTATCTCAGTCCAGTCCAATCATCGACCGAAAAATTGCTAGCCAATTTAATTTCCTTGAGGGCTTAGCTCCTGTCATTTATAATATCGTTGCACAGTTTTATGTTAGCAGACGGAAGTAACTTTTGCAGCTTATACGCACACACGCACAGAAGCACACACACACACACAAACACCAACGACTCGTTAGATATACGCACACACACATGAACACTCCTATGGCCAATAAAAATATCAACTTTGGCAAAGAACATTTCACACACCATTCGATGGACATCCGGCTTTTATTACTGTTTGTAGTTGTTGCTTCAAGGTGTGCTGGAGAAGCACCTCAAGTGCGATTGAAAATCAACTGCAACGGCAACAACAACAAAAACAACAACAACAATAACAACAACAATAGCAACAGCAACCACATCCAGTGCGATCTGTGCGTTGGCAAAGGAAATGAATTTGGCGTGGCCGTTGAGACTGTCTAAAGAGATGAAGACCGAAGAAGTGGTGAGGGGGCAAGTTGCAAGTTAAGAGTTGCCTTTTGGTTTATGACTTTTTGGAGTATGTTGCAATTAAAGCTTCAATTGAATACCTATGTGTGTGTAGCATTGTGGGTGTTTTGCTGGCTAGGCCAACAAGTTTAGGCACTTTTATAACCATCATTAATCTTGCCGCATATACTACTAGCAAAAAGGCCGCGCCTCGGGCCTCAGCCGATAGCGCTCGCCTGTGAGGTCTGTGGCGCCTCCAGCTTATTGATTCACGTGGGCTTTGCAACTGTAACTGTAACTGTGTAACTGCGTATGTGTGTGAGTGTGTGGATTTCGTAACTGAATTTCCATTGCAAAGTGTACATTATCGCGTGTAAAAAGAACGTGTGATAAGCTAATTAATTTTATAAGCAATCAATTGAAATGGAATTAAAATAGTCTTAAAACGCATAGCAAAATGTACTTAAGTCAGGTTGTCAAACCGGAATTAGAATCGGAATTCGAACCGTAAATTTACCAATTGAAATTCAGAAACGGAATCAGAACCTAAATTTAAATTTTTTTTAGAAGCCAAATTCCGAAACTGATATTATTTGTCCCGAAAACCAAATGTTGGAACCAAAAGATTGTTAAAAATAAATAGATCCACTCATCTGTTGACGCTGATCAATTAATATATCTTACAAGAACGGTTATTTTATGCACGCCGAAAATAACATATCCTTCCGGACGTCGCTTAAATGGTTTCCAAGTTTATGAAAAAAATAATCATATTCGGAACCTAAATATACATTTTCTTTAAGCATTATGAGAAGATCATAGTCAGCCAAATACACAGATGGGGGAAGCGCATTTGACATTTGCTTGGCACATTTATCGCACACCCAACATCAGTTGGGGGAATAGCATTAATGCAATTTTAGCATCAGCCCACTCAACGCCACGGGCACGTTCCACATTGCAGAAGCAGAAGCAGCAGACAGCCGATGGGCGATGGACGGTGGCAGCAGCATCGTTTTAAATTGCGAGCACATGACTCCGCATCTGCAAGCAGCCGTTGCTCAGTTGCCCACAGAAGCCTTCGCCTCAGACACAGCTGCAGAACTGAAATGCATGCAATACAACTGAACCAGGGGCAAATGAGTGAGTGTGTGTGTGTGTGTGTGTGTGTGTGTGTGTGTGTGTGTGTGTGTGTGCGTGTGCTGCAGACTGCAAGCGGGAACAGCACTGATGAAGAAATGATGCTGCAAAATGGAATTGCATTACGCATTTTACTCTACGGCTCTGACAGTTGACATTGAGAGCCGCTTCAAAATTGATGCTATGCAAACAAATTGTGCAGTAACATTTTACAGCCACTTTGCTAATGGCAACAAGGAGAGATAGATAGAGACACAGACAGGGAAAGCTCTTCACTTGTAAAATGTCTTCATGAACTACAGTTCTTGATTCTCAGAAAAAATGCTGTATTAAGAAATTTTTATTTATTTATTTATTATTTGTCACCCAAAATAAATTTGCAAAGGCAGCCTAAAAGTATGCAACAATAAAATTTCGTGGAAAAATCTCAATTCCTTTTACTGGCGCGTGTAAAGATTTCTTAAGCTTGAATACATTTTTTTTAAATGTATGTATCTTGTAATATATTTTCAGAAGAAATTTAAAAGCAGTTGAATATTTAATAATGCCTCAAAAGTTATTACTATTTAAAAATTAAAGTTTCTTAATGTTTTTTATTACGTCTACAATTTGTTCACCCAGTGTCACAGGCAGTCAACAGTTAAATTGCTAATCCATAAACGTTTTTTGCTCGTTACGGCTTCAAGTGGGTACTCATCTATCATTTAGTTTAGATTTTCCCCATTTGCAGGATATAATCGAATTAAATCACACGCTGCATGTTGGTTCACACGCCTCACGGCCGCCCTCAATTAAATATCAGATAATGCCGGTGCCCGCTATGAAAATACGCCTCATATTTTTTTATATAGCAATCTGTGGTTTATTGCCTTTAAGCTGCTAAATGGTTTTTAATTGCATTTGAGCCTGGTGCAGGCACTTCAAAAATTTCACTCGGTCCGCCTGTTTTTTATTCGCTACTCGATATTGGAGGGGTTTGTGCAACCCTTAGATAATTGCTTATCAGGCAAATGGGTGTGAAACTAACCCCTGTAAAATTGACGAAAACTATATAGATGATACTACATTCTAATCCGGTGGGCGGGAAAACAGGCAAATAATAACTATTTGCTTATAAATATGCCTAAGCTGAACATATTTTATATAGCATATTTCAATTTCTCGCATCGCTTCATCATTGAAGTTCATTCAACCGCGTTTGAGCTTAAGCTTAAAGTAGAACAGAACATAAAGAATGAATAGATAAACCCATCATGCCGGAGCTTAAATACCCTTGATTATAATATAACATAGTCTGTTGCTGTCTTCTACAAGGAATGGAAATTCACCCCACGACATAGGGTATGCGAAACTGTGACGAATAAGCCTAGACAGATGAGTGATGAGTGAGCTTTTTTCTCGAAACCACTCAAGCTTTGCTGCTCAAACTGCTGGCGTCTCAAGCAGCACTTGAGCACCATGCGCCCAGCTGCATGCTTGCTCATTAATCTTGAAACATATTTGTATTACATGTATGTGTATTACATACACATACACAACCATGCACACACAATTCGTGAGCACGAGTCTTGCGATGGCTCACGACCCTAATGACTGTGAGAACTTTTTGTAATTGTCGCGCTTCTTAAGTGTCCACAATGTCATTGCTATTCTCAACAGAAAGCTCTTAAATTCGAGCTAAGAGCGCATTTCTCTTGCAGCGTTGCCAGCACAAAATGTAAATTTAAATTTTTTAACTGACTTTAAGTGCTCAACTCAAATTTATTTTTTCTCTCTTTCTTTTCAGATATCAACGCTCAATTTTTCCATATTTAAGGTGAGTTATTAACTTTTATCAATAATTACATTAAACAGAGAGAAACAAGTGCCCATTGAAATTAAAAGAAAAAACTAATTAAAGTTTATAAATACAACAACAATAACTAAATACATAATACATATAAACTACTTGATGCAGCGCTGAATTAAATCGCATACAAATTAATAACAACAAATGGCTCTATTCTTAGAGATGGTACAAAAGATGATAGTAAAGCAAAGGAACTTTGTAAATACACTTGTGCAATCGATAAATAACTATATTAATACAATTAATTTTTTATTGTATTCACACAATATTTTTGTTTCCATTCTCTTAATTTTTTTTTAATCGATTTTCTATGGTTTTTTCTTCATTGCATTTGCGTATTTTGATTAAATTTCTGATTAGATCAACATGTGGCTTTTGTCCAGCCGTCGACATTGATTTCTCAGCTTGTGTCCATTTGCCAATCCCCAATCCCCATTCGCCATTGTTGGAGAAGCTTATCTTTTGTCTATTTATCCATTGTGTAACTGTGTGGGTGAATGGGAGAGTGTTGGAGTTGTGTGTGCTTGTATGTATATGTGTATGTACGTAACTATTAATGTGTGCAACCACATAACGACTGCAATTTCGCTTTTTGACCCGCTTAGCACTTTTGCCAGCATTGCAGAATTTAACTTGACTGCGATTTGTTTTTTGTATTTATTTATTTATTTTTTTTTGTTTTTTAGTGGCTAACGAAGAAAGTTTTCGTTTGCCATATTCTTGTTACCATTAAGATTTTATTGCTGGTTGCTTGTTAGCTTCGTGTTTGCCAATCAAAAATCGAAGCTCTGGTGAGACACCTATTTTACCTGCCTTTTTTTTACCAGTTACCTGATCCATCGTTACATACATACATACAATCATACATGCATACATACATACATTTGCCATGTCTTTAAAACGCTGCATTGCAATTTTTCGCACGTTCCAATGTTGAGCATTATGAGTCGCTCTTTGTTTGCCCTCTCTCGCTCTCTCTCTCTTTCCTTCTGTTTTCGACCTTTCCATCGCATGGCAGACAACAATTGCTTTTATCCCATAGTGCCATGGTAGTAGTAGTACTCGTCTCTCTTTACTTCCAGGGGCGTCTCTTTAGGCTGCAACGACCTTGTCTTATTGCTTTGTTCGTTCGATGGCAGCCCGATCGATCATTTGACATTATTTTAATGGAATTTAGGTTGGGCACTGAAACATTACGCATCGATAAGCTCAATTATCGATATCTCAGTTTAGTTAAGCAGTAAGCAGCTATTGTCATTGCATTGTATAACAATATTGATCAACTACGATCATAAAACAATAGTTGATCCATCTAATGTTTCTCTTATAAATTACTCTTGAACCGTTAAGGTTCTCTTCCGCTCTTGGCAGTCACTTCCAGAACCAAAAGTATGACTGTGTGTGCTTGTGTGTAAAACTGGCAGCTGCAGACCGAACAACTGGTTTTAGATGCTCTACTCTTAATACATCGAGGCATATGGGTGCAGCTTAAAATATATGGCGACATTGGTTTTACATTAAATTCATAATACATAAACTCTAAAAACTAATTAACTTAAATTATGAGAATAGTACATTTTATTTTATAAATATTTTACGATCTGCCATATAAAAGAAAAGTGAAAGTGATATTTTCTCTGCTCAAAAGTGATCACTGTAATAAGTAGCGTATTTGGTGCTGTCTACCTGGACGATATCTGTCGGTCGGTAGCCGACTTCACAAAATCTACAAGCTGCATAAAACGCGTCGCAATTTTATCGGTGTCGCTCTCGTGCTTGAGGTAACTGACGCTGTTGGTAGTAAATAAAATACAATGGCACTGAGTAAATCCACGCACACACAGGCAGCAAAGAGCGTAAGGTACACAAACACTCTCAAATGCAGAGCCAACAGCTGTCAACAACAAGCTCTTTTAGTCTTTCTCTCCTCACACTCTCGCGCTCTTCCTCTCTCTCTCTGTCTCGCTCTCTGCGTGTGACTCAGTCTCGCTCTCTTCAGAGGCGCGCTTGACTCAATTGAGTTGCGAGGTAGTTGCTAGTGCGGCAGTACAGTAGAGCAATTTGAGCCGTCGTATCGAACAAACCTCTCCGGAAAACGCGTCGCCCGCTGACCGTCAGTTCGTCAGTTAGTCAGTTTGTCAGTCTGCAGAGTTTTGTGGTCCAATGTCCGCGTAACGTTCTATGCCAAACTCAAGGGGGGGTTGCGTTTTTACACGTTTTCTGTTACTGGTTTGATCAGCAGTGTTGTGTTGCGCCGTTTCTCAATAGTGTTTTTGAGTGTGCTTACTACAATAATTAGATGAAATAAATACAAATACACATATGAAACACGCTAGCGAAAAAATCGGTATAAGTTATATAAGGCTCGGAACCGGTTTGATGGCCTAAACACAACAAATATTTGACCGTGCCAAAGTAATAACCTGAAAACGTATATTTACTGCTGGATTAACTGCATTTGGATAGAAATCGAACAACAACAAATATTTAAATGGTATGTTTTGCCAAAATGTCATGCGACAACAGCAACAACAACAACAGCTACGTTAACAACAATACATATTTAGTATTTGTATGTGTATGTGATTGGTATTATAATCGATTGAATGGATATTACGGAGACGGAGCCGTACCGGAGACGGAGTCACCAATGGATTCTCTGCTCCGATGCGAAAACAAGTTTTTGCATCCAATGAAAATAATTTGCATACAATTCTTGGATTCCAAAGACACATTTGTTGTTGCTGCTGCTGTTGTTGTTGTTGTCGTCGTCGTTGTTGAATACAAGTTTTGGGATCGACTCAACTTTCGTATTCAACATTATTTTTATTCCTGAATTTCGTTGCATACGAATTGTTTTCTTTCAGCATTGCTAAATTATTACGAATTTTTAGCTGGCAAAGTTTTGACGTTTCTGAAATGCAATGCAGTAAAATAACTGTAAAGAGGCTTGATTTACTGAGATTCCTTTAGCTTGCTGCTTGTAAATGGAACAGGAAGTAAATAAAGAAGGTAGATAAGAATCTTACACATACAAACATACACATATACACGTGTACCTATGTATGTTCGTAGATATGGCTTCATTCTCTTTAGCCACACAGCTGGCAGCTGATTAAACTGATAAAATGACATGGTTTAGTTCTTAAATGTTATGGGGAGTATTGAATAACAGCAGTTCGTATAAGTATTAGCTAAAGTTAAATCTATTAGGCACTACCTTAAAAGTAATTGTCAGAGTTTGAGTCACAAATTAACAAGGCCCAATTCAGTGTACTTGAAAACGGCAACAGCAACAAAATACAAAAAAAAACCTTTGCAATTAGCGGGCTTGGCGTTCACACATACATTTACACAAATGGCAAAAAATCTGTCTACTGCTATCATTCACATACATACGTATATACAGACATGATTCATTGATGACTCTGTCCGACTAAAAGTTGCCTATTGTTTTGTGTTGCTCTGGCTGCTTTCAATGTAAACAAATCATTGCGCAATCTCAATTAATTGATATGCATACATAAATTTTTTAAATATTATATTTATTTAAATAAATATATTATGCAATAATATTCTGAAGAGCTGTTAGCTGATTTCGTAAGCCACTCTTCTGGTGGCTCCACACTCTTAATTGACCATATTATGGATAGCTGCAAATTATTTATTGTTATTTTTAGATGCAATCAATTTAGGCCACGTACAAATTACTAAGAAAGTTTTCTTAATCAAATGCAAAAATGTGGTATATTCAAATAGAACGTGTGGCATATTGCACAAATTGAAACCTCAAATGACTATTGCATTCACTTGACACAGCATCTGTGTATCTGCACATCTGCGTGTCTGTATCTATATATTCATCTGTACCTGTGTGTGGCTGAGAACTAACTACCACCTGGGCGTTCATCAAAATATATTAATTATAAGCCTATTCAATTAGCTGGTAGCGAAAGCAATTAAGGGAGAGAGTGTCTTCAACACAATGAAATAGTTTTTAGTTTCTGTTCTCACCCACTCGACAAAATTTCAAAGTTTTCTCTATATGCAAATGTATCTTATGCAAATTGTAAGTGTAGGGTATGCGCCGTATCTAAGAGTCGTTTGATTGTTGCAATGGCTTTCTTGTTTTAAGCTAAGCTTCTGCTGCTTATAAGCTTAATTTATTTAAGCTTAATCGAAAATATTATCAGCAACTTGTTCGCAACAGACTTAATTACATATGTATCTCTTATCGGAGTTGGGGGCAGCCGCAAAGTATGCTTATTAACTTGTTGGCCAAGATTGGATAAACATAAATCTCGGAGGTTAGACAAAACTTCTCACAGCCCAAATGTACGCCTCCAAGTTGCTTGAGTAGGAGTCGCCGCAAATGTTGGGGCTTAAAATTCACCGTCAAGAATACTGAGAAAAATACAAAAAAAAAGAAAAAACAAAACTGGTAACAAGCCACAGCAAAAAGTAAGAATAATATGAATGTTGCCGACAAAAAAAAAAAACAAAATAAAAACCCAACTGTTTGTTGTTGGAAGGAAACCAGTTTTCGTGTTGTTGGCCACTTTTCTCGCCTTTCGATTGTGGCAAACTGCATTCTTTGTAGTCAGCTCCTGGACCTGTGGCGTCTCCAGCTGCTGTTGGCTTTCGCTTAACGTGGCGCGGCAGCTCGCAAGTTCAACAAACAGCCAAGCAAACTAAACTAAACCCGGCTTTGTCTTTGACTTGGTCTTGGACTTGGACGTGGCTGCTGTCTTGTTGCAGTTGCAGTGGCAGTTGCTGCTGCTGCTGCTTCAAGAGCGTACATAAAACTTTAATTTCATGGAATTTCCTTTCTATTTTTATGCAGCACAGCCCAGTTAATTAACTGCTGCTAACAAATGATAATGGTGATGATGATGATGCAGCAGACGTTGATGGTGCACGGAACAAGTTTTGCTTTGTCTTCGCATCGTCATCGTAATCGTCTGGGGCATGTTTTGTAAATTCTGCCTGCCTCAGCAGCTTATTACATTATTACTTTATGACTTAGAATTGAATCCTAGGGCGCTATGATTCACTCTAACTACAAGCGTAGATTGCAGACAGGGCATCTCGTAGTCATTGTGGCTCTTAACCATTTTTCCTTCATTCTTCCCCTGGCAATAGCCTGACTTGGCCAACTCATTAACTTGGCTGATATGCTGATGCCTCAGGTCGCGTGGGGTTGGCCTTCAACTGGTGACTGCGTCCATTGCATCTTTGCGGGATGAGGAGGAGTTTGCACTTTATCTTTATCACCATTTAGCTATGCTTCTTAGGTTCCTTTGCAGTTATGGCAGGAAATTAAACTTGACTAATTGCTTTACGTTGATTCCTTAATGTTGCTGTGATTAGTAAGCACATTTTTACAAAAAAATTTACTAGTAATGTAATTGCATTTTGAGCTAATGAACCTTCAGAGTGTCGACCATTACAATGGTAATAAAAAATTATACAAATTTGCTATCAATTGCAATTAAAAATAATAGTAAACAGCAACTGGGGAAGTATATCTTATTACCTTGCTACATCTAGTTTATACATCTTAAGAGAATCAAAGTTTCGATAAGATGCCAAATACTGCAGTAGTTCATAAATTTTATTCTAAGCATCTTTTTGCCTTTTGTGAAATGATTAAGTTTAAGTATAGAACAATTGGTTAGAAAAAAAAAACAGTATTGCTATTTCCAATTGTTCATCTATATTTTTTAAGTTTTTTCTGTTTAAAAAAATTAATTAGTTTCCTCATAATTGAACTTGTTTCTTATTTCGAACTTCCAGTCATCGTACATAAATTTCTGTTTAATATATGTTAAAATTTATTGCAGTTTTTGCTTGTGTAGCTTTGTTTAAATATATTGCAAATGTATAGCTCTGGATTGTATTGCAAATATAAAGGTCTACATTATATTTGTATTGAATACAACAATTCAAGGCCTTTTCCCAAGAAAAATCCGACATTAATCTAAATTTTAACAAAGAAAATTGTTTACATAATAATCTAAATTGAATAATTTTTTTTTTTGTGCAGTGTAGGTTTTATCTATGGTCAGTGGCCAGTTGTCGACCCCACACACATTGCTGGCTTCTTTCCGGGAATAGTTTTCGGTTTTGTTTACACACCATACCGCATTATCGATTGCCTTACCCGACTCCCCTCCCCACCCTATCCCTGTTAGCCTGTTTTGGGTGCGCTTGTGTATATTTTGTTTGGCATATATTTAGGCGCCGGGCCCAGTAGACTGATTGAGTGGCAACAGGCGCTGGTGGCAGGAGCATTTGTTTGCACCACATAAACAAATTGTTAGCGCGCTGGCAGAGCAATCGAATTGCGAGCGACAAAAAACTTTTGTCACACTCTCGCGCACAATTAAATTGATTTGAAACTCAAAGCACGCCAAACCCCAGCTCCCCTCGTTTGACAATGACAATCAGAGCAGAGAATGGGGCACAAAAAAGAGACTGTCAAGCTTCGTTGGTTTTTTATTTAATCGAATCCACACTGGAAACTCTCGGAAATGGAAATGTATGGTCCATAATCTGTGCGATAATTAGCATAGAGCACATACTTTTATCTAATACTAATCGCAGTTGACATCTTTGGGGCAGGCTGCACGTGGATTATAAAATGTCAAAAGCATTTCACTACTTGTTTTTGTCGCTTATCAAAACGCGGAACAGCGAAAATAATTAAACAAAAATATTTCTGTTTGATATGTCTGATAAAAGATTGTTGCTCGCGGCACCTCTGTTTGTCCATGTCAGCGCAAAATTATAATATTTAAGTAATACGCTGATTATTTTAGTTACACACACCTCTTATATAACACACACACACACGCACACATACAAAACCAGTGTGGTTTCTTAGATTTTGACCAACTCAACGAGGCCGCAGGCTAAACTTTGGCCAATAAGAAAAATTAACTTAATCGTTTGTTTTACGTCTTGTTGAATTTGTCATGATAATTTTGAATACATTCCAAACCTTTTTTTTTTAAATACTTTGATAGCTTTAGGCTAAAGGTTTAACTCAAATTAAAGCCATAAACAGTAAGCTGCCTAGAATATTTAGTTTGAAGCCATCGTTTCTCGGCTCGCAAGAGAAAGCTATGTAAATTATTGATTGATTCTATCGTGAAATTGCTCACCTTCCAATAGGGAATTTATGCGCTGAGAGGCTTTTAAATTCTTTTGCATACGATTATTCACGATTCGATTGAATTCTCAATGCTGTATCCAACGCATAAGAATGAGTATTGTGTGGCTTATATGTATATATAGTTATGCAACACCCACCCCGCCTTGGAATGTCTTATCGCATATGAGTTATGAATTTCAAATCATGCTGGATTTTGTGGTTTCGAGTTTTAGTGGTTGCCTGTTAGACAACTGCATAAATTATGATTCTTACATGATTCTTAGTTGCTGGAAATCTTTAAACGGAGATTGATACTCGGAACAAGTTCTGTTGAAACAGGTTTTCGAAGCAGTTAAGTGCGCTCTGTGTGTGTACCTGTGTGTTATTTTAAACAAACAGCTGTGTGTAGCTGTGTGTGTGTGCAGCTGAGTCATTATGTAATTTAAATCAGGAATGCAAAACACAGGTATTCCACACACACACACACACACACAATCACACAAGCTCGCTATTTCCATATTAATATAGTCAGGTTTCTTCCTACCAACTTGATTGCATTTTATCAGAGTATCTTCTGTTGCATAGAGCAGATGTTGGTTCCTCAGCAGATGCAGACAAAATCGTTACTGCCACACTGAGAGAAATTGCTATTTATGACTAGTTCTTTCGCACTTTGATCGTGATTTTGTATATTAATTATAATTCGTTTATATACAAATAATATTAGAATTAATAAAACAAGATATATTTTTTGTTTGGCCCTTGTAAGCGTTTAAGTAGGGATTTATCTATTTGTTTCTCAGTGTATTTTCCCTAGAAATAGGGAATCAGCACCAGCTCTCAGCAGCGCACAGTCAAACAAACCAAAGCGAGCCAAAGTGTTCTTTTTCTTTTCCCTACCTGAAAAACCAACTCGAATCGAACGACGCACAAGAGACCAGAGGCGACATGTGTCTGGCTATGTGGCTGGTACACAACTCTACAGCTGTACTAACTAGGAACAGAGGAGGTTCCACGTGCAGCAGCCATATGTCAGCATTGTTATTATCGGAGCGTGCCTCGGGATCTAGAGCGCTTGGCAGATGCGACTGATTCCAATGGCTGCCGAATGTTTTGTTTTCCTTTCAATCCTCCTGTTTCCTCATTTTTTTTGTTTTTGGCATATGGCTCTTGTTTTCTAAGTGTATGCGTGTGTGTGAGTGTGTGTGAGAGAGTGTGTGTAGGCAGTATATGTTCTATGCATGCACGTACTTTAGAAATTATCGAAATGTGTGCTTATATGTGGTTTTTTATATGTTTTTTACATGTGGCCCTTTTGTTTCGACGACTTCTTTCTTACTTCCGTTTGCTTTTCTGAGTCTCCCTCAAGTGGTTCGTTTTTGTTTGTTTGTTTGTTTGTTCTGTTAAAGGATGTGGCCAGGGCTCGAAGGAGGCGCATTGCGGATGTTGTTGTCAGAGTCAAAGCCAATCAATATGCTTGAACAGGGCTTACGCTACGATCAGACCAAAAATAACTGGTCTCTGGCAACAGATTTGGGCATTCACACCAAAGAGCATTTACATGATTTCTTAAGATTTGAATACATGAAATGTTCGTTTATTGCTTATTTTGCAGATACACTCCTCGTCATACAAATAGTACATTCTATTCAGTTTCTTTGTAATTGCTCATAACTCAAAAGTCGAATAATAAAATCCATTTTTTTTTCACATCGTCTTTGTAAAACTGTTCGATGTAAAGGTCTTAAATCTATGTTCATATGCATACCTGGATAAGCTCTCAGATACACATTTTACAATTGATCCCATGGGTTTCAAATGGTCAACCCAAGATGCTGATTTATAATTCTCACACCTCGCATTTCCCATCATCGATGCAGTTGGCAGTTTCCCATCACGGAGCACCTCTCAGGTAAATTTCATGCTGGTCGAATCAACGCCCAATTGACAGCTAATAATGACGCACTTCAAACAGTGGAAAACAATGCTGCAATGCTGCAGCTCTAACCCTGAGGGGCAGCTGGCAATGCAACGCACTGGGTGCATAGGAATGTGTGCCCTCTGCCCACTCCCCATACCCTGCCCCTGCCCCTGTCACAGGCAACTACCTACTGGGTAGTTAAGGGTGCGTTTCTATTAGCGGCGTGTGAATTTGTCTATGCGTACGGCGCATAAAACTAGAACCTTAAAAACCTCTATGCACAGATCCCACGGAACTGAAGAAACTGCCAAAGTATTTCCTATGCGACTTCAGCTGATGCTGTGCAATTATTTGGCAACTTACCCTTTTCTTTCCCGTCGAAAGACAGTCAAATGCGTCATTCGCACAAAAATACAAGCTGTGAGAAAATTATTCTACACTTCGTCCCATTATTGTTGTCTTAAACCTTTTCTGGGTTTATTCTTTCGATTTATTATTATTATTATTATTGCTATTATGCGAATTTCTAACGCACTGCTTCGTGTCGCTTACTGTTCCGATTTTAAGAGCCGTTTCTTTAACCAAATTGTCCAACTTTGCTTTTAGTGTTATTGCCTGTGCAATTAATCTTAATTTTTTCTCGCCCCACACAACAGATCAGTGCAAATTACACCAATTCCGGCTGCTCATTTTCCTAATACAACGTGTAATGTACATTATGCAACCTAATTGATACCATTATTACTTGGGGCACTCTCTCCTAATTGCTTGGCTAAACACCCGTTAAGCTGTATCTTGTATTTGAACATATATATACTGATTATGTGTGTGCCACAATCATTTGGCATTCATGTCTGATAAAAAATTCCCACGACCACCAACACTGGCGAGCAGAATGAGCATATACAAATTATAAATTCCAACACTCCGCCAACAGCAACCCTCCTCTCCTTGTACATAAAAAAACGTCGCCTGGTTTTATCGAAAGGACGACCGAGCAGCTTTGGTGGTTGATCAACTTCGAATACCCCTCGGTAGACAACAACAACAAGATGAAAACGCAGGGCGGCATAATTATAATTGCATATTAAGTACTCGGCGAAGAGCTGGCTTGAAGGAACAGAGAGGAAGCCATAAAATGTGTATCCTTTTTCCGCTCTGCCTTGGCCAGTACAAAGCGTGTGAACTTTCTCTCTCTCTCTCTCTCTCTCTCTGTTTTTGAAATGCATATGCAGGAATGCAAGCAGGCATTGCTAAGCTAGGTAAAATATCTTGACAGATCTACAAAAATGTATGCACGTTTAGTAGGAATAGATTAAAATTGCATATTTCGATGGGAAGCGGATTCGTTTTCTGCGAAGTACGCATTTCAATCGGATGGATACAAGATTATTCAGTTCTCACTTTTGTTTTTTTTTTTTTTGTTCTTGACAGCGCTTATTCAAAATGGTTGCGCATATTTTTCTCTAAGTGTATTCGTTACCTTTCTCTTTCAAAATTATTATCCTGTAACCTAATGCGCATAAGCCAAGTTGTAAGCTGAGTACCCCTCGAACGTGTTGTCTTTAGGATAATCCAAAACTTGCGGAGCGACTTAATCAAGTGGCACTAAGCCCACGTACCGCACAGAGTTGATCCCTGCTTACGCATATCAAATGAACTGCGGCCTACAATTTGTATATGACTTAAATTATGTATTGTGGCAGGCAGGCAGGAAACGTGCTCAATGATGACAATAACTGAAATCTTCTCTAGCACGTGAGACAAAGTTATCGTCTTTGGCCAGGTGGATGTGCCCAAAACTGTTCCTTGGTGTAAGCAAACGCATCCGGTTGGTTGTCATAGGTGTACAAATTTGGTGGTGCTGGTGGTGGTGATTGGAGCTCGAGCGACACAGATCTGGTAAATGTGCAACAAGTGTCGTTGGCCTATTGGGGGCACCAAATTAATTACATTAACACCAACGGCAGCTGGTGGGCGCCAGCTTTATTGTCGTTGCGCAACATTAATTACTGTAATACATAGATACCACAGCAATATCTATATCTATATATATATATTTATAAAGTTGTATACATAGGCCCATAAAGTTTAGTGTCAATGACTGCTCGTGTGGGTTAATTGTTTAATGCTGTCTAAAAAGTACAAATTGCCATTTTCTGTGGCACGCTAATTTACAATTGTTCATTATTTAATTATGTCATAGAATGTCATGCGTTAAAGATCAGCGCCATATGATTTATTGTACACATCTACATATATAATATTGTTTGGTTTTGATATCAAGTTAATACTATATTGGTAGTAGCTGACATATAATTTCAATTATGACCTTTTCAAATACTACCAACTATTTGATTAAATTTCAACGAATTGCGATTTGTTTGAACTTCAGGTGATTGATTTGATTTACTTGTTAGCCCAACTTGACGTGCATTGTTTGCTTTAATCAGGACTTATATATATACATATATAGTACAACGATCTGTTGGCTGTGGGCAGCTATCTTAATTAACCTACACGGCAAATATGAAGAAAATATATGAATTCATTATGTAAATATTGATACTACAACGCGTTATCAACCTACGCTGTCACTCTTTACATATGTAGGCATGTACGTGTGTGTGTGTGTGTGTGAGTACTTGTGTGTGTGTATGTGTGTGTGTGTGTATATGTATATCTCGACTCCCATCTGATTTGTATTTAGTGCTCACTCAATTTGGATTTTCCTCTTGTTCGAGTGGAACCTGTTTCGTGTCTGGCTTACTGGTTGAATGAACCCTTTCCGTTTGCTCACTGCGAGATTTGTTGGACGACCTGTGCTTTGCCGGCTTAGACCCATTGTTGTCACTTATGAAATCATGTTTGAATTTAGTGCGTGACTTAATAGGCTTTTCATATTCTGCGGACTCATTGATAATTTGTGCATAACCGAAACGTGTGTCTGTCGCTGTTTCCCATCCAATGAGTCATACAATACCATTTGTATGACAGATATTTGTAATGGAGTTTCCCAGTTATATCTACTAAGATCAGATGAAAATTGATCAGAAAAAACATAAATTCTATATAAATAATTGTATACCATTGGCGATAAAAATAAAACTTTAGATTTTTTTAATATTTACCGCTTTTGTAAAGTAAGATATTTTTCCTCCAAATAAATACAATTCTTAAAATAAGTGTAAAGCTTCTGGGCTTACACTTTGTCAATTCTCTTGGCATAAGCCTATTACCTAAAATATTTTTCCTGGAAAAGATATACAATTCTCAAAATAAGTAAAAAGTTCTAGCACAAAATTTGTGTAAAGTTAGGGGATTCTTTGGCTGTAAACAAATTACGAAAAGTGCTCCTTATACCATTTAATCATTTATAATGACATTTACTTTGTCTTGTTGACCGAGTTAAGCTCTTAGCTATTTCGGAGTTGTCTGTAAACAGTATTCTAGTTGATGAATGACCCACATTCGGAGGCATGCAGCTGTGCAGCTGTGGCTAACACCAAAACTGAATCTCACGCCTTAGGCCTCTAATTTGATTAGTCAGCTGACCCTTCACAAATAAACCACAGAGACACGCCCAAATACAAAGTTGCCTCTGACCAAAAATGCAGTCAAACAGCATCCACAGCAGCGTCTCGTAATTGTGTGTAGAAAACCAAAGCACTAAATTGTTGAATGCCCTTGTGGGAGCGACACCAACAGCACAGAGCACAGAGCACAGAGCCCAGAGCACAAGGCACAAAGAACCAGCCGACAGTCAAACTGGGCATTCAGTTAATAAAAGTTCAAACCAGTTTTGTAACATTTACAGTTAAGTTAAGAAGAAAGCTGCTTATTCTTATTCTCTCTGCCAATGAAGTTGCAACGCATTCGAAAGATACATTTTTTTTTGTTGTTTGTGTTGTCATGACGTTGAACTCGGAATTAGTGTTCATCTTTTCAACACAAAATAAAACCTTAGCCAGTGTTGAGCAGTGCAATTAACACATGTCAACTAATAGTTGACGTCAGAAAGCCAACACTAACAACTGCATTGTAATATCGCTGACTAGGTGATAAATATTAAAATAACTGCAGTGGCAAACAAATATATATCTATATATGAATAATGTGTCATTTGTTTCTGATAAGATACTGCCATGTTAACCTACTCATTGTAAGGATGAGCAAATCTAAGCAACTAAGTTTTCTTTTAACAAATGTATATTCTCAACCGAAATTCTGAAGTGTTGACTCTCTTAAGCTCAAGTCTGCCTGACTTAAGTCATATAATACAGTTTCTCTCAAAGATCTCCGATCAAATTGTGGTGCATTATTTGCGAGCGTTGAGTGCCAGCTATCGGCTCGTTGGCTGGTGGGCAAAAGCGCGTGTTGTTTTTTGTTTTTGCCCAGGGCTGCGGGGGGGTATTACTTATAAATTAAAGCACACATAGTCGGTAAAGTTTACCGCAATATGAGACATGTGATAAAGTCACAAAAACGTCAGCGTATGTCGCCGCAGCGCAATGAAAACAAAAGCCCCACAAAGTATAAATAAATAAGAGCGTAGAGCACCACAAAAAAAAAAAACAAACAAAAACAATAGAAAAAAAATTAAACAAAATAAAAAATAAAATTAAATGTGTGTAAACAATTATGTGAGACAGGCGACCGAACGCTACGATAAGCGACTAATGTTCCCGATCTCGACGTGTTTTTTTTTTCATTTGTTTTTTTTTTTTGCATTGGAGGTTGCTCGGACTGCTCTAGTAGGTAACTTAGCCCCCATGAGCTTACGATTGGAGTAGTAGCAATAGACACTCGGGCGGGAAGGTTGCTGGTATTTTCTAGTCAAGCCAAATCATACTAAATATAGTATTATGCACAATTATGGATACGTTTCGATAGATTGATTTTGGGGGCGTTACTCTGCCGATAAGCGTGTGAGTCACATGAGTACCGCGATTCGAAATGGAATACAATGCATAATCAGAGACGTCAAACTGCCGCTTGATCGTGTTTATTATTAGTTGAAGTATGTGTGGTGCCACTTTCCACTTTAACACACTTTGAACACACATTGCAGATCGCGCAGCAAGTCATCAATTAATTTAATCAACAATTTCATAACTCAAATTCAATGAACAAATAAATTTGCGCATGCAACAAGCCAATAAATAGATCAATAAAATAAAAAAGAAACAATCAAATAAAATAAAACACAAATCGATATCAACAAAAGACTGCCATATTTACTTTACCAAGAGAGTGAGAGTGTGAGAGTAACGGAGAGAGTGAGAGAGAGAGAGAAACAGCTAGCCAGCTGACGCTGAAACATCTGGCAACACTCTGGCCGGCCCGTTTTAAAACTGTAACGGTTATTGGCAGCATTTTACTCACGCCAAAGCCATAACCGGCTAGACACACACAACACAACACACACACACATAAATTCCGCTCGTGAGTCAAACAGAGACAGCGACAGAGAAAGAGAAAGAGAGAGAGAGAGAGGCGCACCGACCGCAGCCATGGGAAACTCATCGTCACACACGCACGAACCACTGGAGCGCGGCTTCACACGCGGAAAATTCGGCGATGTCAAGAATGGGGTAGGTTATCAAACAAACCGAGGGTTGATCGCAACGATGACGGCACTTGTTTCTCCTGTTTGTCCTGTTTCTCTCCATTTCGCCATACGGCACCTAAACACCTACAATCATCGCTATGTTTTAATATTCACATTTGCGCCCCACCCACAGAAATCCGCTTCATTTCGGTTTAGCAAGAAGTCGCCGAAGAAGATGGATCGATTGCGACGCTCGTTCCGAGACTCGTTTCGTCGTCGCAAGGATCGCGTACCCGAATCATCCAAGCCGCACCAATGGCAGGCCGATGAGGAGGCAGTGCGCTCAGCCACCTGCTCCTTTGCTGTCAAGTATCTGGGTTGCGTGGAGGTCTTCGAGTCGCGCGGCATGCAAGTTTGCGAGGAGGCTCTCAAAGTGCTGAGGGTAAGTCTAATGGCATTTATTCAATTGCAAAAACCATTCAGTTACCAAATTGAGCTTGAAATACGGCTTCAGACTGTAGTTGAGTAATGATAAAGAGATTAAGTTTCGAGATGATAAAATTAAATTTTCTTGATGGCTGAAGAACATACTTTCAGAACATAAAGTAAAGACAGATTATTACTATGATAGTTACTTATTATTATTTATGTTTATATTATTTATTTTAAAAAGCTCATTTGCAGATAAACTTTGGTTAACCGTCATAATATTTATAAATACAAATAAACCCACTCAATTCAACTGAATTCGAAAATATCTTAGGTCATATGACTTAAAATAATACAAATTAACGGAACAAAACACGCAACGGTTGATTTATTATGAGAACTCGGTACTAGCTGGGGGCAACTCAAGTCCTGAAAGGGTTAGCTGACTCCTCGAACATATAATAAATTCTTATACTTAATTAGAGCTTGTGACTTAAGGTTGTTTAAAAGGAGTTTTAATATGCAATATTGGTTATCTCATCAACAATGATCAGTCTTAAATTTCTCACTGAATGGTTTTTTTGTCTTTTGAACTCCTACTCGGCATATTTTTAATCAACTCACGTTTTGCAGCAATCGAGACGACGTCCGGTGCGTGGCTTGCTCCATGTAAGCGGAGACGGATTGCGTGTGGTGGACGATGAGACGAAGGGTCTCATTGTGGATCAGACCATCGAGAAGGTGAGCTTTTGTGCACCGGATCGGAATCACGAGCGTGGCTTCAGCTACATCTGTCGGGATGGTACGACGCGTCGCTGGATGTGTCACGGCTTCCTGGCGTGCAAGGACTCCGGCGAGCGGTTGTCCCACGCTGTCGGTTGCGCCTTTGCCGTTTGCTTGGAGCGCAAGCAGCGTCGCGATAAGGAGTGCGGTGTCACAATGACCTTTGACACCAAGAACTCGACCTTTACGCGCACCGGATCCTTCCGGCAGCAGTCGTTGACCGAACGCATGGCCATGGCCACCACTCTGGGCAGCAACGAGCGCTGTGTCGATGGACCAGCGCTGCCCGGCGGCGGTCCACCAGCCGCCGCAGTGAAGCCGTTCAATCCGTTTGCCATTGAGCGGCCGCATGCTACACCCAATATGCTGGAGAGGCAGAGCTCGTTCCGCTTGAGCACCATTGGCAGCCAGTCGCCGTTCAAGCGCCAGATGTCGCTGCGCGTCAACGATCTTCCGTCCAATGCGGATAGGCAGAAGGCCTTCCTTGCCGCAGCAGCCGGCAATTCCAATCCACATGCACTCCATACACCGCTCCGAAGCGTCTCGCCGATTGCTGAAGTCTCGCCGGCCAAGTCGGGCGGTGAGGCGGCCATTTTGGCAGCGGATACAGTTAGTCAGTTGTGTCAGGAGCTCAGCCAGGGTTTGTCGCTGCTAACGCAGACGGATGACGCACTTCTGACAGCTGGCGACGATCTGAACTTTAACAACAGTCGCAGCATCAATCAGAACATAATTGCCGCCGATAAGCAGCAACATCACGTAATCTCCACGTACAGCGCCAGTGGCAGCGCCAGCGGCAGCGCCAGTGGCAGCGGCACCCCCACTGCCCAGGTGACACCACGTGTGACCAGCCTGCAATCGCCCACACGTTCCGAGGCGGATGTCGAGGCCAGCGATCCGCTGCAGTTGCCTAATGCTGAACAGTGGCTCGGCCAGGTGGTGCGCAGCACATCCCCGGCGATGCCACCGAAGAGACCCAGCTCCTTGGCCAATGTGGGACGCGCTCAGACTGGTCGTGCCTCAGCGCCCGATCCTTTCGATGCCGAGTGGGCGGCCAATGTGGCAGCTGCAAAGAAAATGTCACCAGATCTGCCCGGACTGGGTATCGGCAACAACAGGCACAGCACGAATCCGTTTATCTCACCGCCCAAGGCGCAAGCGCAATCATTTCAGGTGCAACTGTAGACAGGGGCAGAGGGCAAAGGGCGGAGGACCGAGCACTGGGCGGCGGTCCAAAGTGTGGTTCACTTGAAAAAAAACGTAACTTAGTGTAATTGGGGCAGTCACCACAGACCGATAGATAGATTAAAAAGATACAAAATATATTAATACCAGATTACGCAAAAAAAAAAAAAACAAAATGAAAAACTTAACGCAAACAAAACCATTGTTGAATTATACTATTGAAAGTACTAAATAGACGGTTATTAAATTACCATTAAATATATACGCTACGCATAAAGTACAGATAAGCAAAAACAAAAATACATACACATACATACAAGCACGCAAGCACGCATGTGTCGCTTAGCATTAGTCCAAGGACATGAATATTCCAGTGTGTGTGTGTTTCATAAGTTGCATGCAGAATTTGACCAAGCTACCAAGTTACCCACAAATACCACCTCCAATCAGCTAAGCAACAACAACCACTTGCAACAACGAGTTCACTTCTACTTTATAGTACTTACATGCATACATATACACGCATATGCATGTACAGTATATACAGTGTATATATATATATACAGTGTCTCACACCTCATTTGGAACAGTGACTAGCAAAAATTTTAAAGTGCTATAAAGTTTAAACAAGGAAAAAAATGCAAAATGTTTAAATGCCAATTAGTTTAATGTTATATCACATTTTAAAAGGAAACTTTAGTTTTTATGCAAATATTAATTAATTAATTAAAATTAGTCAAAAACTGAAAACATATCCAAAAAACGTTTCACAGCTTATTTGAAACAGTCTTAAGAAAAGTTAAATATTTGGCGTATAAAAGTTTAAAAAAGGATGTTAATACTTAGTATGATATCCTTTAGCCTTAACAACTTCGCTTAACCTATTATTCATGGACGATACCAGCTTCCAACTAGTTTCTGGACTGATCCTGCTCCACTCCTCCATCAGAGCATTTTGAGATCCTGTTTGCAGGATATGTTGTGGTTCCGGATATTATTTTCCAGCAGAGCCACAAATTTTCAATAACATTTAAGTCTGGAGACTGGGCCGGTGGAATTATCATGTGGGGGCAGTTCGATCTAAGCCAGGACTGTACTATTCCGGCCTTATGCCTGGGGTCGTTGTCCTGGTAGATCCGGAAAGTACGTCGGATTCCTATTTTTTCGGCACTTTGGAGTAAATTTTCCTTTAGTATATCGAAGTACACATTACTGTCCATTGTTGTTTCAATGAACACAAAATTTCCGCCGCGGGCTGTCGAGATAGATGCCCATACCAGGACACTTCCTCCGCAGTGCCTGACTGTTGCCTTTCAGTTTTTGGGACTCAGATCGGTATTGGAGTGTCGCCACACATAATTCCGTCCGTCCGAACCAAAAATGTTTAATTTGTACTCAAATTCAAATATGATTGTGTTCCAGAACTCCAAATCGTTGTCCAAGTGAATTTTGACGAACGTCATCCTAGACCCTATGTTTTTGCTTTTACAAATTTCATTTTCCATTGTTCTCGGGCATTTAAGTCATGGTGGCGCAGAACTTGGAGCACAGTTCCCATACTGGTCTTTTTCCTTATTTCATCCTGCACCTATTGAGTCAGTTTTTGAGCAGATAGCTTAAAATTTCCCCTTGAAATCTTGATGATCCTCGGCTCGTCCTGCTCGGTGAAAATCGGGTTTGGTGCCATTCCGCCTCTGTCCTCTGTCCGATTTTCGTCGACGAAACTCCGAATGATGTAGAATATAGTTGAGGTGTTTAGATTGACCATTTTAGCTATTTTTCGAAATGAATATCCAATTTTGAAGTGTTCCAGGATGAGTTTCTGTTGATCAATGGTAGTCCGTTTGGCCATTGTCCTTGTTGGCAGGTTGCAGCCCAAATGCGGGAAAAAACTAAACTGACTTAAAAGGTTGGTCTATTTCTACCGTAAATATCCAACTTTAGGTAAAAAATCCGGGTTTTATGGCACCCAGGTGTCCAGAATGTAACTGTTCCAAATAAGCTGCGATCATAAAATTAGGTACTTTTTTACATAACCCGACCTAGCGGGTGGGGAAATCCCAGTTTATTAGGGTCATATATTAATTTTGGTGGTTAATATGTGTACCTGCCATGAGTCTTTGGAATTTTTGAAAAATAATGCATAATGAGTTTATGGCAGGTAATTGAAATTTTTGCTAGACGCTGTTCCAAATGAGGTGTGAGACACTGTATATATATACACTTATATGTCTTATGCTTTTACTACTTGGATGCAGCCTTCCACTAAGTTGTTGATCAATCCCATTCTAGATACCTACATACTTACATACATACCATACATATCGTACATATGTGCATAAATATTTATATATATATATATATATATATATATGTTATATATATATATATCAATAATTCTACTTATATATATGTACATGTCTAGGGCCAATGTTTCGTCTGTCAATTTTGATTTATGCGTCTATATAAATATGTCAATTTTGTTTAATTTAATTTAATTTTAAATTTGTACAAAATGTATTATACTTAAATTATAATAATAATTTAACGAAAATAAACTTCAAGTTAATTAAAAACAATTTCTATTTAATAATACATATACATATGCATATAGAAATAAATAATTCAGTTGTTTCAACTCCATACAGCAAGTATTAAATGTCATTATTAAATTTGTACCTCTTTCATAAAGACAAACTTAGTTGATATATGTTACGTCTGTCTGCATGTCTGAGCTCTACGAACTATTCTTTTTTTTTTAATTATATTATACATATTTCTTGACAAAATTAAAGCACCCTCTTTAAGGATTCTAAAAGGTACATATGCTAATTACGCACTCTGCAGACGAATTATACGTTGATGATGTCGATAAGCACCAAATATTAATATGTCAACAAATTTATCGCCATATATATATACATAATTGAACACGCTTATATATATAAAAACATAAAGCAATGTATTAGTGGAAAAGCTCTCAGAAACATACTCAGTAGCCAATTCTAACATACCCTTGCACAAATGATTATTTATTTAATTTTTTACGACCATTTATTTGCATTTATTTTTATTTTTCTCTACCCATACTTCACCTTTTCTTTATATCTTATTATTAAATGAAGCTTATGAATTTTACCAGCCATTTAGTTCAGAACTTGAATATATACAACTAACTATATTCTATAGGTTTCATGAATCCTGGTGTTCTGGGAACCCTCAGCTAACTATTTAATCATGTATTTTTGCTCCCAGGACAGATGCATGTGCAACCCAATTTTGAATGCTATCCAGTCTGGAACCAAAACAAAGACTCAACTCTAACCTACGAGTATTTAATGAATACTATATTCGGCTCTTTATTATTCCTAATTTTATTTATTTTATACGAATTTTGTATGCGCACTTTTTAAGAATATATTTACATACAATGTATTAATAATATATATGTGCTACGATATATACAGTTTCTTGGACCCGCAGTTTTTTGGGTCAGTCTCTACTAAGCATGCCGGAATCTATATATGTACTATATATGTATATAAATTAAAGACTACAAAATATATGTATTCTAAATACGAAAAAAATGTATGCGAAAATACAAATTTAAATTTAAGTTATTTTCAAAAAAAAGAAAATCAATTCTCAAATATACAAATAATTGTACATATACATAGTTCAGAGTATATGCATATCGTTTCGTTAAACGTTTAGTAAAATTTATATAGTGAAAAACATTATTATATATACATGTGTACATTAATTACATATATGACTTCAAAGTCAAAATATTTCGGAAATATGAAAACTTTAAAAAGGCGCCCATGCCATAGTACACTCCAAGAAATCTTTCCAAAATATGTGGCTTTAATTTGAGCGCAAAATAAATTGAATCAAGCAAATATTAACTATTTAATTTTATAAAACTATGGGATATTCAAAGGAAGCAAAAATCGCAAATGACATTAGGATTTGATACTCTGCCGAATTCAGAGTTCACGCACAAAAAATATTTCTAAATTATAACCGTTACTTGCGCACTTCATGCAGCACTGCTTGGGAAACATAGCAAGCAGTAAACAGCATATTTAGTCAATACATAAACCAGTAAATAAAAATAAATTCAGTTACAAAAGTAATTCCTTCAACAAGACAACGTCAATATGTTTTTCTGCATTAATTTACTCGTTTTCTGATAGCTTCACTTACAGGGCTAATAAAATTATAATCTGTGAAAGTGTTTACTCATTATTTCTTTGGATAGGGTTCCCAGTGCTTGAATCCAGTCCATTTGACTTCCTCTAGTTTACCTTTGTCCAACTTCCAGATAGCACCATTCTTGTTGGCCTCGATGGCCTTGACAAAACTCTTACCGGCTTGCGCTGTCGACTGAGTAGGATGGTCCAACAGTTTCTCGGCAACGCAAGGTTCCACATCCAGCCAGGAATTGAAATTTTGGACCAGTGTCGTCCTTGTAATACCAGGATTGATCGAATATGCCGTTACTCCAGTGACGGGCGCCAGTAGCTATCCAGTGAAAAGAAATTATAATAGATGGGTATGAATAGCATCTAGTTGTTAACTTACCGCTAGCGATACAGTAAAGCTAAAAGCAGCTGCCTTTGAAGCGCAATAAACGGGCACTTCGTAGATCGGATTAAAAGCCGTTACTGAGCAGATGTTGGCAATAACTCCGCCTGGACCATCATTGCGATAATCCCAGAAATCCATAATAGCCGTTGTGGTATTCACCGTTCCGGTGAAATTAACAGCAATTGTTTTCTCTATCTGATGGTCGTCCAAAATTCCAGCTCCATTGATCAGCAAGTCAATCTTCTTATACTTTTCGAAGACTTCCTCAAGTAGTTCTTGGCTCTCACATAAAGGTGCAGTAACATCATACGAATAGAATGCAACTTTCGTCTTGGGATTTAATTTTTGCAACTCTTTAATAGAATCTGGCTTATCAAGTGAGTCCAAAATCAGCAGGTTCTAGAGAAAAAAATTATTTAAATTTCATTTTTGAGACCGAAACTAATAGATACCTTTGGCCCTCTTTTGACAATCTCGCGGCAGGTGTCCATTCCGATACCGCCCAGGCCAGCAACAAAAATTATATTCTTGCCAGCTATTGCACCTCCTCCGCAGGATTTGCTTTTTGTTCTTCTTGAGTTCTGAAATCGAAGGGTCTATTTGAGTACACCATCATTTTTAATATTAAATACCCATTTGAAAACACTATAATATTGCTTACAAAACTAAATATGAATGCTATCATATAGCAATTATAGAAATATTAGACATTAGGCCGTGCCGAATTCGGATACTATCATATTATCATATTATCGGACAATAATTGCCGGGAGCATGTGAAAATAATGGATTCAGAGTGTAACAAAAAGTTCCCAGAATCGGAACCTAAATTCGTTTTAGTTGTACATTTTGATTTAAGGACTTACGCTCACTACGCTTCCTTGGTGGGCAGTTAACACATGACGATTGAACCTCTCCTCATGGCGGAGGTTTTTCAATATATTTATCGGTTGTCGCCGGGCAAGCTGCTTAGGTGACAGCTGCAGCTGAGTCGCATCACTCTGCCCGACACTATTCCCCAAATTGGATGCTGTGGAGCTGCACCGTAAGACCCCATGCTGCAGGACACTGTGCGCGAACACTGACAATGCGTTCATTATTTGAAAAGTATCAAATGAGAAAAAGGCCGAAAAAAAAAACAAATAACTTTTAGAATTTTAACTGACTTATTTGGCTAAAAAGAGGAAAGTGAAAAAATCTTGTTTGTATTTTATGTTTATGCTGATGGGACTCAATGGCTACTAGGATCAGTTTCAAAAGATAAACATACTTTAATATTTATTTTAGATATCACTTATACTTATTTTAAATGAAAATCATGTTATTGAAATGTTGCACATTTCATTGCCAATTAGAGTACAAAATTTAAATATATTAACTGCAAAACAAAACCTAATTCAATCAGTAGCAATAATCGGAAAGTAGGTCGATTTTGGCATATTTGCTTTGTGGATCAGCCCTGGTACGCAGCTAGGTAATTGCAGAGTTGCAGATGCAGCGCCGGCGACCAGAACTCAATCTTCTACATTTATTAGATCAATGCATTGGTAGCAACAACGACAAAAACAACAACAACAACAACAAGAACATCGGTCAACCCACGATAAGCAAAATGAATAAATTGCAAGCCAAGAAAAACTGCAGCCCACTCGAAAAATCAAACGAACTGCTAGCATGGGGCCAATATAAAATAACAATCATGGCCAAACGCCCAGGTAACAACTAGAACATGCATAATGACTACAATAGAGGAGAAACTTCCGCGGCTTGCAACATAAATGTGGTAATTTTCACATGAGAGCCACAACGACCAAAAGAGTCCTTGCCTGCGGTCGATAGATCATCAATTTAAATGAATTCAGCAGTAATAATTGAACTTAATTTGCTTGTTGTTTATTCTTGATTTTCCATTTAAACTAGGTACTCAGATGGGAATAATAAAACCATAACATTTCGTTTGAGGAATATTTGTTGTGCTTAAATAAAAATACATATTTTAATTTCTTCCAACCGAGGCTTAGTTGACAAAGCTATTAAAATTATTTCTCCTACCGCTGACTATTAAAAAACTTTTATTTGTTTAATTTATATATATAGTTGAATGTATTTAGATAAGCTGCATAGTTGATCTTAATTAATTGATATGAGTAGCAGTTCATCTGCTACAATTCACTTACAATAAATACAAATGTATTCTTAACCTGCGAACAAAGCTCTGATTGTGAACAGAAATCGGAGCTGGGACTTTGGTTGGTCTTGATCAGTAGTTGGTTTCCCTTGGGGCGTGCTCCCTGATATTCCCTCATACTCATTCTGTGTGTGTGTGTGTGTGTTAAGAGAGCGAAGAAAGATACTACATGCAGCAAACGGGCGGCAAATTTATGGCCTCACAGTTCTCGCGCCGAAACGAGCACGGAAACGCGAACAGAATTGTGAACGGGAACGGAGCTTTTGGAGCTCTTATTGTGGTCCAACAACCGCAATTTACGATCAGTTCATTTAGGTGGCCCATTGTCCCGTAATGTTTATGCAATGTTTTGTGATTTTATTTCAACAGCTGGAATTTGTAGACGCTGCCGCATCGCATTCGGCTTTCCTTATGGGCGTTGGGAGCATGCCACTTTCAGCCTAAGATTGTGATCATACATATGTGATTCTTCTCTCCCTCTCTCTCTCTCTCTCTCTCTCTTTGTGTCTCTTACATCTCGTTCTTTCCAAATATGTCACAGTCGAAACAAAAAACGTGATTCGAACAAATTGTTATATCCTTAAAAAGCAAGCAGATTTGGTAGCCCAAAATTGGCATCGTATTATGGCAGTTGAGATGCTGAATCCTTGCAAAGATTCCCAGAGGGTCCATTGGGTCACACAATGGTGCAGCAAACACTGCGCCTTCCACTATCTTAGAGGTCCCTCGGGGCATTTGAAATCAATTTGGATCCATTTATGCTTCACACGACTGCCAAAAGCAGTCTGCCTCTTAGCCGGGTTTGTTCTAGCCGTTGCCACTGCTGATGAGCATACAAGTTTTGTGACTTTGTGACTTTCGGTTTCCAGACTTCCCAATTTCACATGTTGATTGTGTATGATGAGGAGGCGATTCCACTGTTGAGTAGAATGTGTGTTACCAGGTCTGTATGTTAGCAATCCCACAAATGAATCTCAATCCAAATCCCAATCGTCTGAATGTGGCACAAACAGTAACAATTACCAATTGTTTATTTGGCGATACAACGTGTTGTTGATGTTGTTGCTGCTGCTACTGTTCCGATTGTTGCAACAGTTGTAGAAGCACAGTAGTAACTTGGTGGTCGCTCGCTCGCTCGTTGACTCGATCGCTCTTCGCTTGTGGGCTGGCGACTCTGTGAATCCATCAATGGCTCGTTATCTTGATCAGAAAGAGCTGCACATACTTTACCACTGCGCTGTCTCCAATTTGTTTTCATGTGCTATGCTTTGGGGAAACTTTCCTTCTTCAAGTTAACCAAATTACAATTTATTTTCGAACTTCTTATTTTATGGATTTTATCTAATTTTATTTTAAAAACACAATGAATCGAATGAAAATTAGTTTTCTATGAAAAACTTAATTTGGCTTGAATTAATTTTTATTATTGTCAATTAAGGTTTAAAATTCATCAACATTTTCAAATAAATATACTCTTCGGATGTGAAAAAAACATTAAAGGTATTTAAATCAAAGAAATATTTTTTAACCACGCAATAATTATTAAATTTAATAATTATGAACTAAGATACAAAACTTTGAAAAGTCAGTATTTATACAGGTGGGAGCTTTTAATGCAAATTTCGAAATGAATAAGCTTTTACTAACTTGCTTTAAAGATACTTATGCAATATTAAATTGCTTTTTGCCGCCCGGCACAACATCGGCTCGTTGGTCTAGGGGTATGATTTCCGCTTAGGGTGCGGGAGGTCCCGGGTTCAAATCCCGGACGAGCCCAAGAAGTCATCTTTTTTTTATTTTATAACTTTTTTTTTATAATATTTAAACAAAATATTCAATATTTGGGCTCGTCCGGGATTTGAACCCGGGACCTCCCGCACCCTAAGCGGAAATCATACCCCTAGACCAACGAGCCGATAGAGATTTCTAAGTAACTATAAAAAAATTATTGGGGGTGTTCCAACTATTTAAAATATTCAATTTAGCTTAATTGTATAGCAAATAAGATAAAAAGGTTGCAGCGTTAAATCATTTATAAGCTGCAAATATACCGGTTATATGCTGTCACTTATTCAAATACCGTTGTAGACACAGAATGCCCAACCGGCTCGTTGGTCTAGGGGTATGATTTCCGCTTAGGGTGCGGGAGGTCCCGGGTTCAAATCCCGGACGAGCCCAAGCTACTTGTAACTTTTTAAAATATTTTATTTTTATTAGAAATGAAAGATTATTTTTTTATATCAAACTATAAACAATTATTTATACTTTATTAAATTTTGTTGCACAAATAACGACTTAATTGTAAATAATATTAAATGTGTTGTTTTCCCACTAATATGGTATGATTAAAATTCCATCAGAAGTAAAATATTTGATTAATACCAATGGTTAACAGAACAAATATTCAGAGTTGTATTTATAAATAATTATACTGCATTTACATTTTCATATGCAAGTACATAAAAATATGTATGCTGCAATACAATTTCGATAATAAAGACAAAAACACAACAAGTTACATATGTGTAAATTATGCTGATAATGCCATCTATATATAAATAGTTGAGCAAAATGATGGTTTTTAGTTGTTCTTCGATTTGACCTAAACACTACATAAGTAAATGACACATTTAATGGACATAGAAAGTTTGGGTAAATGTTACAGATATAATAATATATGATAATAGAATAGAATAGCTGATAAATACATAAATTGTGTTCTTTGCCAAAATGGAAATTCATTTTGTGCCAATAATTAATACGCTAATATGACGGACTTGTTGTTGTGAGTGCTGTTTGTTGTTGTTTTTGTTGGTATTGTGATTAGTTTTTCCATTGCTCAACGTCCCTTCCAGTTAAGGGTGGAGGGGGGCGAGCAGTCGTTGTTAGTGTTTAACTCAATCTGTTGCTCTCAATCATCGTCTGTAGCGAAGAGAAGAATTCTGCTCTGCAACATCACCAACATCATCGTTTTGCTAACCAGTTTTCTAACGATTTTCACATATTTACATGTTTGTATTTTTTCCGTTCGACCTTTGCATTTGGTTTGAGTTTTTTTTTTTTGTTTTTTTTTGTTTTATATGTTAAATATTTATAATAATTTATTTATTATTAGCACTAATTATTCTTTGGTTGTTCCACTGGTTCTGTTGTTGTTATTGTTGTTGTTCTTGGTTATGGTATTCATTTTCATTTTCATTTTCAATTGTTTTTTGTTTGTTTTTGTTTTTGTTCATTGTTCATTGTGCTTTTTCTTGCTGTATTACATTGTCAGGGTTGTGCTGTTGCTGTATGTTTATAACGGCATCCGTTTTATATATTCGTTTGTGACTGGAATTGGGCAGGTTGTTTATTGTTGCTGTTGATGTTGCTGATTCTGTTGCTGATGATGCTGGTGATGTTGTTGTTGTTGTTGCAGTAGCTTTGCGTAGATTCTTTCCAAACGTCGAGTTGCCTTTTAGACCTTTTTATTTTGTGTACAAATGAAAATAAAAGAATGCAATAATCTTGATCAGTAAAAGATTCATTCGAAAGGCTTGTTTGCATTTGCCAATGATTATACATAGATGTGTGTATCTGTATCTGTGTGGGTACAGTGTTAATGGAAACCAACATGTGTTAACTTATGTTTAATGCCTCACACCAAAAAAAAAAAAAACAATAATAAAATAAAATAGAAAATAAGGACAGATGGATAGTGGGGAGAATTACAAAGTAGGATATGCAGATATGCAGATATATAGTTTTATAGATATACATATACATATATAGAGAGCGACAGTGAAAGAGACGCAAGTATGTTTGTAGACAGTGGAAAGAGTGTTGCTTGTTCGTCGGTGCGCAGAGCAGAGCAGAGTGACAGGAAATGTGAAAAGCATTTCGTTTACCTTGGAAACATAAACGATTCTGATATATGGCAAATATATCGCTTGGCTTGTAGCACGGCTCATATTTATATTCAAGCTCATCGATAGCGATTTCGATTTCGATTTCGATATTGTTGCCGGAATCAGAAATGTTTGCGGCAGACGCGCCTGGGCAATGACTTAGCTTATGGGAGGGTATCACAAACAGGTTTTGTTCCATATTGTTGGGGGCTCTCGATGCCGCCGCTACGAGCTCTGCGTCAGGGTCTATAGTTGTTGTTGTTGTTGTATTTGTTGTTGTTGTTGTTGTTGTGGTTGTGTTTGTATCAACCATTATTTGTGGTGCGCACTTAACAGGCTTTTTTGGTTGTGATGTTGTGTGTGTTGTGGAAGATGGTAACAAAGTGTATTAGTTTTTGTTTTGTTTTGTTTTGGTTTCGGTTTTTGCTCTAATTTAGTGTTAGTCACAGGTAGTGTATATAATTTCATATCTCATGATTGGAGAAGCTAAATTTGTTGGTGACTACTTACCTCGCTATCTTGGCAGCCGGCATCCTCCTTGGAGCCTCTCGTCAGGCCCTGCACAAAGTGAACATCGCTACCAGGATCATCGGAGGCCAAATGGGCGCGAAATTGTTGATTTCTATGATTAGAGCAAGTGGAGTGGGGATATATATATATATGATATATGATGTAAATGATGTGTGTGGCATTTACCTCAGCTCCAGCTGTTGCATTTGCTGAAAATGCCTCAGCTTGCCATTGGCTAGATGCAGTTTCTCCTCAAGGGCCGCATTTTCCACGCATTTGATCGAGTACTTCTCGGAAAACGACAGAATCTCCAGTCGCAGTTCATCGAGCTCCTCTCTGCAAGTGCGAGCCATGTTAACTGAAATATCGTATGATAATTTTGAGTACTTACTCCTTGAGCGGCTTGGCGCCATCTCCTCGCATGTGCTCGCCACGTTGCACCTGACGCAGGAACTCCGCCTTAAAGCGTGACACCTCACGTTGCACCTCGCTCTGGTGGGCTTTTCGCATGGCATCCAGGGCGGCCAATGTTGCCTAGAAGTGACGAGAGCCGTTAAGATCACGCTGGAGCGAAAAAGAAGGAGATAATGAGTTTTTACCTGCGTTTCTTCGGCTAACGCCGTTTCCTTCTCGGCCAGCAGATGCTCAATTTCCAGCTTGTGCTTCTCCTCCATGTCGCAAATAAGGCGACGATGCGATGACTCCATGGCGCTTAGCCCCTTCTCGCAAAGCGTCTAGAATGGAGTGAGTTACATTTAGTTAAATGGTGGAGCGAAAGCGGATTCCTGACATACCCTTAGCTGTTCGATTTCCGTCTGGTATCGCTTGCGGAAACTCTGCTCATCGGCGACATTGGCGTGCTCATGGCGATAGACCTCTCGTAGGCATTCGAGTTGCTTTCCATGCTCCCTTTCGAGCAGATCGAGACGCTTCTCCATTCGCTTGCAGCGCTCATGCTGTCGTCCCAGCTCGTCGCTCAGCTCGTGGCGCTGTTGGAGCAGCTGTTGCTGCTCTTGTTCCTGGTTGGCACACTTCTCCAGCGCCAGGGCCAATTCGCTCTCGCGCTGTTCAAGCAGCTGTTCGCTGCGTTGCAAATCCGTCTCCGTTTGCTGTTGCAGGGTCGAGAGTTTCTCGACACGTTGCCGCAGCTCGCAGCATTTGTGGCAGGAGTCCTGCAGGCAGGACAGCTCCATTTGCTCGCTAACCATCACACAGGTCTCGGTTAGGGCACGCTCCAGTTGCCTGAGTCCATCCTTGCGATCATTTAGGGGCGACACCGATCGTCGACTGCGCTGTCCGGCACGCAGCTGTTGCAACTGGGTGAGACTCTGCTCCATTCGCTCCTTGCTGCTCAGAAGCACATGCTCCAAACTATGCAGCCGCTGCAGCAGATGAGCAGATGAGTTCAATGGCGATGACTGGCTGCTCGAATCGCTGCTGGACTCGGTGGTGATGGTGGTGCTGATCGTGGTGCTGTTGTTGCTGCTCTCGGCTGGCTTCCGCTCCACGGTTTCCCGTTGCAGCTCAGTGATCTTCAGCTCCAACTGCTCCTTACCCTTCAACGAGAGCGAACGTCGTCGCTCCGACTTGGCCAGCTTTTGCTTCAACGCTCGCACCTGACGCTCCGAGGTGCTGTACTTGATCGTCAAGTCCTGGATGCGTGCAGCCATCAATTGCAACTGCGCCCCATCCTCCATTTGGCAACGTTCCAGTTTCTGCTGCAACGCTGTCTGTATCAACTCGAGTGCATCATATTGATTCTGAGACTGCTTCAGTTCCCGCTTCATTGCACGAATCTCATTAACGGCCTTCTCGAAGCGACTGCGCAGCTCATTGTACTCCTCCGCGAGGGAGTCCCGCTGCAGGCAGTAGGGATCAATGTCGCTGATTGTGGTCAGATCGCTGAGCGAGTCCATGCGCTTCATTTTGTGACGCTGTAGATTACTGAGACTGGCCACCTGACTATTGTCCGCCTGCAGCTCCCGCAGTCGCTTGTACAAGCTTTCGTTCTCCTCAATGCCCTGGGCCAGACGATCCTCCAGCTGCTTGATCTTGCACTGACTCTCGGTTAGTTGTAGGCTCAGGCTGTGCACCAGCTCCGCTGCACTCTGCTTGGCACTGACCAGCTCTCCATTCAGCTGCTGCTGTTGCTCCTGCAGTCGGGCGGTCAGCTCCTGCTCCGTCCGCTGCAGTGTCGTGAGCAACTCGGACATGCGTGCCTCCCGCAACTTAGCCTCGGTGCGCAGCGTTTCGCATTGTTGCTTGAGCTCGGTGCGATCCGGTCGCATCTCCTCGGGCACAGCCATCAGAGGCAGCTCATCGCTGGCCACACTATCCACAGTGCTGCGACGTGAGCTGGGCGGCGAGCTGCGACTTCGCTTGTGCAGACTGGCCAGACTCCGATTGCGCAGGCAGCTCCTTAAAACGGGTGGCGACGGCGACAGCGGTGAACCCCAGTCAAGACTATCCCGCCGGCCACCCTCCGATGCCGTGCGATACTCCTCGTCGGAGGAGAAGTGCGGCGCATTTGCTGGCGTGCCTGGTGTGGCTGGACTGGTCTGCAGCTGCGCCTTGATAAAGTCCTGTTCGATGTCGCTCTGCTTAATAATCGATGGCGGTGTCGAAGTTCCCGGCGTTGTTGTTGGCGAAGGATTCTCCAGCTGCTGCTGTGGCAACCCTGCCGCACTTCGCAGCACCGCCATCCAATTGTTTCTCGAGCTGGGCGATAGACTGGCCAGAAAGAGACGTTGCTTGTCCCACGTGATGAGCTGAAAGGCATGCTGCTTAGTAGCGTTGGGCTCTTCCACAACAGTCGATAGGCTGTTCACATCGAGGACACCATCGAGGACGCCACGTTCCTCGCAGAGCGGATCTCTGTAGTAGAAGAGTGCCGCTCCACTCAATGTGAACCAATGTTTGCTCCATTCGCCCGTCCGATTGTCCAGCTTCATTAGCCATCCCTTTTTGGCATTCAGCGACTCCTCGACACTTTTGCCTGACGGCTTGACTGAACACTTGCTCGACTTGCTGATGGATCTCAGTTCATCCGATTTGGCCATGTAGTTGGCGCACAGCTCATCCAGATTGCAGCCACCATCGGGATCGCCACGTTCGTGCTGATAATGCTTAGCGGGCTTCAGTTGCAGCTGCATTCGATTGCCCGATTTTCCGCCTTTTCCACTCTCCACTTGTTGTTGCTTAGGCTGTTGCTGCTGCTGTTGTTGCTGTTGTTGCTGCTGTTGGGACACTAGAACTGTGGGTATCTTCTTGACTATTGCGGACACAATCGCTGGCGTTGAGTTGGCCGCCAGTGGTAATGACTTTGGTCTCAGATTAACAAGCGTTTGCTCGCTGGTCGCGTTTAAGGCTTTGCCGGTGGACGTCAGCTGGAAATCGGTTTCATCACGCGATGTCTGGTATTGGTAATGATGTTGATGTTGATGTTGATTATTTAGCGCGTTGTTGACAGCCGTTGACCAGCGTTTGTTTTGCTGTTGACTTAGGTTTGTTATCGTGCTCGCAATGTCCTTAATTGTTTTCTCATCGCGGCGCATATCCTCGATCAGCAGACAGCCAGTCGGTTGAGAAACTGCAAAAGGATGCAAAATGCAATGGATTATTAATATATATATTATTTCAATTTAGATTTAAATTTTGAAATATTGAATTTAAGAGTGTTTCGCTTAAGTTGCAAAATATATAAAAGTACTGCTTTTAAAATACACTTTTCCTCTTTTTTTAAAAAGTTCAAGTAGTTTTCCGATTTTTGGATTGGTTTTTTAAATGATCGTTTTTATTGTTGGCCATTAAACATTTGGCATTCACATTTGGTAATCGTTTTCATTAAGTGCACTGATGTACGAGTGTCTATTGGCCATAAGCTAACAACATCAATGCAATTGAGTAAAATTGTTATTAGCCATGTTTGTTAGTGGGTTCCATATTCTCTGGAAATGTTTATGCCATCCACAAAGCCATAAAATGTGGCACGGTAAGTTATTTGTGTGCAAATATAATAAAATTATTAAAACGGGTTGAATGGTAAGAGGATCCTCTCGAAGAGATGCTCGATAAGGCGAACAAGTTCTCGCACAGCCACGGACAAAAAAGAGAAGAAAAAAAAATGGATTCGGCGAGGGAGTGAGCGAGATGGGAAATGCCATAATTTTATTAACACTCAAACGAGTCCGGGGATCCATTGGGGAAAACATCAGCGGCAACGCGGTTAAAGTTGTCCCATAAATATATATGATTACAAAATATATATTTAGACGTGCCCTTGTCCACAGGTCCCCACAGGCGGAGACCTGTTTAGGTTTATTATGATTATGATACGAATTTCCGACTCTGTCTGGCCATTAAAAACCCACCGAGTCTGCGTTTGAGTGCGCATCAATTCGGTCAGTCGAACAGGTTGAACTCTTGGGCCAACATTTTGGCCAATCGAACTCGCTGCATTTATCTTGATTATTGAGTTGTTGCCTCGCCAGTGTACAACAAGACACAAAAGCAAAAACAACAGCGCAAAGATTGCACACCGAAGTTTGCATACTCTTGAAGAGCAGAGCTTTAAAAACTTATTATAAATTTTACAATAAAAACGAGTTTTAGTTGTGAGAATATTTTTGAAATTTATTAGAAATAAGCAGATATTTTGAAAGTTTATGATGCGGATTTCATGGCAATATTGGAATACCTCTGTGGCAAGGGTATACAAACAAAAGAGTAAAATGAGAAAGAAAGACTTCTTGCTCTGTGAACTCCGTGGAGTAACGCTCCAAGTTGGATCATGTTGCCGACAAGGCGACGCTTGACTTTGGCCGAATGACTAACTCAGCAACCAGGTTCAAGGTTACTGTGCTAAATAGTGGGGTATGCCTTTAATTGGCCGACATGTCGGTCCTACTTAGTTGCTAAAGGCGAACGAAGACGGCAACGACGACGTCGCCGTTGATTACGCTAAGCCCGAAAAGCTATGAGACCTTATGTATGTATGTATGTATGCATGTATGTATGTATGTATGTATGTATGTATGTATGTATGTAGTGTGTCCACAATGGAATTTATAAAACTTATGATATTATGCACACTGGCAGGCAGCATCACGAGCACAGACAAAAAGATAGACAGACGGCAAGATCTGTGAACCAGCACCACACTAAATATAACTTAGTTTATTTGCTATGATAATAATTATGTCTTCACAAGTTTTACTTTATATTTATTTCATTACTCTTTATGAGGTAATATATGCTTTTAGAGCTATCTGAAATGTTGTCTAGAGCGTCATAAGTTGAATGTAATCCTACTAAGCATGTTTTTTTTTTTTAAATTTATTTTTATTTTTGCCGTAAAGTGGTTTTTCTATTTATTATTAATGCAAGTGGATAATAATTTTAGTTAGATATATGTCCATATTTCCGAATGGTTTTTAATTGCTTTGAATGCTGAGAAAAATGTATGTATAATATTGAATATAATAATAATCAATATATGTTTCAGGTATGCCGTAATAAAGTACTCGCAATTTTTTTTAAATTTTCTAATTAAAGACATTTGATTAAGTAGTTGAGCCATTTAGTTGCTCTGAACAATCCACTCAATAATGGATTCGTGTAACCAAGATTAAAACGGACCCAGCACCGCCTTGGCATAATAAATAATCAAATTGCAAGTTCATTTGGCCAATGAAACTGAAAATTGCCTTCTCGCAATATGAATGTCTGCACTTATTCCAACTTCCCGTCTTTCCTCATCCTGCTCATCCTCGTTGCAGCCACGTCCAGCTCACAGTGCTGACTATGTTGACAGCCTTGGGCACCCCTCACACGATGACTTTGAATAATATCTAACTGAGGGAACCTTGCATAAATTCAGCCTGGCTTCTTGGCTTCCAGTAAACGAACTCGTTACACTTATGAATATTGATTGGTTATTGGTGGCCCCAGTCTCCAGTCACTCGCATCGTTATCTATCTATGTGTGTGTGTATCCGCCCCTTTGAATTCTACGAACCACAGACATATATATACATATATATATATCTATCTACATACAAAGATGTATATACATATATATATTGAGCTGTCGCTGTCATTTTGCATTTGTTGCACCACACAAATAGGTGCCCCACTCATATGTCGGCCTGCAGACTGTTTATTAATTATGGCATGAAGTGAACATTTTCCTTCTATTCCTAATTAACAATTAATTATTGTCTAAGTTGAGTTGGCTAAGACGCAGCTTACGTTCAATTTGTATACAGCCCTTTCATTAGAAACTAATTTATATTATGATTTTAAATTTGGACATAAGAGTGTATTTTGTCATTTTAGTAATAGTAATATAATCATTAAAGTTTCTGCCTTGATTGCGCCAAGCGCTCGGTAAAATTATTCTGTCTTTGGCCCATTCTTTGACTGCATCAAGCCAAGATTTATTTGCACTGTAAACTGTAATTATTCAGTTTGTGGCAACTGCTGTGGAACGCGCCCATTACAAGTTTCCCCACGTACTCCAACAACAACAACAACAACAACAACAACAGCAGCAACAACAACAACAACAGGCAACGTGTCCGTTTCTTTGTTCAGGTCTATGTCCAGAGGGGACTATCAAGTGCCGGACTTGTCGTGCCACTAGCCCTAGCAAAAAAAAAAAAAAAAAAAAAAAAAGAAAAGAAAAACCTTAAAAAAAAAGGTAGAAAAATTCAGTGTTCGCTGCCTAATTTTGCTGCGCCGCCGGGGGCTATTAGGTGAATAGGTGTACAGTATACAGTATACAGTATACAGTATACAATCCTTGTCGTTGTGCATTTTAATAGCTTTCGCCGAGCGAAGCTCTTTCATTCAGAAAGTTTCCTGGTGGAGCCAGTAAATTGCCTCATTTGGTGCACACTTTTGTTTTTTGATGTAACGTAATTTGTTTGTGCCAGCTTGGCCCAATCCTATTGCACCTTATCCCAATGACAATAGTGCTTTGGCAGGTGCGACTGTGTTGACTAATTATATATTTAAGCATTCATTTGCAGAAACATTTAAAATGCAATAATTTATTGTAATGTTGACAAATATGACTATCAATTTTTAATATATTCTTTATCTAAATCGAATAGATTTCTTGGCTAGCTAGCTTACCAATTTTCACATTCGTCTGGTAGTTTATCAACTACTTAAATATTGACATTCGACGGTTTTCGTCAGACAATTGAGAAGTGGCTAAGAGCAGTAACCTAAGCAGAAGATACAAAGTCAGCATTTATGTGTGTGTCTTTTTGGGCCAACAACTAGCTGCAACAACAACAACAACAACAAGAGCATAAGAATGATGTAGATACACTATAATTTAAGCGTGAATATCATTTTTCCATGAACAAGTATCCTGCAGCAATGTATGTGAGAACATTCACAGTAACTGCAATTACCAGACTGAGCCCCAGCCAGTCAGCTTTGTAGACTAAGAATTCAGAACTCGGCTCAGAGAGTTAGCCCGAACCTAAGCAAGGGCACGGGGCCATTTGGGGCATTGTGTGTATGGATGTGTGTGTGTGTGTGTGTGTGCTTGTGTGTGTCTGCTGCATCTAAAGAAAATTTATGAAGCCTACCATTAAGTAGGAAGCTGGGCAAAAGATGCCCTGCACGTTTGTGCCTTGAGTTGTTGTTACTGTGTGAATTCAAGGTTAATTTCGTAGCTGGGTCTTTAACTAGCTGCACGCACCGTCTGCAACCCAAACCCCCGTCGCCCCCGCCCCCGCCCCTCTTCCTCTACACCCTACGACGCCCTACGCAACCGTCGCAACGCGTCGCCTCCCTCATGCCACCCAGCCAAGCAAGGAATCTGTCTGGGCTGTGCTTGATAATTTTGATTGCTCCAAGCCATAAATGATCATAAAAATTATAGCAGCTGGTACAAAGAAGGCAGTGAAAAATGAAACAAGCTCCAGTCCAATCCAGTTTCGGCACGCCGAATACGACATACTCTTTCAGAATCGCATTACAACTGGTCACCCACTTTAAATGGCAATTCATAATTTTCTGTATATTGCTATTTGTTGTTAATTGTATAGCTGATAATAAGAGAGATAAGCGAATATTTTGCAGATAGGGAATTCTTTGTTTATCCCAACAATGTGTTCCACACTTCATAGCCATTAGTCTCTCCGGGAGGGTATACAAACAAAAAAAGTAAAAGTAACTTTATCATCTTTATAATACATAAGCAAAAGTACATACTACTCCCATAAGTATGTATGTATGTATGTTTGTGTTTGTGTGTGTGTGAGCCAATGACTAGCGTGTGTGTGTCAGTCATGGGTTAAATGTTCCTATAACTGTTGGTAGTTATTAACATCTAGTTGGTTAGGAATTCTCGAGCAGCTGTTCGATGATCGCATTATTGCATTATTGCTGCTCTACAGAAATTTGTATAAATCTATCAGAATTAATATAATTAACGCCTTATCAGCTTGAGCAAAACCACAAAGTTGCGATTATAGTTACGGTAAGAGCTGTGAAGTCGTCGTGATAGTCAAGGTCATTGAAAATATAATGTTTTTAAATCAGTTTTTTAAGCCACTTAACAATTCTTCAAGCATAAACATATATCTAGTAAAACTTACCCCGATTTGTGATCTCGTTGCCAGCATTACGATTGTTCTCATCCTGTCCCCCATGGCAACTTGATGAAGATGAGACTTTTGTCTTCCGTGACGTGGACACTTGCTGCTGCTGCTGCTGCTGATGGTCATCTTCCTCTTCCTCATCCTCACCAGTCTCGACGCCATCGTCCTCATCATCGTTGGCGCTTGCGTTTACCGTCAAACTAACCGTATTCGTCGAGCTGGAATCATCGAGATTACCCAGCAAATTGCCAGCCGACTGCGAGGACGTAAGCGTGTCCTTGTGATATGAGCTATGTCGATTTCCCAACTTAATTGCCATATCCACATTTGAGGACTGCCGCAGACAGCTGATCTGGCCACCTGGTAGTGTGGTGCTGCGCTTGTGTCGACCCTTGGACTTGGGGAACGCAGTCAATATGTTCAGCCACCACTGCGACTCATCCGGATTAATGCCCTTGACGAAGGTGACACGATCCGGCGCAGTTATGGCAATGGAGTTTGTATGGCCGGTCACTTCTTCGGCGCTGCTCACTTCAACTACTTTGGTCATATCAATGTAGGCCTGTGGCACTGTCTCGGACTGCAAATATATAGATGCAAATCTTATAGATATCTGGGGGTGATAGGATTTTTCAAGCCATCAAATTTATGAGCAATTTGGTTATGATCGTCTCTCTTATGAACATCTTAATGATGATTCAGGTGCCTTTTTGAAAAGTCGAAAAACTATCTATTTAAAAATAAAATAATTCCCAAATGTGACTTACATAATCATCCACTGAATACGTCAGTTCACCATCATCGTAGAGAACAAACCATCGTCGTTGCCAACGCTAAAAAAATAAAAGAAAATGAAATATTACTATTTATTTTAAGCAAGCTGCAAATTTGCAATTTTTTAAATAAAAAAAAATTAAGTAATAGCCATCAGCAGTGTTTGTAAATGGTTTATAATCGCTTGATTGCTTACACATGTTACTCTTAAGTTAATACAACAATTTGCAATTTCGTTATGGAAATGCCTTTGAAGGATCCATTATTTTATTTGACTTTACTTCAAAGTTCACGGGCAATGGTATATATGTATATATAACTATATGTATATATAAATATATAAATATTTATGTACGTATATATGTACATTGTATTGCATGTCAGACATTTGCGATGGCTCGTCCTTTGTCGGATCATTACCATTTTTGGTCTACCTACGAGAAGGTGGTGAAGGTAAATTATTGCCACAGGTTGTGTGCCACACCGCCCCCATAGAAGAAATCATAATTCTTTCGGTTTTCTGCTGCCGTCATTGCTGCAAGAATTACCAGCCAATGCCAATGCTGATTCTGATTGTTATTGTTGTCGCAGTTGAATACAGAAATCATAACAAATGCAAGGCTCCAACAGCAACAGCAACAGCAACAACAACAACTACAAGAATAAGAACAACAACAACAATAACAACAACAACAACATTATACACAGTCTAAAAGTATTCGCGATACTCGCTCTGACTGCGTTGATATTTATGGTGCTAGTGATATTTATGCAAATTGCTAAAAGTCAAAGCAAATTAAGCCCAAGCTTCAAGAAGATGACGTTGAAATGTTGCATCGTTGTCCAAGTCGCCACAGTTTACTCCACTTTTATTACACACCTCGTTTCCCCGTCCCATCCACTTTGCCACAATAACTATTGTAATGGGTATAGGTTCCGGTGCATGTGTGTGTGTGTGTGTGTGTGTGTGGTGTGTATGTGTGTGAGCGAGGTGTGTCGAGTATCTGAGTATTCGAGCTGCCACGTTTTCCATACACAAACTCCTCATTTAATGCTCCAAATCAAATTGAAACTTAATTTTCAACTGAATCCTCTTTAATAGAGCACATTAAAGAAATTGTGGATTATTCAAAACTGGGTCCAAGTGGATGTTTATGACCACATGAAATATATAAGGAATTTCTGTATATTAGAGACAGAGAAGATTTTTAAGTGTAATATAAATCGACTCATATTTTGTAATTTAATATTATTAGAATTCTAGAATTTGTTCATTAATAAATTTGATTTTTTTTTTTGTTACAAAGCTGTAATTCAATCTATTAATAATTGTAAAGCATTGCGAAGGGCTGCTAAGCAAACCATAACTTGTAGTCAGGTTAAGAATAATATTTACAATTAATTGACTACACACATAAAAAATTTACAGTGTATTTTATTTCTAGATTCCTTGACAATCAAATTCGGTATGGGTTGCAATAGGCCAAAATAGGTCAGTAATTGTCTTTCACGTCACAATTCAAGGTGATTATTTATAGAACTCACTTGCAGCTCGTATGATTGTGGTTCAGAAGTGATCCACTACCAACTATCGCGATAACCCAGACTGGTGTGAGACGTCTGATAACAGGACATACCGGTCACAGACGTCAGAGGTATTTTGTAATACATAGTACATATGTCAGATTTTGCTAATTATTTCAAAAAACATTGATATTTAATATTAGTCATTAATTATTTCTATAATAATATTTTATTTTTATTGTTTATATTTTTTATATATATTATGAATAGTACTTCACTTGTGAAAACTCAATTGAATAATGTAAATAAATTCCAAATGTAAATACTTTACTTTACATGTGTAATACTAGTATGGATAATAGGTGGATAATCGAGCTATTATTTAGCATTCCGATAATGTATCAATATTCTTAATAATGTCAATTTCACACTCTCTGCGCTCTGAATCTACTATACAAATAATGCAAATTAGCCACAATCAATCTGCGATCACAACAACAACAACATCAACAACCACAGCAACCGCAAACTTATAGCCTTATATTGCTTTGTCATTCAGTGAAGGTCGGGTCTGGAAGCGTGCTCCCCTCTCTGCAGCTCAGTTGCTCTTCTATCTCATTATTCAGCTTCACTATTTGTTGTGTTGCACTCAAACTTGATCTTTGCATTTCTTCAGCCCTCACGATTTCAACAGCGACTCAGATGTGTAAGTATATAAGGTGTCACTTGGATTGAGAACACTGATTATTGCCACAGCAGTGGAAGCTCGCAGATCGAACCAGTTACAAGTTCATCATCTCATTATTTTCAAAAAGTAAGTGTAGTTCAGACAAAGTTAAACAAAAGATTAACACACGTGAAAGTCAAAAGCATAAAATAATAAAAACAACAAATGTCTGTCTGTCTATGAGCGTCCAAGAATATCTGTTCCAGGTTTTTTTTATTAGATTGGTGATATGACTTTCAATATGTGCAATAAATTAGAATACCCCAATGAGAGGGTAAACAAATAATACACATATGCATGTTTGCATCTAAATTATGCAACTGGAACATTACTGATAAACAGCTGGGAACAACTACTCAAACTTAGCAGATAGTTCGCCTATAAATAGAAGGTGTCGTCTGCCCAATCTAACATAGTGTTTTGAATTCTCTGCCCTAACAGGTGAACAGAGTTGAGGAGAGCATCAGTGAAACGATGGTTATCGCTAACAGTAACATCATCTTTGTGGCTGGTCTGGGTGGCATTGGCCTGGACACCAGTCGCGAGATTGTCAAGAGTGGCCCCAAGGTAGGTTATTGCATGTAAATCTCTGGAATAAGTATGCAAAAATAAAAAGAAATTTATATTATTTTCTTTAGAACCTGGTGGTGCTTGATCGCATTGACAATCCCACTGCCATTGCCGAGTTGAGAGCTCTCAATCCCAAGGTGACCGTTACATTCTATTCCTATGATGTAACCGTGCCATTGGCTGAAACCAAAAAGCTATTGAAGACAATCTTCGACAAGCTGAAGACTGTTGATCTGCTCATCAATGGCGCTGGTATCCTGGACGATAATCAGATTGAGCGCACCATTGCGGTGAATTTTACAGGTACAGTGAACACCACTACTGCGATCATGGATTTCTGGGATAAGCGTAATGGCGGCCCCGGTGGTGTTATTGCCAACATCTGCTCAGTGACTGGCTTCAACTCCATCTATCAGGTGCCCGTTTACTCTGCCTCAAAGGCGGCTGCCCTAAGCTTCACCAATTCCCTTGCGGTAAGTAAATTTACAAATATTTATACACCAGCAGTTGGCAATCTTTTGAATCTTAACAGAAACTGGCCCGTGTTACTGGCGTTACGGCATATTCCATCAATCCGGGCATTACCAAAACCGTTCTGGTGCACAAATTTAACTCCTGGCTGAATGTTGAGCCACGCGTTGCCGAGCTACTCCTTGAGCATCCCACACAGACAACGGTGCAGTGTGCGCAGAACTTTGTTAGGGCCATTGAGGCCAACCAGAATGGTGCCATCTGGAAACTGGATCTTGGCCGTCTGGATCCTATTGAATGGTCCAAGCACTGGGACTCGGGCATCTAAATTTTACACATAAATCTGTACAATTAGTACCATTGACAACAATTTGATAAGAAGTAAATAATCATTAGCATAGGTTCTAATCAATGAAATTGACACATCTAAAAAGTGGCAAACAATAAATAAATTTGAATTTTCTTCAAAAACATTTCTATGTGTTTGCATATATACAAACATATATAAACATACAAATACATAAAATAACAAGTAAGATGCTGTAGTCGAGTTGACTCGACTACGATATACCCTTAACCCAGTTGTTAAATGTATTTTAGTTTTATTGGCAAATTTCCCTTTAAAATGATTTGCACTCAAATATTTAGTTCTGCAAGCGCATTTCTTACAGAGTATTTTTGCTCACATGTATATACATACATACATACAGACATACGTACACGAAACAGTACTTATCGGGGCTCTGCAGAATACACACAAATATATTGACGCTAGCTTCGATTATCATGTCATCTCTTTCTCTCACATGCGCTCGCCTATTTATGCATACAGAAAATGCTTGGGGCTGCTGACAGCAAGAAGATCAATATAAAAATATATTTTCGACTATAACTTTGGTGTTTCTTATCCGATTTTTGGCAATTTATCAATAATATGTATATGCATATTATGAATAAATTAGAAGCCTCTACCTCATAAATTGTGGAATTTATTGCTATCGGAAATCGAAATGTATCAATAATTCAGAAACTGAGGCAGTTATCGATAAAATAAAGCAAACTTGATCTGCGCCTGGTACACGAAAACTTATATTCTCTTATCGACTCGGCTGTTGATCCTGATCAAGAATATATATACTTTATGGGGTCGGAGATGCTTCCTTCTGCCTGTTACATACATTTGCACAAAACCATTATACCCTTTTTACCCATTTTTAATGGGTTAAGGGTATAATGAAAACATCTAAAGTGTGTACGTCTATGTGCATCAAAGAATATCAATTTCTGGTTTAATTATTTCATTATGGCATTTAATATGTTTAATAATGCTAGACAAAACTAGAGCTCCACTAATAGCAGGGTATATAAATAATATACATATGTATGCATCTAAATTAAGCACGTGAAATAAAAAGAGAAGAGGCTGAATTAACACATCAAAACAAAACATAAACAATGAACACGGTCAGTTCTAATGATAGCCAACGTTACTGATAACAAGCTGCGAGGAAATACTCAAACTTGGCAGACAGTTCGCCTATAAATAGAAGGTGTCGACTGGCCAAAATAAATAATATGTTTCGAGTTCGCTGTCCGAACAGATGAACAGAGTTGAAAGCATCACTCATAAGTAATTTGTGGGTCATATTTAAAGACATACATTTTAATACATACATTAAAGTATGATATTAAAGTTTAGCTAATTTAATGGCAAAAATTAGTAAGTAAAAAGTATGCTATTTTAATTTTGTATATTTAAGTTTTAAACTATCGATGTTTTTCTAAATCAATAAATATATAAATATATATAAATAATTATTTTAATAATAAGTAAAACAAATAATATTTAATAAATCCGTTCATTATAATTGGCTATAAGCTAGGTTTTGCTAACAAAAGTATTATGATGATATTATATTTGTATAGCTAAATACTTTGGTTTATTTATCAACGTGAACTGCATTTTAAAAACTAAAAACCATTTCAACTTCACTGACTCTTATATATATATTTATACGGGACCATTTCGATTATGTTAACTATCCATGATAATTATAATGTGTTTTAAATTATGATGAGTTGATAATATCGTTTACCAATACCAATTTATGCATGAATCTTATGTTATACACAAATAATTCTAGTCCATATATATGCTGAAGCAGACCTCTTGTAATCTAGGTAAAAAGCTATTAGTGATATCAATATCGATCGATATCAATGAAGAAGAAGAAATCAATAGTTGAAAAAAAAGTAATGCAATCAGATGTGATACTAAAGGAAATATAATTTAGTTCTAACTGCTACAATGTATTTATAAATTTATATATACAAATTAAAAATTGGAATAAAATTAACCTCAATATTATTAATTTTTAATAGCATAATAATAATGTTTGCATATTTTACCAGCTTAAAACGCTAATTTGTTAAGCTATTTTAAATAAGCTTATAATCACAGAGATATATTTGCCAATTGTTTTATAATTTATTTTTAATAAGTATAATCTTAGTTGAATTACCATTTATCTCATTGGTATCAAAATTTATTTAAAATGTGTATTTTTTCAAAATCCGACTTACTTTATAACTTACTTTGTACTTTAAACAATGTTCAAAATTGTATTTTGGCTAGAGATTTCTGTTATACTAAAATGGTGAAAATACCTGGTGTTGTCAGGCTGGAGAAAACATTTTCCAATAATGTGTTCAATGCCAGTTTGCCCAATTGGCGGCATCACAATACAGTGCAATGAACCTTGGCACATTTCCAACTAGCCAACTGACAGTCGACAGTCGATTGTCGATTGTCGATGTTTGCCGATAAGTAATTAAGGGATATGCCCCAATACGAGAGGCAGAGGCAAATCAAATCTGGCGAGGCTGTCACATTGCTGGAGGCCCGGTCAGAAAGGCGTGTATTACAGAAAGGGGAATGGATACCGTCGAGTGCTGCCCATTTTGGCATTTCTTATGCTCAAGCTGTTAAATAATCAATATCCAATAGCCTTCTTCCACATTTCGCAGCAAGCTGCTTTTCTTTTGGGGCAACGTAATCGAGAAATCGATTAGTCACTGTAAGAGAACCGTGCAATTGTGATGCATGTTCTCCCTATAACCCTTAAAATGGGTGTGTGTGATTTTTAAATTGTATTTTTTTTTAATTGTCCAGGTTGCAGTTTGAATATGAACATGGCAGAATAGACAGCTGTTTTAAACTAAAGCAAAAAAAAAGGAAAAAGCTAGAACTCACTGACTAATTAGTAAGTAAAGCGCAATGCCAAGCTTACTTTGTTGTTCACACGAATATTAGCACCTGGTTTTCAAATATCAAAGAGCATAAATTCGTCGAATTGTTTTTTATTTCATGGTTTTATTTTTGCAATTAACATTAAAAATATTGTAACGGCATCAGCAGCGCGTCTCCTTCGCGGCGATTAGACCTAAACATGCAACCGGTTAAGCGTCAGCCGCACAGAAAATATTAAATATAAAATGAAATACAGAAAAACGATTTTAAAAAAAAATTTAAAAAAAAAATATGTACAGTAGATGGAGATTAATCAAAGCGCTGTTTAAATTGCAATACGTGCTTGGTCACCAGTTATTTTTACTAATTAACCCGACGGATGCACGCCACCGAATTAAAAGATTACAGCTATTATGCATGGGACAATTGCCCAGACGCCACATCGTCAAAGTTGTGTCTGAAAGATTCAACTTCCTTGTAAAGCATGCTTTTAATATGGGCATATGAATCACTTGATAACTGAAGTCATATATCTTAAATTATATTGAAAGTATATACATTTTATAGAAAATTCTATAGTTATATAACTTTTTGGAAATGCCGAAAACATATATGAATTTAAGCCCAAACACACTTAAACACACATAATCGCTAATCGAATTTATAAATGAGAATGATTGCGATACTGAACAACATGTGTTACTCACAAGGCAGCAAATTAGCGGACAGCCACATAAAGTTCTCCAGAATTATGTGGAGGGATTCACAGAGGGGTTCCCCCGACCCGTTTGCAGGGAAAAGTTGCTTTTAATCAGATGAGACAAAGACAAGTTTAGGCCGACACTTTGTATGTAAACATGTAGTATATGTATATTGGCAACGATCCCTAACGGGAGCAAAGTATCAGCAAAATAGCTGTAAAATTTATAAAGTTCAACTTATTCAAAAACAAAGGGGTAAAAAAAACGAGGACTGACACACAGATAAGGAGAGACGCACTGTATATATTTGGAAACTGAAGTATTACGGAAATCCCGGTTTAGCCACAAAATGTGGGTTAGGTATCTAGCTAGCAGTAACTAACTCCGGATCCACGCTTATTATTATAATAGTTTATTAATATTATTATCTTAAATATTAATATTTGTGACTTAAATAATAACATATTCACAAAATGCGCGTGAGTTTCAAGCGAGATCTCGGCACCGAATGCCCGCAAAACTCACCAACATTCTCTCTCTCTTCTCTCTCTCAGTGTCTACTCGTCATTTAATAACGGTGACCACTTTTCTCGGTTTCTTTTCCCATTCCTACATATATGCCATGTAGAATTCCCTCTACAGTGGTCTACAAATACCAATATATATATATATATATCATCGCCTAAAAGTATGCTATTGAAATTTTGTATATTTAAGTTTTAAACTATCGATGTTTTTTAAACCAATAAGTATATAAATATATATAAATAATTATTTTAAAAATAATCAATACAAATAAATAAAATGTAATAAATCCGTTAATTTTAATTGGTTTTGCTAACAACAGTATTATGATATTATATGTATATAGCTAAATACTTGGGTTTATAAATTGCACTGCATTTGCAAGATAAATCAATTTAGAGCTATTGGTATATACTACAGATATTAGGCACATATTTGTATTACATATTTCTTTAAAATTTATTCATAATAAATTCGGGTCGAAATATAAAGACACTGTCATTTTTGTTTATTAAGTTATTCATTTTATTCATATTTTATGAACTTCAAAATAATTTTTATAATTGCAAGGTTTATTTTGTGAGAACATTTCAATGATTTTCAAAAATTCATATCATACGGGGTTTCCTTCGTTTTGATTTAACCATTTCCTTTACATCTACATACAATTTGAAGAAGGAAAGTGGTTCGATTCTCCCACTAGCAGAGTTTTCATTGAAATCAAATAAAAACATATATAAACCCAACGGAAATAGTACCCGAAAATCTGTTTGTTCAAAGTACAAATTTCTCATCATTAAGTGACCCTGTCAATGGATGGAAAGTAAGTTATTCATTGCAAATAAAGAATGTATTGATTTTACCGTTAATGGACAACTGTGATTTACATTGGTGAATTTCCTCGAAATATCCCTAACTACCGTTCCGTAGGTCATGTAGTTTCTCTTAGCCATTATGTCGCAAAAATTCAGTGTGATATTGATGAGGAAGGGATTATATTGATTGTTGTAGCCCTTTTTAAAAACTTCTACCCGTACCTATTTTTAAAATTATCAATTAGTACGTTATTAGTGTTAATATGACATATCTTATTTTCTGTTTACCGTAAGATTACGCATTGGAGAAACGAGATCACCGTCCATTTTAGCAACTGCCTTGTTCCAATTTTCGGCCTTGAGAGAGCAAGTGAGATTTGTAATGCGCTTAGAATTGCCTTTGCACTCTATATTTGTTAGTTTATAGACCACGGTCGAATCAGCCCACTGAGGAGTTAATTTACATAATATTAGGATACATAATTTCATCACTAATTCAAGAACTGTAATAATACCACTTTCAAGACCAGCGCAAGGCACACAACAACTATCAACGTGAACTGCATTTTAAAAACTAAAAACCATTTCAACCTCACTGACTCTTATATATATATTTATTCGGGACCATTTCGATTATGTTAACTATCCATGATAATTATAATGTGTTTTAAATTATGATGAGTTGATTATATCGCTTACCAATACCAATTTAAGCATGAACCTTATGTTGTAAACACATAATTCTAGTCCATATATATGCTGAGGCAGAGCTCTTGTAATCTAGGTTTAATCTAGCTATTAGTGATATCAATATCGATCGATATCAATGAAGAAGAAGAAATCAATTGTTGAGAAAAAAGTAATGCAATCAGATGTGATAGTAAAGGAAATATAATTTAGTTCCAACTGCAATGTATATAAATTTATATATACACATTAAAAATTTGAATAAAATTAACCTCAATATTATTAATTTTTAATAGAATAATAATAATAATGTTTGCATATTTTACCAGCTTAAAACGCTAATTTGTTAAGCTATTTTAAATAAGCTTAGAATCACATCGATATATTTGCTAATTGTTTTATAATTTATTTTTAATAAGTCTAATCTTAGTTGAATTACCATTTATCTCATTGGTATCAATATAATTTAGTTCCAACTGCAATGTATATAAATTTATATATACACATTAAAAATTTGAATAAAATTAACCTCAATATTATTAATTTTTGATAGAATAATAATAATAATTTTTGCATAATTTACGAGCTTAAAACGCTAGTTTATTATGCTATTTAAAATAGCTTAGAATCACATCGATATATTTGCTAATTGTTTTATAATTTATTTTTAACAAGTCTAATCTTAGTTGAATTACAATTTATCTCATTGGTATCAATATAACTTTACAATGTGTATATTTCAAAATACTATTTTATATAACTTACTTTCTCATAGCTCATACGTCACACATCTTCATATTCAGATGTTACAGATGTTACAATAGAATTAACAATGTTCAAAATTGTATTTTGGCTAGAGATTTCTGTTATTCTTAGACTGTTTCTAAATCGGTGAAAATACCTGGTGTTGTCAGGCTGGAGAAAACATTTTCCAATAATGTGTTCAATGCCAGTTTGCCCAATTGGCGGCATCACAATATAGTGCAATGAACCTTGGCACATTTCCAACTAGCCAACTGACAGTCGACAGTCGATTGTCGATGTTTGCCGATAAGAAATTAAGGGATATGCCCCAAGACGAGAGGCAGAGGCAAATCAAATCTGGCGAGGCTGTCACATTGCTGGAGGCCCGGTCAGAAAGGCGTGTATTACAGAAAGGGGAATGGAGACCGTCGAGTGCTGCCCATTTTGGCATTTCTTATGCTCAAGCTGTTAAATAATCAATATCCAATAGCCTTCTTCCACATTTCGCAGCAAACTGCTTTTCTTTTGGGGCAACGTAATCGAGAAATCGATTAGTCACTGCAAGAGAACCGTGCAATTGTGATGCATGTTCTCCTTATAACCCTTAAAATGAGTGTGTGTGAATTTTAAATTATAATTGTTTTTAATTGTCCAGGCTGCAGTTTAAATATGAATATGGCAGAATAGAAACGACTGTTTTAACATAAAACAAGTAAGAATGCTGTAGTCGAGTTGGCTCGACTCCCATATACCCTTAACCCAGTTGTTAAATATATTTTAGTTTTATTGGCAAATTTCCCTTTAAAATGATTTGCACTCAAATATTCAGTTCTGCAAGTGCATTTCTTACAGATTATTTTTGCTCACAAGCCCAAATTGACCTGAACTGGCTGGCTACAAACACGTGCATATCTATTTCTATCTATTTCTCACACATGCGCTCGCCTATTTATGCATACAGAAAATGCTTGCGGCTGCTGATGGAAATGAAATCAATATAGGAATACATTTTCGACCATAACTTGGGTGCTTCTTTTCTGATCTTGATGAAATTTGGGCAATTGATCAATAATATGTACATATATGCACATTATGTATAAATTAGAAGTCTCTGCCTCTTAAATTATGGACTTTATTGCTATCGGAAATCGAAATATATCGATAATTCAGAAACAGCGAAAGTTACCGATAAAATAAAGCAAACTAGTTTTCAAAGAGCATAAATTCGTCGACATGGTTTTTATTTTATGGTTTTATTTTTGCAATTAACATTAAAAATATTGTAACGGCATCAGTAGCGCACCTCCTTCGCAGCGGTTAGATTTAAACATGCAACCGGTTAAGCGTCGGCCGCACAGAAAATATTAAATATAAAATGAAATACAGAAAAAAAATGTAAAAAAAATGTTGTGAAAATATGTATGTTAGCGCAGTAGGTGGAGATTAATCAAAGCGCTGTTTAAATTGCAATACGTGCTTGGTCACCAGTTATTTTTACTAATTAATCCGACGGATGCACGCCACCGAATTAAAAGATTACAGCTATTATGCATGGGACAATTGCCCAGACGCCACTGCGTCAAAGTTGTGTCTGAAAGATTCAACTTCCTTGTAAAGCATGCTTTTAATATGGACGTATAAATCACTTGATAATTGAAGTCATATATCTTAAATTATATTGAAAGTATATACATTTTATAGAAAATTCTATAGTTATATAACTTTTTGGAAATGCCGAAAACATATATCAATTTAAGCCCAAACACACTTAAACACACATAATCGCTAATCGATTTTATAAATGGGAATGATTGCGATACTGAACAACATGTGTTACTCACAAGGCAGCAAATTAGCGGACAGCCACATAAAGTTCTCCAGAATTATGTGGAGGGATTCACAGAGGGGTTCCCCCGACCCGTTTGCAGGGAAAAGTTGCTTTTAATCAGATGGGACAGAGCCAAGTTTAGGCTCACCTAGCAAAAACCGCCACTTTGTATGTACACATGTAGTATATGTGTATTTGCAACGATCCTTAACCGGTCCACACACAATGAGGAAGTAAGTTTTATTCTACGTATCCGTAGCATGTGTCGTCTGCATCTGCATCGTCAAAGTTGGCCAATTGATCTGGCCAGTAAGCTGAGACAGACAGACGATGTCGATGACGATATCTACACCAATTTTGAGCCTCAACTGGGCTGAGCTGGGCTCCCCAAGCAGTTGCCGTTCTGTTCTGTATTCTGATGTTGTTGCGTGCAACGTGCACCCAAAGGGAATTGCATTGTGGCAGATACGGTTTTCACCCGCCGCTCTTCACAACGCGCTCAACTCTTCGGAAACTCGCACACAATGGGTAAGGTTTGAGCTGCAGCTGCATTGTCTATTGTGCGATAAAAACTGAGACCACTACCATTCTGCAGATTGTTGATTGTTGATGATGTAAGTCGCAATCGTTGCATCAATCTTGGCCAGTAGTTCAACATTAACTGTTATTAGTTGCACATTTTTCATGCATTTTTTTTTTTTGGGTATTATTACACTTGCGTGCTTTGACGAATTTTCGATATACTTGTGCAAAATTAGCTCGCAAGGCAGTATTTTCTTCTTTTTTTTTTTTAAAGTAAAGACAAATCTTAACAGAATAACAGATGTGCATTTCAGTACTGGAATCTTTTCGATAAAAAACCTTTAACCATTCTTGATTTGTTGAGAAAACTTAATGGCTTTTTTTTAACACCAGCTATTTTTCACTTAATTACTTTTAATAAAATATTTTTTTTTTTTGATTTCATGCAAGCATTTGGATTTTGCAAAGGTATTACTTATCTTGTTAAATGTATCTATACACACATTTTGTTATTACTATTTGGAATTCAAGTTGTGCAAGCTCACAAGGAAAAATGTAGCCGAAAAAACCACTGAAGCTCAACGCCAATCAAATGTTGCGTGTGTTGAAGGCAGCATTATCTGCTAAAAGCGAATTGTGCAACGGTTGCCAGCAGCACCAATAAAAATTGACTTGAGCAGGCGCAGCTATCCTATATATACATATATACAATACTTGGAAACTATCTATGTCATAGATAAATGTACACACACACACACATACTTGCACACCCATAAATGGGGACCGCAGAATGCGGCCCAAAAATAAAGTTATCGATGCGCTAGATATATATGTATGTACATATATATATACAAAGCTTACATACATACATACATACATAGCAACATACACATTTGTAAGCATAACGCCTGGTGAGGAATGCTGGAGCGAAAACCACCTGGGAAATGGCGTATACCGCAAAATGCATCTACCGTTCAGTGTGCTGTGCTGTGCTGGCTCGCTTCTGCTGGAAAACTCATTCAGTCATTAAATGCCGTTATCTGCTGATTACACAATAAAAGCGACCATAACAACAACCACAATGGCAACAACAGCAGCAGCAGCAGCCAATGCAACAGCAGCAAGCAACAAAGCTACTGAGCGCCCAAAGCTAAGAGAGAACCCAATTCAAGCGCATCTGTAGAAGAATTACGACAGCAACATATACACACACACACACACACAGAACAACAACAACAAGAGCTTGCAACAATATAACGTAACATTTAGAACATCTTTGTTGTAGGCTGCACACAGCAACAACAAAAACTAGTAGAGAAAAAAGAGGCGCTCAACATTGTCTTGACTTGGAGGGTGATGGAGGGAGGCAGGGTGTGGTCAGGGTGCGGTTGATGCCAGATTTGTTAAGTTCGCTGTCTGTTTTGCCTGTCTCTCTGCCTGTCTCTCTGCCTGTCCATCTGTCTGCTTGTCGCCCAGGCAAGGATGTGTCAGAACAACTTCCCGAAACTTGGCAACACGCCGACGTTTGAGCCTTTCACCACGCATTGCTGCTCTTAGCAGGGGCTCTCTAAGAAGTACGCAATACACACACACACACACACATAAACACACACACACACACCTAACGCACAACTGCTGGTTCTCTTCTGATCACCTACCGTGGATGGGAGATTAATGGAAGCAGGCTGTGATTGAATTTAAATAAGACTGAAATAGCAATTAAAATAGTTGGGAATATTTCTGAATTGAAGTTAAATTTAAAAAAGGCACTAAAAAATGTTAATTTAGCATCGGTGCCCCTTCAAGAATATCGATTTACTTCTAGCGAACCCACTGTGCAGGCAGTGCCCACAAATAGCCAATAGTAACTTGCAACGGATATTTGGCGTGTGTTATTTTTGCATAGACTAAAATGTCACTCTAGCTTACGGCAAAGCAAAGCCGATGAAGAGAGAGAGAGAGAGAGATAGAGGGAGAGAGAGAGATAGAGAGAGAGAGATATAGTGAGCTTGGAGAAAACAAAAGGCTTTAAGGTCGTTTGGCACAGTGTGCATCTCGCTGGAGCTGACACAAAAATGCTGTTCGGCTATGTGGCTATGTGGCTATGTTTGTGGTAGGTGCAAGAAATCGAGTCTCGCATTGCACCACCGATCTCGTTGCTGTGCTCTTTGCTTATGCCATTAGTTATTAGACCTGGTCAGTGTGCACACACACTCTCACCAGAAAATCAATGTGTTTTTGCTGGTGTGTGTGTGTGTGTGTCTTTTTATGCCGTTGTGGAATTTTCAACAAGTTTTGTGCAGCGTAAAATGTTAAAATATGATATTACCCAAGCAGGTTGGCTTTTCTTCAGGTGGCCGATACAAAAGCGTTTCCAAATGGCGTTTCATTTCGATAGGTGAACAAACTGTTCAGCGGTTTTATTTGATATTTTCATAGCTCGAATTCGTCATTGAAACAAAAAGGTTGCACATAAAATAAATCAGTAAATTCAAACATAAGTTTATTAAATCGGGTCAAAATGTAAATGGTATACTGGACTTTTCAGCTGGTTACTTTGGTCAAAATATACTTAATTGTCGGTTGTTAATAATATATAATAATTTAATATTTTTACTTATGATTATGATAAATATAATTTTCCTTAAAATCTAATATTTTTTGCATGCATTAAAGAACTGTTTTCGTTATCTTTAGTTTAGGAATATGTTATTTTTTTTTCAGTGTATGCAATGAGTTAATGTAATTGAACTTTTTGCTAACGAAGGTCAATTGTTTTTCATATGTATTTTGTAGTTTATGTTGTTGTCATAGAACAACACACATATTGAACAATCAAAAGTATTGCCAAGCAGCTCTATGAGCTAATTATGAGACACCACCCCGCATGCCCCTGCACCAATCGTTGCCACTTGTTTGGCTGCACAACCAACGGATTGAGTCAGTATAAAAATATTGAAAAACAAAAGAAAAAATGAATTGGCATTTATAAGAACACTAATTGCCTCAATTAGCCGCTGTAGTCGAAGCCCAGTCTGAGCCCAGTAGCAGGTGTGCTGCTAAGCCGCAAGTCGCGCAATGTGTCAGTCAACAGAGAGAGAGAGATATATATATAGAGAGAGAGAGAGAGAGACGTCGAACACAATTGTTCAGAAAGTTCACAGCATTTGCGGTCACACCTCCTCCTCCGGGGATGTCAATTAGACTATGAGCTGACCTTGAATTCTCTCAAAACTTACTTAATTGCTTGTGCGCTCGAGAGTGCAGCTGGCAGCTGGCAGCTGGCAGCTCTCTCGATAGAGCGGCATTGTGTTACTCAACTCGAAAATGGTAAAATGAAAATAGCCATTAATAACTGCAAAGATGTTGGCAAACCAAAAGCCAAGCAGAACACTTCCTCATTGCCAAGAATACCGCCTAATCTTACAAGCCATTAAAAACAAGCCAAGTATCCACAGATACTTGGCCCTATCCAAGGCCTCGGTTTGTGTGTTTCGGGGTTTGGGGCTGAACTGCAGACGGACAGAACGTCTTTCTCATACCAGGACGTACTGTTCTCGCTCCCATAATGAATTGTCAATCATTATGTAATCTTCGAGTAAAAAATGATGCAGCAGGTTTTCTTTTTTTGTTGTGTTTTTATTTCTGTCCGTTCTCTTTTAGCGGTTGGCTTGACTATATATACATATACATACATAGTACGTATCTGGCCAATGCGTGGGCAGCATCAGTTTTAGACAGAAATACAGAGAACTGTCTGTGGAGCATGCGTTTTAGATCTTTTGCCGTGGCATGTGGCGCTAACTCAGCTCTCTCGACCAAAAAGCCAAGACCATCATTTATAACACGAACAGCATCAGCAGCAGTTTCCACTTTGACTGCATTTTCAGGCACCTTTGAAACTGAAACAAGCAAGAAAGCCCAACTAGAAGATACCCTGCATCAAAAACCATAAAACGAATTCTATGTCGGCTTAGATGTTAAAGCTTGTTCTGCACAGTTTGATGATAGCCTTTCCTCTGCACCTTTTTAATTAATACAGGGTATACGCAGATCTTTTTAAGCTTGAGTTCTTTTTATGGCGGCTCATTGATTTGTGTTTGCTTGACGATAATATATAGGGCCAGCGCCCTTTTGGCACATCAGACATCAGAGCAGACACAACATGATGAATGCTATAACTGGGGCTTCATAAATTCGAACTTGTTTGGGGCAGACAGCAGACCCGAAGAGGGGCACCGTGAGTTATTGGGCGGCAGCTTTGCCTGGCTTGTCAACACACACACAACACACACAACACACACATACGCACACATACGCACACCAATGGGCAGATATATTTGTAATTTTCGTAAAGTGGGTGTACCAACAATTGATGGCAAGAAGCTATATACGAAAATTACCTTCACCGTATTTGCTACATGTACGGTTTGCAATTAAAATCATCGATAATAATAGATTTGTAATCAAGTATTTATATAAGAACAGCTGGATACTAACTATTGTTGTTAGTTTACACATTATCATTAAAAATCCAATTAAAAATAATGTTGCTGCTTATTAAAATTACGACAAGTGTTTTTGATACGAACAATTGTCGTGTGTAACATTAATCCAATTAAATAGTAGTAAAATGTGATTAGCTAAGATTGTTATGCAATTAGATCGTTGGGCAGCGGATATCATTAGCATAACGCTATAGATTTTAAGAAACGATTTCGCACATTGATATTTGTTGATACGCCGTCTGTCTGTCGGCAGTCGGAGGAGAGCAGCTGTCACAACAGCTTCCTCTCGACTATTAACTTGTCAGTGGGCTTTTGAGCAATTTGCAACAGCCTGTGCCCCACTCCAGCCGAGCACCGACAACTTGCCCAGTCGTCAATCATTTTCATTTTGCTAAACGTGCCAAATGGCCAGGAGCGGAAATTGCCAACTTTGCCAACTTTGCCAACTTTTATGGCTATGATA